>OX578155.1:77993576-78741076 GCA_951213105.1 Amaurobius ferox | reverse complement strand
TGCTGTATGCAGCACCCGTATGGGGATACGCCTGTAAAACTACCATAGACTCCTTAGAAATAAGACAAAATAAAATCCTTAGGTGTATCAGGAAAGCCCCTAGATATTTAAGAAACTCGGTGATCAGAAAAGACTTCAAAATAAAAACAGTGAGAGCCCAAATTAAAAAGCTAGCGCTTAAATTCTACAATAATTTGCCATCTGTTCCAAATGAACTATTGTTCAATCTGCATGACTATGATCATCGCAAGGCCAAATCTTGTAAGAGACCCCGCGCTGTTCTAAACATCGATAATCGGAATTAAAAAAATCCCACCTCAAACATCTGATATTAAATAAAACTCGCGACTAATGTTTTATTAAAAAAAAAAAAAACAATGTTCTAAACTCTAAGCTGCCAAAATGCTAGATAACCCTTAGATCTGCATCAACCCCCGAAACTGCTTAAAATCGAAATGTGCAACAAACTGCCACTAGGAGCTAGGACAAATAATAAAATACTAGGAGCTAGGACAAATAATGTACTAGGAGCTAGGACAAATAATAAAATGTAGTAAATAAAAACCTCGAACCTCCTATTAGGGTAAACAGAATTAATGTCACAGTTTGACGATAAGAACCACATATTGAAACTGGAGATTAAAGGCGCTTCGCGGCTGGTGCTCTGTCCTGTACGACACTTTAAAGCTAATTATTTAACATTCTAAAGTAGATACTTTGTCCCGCAAGTGAGCCGATCTGAATGATGGCTTACAAAAAATCAAAATGTGGTTACGTATAATAATAAGACTACGGTCTAACATAGTTTTCGAATAAAACCTTAGTGTTATTGTTGAGACCCAGACCGTCCGACCTACCAGAATGGTGTAAGGTAATTGTTTGGACGGCCGGGAAGTGCCACCCAATATAGACCGGAACCCAGTGGGGGAGGCATCCACAGGGACCGTACCCTCCTTCCCCTACCACCAACCTCTCGGAAGGACTTACGGACCCACATGTTTAACGTGATCGTACTCTGCATGAACACGGTGGCAGCGTGCAAATGCAGCGCGCAAACCACCGGGCCACCGCGACCGAAATGTGCCAACAGCACGCGGTGTTCCCAGGTGGTCACCTGCCCAAGTACTAATCGCGCTCGATGCTGCTTGACATCGGTGATCTAACGAGAACCGGTGTTTTCAGCACGGTACGGCCGTTGGCTCAAACCCTTCGTGTTGTATATTCATCTACCATAAATAATTTTACAGAATTTCTATGAAAATGTTAAATTACCTTAATTATTGTATTATCTGAAGTGATGAATTTGCCTCACAAGTCAGCTAACCAGAATAGATGGCTTACGGAAAATCAAAATATGGTTACATATAACAATAATAAAATGTTGAGTCTATTCTGTGGTTAGCAACTCTAACTGCTCTTCCAAAAATGTAGCAATACGAAAACACGTCTAAGCCTTCGACCAGAGATATAGGTAGACTGCGCATTGCTATTCAGAAGAGATTGAAAAAGTGACCACTGCATGTATTACGTGACTTAGGGTCGAAGACTCGCAGACTTGGCGACTTATTGCCGCGCTTGGCGCTATAAAATAATTTTGTGTACAGGAGTAAAACAGTGCTGAATACGTCTGATGTATTTCAAAATACCTATTGTTTAGGTCCTAACTAATCAAGTTTCATTAATCACACTAACATGAAATTTGGCATGTCGTTGTCTTTTGTGATATATTTTAATTTTCTAGTTAGAAGGTCCAAATTTAGTATTTCGTTGTCTTTTACGGTATATATTGATTTCTTGTATTTTGAGCCTTATCGGGCTAGCCCACCCTGGGCCCGCCATAGATATGTACTCATTATGCGGGAATAACTCGAGATCCGGTGTATCTAGAAAAATCATATATTTGGCATGATTATCTTTCATGGTATATTTTAATTCATTGGATTTTGAACCTTACTATCCGAGCCCGTACAGGAACTGTTAAGAGTAATGCACTAAAGAATAACTTAATGTTATTCTAAGGAAAAACTCGGGAACCGGAGCAAATATTTTGTATGGTGTTGTCCTTCATATATTTAAGTTACATACAACTAATAAAAGGGTGTATTTGAAAAGAAAATACGTTTTATGTTTGTTTTTACTTGTTTTCAATTCAATTAATAAAAGCATAAGTGAAATTGGCCTTAATTTCGAAAAAAACATTAATTATATTATTTAAGGTTGTTGATGTTTAATATTAATGCATCAACATTTTAATAATGAATAAAAAACCTGTATAAACTTTGAGATTTTAAAAGTATACATTTACAGAGCTACCATACCATTTAGTATTATAAACGTGCCACTAAAAATTATTCCTTAACTTCAGTAAACGTGTATTTTTAACAAAATACTTTTTTTTTTAGTTTTTGTATAAACGAAGTGCAAAATTGCCTCAATGCCAATTTTCAAATTTAGAAATATAGCTGAGCAATATACAATTCTATATAACTATTCAAAATCTTGAATATTGTTCCCAAATTATGCAGCAGTTACTTTATATTCCTTGACCCCCCCCCCCCCCCCCGCACACACACACACAAAAAATGTTTCTAAAGATATTTGGACACAGTGTTATTATAATAAATCAAAATGCTACTTGCAAGACATTAACTTGCAACTTCTTAATAAAATGGCTTTATTAGTTCATAACACCCTGTCAAATGCAGAGAAGGGGTTGGGCAGGAATATACATTTTAAAATATTTTTCAGTTCTGAAATTCTTATTGCTCATTTTTTCCAAATATGTGGATGGAAAAGACCCATTTTATGGCAGAAGAACGAGGTATATCAATACATAATTCACCACTGGTTTATATAGTGTATATAAAATTAAACGGGATAAAATAAACCAAGAAATCACTAATTATTTAAGGTTGTTGATGTTTAATATTAATGCATCAACATTTTAATAATGAATAAAAAACCTGTATAAACTTTGAGATTTTAAAAGTATACATTTACAGAGCTACCATACCATTTAGTATCATAAAAGTGCCACTAAAATTATTCCTTAACTTCAGTAAACGTGTATTTTTAACAAAATACTTTTTTTTTAGATTTTGTATAAACGAAGTGCAAAATTGCCTCAATGCCAATTTTCAAATTTAGAAATATAGCTGAGCAATATACAATTCTATATAACTATTCAAAATCTTGAATATTATTCCCAAATTAGGCAACAGCTACTTTATATTCCTTGACCCCCCCCCCCCCCCCCCCAATTCAGTCATTAGAAAATATACATTCAGTCATTAGAATTACCATACCTTCTAGTGTTTTAAAAGTGCCGCTAAAATTATTTTCTTACTTCAGTAAAACTTTATTTTTAATAAAACACTTTTATTTTTGTACAAACTGAAGTGCAAAATTGGCAGTGAGGCAATGCCAATTTTCAACTTTAGTAATATAGCTGAGCATTATACAATTGTATCTATTCAAAATCTTGTATATTACTCCCAGATTATGCAACAGTTACTTTATATTCCTTGACACTCCCCCCCCCCCCCCTAAAAAAAAATTGCTTTTAAAAATATTTGAACACAATGTTATTATAATAAATCAAAATGCTGCTTGTAAGGCATTAACTTGCAAAAGTTAATGACTTTAACGTTCTAATAAAATGGCTTTATTAATTCATATTTATCAAGAGAACAACACCCTGTTAAATGCTGGGAAGGAGTGGGGAACGAATAAACATTTTAAACACAATTTTGAAACATTTTCACACTCAATTCCTCACTGATCAAAAATATTATTACTTTGACATAATTAAAAGGATCAAAGAACGAAGTTTCAATGAGCTAAATAGAATCTATAGGACAATAATTTCTCCATATTTAAAATTATTTTTAATTTTTTAAATATGTGTTATGAAATTTCTTATATTTATGTTGTTGCATCCCAAAATTTAATATTTTCACAATTCTAATTTTTAACATAATGGAATGATATCTTCGCATTCTAATTTAAAAAAAAATATATTACCTTGAATCTTTTATGAATTTACGTGGCGACTCATTATATATGTTTTTTTTTTTATTATTTAAAATATCATTCTTTGCTTTACATATTCATCAGACAGTGAGACACTTTAGATGTCTTCATTTTTAAGATATGGAAAAAAGCCAGAGTTGAAAACAAAAATCAGTTTTGTTCCCAAGTTTCTGTAAAAAACATCCTCATCCCCCCACCGACTGTTAAAAATATTCTAGCCTTTATAGAACACTAGGCATAACAAATAATTGTTGAAAATGACTAAACGCTAATTTTTTTTTTCATTTAGCCTATTTTGATGCAATTTAGCATATTTTGATGCAATTTAGCATATTTTGCACATGTAATGTATCACAATTTAGCATATTTTAATCCTTAAAACATTTCTCTTTTCCGTTGTGTTTCCCACATCTTTCTTCATCTTTGGGAAAACTAATAAAAATAATAGAAATTAGCTAACATTTTAATAAAAGTTTTAAATGCACAAAAACTGAATTGAAAATATTTTGTATATTTTATTGCACTTATCATAGATAAATACTAGGAATTTTATATGGTTACTTTATACATTTCATAATCACAAAAAATTTTCAAATCGCATTTAAATTGCCCAATTTCATTTGATACATTACATATACAGTTAAGGACTTTTTTGAAATGTTTAACGAGTATTTTTCAATGTACATACAAAAACAGTTAATACTAAAAGAAAATGTAAAAAGTAATTGTTTCTGCTACAATTCTCAAGAAAAATTATATTTACGGCCATACACTGTATTTATTTTTATAAGTCTGGAAAAATACAGCTCAGCAAAAAATATCAATTTTAAATGTGCACTTACTGATATTTATATAAATTTCTTGGGAGTTAATCATTTCATAGCATTATATGGCATGAAAACATTGTCAGGGGAAAAGAGTATGTATGAAAATGTAAACAATCCAAGTTGGCGTAAAAAAAATGTCGCCAAGAGAGGAAACTAGGCGTATTAAAAGTTTCACCTTTATTTTATTTTTCTCTTCTAATTTTAAGCATTTATAGAGGTACAGTTTATGAAAGTACACAAACATATATAAAATATTTTATTTTAAAAATAATTACAAGGCTACACATTATTTACAAAGCCAGAAAATCACTTTTATTATAGGAAGGCATGGTCGTACATGCCAATTAACGGTTTATTTTATATAAAATATCTTTTAAAATGAATGGAAACGACTTACCTGTGAAACGTAGTGTCTCCACTTTTGATAAACTTTGACGTACATCCATATGCAGCGCAGGACATTACCATATTTTGCTGAAAATTAAACCCAAACGTGCGACAGGACTTCTCGCTTTTGAAAACGTAATGCAATTGCAATGGAAGGAGAGATGCGCAAGAAAATATGCGCGTAGGGGAGTGCCTAAGTCATGTGATTTAATTCAGTGGTCACGGAAAGGTTGCCATAAGTCTCTCTACCTATATTTCACCTCGATGCTTCGCGCCTGTTGCTCCGTCCTGTACCATCCTCGTATACAGACCGAAGTTTATGGCACTCCACTTTTTGGTCGATGTATTTGGTTGGGGAAGGAAGTGTTTTCACTGAGCTCCTCGTCACGTGTTTCTGCTTGAGTTTGTTTCTGCTGAGTTTGTTTCTTTCTTTTCTGTGCGATGACACAGCCCCAGCGAAAGCGCGAAGTCATGAAATTGCATGAGTTTAAGAAGATGTTTGGCCATGATAAAACTATTGCCGAGTATCATAAATACTGTGAAAATATGTGGGGAACGCCTGTTACACGGGCTCCGCCACTTGTAGTCACGTACGATGATGAAGTCATGGTTAACGACAGGACCTGGATTATGGAATTGGACTGTGATCACAGACTAATATAAACAGACGTTTCACTCGACAGCAGCGCCCTCAACTTCCAAGCAAAATTAAATCCAATATCAAGGTTGGCACGCTTGGCTATGGTCTGTGACGGTTTTCGCCAAGTCTTTCTGCTAATATAATCCTATTTGGCACTGAACGAAACACTTGGTACTTCGGAGAACTTTGTTCTGTCATCGCATGTTTACATAACCAAACATTACCAAAAGAAAAGGGATTACGTTTACAAGGTATGTAATTTATTTTTATTTAAATAAAAATATTTGTTATCCATCCCATATTTCATCCTATGCACGTGTTCATCATAAGAAATTGGTGCAGTACTATCACTGCCGACTGGACTACATTCTAAGAAGCAGTGGCATTATTAGTTAAAAACCTTTTCCGCATTTATATAAAATGTATAAAAATTGATATTTGGATAGCTTTTTCTAGAGTAAGTTGAATATGATATTGAATGTGTATACATTTTACATGCTTTTTACTAACTGACATAATGTGGAAAATAATCTCCCCCCCCCCTCTTTGTGATTAATGATTGAGTTCGTCACCTTTGATAATGCATTTATTTAAATTTGTTATGTATTATAATAATATTAGTTTATTTAAAACATTATATATATATATATATATATATATATATATATATATATATATATATATATATATATATATATATATATATATATATATATATATATATATTAACAGCATCCCAGAATAAATTAAGAACTAAGCAATTTAATATCAACACGTTAGTATACTCTTTAGGCTGAGAATATTATATAATATTTCAGTCTTTTGGGTATGTTAGCTTGTAAATTTTGGTGTACAATGATTTACAGTGATGCAATGCGTCAATTTTTTATTTAGTTTATGAATACATGAATTAAATATATATCTATGTTTATTTATTTACATTTACACATATTACAGATGCAAGTATTTTTAAATGCTGATCATGTTTACAGTTTAAAAAATTATAAAAGTACAGTTCCGTATTTTTTTTTTGGGCGCATTAACATAAAATTGCCAATTGAGCAATTGTCGCCAAATCTAGCAGTCGAGCGTTTTTACGTCATACTGCGATAGTTGGCTCTGCGAACGCTAGTGTCTATGGGAAATCCTATATTAACGATGTTGCCATGGGTTCCTATGGGAGTGAACCTTCTGAATATAGTATTCTGTGACTGTGACGAACTTAGGGATTTATATGAAAATCCGCCGAGTGACTTGGACTCCGAGTTGAAAACTCTGTTGCGTCATAGGATGGCACAGATGGACAATAATCGGACCTGCAGCATGGATACTTCATGTCCAGATAATGGTGAGCCCCTCGTGAGTTCGTTTCACGGGAGTATTTCCTTTCCTGTTGTTTCTAACGCCAATCTTGTCAACCAGCAATCTACTAGTACAGCCACACAAGTGGCGACATCTACTGTTGCGAATTCCAGCAATTCTACTAATACCGCTCCCTTCAGCTTTAACGCTAAACCTAACTTTAATTTTAATGCTAGAAACATTCCCTTACGGACAGTGAAGGATTCCAAGTAGTCCCAAAACGGCATTCAGCCCGGCCTAAGATAAATGATCCCCCTCCCCCCCGTTAGCACAGTCGAGTAAGTGTTTCACCCTGAAGTTCCGGCGCTTGACGCCCAAAATGTTGATGTAGTTCCTAAAGAAAAGGACCCCCCCCCCTTTTTCATCGTTCCGGCTGCTAATTGGCATAATTACTTAATGCAGTTAAAATTGATAGCCCCCTCCCTCCAGGGTAACCTGAGTTGAAGCCTGGTAAAGATAAATGTTAAGACCCGTGATAAATACATAGGGATTCAGAGAAAGTTGAACGAGGATAAAACCCATTACAGAACCTTTCTCCTTAACGAGGAAAACACCTTAAATGTAGTGATTAGAGGGCTCCCTGTCCCTACGGACATAGCCGAAATTCAAAATGAACTTACAGTAAATAATATTAAAGTAACCAGCATCACGCAGTTATATAAAGGATCCAAAACTAACAAAATTCTAATGCCTCTCTTTTACGTCCAGTGCCCAAAGACCCCAGAAAATGTTGAAATATATAAAATTAAAAATATGTTAGGTATGGAGATTAAAATCGAAAGATACGGAGGTAAAGCCCAGGCTATCCAAAGTTTTTCCTGCCAAAATTTCCACCACTTCTCAAATCAATGTTTTCTCCCTCCAAAATGTGTTAAATGCGCAGGCCCCCACAAATCTTATGAATGTCTATAAGTTAAATCAACCCCCTGCACGTGCGCCAACTGCGGTTGCGCCCATCCCGCCAGTTACCATGGCTGCCCAAAATTTCCTAGGCCCAAGCCTAGACAACCCATAAATTTAAACCACAATAGTAATTTCACCTCCAGGTATGTAAACAAAAATACTTCATATGCTAACTTATTTAAAAATAATCCTGAAGATTTTCCTGAACTCCCCCCCCTCCCCCCGCTAATAAAACTAAAATTCAACCCACCCTAAACCCACCCAGATCAACAGAATTCAAAGATAGAGAAGAATTAAACCAAACCATTATTACCATGCTATGTAGCTTCCAGTTCATGTACTCCCCCAAACACACATATGAAAGTTATTCAAAAGTCATTCCCCGTATGAGGACTGAAAAGGACGATTTTGAAGAGAATCCAAATTATATTTGCCTGCTTAAACGGTCTCCCCGTTGATGTAAATGGTCACATCACTTACGAATAAATTCTGTTTAGGGTCCGCTATGTTGTACCCTGTTATTCGCGTTTATTTAAACGCAGCTTTCATCGTTTCAAGGCTGGTGCTCCTCGGAGCACTGTTAGATGTCCCCCCCCTCCTCATTTCCCGAGGACATTTGGTTCCTCGTATTCCAAATTATGCGACTCGACAAACCTCGATTGTGATTCGTCACAATATCTGTCATTTCATCTATATCATTCAAAATATATCTGTCATTTCATCTGCATTAAATTCAAATTAGTTATTAATGTTAACTCCTTCGATTATGATTTTCTATTTGAAACCAGTGCCTGTTGATTTCAAGGAACTTCTTTTTATTTTTATATATGCTGCATCCAGAGTTGGAAGCAGATTTAAATTGTTTATTGTTTATAATAAATCCTGTCGCCTAGATCCGTACTACTACAGAATTTATTATTATAAATAATTTTTCTATAGTAAATTTGTGGTAGATTAAAAGGAATTTATTTTATAAACATGTTTTCAGTATAATGTACTAACCACAGAATACTATATTCAAAATTCTCACTCCCATAGGACCCTATGGCAACATTTTTAGCATGGGATGTCGCATAGATACTAACACTCGTAAGATGGACCCAAGGTCTATAGAAAATTATGGTTGGCCAAAGATTGTACGCGAACACTTGGAGTTCTCCCCTCACTTCGGGGTTGACGTCACTGGTCCCAAAGAGAGGTCCGTAGTCCGTAGCTGTTATCAGAAATGCATTGAATACTGCAGCAATTATCTTAATTTAAAGGTGCATCATATAGTATATTGAAATTTCTACCGAGTAAAATGATAGATTAGATTTCATTATTCCTGTATAAACGAATAATAATAAATAAAACTAGTTATGGTAAATCTTATTTAGGACTGTATCGTTAGAGATGTTTTTAAGCATCTCTAACGTTGTTTTAAAGCATTACTAACTTTCTCATATAATCATGTTTCGTGGTGTACTTTCATTACTATATCATAATCCTAATTGAAGCGCAATTCTAACATAGCTAAATCAAGCAAGAGACCTTGTGGTCCTCTCAATCTTGAATCAGTGAAAACCCCAATAAAACAAACTTTTTAATCGAAAAATTTAAACTGTTTTACCATGACGAACTATTTCTAATATACTACAACCCACCATGCGGGCCCAAACATAGGCGATAAAGGGTATCTATCTATATATACTAATTGCCAAGTGTCCGTCTGTCTGTCTGTCTGTCTGTCACGCTTTTTTCAAGCACTTCCCGAATAGATAGACTTGCAATTTGGTACACGGCTCGGTCGTTCGATAAAACCCCTGGAAAAATCGAATTTTTCGAAAACGTTCTATAGAGGGGGTGCCCCACACCAAAACGTTCGAAAAGTGAAATGATGGGAAAGCATACTTTGCGATGAGATAGGGACTTCAAATTTGGTGTATGTGTAAATCATTCGAAAGGAAGAAAGTGTGTAATTCCAGATTTCCAATATTTTCTACTTAAAGGGGTGCCGCACATCAAAACATTCGAAAAGCGGAATGATAGGAAAGTATGCTTTGCGATGAGATAGAGACTTCAAATTTGGAGTATGTGTAAATCATTCGAAAGGAAGAAAGTGTGCAATTCCAGATTTCCAATATTTTCTATACTTAAGGGGTGCCGCACACTAAAATGTTCGATGTACCGAATAATGAGAAACAGCTCCTTCAAAATTTGATAGAGGTTTGAAATTAGGTATATGGACTAATCATTTGATGAAAACACCCAAGACGAATATAGTTTTTCAAAAACGTTCGTTTAAGGAGGGGTGCTCTAGAGGAAAACATTCGAAAGGTGAATTGATAAGAAAACATACTGCGGGATGAGATAGAGATTTGAAATTTGGTGTACGGGTAGATAGTTTGGAAGGAAGAAAGTGTACAATTTCAGTTTTCCAATATTTTATACTTTAGGGTGTGTTGCACACAAAAATGTTCGATTTTGGAATGAAGTAGAAATATCCCTTTTAGAACGTGATAGAGGCTTGATATTTGGTATTTGGGCGAATCATTTGATAGAAAACCCAAGAAGAATGTAGTTTTTCAAAAATATATATTTAAGGGGGTGGGTACTCCACAGAAAAGCATTCGAAGGGTGAAATGATAGAAAAAGTATACTTCGCGATGAGTTAGAGACTACAAATTTGGTATACGGGTAGATAGTTAGAAAGGAAGAAAGTGTGCGATTTCAGTTTTCAAATATTTGCTATTGTAGAGGGTACCGCACACTAAAATGTTCGATTTCACGAACAACTGAAAAACGCCTCCTTTAGAGTGTGATAGAAGCTTGAAATTTAGTATATGGGCCAATCATTTGATAAAAAAAACCTAAGATTATTATGGTTTTTCAAAAATGATCATTTAAGGGGGTGAAACACAGAAAAACGTAAAAACGTTCGAAATATGAAGTGATAGAAAAACATCCTCCACAATAGGATAGAGACATCAAATTTGGTGTAATGGTAGATTGTTGGAAAGGAAGAAAGTGTGCAAATTTCGGATTTCCAATATTTGTTTCTTCAGGGGGTGCCAAGCGCCAATATGTTCGATTTTCGGAATAAATGAGACACCCTTGCTTTTAAATGTGATAGAGGCTTGATATTTGGTATATGGGCCAATCATCTGATAAAAAACACAACACGAACAGAGTTTGTCAAAAATGTTCATTTATGGGGGTGCTCCAAAGAAAAACGTTCGAAAGGGGAGATGAAAAAATAGTATGCTTCGAGATGAGATAGAGACTTTAATTTGGTGTGCTGGTAGATAATTCGAAAGGACGACGTGCGCAATTTAAATTTTCCAATATTTTCTTCTTAAGGGGTTCTGCACACTAAAATATTCGATTTGCCGAATAAATCTGAAACACGAATTATTAAAAAAATTACATTATTCAGGGGTTGCTTATTGCGATACCGTTGATTTTCAACGGGTATTCGGCTAGTATATACTAATTGCCAAGTGCACGTCTGTCTGTTTGTCTGTCTGTCACTCTTTGTTTAGGCACTTCCCGAATAGATAGAGACTTGCAATTTGGTACACGGTTTGGTCGTTCGATAAAAATCCCTGGAAAAATGGAATTTTTCGGAAACGTTCTCCATAGGGGGTGCTCCATACCAAAACGTTCGGAAAGTGAAATGATAGAAAAGTATGCTTTGCGATAAGATAGAGACTTCAAATTTGGTGTATGAGTAAACCGTTTTAAAGGAAGAGAGTATACAATTTCAGATTTCGAGTATTTTCTACTTAAGGGGGTGCCGCACACCGAAATGTTCGATTTATCGAATAAATGAGAAACGACTACTTTAAAATTTGATAGAGGCTTGATATTTGGTATATGGGCGAATAATGTGATAGTAAACTCAATGAAAATGGATTTTTTCAAAAATGCATATTTAAGGGGGTGGGTAATGCACACAAAAACATTCGAAAGGTGAATTGATAGAAAAAGTATGCTTCGCAATGAAATAGAGACTTCAAATATGGTGTAGGGTTAAATAGTTGGAAAGGTAGAAAGTGTGCAATTTCAGTTTTCCAACATTTGCTATTGTAAGTAACTCTCACTACAGATATTTATACAATGAAAATGCAGTAAACATTACCTGCAAAACAGAACTCCGTCTCTGACGTATTGATCGAAGTCGAAGTTACTGTTCTCTCCGAGGCAGTTCCAAATCCACAGAAGAATCTGGCTCTCTTTCGTATTGTCCCTCTGCAAAGTAAAGGAAAAGTTAGGATGTTGTTGAGAGTGCCGTTATGGCTCGGATTTGCAGCCACTAAGCTCCATTACTCTTCACTATCGATTATGAAATCACCATCAATTTTTGATTATAAAATTTTGAAATTTAAGCATAAAAATGGCGCGCATTTTATATTTCTGTTAACATGGAAATTGCAGTATGTAAAAAATTATTTCATCTATGTTGCATTATTATTTTCAATATTTTAAGACAAGTTAAGCTAAAAAGAATTTAATTGTAGCATTATTATTCAATATTTTGATTGAAAGTAAAGCCAACAAACGATTTCCGTAGGTAAAACGTTACTTTAGTTACCCCGATAAAATGTAAATCTATAATCAAATTCATCGAAAAAATACAATAATAATAAAAGCTGTTTGATGTAACTGTAAATCAAAATATCTCAAGAAATGTTGATTATACACCAAAAGAGTTAATTAAAATAATTTGGAATACCTTCTTTGTGTATGATATTTTTCTGCGTTCTATGTAGTCAATCCCACCCAGTTCCAAGATAATAGATTAACATGCCAGTTGTATTCAAACTTTTGTGAACCAAGGACCACAATCGAGCCAGTTACCGGTTCGCTGGTCGCACAAATAAATATTCATGCACATGTACACAAGTGTACGCCAACAAGTGCATAAGTAGAACCATAGCAAGTAAACTTCGTTATAAAAATAAATCGGGCAATGATGCCGAATGACGTTCTCCTTATGAAATTTGGAATCCAGGCTTACAAATATCTTTAAATAATATTAAATAAAATGAATAATATATGGAAGTTTACAATACAGAATAGTTTTATGTGTAGTGTAAAGATACCTAAATCGCGTTACTTTATCTACTACTAGAAAATGAACCCACGCTGCCCGGGAGTTAAAGCAGGAATTAATTTAATTTATTCTTACGTATATTTCACCCCCCTCCTCTTTTAATTTGTGTACACGGCCGAAATAAATCCGTATTTATGAAGTGAGAATGTCGTCCTATAACAATTTTTTTTTTCAATGAGGCCCATTGTAATATTGTAAGGTACCATCTCCTCCCGTTGGTGTTCCTGCCTTGTGAGGCTTGTGCGCACCAATGACCTGGAGAGTTATGCCGGCGGTAGCTTGCTACTGGTAGGGTCTCCCTAGCCAGACAGGTCGAAGAGTAGGTGCCAGACTAAAAAGAACACCACTTGGAGCCTAGACAGTCTTCCACCTTTTGGTGCTCCGGTCTTTCTTGACAATGGAAGCTGCATTTTACTCCTATGAACCAGTTGACAAATAATCCTGAAGCTGCATCGTCCGTCTCGCAGAATAAATCGGGACGCGCTCGAGGTTTAGGCAGAGGACCTCGTTCGAAAAGTGTGCTACAGTCTCCCTACAAACGCAAGACCCTTAAGATTTTGCAGTGAAATATAAATGGATTGACCACTCCAGCCATCAGAATTAAATTGGATCA
Organism: Amaurobius ferox; assembly: GCA_951213105.1. NCBI lineage: Eukaryota > Metazoa > Arthropoda > Arachnida > Araneae > Amaurobiidae > Amaurobius > Amaurobius ferox. The sequence continues at coordinate 78,727,217 of OX578155.1, read as the reverse complement.
ACTGTTAAGTATAGCAGAGGTTAATGATGTCCAAGTGATAGCTTTACAGGAACCTAAATTAAAATTGAAAACAATGCTGAAGTACAGAGGATATCACATATATAGGAAGGATAGAGTTTCTGGAGGGGGAGGAGGTTTGGCCTTCTTCATCCGAGACCTTAACTATCAAAGTATAGACACTCTTTTAGAAGAAAACTCAGACCTCGAAATTCAGGGTATTAGGATCCTCTGGAGAGGAAAACCATTAAATATTTTCAATGTCTATTGAATCCTCCCAACCATCCCATCCTCCCAACCAAAATCAGTTACAAGATTGCTTCTCCGGTTTTATGGACAAGAATTCCATCATTCTTGGAGATCTCAACGCTAAACACTCCGCTTGGGGGTGCTCCAGTGATAATAATAGAGGCCTAGATCTTCTACAGCTTGCTGACGATAATGACTACATGATGCTTAACGACGGAACGTCCACACATACCTCTTTTAACTATGATACATCTGAGGCTCTGGACATCACCATGACTATCTCGGAATTATCTAATCAATGCTCTTGGTCAGTCCATGATAACATTGGAAGCGATCATCTCCCAATTATTATAGAATTCAGAAGGAGACAAAGAGTTTCGTACCCTATTGATAAATATTGGAATTTCAGGAAAGCTAATTGGGCATCTTTCAAAGAATCTGTAGATGAGGATTTGGCTTCGTTGCCACCCTGGGAAGATGTTAACCAAAGTTGGCAGATTCTCAGAGCAATTATTCTCAGGCACGCCAGGGCTTTCATCCCTAGAGGGAACATCAAACGTTTTGTGCCTTATTTCTCACGACATTCCGCCAACCTTGATCCCCTCTTTGAGAGGAGAAAACATCTTTTGGAATCTGCAGGGCTTTCGGGGGACAACTTAAGACCAGAGATTGGCAAGATTAATGCTGAAATTAAACTGGCTTACACTCGGCTAAAAAGATCCCGTTGGAACGAGATATGCAGTAATATTGATGCCAGGACTCCAGACTCAAAACTTTGGAAACTACTCAAGGGAATCAACAAAGAGCAAATGTAATATGAAAAATGCAATACAATTAAAGATAACAATGACCAAATCTTTATAGACGACAAATCAGCTGCTAATGGTCTTGCTTTCCATTACCAACAAATTAGCAGATTCAACTTCACAAACGAGGATAAACCAATTCTGCGCAAGGCTAGAAATGTTGTACACGGATGTCGTAGCACTTATCATGGAGACCATACTCTGATCACTCATTTTAATGGACAGGAGATGCTTCTTGCACTGCCTTTTCTGGATCTCAGAAAATCTCCAGGTTCGGATGGGATTCATGGAGTTATGATTGAAAACCTTGGATCCATGGGAAAACAGAAACTGTTAAACTTGCTTAACCTCTCCTGGAAAAAAGGGCGTGTGCTTCGAGAGTGGAAAAAGGCCACAGTCATACCTATTAAGAAGCCAAATAAAAACTCTGGCTCGCCTGAGGACTATAGACCTATTGCACTGACCTGTACTATAAGTAAATTATTAGAGAAAATGGTCCTCATCAGGCTCTAGTTCTTTCTAAACAACAATAATCTACTTCCTGGCGAACAATATGGTTTTCGGAGAGGCCATAGCACTATTGATCTCGTTCTGTTCTTCGCTCAAACTATTAGAGACGCACAGAACTACAGGCCTACTCATCACAGTGTAGCGGCTCTATTGGATCTCACTAAGGCTTTCGACAGAGTGTGGAAGCATAAACTTATTATTAAATTACACGATACCTTTAACATCCGAGGTAATGCTTTGGCTTGGTTGTCTGACTATCTCAATCAAAGATTTATTAGGGTTAAGTTTAATAAAACCCTCTCGGACAACTTTCACCTTAGCCAGGGTGTCCCCCAGGGAACAGTTCTCAGTCCAACTCTTTTTACTCTATACATGGCCGGATTCGAGAAAACTGTCTCCACAGGGGTTAACATTGGAATTTTTGCGGACGATATCGCACTTTGGAGTAGTGGTGAGGTGGTAAGGGAAGTAGAGTTGGAGCTCAACAAGTCACTGGCAGCCATGTCCAGGTTTGCAGAGGAGCTCAAGATAAGTTTTAACCCTGCCAAGTCTATTACCACTTTCTTTACAACCAATAAACACATCTATAACTGTCAACCATCCTTAATGCTCAACCACCATAGACTGCCCTACGAGAAACATCCTAGATATCTGGGTTTCGTTCTCGACTTCGAATTTACATGTAACAAACACACAGAATATATAACCTTGAAAGCCAGGAAATGTTTAAATGTCATTAAATATATAGCTGGTAGAGATTGGGGCGCTGATGCTTCTACTCTCAGGACTTCTTATCAAGCTCTCATCAGATCCATTCTTGATTATGGCTTTCCTATTTACTGCTGTGCCTCAAAGACAAACTTGAAAAAACTGGAGGGAGTTCAGCTAAGCGTCGCACGCATCATTACCGGAATGAAACGAAGTTGTCCATCAGAGATTGTACTTTATGAGGCGGATTTGCAGCCTCTGATTGACAGAAGACTGGCAGGATTGGTCAAACACTTCAACAGACTTTACAGTCTAAACCAAGATAATAAAACAGCCGGTTATTTAAAAAATTGGACTTGTAACCAGAGACTCAAGAAAAATAGTCCATTCAGTCAAATTAAATCTCAACAACTAATCGCAGAGAATGTTGAATCACATTTTCTACATAGTAATCTAAATCCTTGTGTAGAATTTTCCAATGTTCATTTCCATGAAAGCTTTGAAACTACTCAAAATAAGAAAGATTGTTTACCCGTTTTTCTTAAACAATTGGCTCTGGAGATCATTGCCAATATCCCTCCAAATGATATTACTATTTACTCAGATGGTAGTAGAATGGACGAAAAGGCAGGAAGTGGAGTTTTTATTAAATCACCTACAGATGAATACTCGATAAAACAACGAAACCCCGACTACTGCTCGGTTTTCCGAAGCGAATTGCTAGCAATCAATATGGGACTTGAGTATATAATGAGTGCGGGCAACTATGGAGGTATCTGGATACTGTCTGATAGCCGTAGCTCTATTCAACACCTTAAAAACTGGACCCACGTTGGAGATAAAACCAGCTTATCTATCCTTCAGAAAGTAAAAATCATCTCCCACCAGCATGAAATACACTTTCAGTGGATCTCGTCCCATGTGGATATTCACGGAAACGAACTGGCGGATTCCCTTGCTAGTGAGGGACTGTATCTTCCTGTTCCTGCTGCCGAGGAGCTTACTTACCTGGAACTATTCTCGAGGCAAAGGGCCCAAAACAAGGAAAAATGGCTTCTGCCTCCCCCTCACAGCTGGTATAGGGGTAAAAGACCAGGACTTTCTCTGTCTCTTCCTTGTGACAGGCAACTCAACAGTTGTTTAACCCGGCTAGCCAGTGGACACTTGAAAGGCCTGTTGTATTCTGGAGGCCAAAAAACTTTTCCCATTTGCACTAAGTGCCGGCATGTCCAGGCTTCACCAGAACATATTTTGGACTGTTTCGGGCTGGACAGGGAGGACATTTATGGTTCTCCCCTTTTGGTATCGGATTTTATTAAAGTCAACGGTTTTACTGATCTGATCTGACTCCGTCAGACCAGATGGGAGATTAGCAACAACAACAAGGTACCATCTACTTTTACTGCCAACTGTAGGAGCATCTCTCATGTTTGAGGAATATCGGTGTACGCTTACACACATAACTTGCATATAAACTATTAAAATAGTATTCTTATCTACCATAAATAAATTTATAGAACATATTATAGAATGTAAAATTTCAGCATTCACTGACCCAGTTTCAAAAATTATAGAAGTGCAGTCCTCAATATTTTGTTTCCCTCCCGTTTAAAAAAAAAATCGCCAAGCGACCGATAATGCGCTAAATTGGCAGACGTATATTGTTTACATCGTAGTTCAGTTTGTCCAACTCACGAGCTCTAGTGTCTATGCGACATCCCATGTTAAAAATGTTGCCATAGGGTCCTATGGGAGTGAACCTTTTGAATATAGTATTCTGTGGCTGCTATCAACCCTTCAGATGCCTCAAATGTGCACAGAACCACCCAACCCGCGAATGCACTAAACCAGCTGATACCCCGGTCAAATGTGCCAACTGCCTTGGCCCCCACACCGCCAACTTTAGACTGCTCATCTAACCCCCAAAATAAAAAGCCACCAATTCTCTCACAAACTGCCCCCCCCCCAGAGCTCAACAACCTGCGCCTCAACCAAAAGACTTCCCCACCCTGAATTCTTACGCACCCAGCCAAAATAACCAGAATCTAACCTGCAACTAAATCAGCAGCGAATGGGCACCCAGTACCTGTCATCCCCAATATGATGTAAAAATTTACGCAGATATAGTCTCTGACATCCCCCCCCGCCATATCTCAGGAATCAAACCCCACGGCACCTGCCCGTAATGTTAAAACTATATCCAACAACCCCACACCTAGCTACTCTAAAAACTCTCCTCTCGAAAATCTCACCATCCATTCTTATATCACCGCCCCCCCCCCCTCCCGCACACTCCACTGAAGAATGCCAAAGGAAAATAAAAGTAAACTTCCGCCTTCCAATTCTCAGACATCATACTTCTTATCCAAGAATTTAAACAAATATCTGCCGATCTCAACATTGACTTTGAGAAAATCAATGTCGTTCTTTATTTTAATTAATTGAAAAATGAATTAAACCTAATAGCTTAATATTCTTATTCATAAACCCAAAAGAATTATTATTTTTTTTTCAAAATATACTGTTTGTGCATAATGTCTAAAACATACTTTTTCAAACATTTGTTCTTTCTTTCATTTAATGCAATATATTAAAGACGAAAATCGAGTGAAATAACACTTCACTCAATAAGTTTCCGGTCTGACGCATATATGGCAATACTGTTGACAGACCCATATGATTTCTTTATAGTACCAACCTTCAAACGACACGTGTCAAAATTTCATGACATTCTGACAATTAGTTTATAGGTTACAGTGGCTTTAGTGACCCCAGCTTTGTAATTTTCAAAACAATGGATAAAAAATAATTTTGTGTGTTGATTAAACATTGTTTTTTGATGGGGAAAAATACTGTTGAAGCCAAACAGTAGCTTGATAAGTGGTATGGAGACTCCGCACCAGGGAAATCAACTGTTAATGACTGGTATGTTGAATTTAAACGCGGTCGTACAAACACCGATGATGCTGAACGCTCTGGTCGCCCAAAATCGGCAGTTGTTCCGGAAAACATAAAAAAAGTCCACAAAATAGTTTTGAAAGACCGTAAAGTGAAGTTGCGTGAGATAGCTGACACCTTAAAGATATCAGAAGGTAGTGTGTTTACAATTTTACACGAAAATTTGAGCTTGCGTAAGTTGCTTTCGAAGTGGGTGACGCGTTTGCTGACACCGGACCAAAAACAACAACGCGTCGACGATTCAGAGCGCTGTTTGGAGCTGTTCAAGTGAGATAAGAAGGATTTCTTGTGTCGGTATGTGACAATGGATGAAATGAGAATCCATTACTACACACCTGAATCAAAAAGGTCGTCAGCTGAGTGGACAGCAGCCGGTAAAGTCGTCCAAAGCAACCCAAAACCCAAAAGTCAGCTGGCAAGGTTAAGGCATCCGTATTTTGGGACGCGCATGGTATTTTGTTCATCGACTATCTTGAGAAAGGTAAAACTATCAATAGCGAATATTACATGGCATTATTGGATCGATTAAGTGTAGAAATCAAGAAAAAACGGCCTCACATGCAAAAGAAAAAAGTGCTGTTCCACCAAGACAATGCCCAGCGTCACAAGTCGATGAAAACGATGGTTAAATTATATGAATTACGCTTCGAATTGCTTCCTCACCTACCGTACTCTCCAGATCTGTCCCCCAGCGACTACTGGCTTTTTGCAGACATCAAAAAGATGCTCCAGGGAAAGAAATTTGGCTCAAATGAAGAAGTGATTGCCGAAACTGAGGCCTATTTTGAGAGCAAAGACAAATCGTTCTACAAAAAAAGCATCGAAAAGTTAGAGGAGCGTTGGAATGAATGTATCACTCTTGAAGGAGAGTATGTTGATGAATAAAGTCGAATTTCTAAAAAAAAAATTGTTTTTCTCAGTTAGACCGGAGATTTATTGAGAGGGCCATGTATCTCTTGAATTCTGAGAAGGACTTAAATATTTTTCAATCAATGATGTTGAGTGCATGGAGTATTTTGATGTGTTTCAGTCCGCTACAGTGACGTGTGGAATAACGGCAAATGAAAACCCTGTTTCTATCTGTCCTTCATGACCGATGATAGCTCATAAACGACTTGATGGATTATCAAAATTTTTTCTCTGATTTCTAAAGCTTAATTAAGCGTAGATTTATAGCAAAAAACATATCCGATGCAAACTGAGTCTGTGTATATAAACGTAGATATCCGAAATTCGCTTTCAAGTTAAATATCTCTTTAAATATGTCGTCTATTTAGATATATAAACTATCTATACACCTTTTCTATGCAATAAAATTCAGTCTTGAGTGTATTTGATGTAAGACATCGGACCGCGGAACAACGAGGATTGAAATACTAGTTTGCTACTTTGCCTGTACAATAGTATAATGTATAGGGAAAGTATTGTAATGGGGTTGAAAATTCGAATTCTAGTTTTCGACAGAAGAACAAACACGTTTCAAGTATCCCTTAACTTAAATCGATCATTTTTAAGATGATGTTTGAGTGTCCGTGAAGACGATATCTCAGAAAAAAATGAAGCATTTCGAACGAAATTTGATACAAAAATTTCAATCGGTGGATATAGGAAGGCTATTGGTTTTAAACACGAATATTCCGAAGATCCTCAAATTTGCGATTGAAATTTTGAAAATTCGACTAAAATATCGTAATATCGAAAATATCGTAATATCGAAAATAGAAAATCATAGGGCACTTTTTATTGCGGAACTTATTACAGGGCAATTTTTATTTGCGGAACTTATTTATAATTTATTTTACTTGGAAACTTAAAACTGCATAACTGAAGGTAATGTTATAAAATCGCTTACTTCTCTATATAAAATCAATTAATATTTCACTCATAGCACTTATATTCCAGACTCGAGTTAAATAATTTTGTGTTAAAAAAAGGCAGCAATTCTTATAAAACTCTTCTTGCAATTGCTTGATTTGTTTACATTCTTCATACGTTAAAATTAGGCTTCGTTGTAGAAATAACCAAAGTTTAGTGCTCATTTAAAATAAAAAATATTGTAATTGCGTAGGTACAGAATTTAGATACACAGATATTTTGCAAAAGTAAAGCGGTTTTAGGACGGATTCAACAATAAATACAAATATAAGCGCTCCTTAAAAATCACAATTTTCACTAAGCCTAAAAAAAAAATGAAAATGAAGGCCTTATTTAATTTTGAAATGAGTCACGTAATCTCTTCGTACAATATGGGTGTAATTATTATTTCAATTTCTATCTAAAAAATCTGATGTGGGCAGCACATGACTTTCCTTATATAAAGGAATAAATTTACTACTTTTACAGTAAAAAAAGAAAAAAGGTTATTCTTATAGTAGATACTTATATTCTTTCCAAAATATTGAATTCTCGTCAATTACTCGTCATTTTCATTGATTTAACGTCATTTCTATTCATTTGGCGAAATTTTCGTTAATTTGGCAACATTTAAAAAAGTCCCAAGTTGGCGACATTCCGCCAAATTCGTCGTCAAAATCTCCCCAAGTTTTATGGACGGAGAAATAAGTTATTCTTACAGCAGATAAATGACTATTGGCATTCAAATACAAAAGTAATAATCAAAGTATCTTTTTTCATGAATGGAACGAGCTAGATCCACCAAACTGATGTCACAAATTTATCGCATGGTATTACATATAAAAAGTGAACATGTTTCTCAATAGGAAATATATATATTTTTTTTTATTTTATATGATTTTTTGATAATTGTTTTGAAAAATGTGCAATATCTCAAGAACGGTTCATGTTAGCGTTCTAAAATTTATGTCAATCGTTTTCTAATAAAAAATTACATATGTCTATTTGCATAACTTTGATTTTTTGACGATTTTTTCAAAATTTCATTCGAAAATTTAGGGGGGTTCTGAACATTCGATTGCGTATAGAAACACTAGGTTTCCAGTGTTTACAGATTGCAATTTTTGTACCAAATTTCATTCGAATCGGTCCATTCGTTCGTCAGTTATCGTCTCCACAGACTCACTGACACACACACACACACAGACATCACTTCAAAAATGTTCGTTTCGTGATCAGGGATGCTTGAATCGTGCTATCCCGTCGAAAACTCGAATTCGAATTTTCGACCCCGTCACAATACTTTCCTTATACATTATTGTATATAAGGAAAGTAAAAACTTCTTAACATATTTTGCTTTGTTTTTCGTGATAATGCGTGATAATGCATTTTGCGTGATAATTTGAATATTTCCTAAAATTATCTCTGCTTAAAAAATGTTTAAAAAATTAGGTTCCACAGAACTCAATGTATTTCACTTTTTTCAACCCGGGTTAAATCCAAAACTAATTAGGTGATATTATTCTTTTACATTCCCATATGTCCCACAGAGAGTCTCTACAACGTACTACAATTTCATTTTGATAAAGCCATTTTCACGCAAGTTATCGTGCGAACGGACAGACAGACAGAATGAACAAAGTCATAAACACTTTACAGCTATGTTTTGAAAGTATTAATAAAACTCAAAAAATTTGTAAGTGTTTACGTAGGGGAAAAGGAGTAGGCGTCGCTGCATGCAGTACAACGGGCGCCAAATTAGGTTTTGTACAATGGCACCTAATATGGCGCCTAACGTGGCGATCCTGTAACGCTGTATCTTGCGAATATACCTCAAATTCCCCAGGGTACGTCGTAACAATATATAAATCTGGTATTATATCAGTAATGCTGTCAATTGAAAAAGAAACGGTAATAGCGAATTTACATAGACTCTCATAGAAGCAAATTAAAAAGCCAAGCATTAAATCTAAAAAATTTTGAATCTAAATCATATATTACTTTCCTTATATACATAATGTATAAGGAAAGTATTATGACGGGATCGAAAATTCGAATTCGAGTTTTCGACGGGAGAGCACGTTTCAAGCATCCCTGATCATTTTTGAAGTGCTGTCTCTCTCTCTCTCTGTGTGCGTGCGTGTGTGTGTCAGTGAGTCTGTGGAGACGATAACTGACAAACCAATTGACCGATTCGAACGAAATTTGGTCCAAAAATCACAATCCGTAAACACTGGAATCCTATTGTTTTTAAACGTAATCGAATGTTCAGAACCCCCCCCCCCCTTAATTTTCGGGTGAAATTTTGAAAAAATCGTCAAAAAATTAAAACCGCTAATAAAGTTACGCAAATAGACATTTTTTATGTAATTTTTCATTAGAAAACGATTAACATAAATTTTAGAACGCTAACACGAACCGTTCTCGAGATATTGCACATTTTTCAAAAAAATTATCAAAAAGTCATATAAAATAAAAAAATATACATATTTCTTATTATTGAGAAACATGTTCACTTTTCATATGTAATACCATGCGATAAATTTTGTGATATCATTCTCGTGGATCTGGTTCGTTCTATTCATGAGAAAAGATACTTCGAGTAATACTTTTGTATTTGAACGCCAATAGTCATTTATCTGCTATAAGAATAACTTATTTCTCCGTCAGTAAAGCTTGGCGAGATTTTGGAGACGAATTTGGCGGAATGTCGCCAACTTGGCGACTTTTTGAAATGTTGTCAAATTAACGAATAATCTCGCCAAATGGATTAAAATGACGCTAAATTAATGAAAATGATGACTGATTGTCGAAAATTTAATATCTTGGAAAGAATATAAGTATCTACTATAAGAAAAACCCATTTTTTTACTGTAAAAGTAGTAAATTCATTGCATTATATAAGGAAAGTCATGTGTTGCCCACATCAGATTTTTTTTTATTTTTCAATCCAAGTCTCAATTTCTTTAACTATTTCACAAAATCAATATCTAATGAATTCGAAAGAAAAACTGATGGCTTAAATGATATTGCCACATCTGCAACTTAAAAATAAAATTTGCATTGCCGAATGGCCTTATAAAACATAATTGCATTTTCCAAGCAGAATTACCTTCTGTCTATAAATGTATTTAAGTGTTTATTTCATCTAATTTTACCTCAATAATTATATATACATATAGTTTATCATACCACTACTTCTACGCAATAGAACCATACAACTTAAAATAAAATACATGCATTACATATACACAGTCATTACGTCCTACAGTCATACATACAGTCATATATTATACAGTCACTGCATATACATTCATTATCATATAACATTCAAGTAAAATGGTTTGAAGAACATGTAGGACATATAGGAAATGAAAATGTAAATAATCTAGCAAAATTAGCAATCACCGTTTGTTACTAATTCCCCGTGGTGAAGGGGCGCCTACGCACCACGTCCATAAAACCCCTCAGGGTATCCCATGGCGAAGGGGGAGAAGATTTGCAGTTTCACTTTTATAGAGGCTCCCCGAAGGGCGGAAGTCTGACTTGGCCTTGACATGATAACACCCATGCCCGCTGGCGGGATTCGAACCCGCAACTCGGCAATCCAGCGATCAGACGTAAACGCATGCCACTGACCGCTCGACTACCGGATAGGCAGCAATCATAGATAACGCAACATAAAAAAAGTATTAAATTACCAAAATCATTTGCAGAGATATAGATGTATAGAGAGAGATAGAACACATTTTAAAAAATCTGATGTGGGTAACACATGACTTCCCTTATATTATGCAATGAATTTACTACTTTTACAGTTAAAAAAAAAAGGGTTATTCTTATAGTGGATACTTATATTCTTTCCAAGATATTGAATTTTCTTCAATTAGACGTCATTTTCAATGATTTAGCGTCGTTTTTATCCATTTGGCGAGATTTTCGCTAATTTGGCAACATTTGAAAAAGTCGCCAAGTTGGCGACATTCCGCCAAATTCGTCGCCAAAATCTAGCCAAGCGTTATGGACGAAGAAATAAGTTATACTGATAGCAGATAAATGACTATAGGCGTTCAAATACAAGAGTATTACTCAAACTATCTTTCTTCATGAATGGAACGAGCTAGATCCACGAGAATGATGCCGCCAAATTTATCGCATCCTATTACATATGAAAAGTGAACATGTTTCTCAATAGGAAATATTTTCTTTTTATTTTATATGATATTTTGATAATTTTTTTTTTTAAATGCGCAATATCTCGAGAACGGTTCATGTTAGCGTTCTAAAATTTATGTCAATCGTTTTCTAATGAAAACTTACATAAGAAATGTCTATTTGCGTAACTTTATTAGCGGTTTTGATTTTTTGACGATTTTTTCAAAATTTCACTCGAAAATTTAGGAAGATTCTGGGCTTTCGATTGCATATAAAAACAATAGGCTTCCAGTGTTTACGGATTGTGATTTTTGTACTAAATTTCGTTCAAATCGGTCCATTCGTTCGCCAGTTATCGGCTCCACAGACTCACTGACACACACACACACACACATACTTTCACACACACACACACACACACACACACACACACACACACACACACATACACACACACACTTACTTTCACACACACACAGACACACAGACATCACTTCAAAAATGTTTGATTCGTGATCAGAGATGCTTGAAACGTGCTCTCCCGTCGAAAACTCGAATTCGAATTTTCGACCCCGTCACAATACTTTCCTTATACATTATGTATATAAGGAAAGTAAAAATGACAAAATGACTGGAATAATATAGAAGACAAAAGACATGCATTTAAATAAAAATAAAAATAGACAAATATTTCTGCACCCTTTCAAAGTATTTCTTATGGTTCCTATCAAACCACTGTCCTTTTCTAAAATTTCTCTTCAGAATCAACAGAAGCCTCTCAGATTATTGTACAGGGTGGCTAAAATTAAAGTAGAGTTGTTTAGAGCCCGATAGTGAGAAAACAGTTGGGCCAAACTCAACCAAATTAGCAGTAAATACAATTTAGACCATGGGGATTTGATTAAATAAAAAGTTCGGATTTTTGCCACCGCGGGACAAAGTGGCGATATAAGGTCCATTTTCGGAGTAAAATAGACATAGGAAGTACAGAAAGTTAACATTATACATGCATTTTGATATTGACATCACATTTTACATTCACATTTGCACTTGCATTTTATCAAACATTTTAGCAATTTTTCTCCCATGCGCAATAGTGCATTATAGTAAATATGCAGATTTTCACGGAGGAAAGAGGTGGTAATGCAAAACGTTCAAGTATCCCTGATCACGAATCAACCATTTTTGAAGTGATGTCTGTGTGTGTGTGAAAGTATGTGTGTGTGTGTGTGTGTATGTGTGTCAGTGAGTCTGTGGAAACGATAACTAACGAACAAATGGGCCAATTCGAACGAAATTTGGTACAAAAATCACAATCCATATACACTGGAATCCTATTGTTTTTATACGCAATCGAATGTTCAGAACCCCCTTAAATTTTTGAGTGGAATTTTGAAAAAATCGTCAAAAAATCAAAACCGCTAATAAAGTTACGCAAATAAACATTTCTTGTGTGATTTTTCATTAGAAAACGATTGACATAAATTTTAGAATGCTAACATGAACCGTTCTCGAGATATTGCACATTTTTCAAAAAAAGTATCAAAAAGTCATATAAAATAAAAAAAAAATTCTTATTGAGAAACATGTTCACTTTTCATATGTAATACCATGCGATAATTTGGGTGACATCATTCTCGTGGATCTAGCTCGTTCCTTTCATGAAAAAAGATACTTTAAGTAATACTTTTGTATTTGAACGCCAATAGTCATTTATCTGCTGTAAGAATAACTCATTTCTTCGTCCATAACGCTTGGCGAGATTTTGGCGACGAATTTGGTGGCATGTCGCCAACTTGGCAACTTTTCTAAATGTTGCTAAATTAACGAAAAACTCGCTAAATGGATAAAAATGACGCGAAATCAATGAAAATGACGACTCATTGACGAAAATTCGATATCTTGGAAAGAATATAAATATCTACTATAAAAATAATCTATTTTTTTTTACTGTAAAATTAGTAAATTCCATGCATTATATAAGGAAAGTCATGTGCTGCCCACATCAGATTTTTTCTTCTAAAAATCAAAACCCCGTAGTATTTACTGCAAATTTGGTAGAGTTTAGCACTTTCGGGCTCTAAATACCTCTGCTTTAATTATGGCCACCGTGTATATGTGGAAGACCAGGTAATTTAATTCGTGACATGTATGATTTCCTATTTACACAGTGGTGGTTCTCAACGTGTTGGGTACGAAATATCTTAAAGTGGGCTCAGAAGCAATGTGCTTATCCGGAAAGCACTTATTAGATTGCTTTTTATGGCTGTCTTAGCAGGGTTTTTAGAAAGGGGAGAGGCCTAAATACAAAAAGATTGAGAAGCACAGCATTAGCCTAAAAATTTCACTTCAATAGCTCTCAATTAATAATGTTAGTAAATGGATTGAAAGCATTTTAAAAACCAAAAATATAATATTAAAAAAGTAAGAAATTTATACGACTTTATTAATGAAAATGAAATTAATTTCTGTTCCAGAATTGAAGTTTTAAAAGTACATTTTGTTTATTAAACATTTAAATTTCATTGAAAATTGTTAATAATTAAAAGAAAAAAGATTGTTTTTAGTTTTATCTTGTTACTTATTACTTTCCTTATATACATAATGTATAAGGGAAGTATTGTGACGGGGTCGAAAATTCGAATTCGTGTTTTCGACGGGAGAGCACGTATCAAGCATCCCTGATCACGAAACAAACATTTTTAAAGTGATGCCTGTATGTGTGTGTGTGTGTGTGTGTGTGTGTGAAAGTATGTGTGTGTGTGTGAAAATATATGTGTGTGTGTGAAAATATATGTGTGTGTGTGTGCATGTGTGTGTGCCAGTGAGCCTGCGGAGACGATAACTGACGAACGAATGGACCGATTCGAACGAAACTTGGTACAAAAATCACAATCCGTAAGCACTGGAAGCCTATTGTTTTTATACGCAATCGAATGTTCAGAACCCCCCTAAATTTTTGCGTGAAATTTCGAAAAAATCGTCAAAAAATCAAAACCGCTAATAAAGTTACGCAAATAGACATTTATTATGTAATTTTTTATTAGAAAACGATTGACATAAATTTTAGAACGCTAACATGAACCGTACTCGAGATATTGCAATTTTTTCAAAAAAATTATTAAAAAGTCATATGAAATGAAAAAAAATATTTCCTATTGAGAAACATGTTGACTTTTCATATGTAATACTATACGATAAATTTGGTGACATCATTCGCGTGGATATAGCTCGTTCCATTCATGAAAAGGATACTTTGAGTAATGCTTTTGTATTTGAACGCAAATAGTCATTTATCTGCTGTAAGAATAACTTATTTTTTCGTCCATAACGCTTGGCGGGATTTCGGCGACGAATTTGGCGGAATGTCGCAAACTTGGCGACTTTTTAAATGTTGCCAAATTAACGAAAATCTCGCCAAATGGATAAAAATGACGCTACATAAATGGAAATGACGACTAATTGAAGAAAATTCAATATCTTGGAAACAATATAAGTATCTACTATAAGAACAAATTTTTTTTAACTGCAAATATAGTAAATTCATTGCATTGTTTAAGGAAAGTAATGTGTTGCCCACATCAGATTTTTTAGAGTACTTATGGGGGAAAAGTAATAAAAATAAATAAATAAATATGTAGGTGCCTACATAAAAATATGTTAAAGCTTTTCCATTTTTCTTTTGAGGCAGCTGTCCTTGCCCTAACATGCATAAAAATATCTGTAATATGCACTCAAGTATAATTATAGGGGGGGGGGGGGGTTATATTGCATTTTTTCAAAACATACTTCGTATGAAATGTTTAAGAAAACGCTTGTGGAAATTCACCTATAAATTAATAAATACTTAAACACCAAAAATATAATTTTATTTTTTATTGATAATAACTGCTAAACAAATGTATATAATATTATATCACTCAAGCTTTGTACCTAATAGTAGATTTCCTATGAAGTTAATGCATTTTCAGCCCTCTCCTAGAATCCCTTGTTTTATGAGTTTTATGAAAAGAACTTTAAATTTTGGGAAGTTTAAAATTTTCTTTACAAATTTGAACTCAATTTTCAGCATGGCTATATGTAAATATATCATTAACACCAAGAGGCAGCGTAGCAAGAACGTAAGTGAAAAATGAAAACTCCCTAATTGAATAGTAACTTGATGACATAATTCAATTGTTCGACCTCATGCGGGGCTTCTCCTACGTCCAGCGCGAAAATATTTGAACTCAGTCCGAAGTTTCGTACCGAGTTTCGTACTCGAAACTCGGTCCGAAATCGAGTCCCGAACTCGAAACCCAGCTTGAAACTTTGGAAGAGGTCTACTTTGAGTGACTACTTTAAGCACTGTTTAGTGAAAGTGTTAAGTCAAGACACAACCTACAAGTAAGTCATTTATTTGTGCATTACACCCGTCTCCAAGTAACCACGTGACACCGGTGACGTCGAAACAAGACTGGGATTAAATTTGTTTGGGTGGGAGCTGGTGTTATTTCGAGAAAAGAACAATTGGCCTCTGTCCAACTCGAACAGCACTTTTTAACACGCTTTTAACAGCCGCCATGCTGTCAATATCCTGGTCTAACTTAAAAAGCATCAGTATGTAAACAAATACATGCAGTTATCAAATTACTCTTTGATAGAGAATTTGGAGTCTACAAATTGGGGTCTATAAATTTTCCGAATCCAGGGCAACATTAAAAGTTTAAATATTTTAAAGGAATTTCATTTTTAACACTTTCCAACATAGTTAAAAAGTGTTTATGACTTTGTTCATTCCGTTTGTCTGTCTGTCCGTTCGCAAGATAACTGCGGTAAAAAATAACTCTATCAAAAGGAAATTTTAGCATGTTGTTGACACGGTCTGTGGGACACATGGAACATGAATAATATCACGAAATTAGTTTTGGATTGAACCGGGTTGAAAAAGTGAAATGCATTGAACCCTATGGGACCTAATTTTTCAAACATTTTTTAAGCGCAGTTAAAATTCACAAATTGCTTCGAAAATTTTAGGAAATATTCCAATTATCCTATAAAATATATAAAAAGAAATTTCAGCAAAATAATTTCGGAAGTTTTTTAAATGAAAATTAATATAATAATTGCACCCATATTACATGAAGAGATCACGTGACCCACTTCAAAATGAAATATGGCATCTATCTTTTTTTCCCAGTGTAAATAACGTGATTTTTAAAGTTCTTTTAAATTTACATTTAGTGTTGCATCCGTCCTAAAACAGCTCTATTGTTGCGTATTTTCTCTGTATTTATATTCTGCGCCAACGCAATTTCAATAATTTTGAGTTTAAATGATCATCAAACTTTTTAATAATTTCTACAAAGAAGCCTAATTTTAATGGATGCAGAATGTAAACAGGTGATTGTAAGATGAGTTGTATAAGAATTGCTTCTCGGCCCAGGCTGGAGAGCTTGCCTATACAGGCTTATAGCAGCTGTTTCGTTAAAAAGACGGTTATCATCACCGAGCAGGCTGAAAGCAACCATAATATTGGAAATAGGGTTGGTTTAAGAAACCGTATAAGAATTGCTGAATTTTTTTCAAGCAAAATTATTTAGTTCTGGAGTCTGGAATAAAGTGATATGAATGAAATATTCATTGCTTTTACATAGAGAGCCAGCCAATTTATATTTCGATGGCGCCATTTGATTAAAGTTAATTATTTTTTTGATGAAGTTTTAAGTTTTCATATATAATAAATTATTGTAGTACTGTGGTATTTTAAAATATATCAGTGTTGAATGTATCCCATTTTAGAGATGTTTAAGTAAAATTACATTTCAGTTGGAAAGTGTTTCATAATCAATGCTTTATGCATGACTGATTTTACTTGTTAAATATCTGCATTTTAAAATATCTACTCACACAAAGGTCTTTAAACGCGTAACCCTGGATTTTTGAGAGCACTTATCTAGGGTCGTGCAAGAATCTGCGAAAACTTCCTGAAAGAAAAGTACTTAATACCTTCAGTTAACTAAACTTGATATATTTTTATCAGTTAATTTACTACCTGTGTCACTGAACTTACTACCTTTTTCTTAAATTGAAAAAAAAAATCTGATGTTGGCAGCACATGACTTTCCTTATATAATGCAATGCATTTACTATTTTTACAGTAAAATAAAATAGGCTATTCTTATAGTAGATACTTATATTTTTTCCATGATATTGAATTTTCGTTAAATAGACGTTATTTTCATTGATTTAGCGTCACTTTTATCCATTTGGCGAGATTTTCTTTGATTTGGTAACATTTAAAAAAGTCGCCAAGTTGGCGGAATTCCTTCAAATTTGTCGCCAGAATATCACCAAGCGTTATGGACGGAGAAATAAGTTATTCTTATAGCAGATAAATGACTTTGTATGGTTTAAATACAAAAGTATTACTCAATGTATCTTTTTTCATGAATAGAACGAGCTAGATCCACTAGAATGATGTCACCCAATTTATTATATGATATTACATTTGAAAAGTGAACATGTTTCTCAATAGGAACTATTTTTAATTTTATTTTATATAATTTTTTGATAATTTTTTTGAGAAATGTGCAATATCTCGAGAACGGTTCATGCTAGCGTTCTAAAATTTATGTCAATCGTTTTCTAATGCAAAATTACATAAGAAATGTTTATTTGCGTAACTTTATTAGAGGTTTTGATATTTTAATGATTTTTTCAAAATTTCACTCGAAAATTTAGGGGGGGGGGGGTTCTGAACATTCGATTGCGCATAAAAACAATAGGATTTCAGTATTCACGGATTGTAATTTTTGTTCCAAATTTCGTTCGATTTGTACCAAATTTCGGTCCATTCGTTCGTCAGTTATCGTCTCCACAGACTCAATGACACACACACACACAGACATCACCTCAAAAATATCCGATTCTCGATCAGGTATGCTTGAAATGTGCTCTCCCGTCGAAAACTCGAATTCGAATTTTCGACCCCGTCCTAATACTTTCCTTATACATTATTGTATATAAGGAAATAAAAAAGTAAAATTAATGTATTAACGTGTCAATTATAAATAAAGCATCATTTTAAAATATGTACACCATGTTTGTCACTAATAAGACAGATGTAAAGGAAAAATATTTGTCATTTTTATTTTCTCATACTATACAATATAGTATACTATGTAATATACTATGTAATATAGTGCAGAAAATGTGTTGTTTTCACGAAAATTTTCCAATTTCAGATTTCGATGCCAATATATGTTTTAAAACCTTCTGAACACACTTTGGCTAATTTTGGATTGATATCCGTCTGTATGTCTGTCTGTCTGATGTCTGTGGACGATCTTTTGTGTACAGCCACAAATATTATTGGATTTTTCAAAACTTTATATTCCGTGTTATTATCAAAAAATCCAGAACTAGATAGATTTTTTTTTTAATTTGAACGAGAACTTATTATTTTATTAGCAAATTTTATACTTTATCTTATATTTTATTAACATGGCAGCATAGGACAAAATTTGACAAAATCGTACATATAAGGTATTTATTTATGGATCAATTAATGATCACGAAACTTGATAGTTTCAATCACCGTCGTGAAAGATAGTCGCTATATAATTTCTTTTGTTCGTGACGTCATTAGCTCCCCTTTAGGGGAAAGTTTCTCCCCCGAGGAGGCACACTGTCAAGTTTGTTATCAATCAAACGATTTTTTTCAAAATCTTTAAAGTGAAGGGTAATACATTGTAATTGAAACTCATTGGGTCCACAAAACCGATTGTTTAAAAATTTTAATTTAAAATTTAAAAAAAAAAAATAATAAAGCTATTAAAAATGGATTTTGGTATGAGAATACGAAAAAGACGAGTTGAAGCGCATTCCAGATAATTCATTAACAGTTAGCAGCAAATATATATAAAAAAAAATCTGATGTAGGCAACACATGACTTTCCTTATATAATGCAATGAATTTACTACTTTTACAGTAAAGAAAAATAAGTTTTTTTTATAGTAGATATTTATATTCTTTCCAAGATATTGAATTTTCGACAATTAGTCGTCATTTTCATTGATTTAGCGTCATTTTAATCCATTTGGCGAGATTTTCGTTAATTTGACGACATTTCAAAAAGTCGCCAAGTTGGCGACATTCTGCCAATTTCGTCGCCAAAATCTCTCCAAGCTTTACTGACGGAGAAGTAAGTTATTCTTATAGCAGATAAATAAATGATTATTGGCGTTCAAATACAAAAGTATTACTCGAAGTATCTTTTCTCATGAATGGAACGAGCTAGATCCACGAGAATGATGTCACCAAATTTTTCGCATGGTATTACATATGAAAAGTGAACATGTTTCTCAATAGGAAATATATTTTTTTTATATGACTTTTTGATAATTTTTTGACAAATGTGCAATATCTCGAGAACGGTTCATGTTAGCGTTCTAAAATTTATGTTAATCGTTTTCTAATGAAAAATTACATAAGAAATGTTAATTTGCGTAACTTCATTAGCGGCTTTGATTTTTTGACGATTTTTGCAAAATTTCACTCGAAAATTTAGGAGGGTTCAGTACATTCGATTGCGTATAAAAACAATAGGCTTCCAGTGTTTATGGATTGTGATTTTTGTACCAAATTTCGTTCGAATCGGCCCATTCGTTCGTCAGTTATCGTCTCCAGACACACACACACACACACACACACACACACACACACACACACTGACATCACTTCAAAAATGTTTGATTCGTGATCAGGGATGCTTGAAACGTGCTCTCCCGTCGAAAACTCAAATTCGAATTTTCGACCCCGTCACAATACTTTCCTTATACATTATGTATATACGGAAAGTAATAAATATTTTTTACCATTTTATTCAAATGTACGAGTTGATTTCAATTTATTAACCGTACTGTTTCGTACATCTTTTTTCTAATTTACATCTTTGTATCAGCCTGGGGTTTCCGTGATTTTACGAAATAAATAGAGGGTTCTTTCAAATAAAATAATCTGATGTGGGCAGCACATGACTTTTCCTGCAGACTCATATTCACGTTCTCTTTTTTTTTCTTCAATTATTGACTGGGTTTAATTGCACAAAATAACAAATAACTAATTATTTTCAACTGCACTGAATTTGCATTTTTAACTCAATTTCCGGCTCCCCCTCCAGGAACAAAAAAAATGATGATGTCTACAGTTTTATAAGACTCGTCAGACTCCCCCCCCCCCTCTCAATGACTTAGAAAGCTAAAACTTTGCATACTTATAAAGTATCTATTACGTGACAGAACTTATGACAGATTTTCGATTAAGACTATTATGGTTAATCTCCATGCATTGTTATACAAAATTAAACATATTAAATGTAAGTAAAGCATATGGTTTTGCACACAATCAATAATGAACTGATTTACAACGTAAAATGCAGCGCAAATAAATAAGCACACTTACGTTTTGGAAATCAACTGGATACCCTTCATCAGTGCAAAAGGTATGGACCTAAGCGAATGCCCAATCGCAAGACTATATCTGCCAAATTGAAATAGCTAAATGGCGTCACAATATATCGGCGCCACTTAGTGGCACGAAAGAAAAATAAAAGAATAAAAGTAGAAAAACAAGGAGATATAACTGATATTTTTCTTTGTTTGCATCTCATGTTTATATATCTTTGTTTCCAATTTTGATATAATTATATATACTATATCAAATGTATTTGAAATATAATCTAAGTGTTAATTTCCTTGACTTTAACAGGCTATAATATTAGTTTTGCGTAAAATTTTTAAAGATTTTAAAATTCAGTAATAATACTACTGCTACTACTACTACTGTCTACTACTACTAATAATTATAATATAAATAATGATAATAATTGCAATATTAAAATAATAATACTAATATTAAATAGTAATAATAATAATATTAAAAATAATAATAATAACATAAATAATAATAATAATAATAATAATAGTAATAGTAATAATAATAATGTTAATATAAAAAAAATAATAATAATAAAAATATTTATATTAAAAATATTATTAATAAAAATAATAATATTAAAAATAATAGAAATAATAATGATAACTTGGAAGTTTCGGTAGCCCCTTCTGATATGGGTCCCCGTTTTATCAATTTATCTGTAAATCTGATTCTGCTATCGTTCCAAAATAACGAATCCGTAACTGTGACTATGTAGCACTAATAACCGATGCAATGTAGAAAATATTGTCTTACCTCGTGTGGCAACAAATCATGGACAACAGTTGTATCGTCCGGCATTTTGCAATCAAATTACTCCTCTTATTTAGAAAACGAGCGCTTGAACGGATATATAACCAAAATGCCGGGAGACTCACACACTCTCTGAGAAATTTCTAGCTCAGCATAGATGAATGCGGAGAGAGAGAGAGAGAGAGAGAGAGAGGATATGTCTCGCAACTGCTTTGCAGGGGATGTTTCCATATTTACTTCTGTAGTGCATAGGATTTTACTTTCCTTATAATGCATGGTAATGTATATGTAAAATATTGGAATCGTGACGGAAATCGAAGAATCTGCATGTTTGGGATGCTATATAACTCCACAGTTTTTTTTTTTACCGTTATTTTTAGAGGAATATCCACTATTTTTAGTGTGATGTCTGTATGTTGTTGAGACCCAGACCGTCCGACCTACCAGAAAGGGGTAAGGTAACTGTTTGGACGGCCGGGAAGTGCCACCCAATTTAGATCGGAACCCAGTGGGGGACGCATCCACAGGGATCGTACCCTCCTTCCCCTACCACCAACCTCTTGGAAGGACTTACGGACCCACATGTTTAACGTGATCGTACTTCGTGTGAACGCGGCGGGAGTTTTCGTAGTGGCGGGAATCGAACCCGGGCCTACCGAGTGCAATTCCCTCGCGCTAAATACTGGGCTACCGCTCCCTACGTCTGTATGTGTGTATGTGTCTGTCTGTCTGTGTGCATGTTTGTCTGTGTGTGTGTGTTGTTGTTGTTGTTGAGATCCAGACCGTCCGACCTACCAGAAAGGTCTGTGTGTGTGTGTGTGTTGAAGACCCAGACCACACGACCAACCCTAAGGCTTATGGTAGCTTAATGTGTGGCCGGCTGTGTGTGTGTGTTGTTGTTGTTGAGACCCAGGCCGTCCGACCTACCAGAAAGGTGTAAGGTAACTGTTTAGACGGCCGGGAAGTGCCACCCAATTTAGACCGGAACCCAGTGGGGGAGGCATCCACAGGGACCGTACCCTCCTTCCCCTACCACCAACCTCTTGGAAGGACTTACGGACCCACATGTTTAACGTGATCGTACTCCGCGTGAACATGGCTGCAGTAACTGTGCAAGATAAGTGTCCACTCTGGATAAAAAAAATACTGGACGAGATTTTACAAAATTTGGTACTTATGTCGCGCATGGTTTACCTTGTTGCTGATTAGATTTTGGTATGATTCGAAAAAAAACAGAACTTGGTTTTTTTTTTATTGTTGTTATTAAATGACTCCCAAAAATTGTTAAAATCAAATGCAAGACTAAATATGCTGAAATGTATTTGTTAAATGCTTGTTTTATGCGTAATTCATAGCGACTAAACAAATAAGATCAACTTCATCACTCTACGACGAACCGTTCTCGAGATATTAAAACTTTTGAAATTTGAGCACGGGGTTTTTCACTGTAGTTAAGAAACTGTAGTCAGTGAATATTTTTTAAAATTTGGTAAGTCATTTGTGGATTAACCTGGTGCTGATAAACTTTTGGTGGAATTAAGAAATATAAAATACTTTTAATTTAATTTAATTTAATTTTATTTTATTTTTGCGAAATGGTTCACAAAACCATCAAAGTCTGAAATGAGCCCTTTGAATTGCATTAGAACTGTTTAAAAATGTCAACGCCACAGGTTTGCGCATAACTTGGACACAGGGACACCCATACAAATATCATGGGCCCCCTACAAACATGTATCACGGTTCCCCCCATATTTTATTTTCCTCTCCTTGTAAATTTGTCATATCGCTTCTTGGCTCAAAGTAAAAATATTAGGGATCCAAGCCCGGGCTACCCTCTCCCACTTCAGCTGTGTCAGTCCCCCCCCCCCTCTCTATGGGTGGTCCTGTAAAGCATCTCATACAAAAACAAAAAAGCAAACCAATAAACAAACC
Source organism: Amaurobius ferox (assembly GCA_951213105.1). NCBI lineage: Eukaryota > Metazoa > Arthropoda > Arachnida > Araneae > Amaurobiidae > Amaurobius > Amaurobius ferox. The sequence goes on along the minus strand of OX578155.1, from coordinate 78,703,813 downwards.
AATAAACAAAAACAAACAAACCAATAAACAAAAACAAACACAAACAAACAAACGAACAATAAACAAACAACAACAACAACAAAAACTAGAGCCCAATTGATTGATATTAGGAGTCATGGACAAATTTCTGAAGTTACTTAAATGTTGCTTTTTACCTAAAACAAGCCACAATTGATCTAGGTCAGCGGTGCATTATATCACTCATTAGACATAACTAGAAACATAATACATTTATAAATAAAATAAATAACAATCTAATGGGGGGCTGCACATGATTTTTTTTTATATAATGCAATGAATTTATTTCTGTCACGGTGAAAAAATTATCTGTATGATCTACGGCAGAATGTTTTTAACGTGGAATTAATTCTGCATTTAGCGCTTTTACTGATGGAATCATATAAAACGGTTTCAAAGTACCCAATTAAATTATACTTTGGGTAACTCTAAATTGACAACAATATTGATAGCGACCGCAGTAAGCAATATAGTCTATATATTAAAATGTTTTAATAATTAATTCACCAATATGACGTCGTTTTCGTTAATTTAGAGACATTTTCGTTAATTTAGCGTCATGTTTGCAATTTTGACGATCTTTTCTACAATTTGAGCCGAAATATCTCCAACGTTGGTGATATTTCTTTAAATTAGTCCCAATTTGCAAACTTTATCGCCAAGCGTGATAAAGAAACTTATATATAAATGACTATTGGCGAATTATTAGGCGTCGTAATACAAAACTATTACTCAAAGTGTCTTCTCTCGTGAATGGAACGAACTAGATCCGCGAGAATGATGTTAACAAATGTATCGCATAGTATTACTTATAAAAGTGAATAGATTTCTCAATAGTTAAAACATTAATTTTTTGTGTTTTTTTCTTTTTTTTTATTTATTTATTTGAAAATTGTGCAATATCTTTAGAACGGTTCATGTTATCGGTCTAAAATTTCTGTCATTCGTTTCCTAATGAAAAAATTACATTAGAAATTAATATTTTTGTGACATTATTGAAAATTCTGATTTTTAAAATGCCTTTTTCAGTATTTCATTCGAAAATTCGCAGTTTTACTGAACATTCGAATGCGTTTAAAATCAATAGCTCCCAGAATTCACCGAATGTAATATTTGTTCCAAATTTCGTTCAAAGCACTCTATTCGTTCTTGAGATATTGCATCCACAGACGGGGACACGCTCGAAAGCGCGCGCACACACACACACACACACACACATTACTTCAAAGATGTTCAATTCGAGTTCGTGCATGCTAGTAACGTGCTCATCTGTCAAAAACTCGAATTCCCGACTCAATACCTTCCCTATACATTAAACTATGTGTATTGGGAAAGTAATATAAAAAAAATCAATGAAATAAAAATTAAAAAAAAAATTATTTTTGTTCTATACAAAAATTAGTTTTAAACTTTAATCTACATAAGCACCGCAATAATTAATGAAAACCACATTGATCATTTTCGGATTATCAATTAACGAATGTTGTTGAAGGCAAAACCCAAGAATTTGCAAAATGCTACGCCGAGACTATGGAACCTAATCAAGGTATTTCAGCGAATGCAGTTAAGAATATGGTGATGACGAACTCAGAAATGATTTGGCGTTTTAAAAGAAACATGACCCTCTTGTTGATTTCTTGCAGAAACAAATAAATACTCCTACACCCTTTTGATGCAGGATCATTAAATTTGATTCAAAGCTACAATAAATGAATAATTCAAAGCTACAATATTTCCGAATCTAATAGATGAAAATGTGAACAATTTATACTTGCGTCATAAATATGGTATGATTTATGAGGATACAAGAATAATTTGAATATTTTAATAATTAGATTCCCCCCCCCCCCGAAAAACTATTCTTTGTACGAGTCTTTGCTTCCATTTACTAACTCTCACTCGAAATATCTTCTAAAGCAGTGGTTCTCAACCTTTTTTGAACCGCCAGCCACATTTGAGTTAGACACTTTTGAGAGCCGTACATACGAAAATCATGTTAGCATATACTCTAGCTATATACGCACTCACAAATCTACACACATGTACGCAAACGCACATACGTATGCTAGAATATACACACATGCACGTGTTGTTGTTGAAACCCCGAGCGTCCGACCTATCAGAAAGGTGTAAGGTAACTGTTTGGACGGCCGGGAAGAGCCACCCAATTTAGACCGGAACCCAGTGGGGGAGGCATCCACAGGGACCGTACCCTCCTTCCCCTACCACCAACTGCAGAAGGGCTTACGGATCCACATGTTTAACGTGATCGTACTCCACATGAGCACGACGGCAGTTGTGGCAAAGTGCAGTTTCAGGAGCTAACTTCATTAAAAAGCTTAAAAAAAATACTGTAATAAATATTAATTCATACAAGGTAAAAGAAAATTCGAAAATTATATATGTGAAGAAACGAAGAGAAACTGGTTTCGGAATAGCAGATGACCTACTTCCTCAATTAAATTCAAATAACTTGATCAAACTATTTTATAGGCACCAATGAATAACAAACTGCATAACTAAGAAAAATATAACAAATATTGAAAAAAAAAACCCAGTTTTTAAAGCTGTATGAGCTAACTTCATCCCCAGAATTTACAGCACTCGATCTAACAACTGCATTCCTAACATTCGATCCAACAACTGAAAAATAATTAATAAGAAAAATAATTCGACAATATCTATATAAATAAAAATGAAAATCTGTCTGTCTGTCTGTTTGTCACACCATCACGGGAGAACGGCTGAACCGAATTTGATGAAATTTTGTGGGTAGCCCAGAAATAGCCCCACTTAAAATTATATCCGTGTTTTGAGTTTCTACGACCAGTGGTTCTCGAGATATTAGTAAAAAACGAAATTTTCGTTTGTCTCATCATCACGGAAAAACGGTTGAACCGAATTTAATGAAATTTGGTGAATAGACTTGAAATATCCCCCCATAAATTTTGTCCAAGTTTCGAGTTTCTAAGACCTGGGGTTGTCGAGATATTAATGAAAAACGGAACATTTTCCTAGGAGTTCTACTCCCTAACTCCGTGGTTTATCCAAACGAAAAGCTTGAAAATCGTTTGAAAGTGAATTAAAATTTAATCTCTGAGTTTGATGGGAGATTTTTTGCGTTAATTAGTCACTTTCTGAAAACATGAATTGTTTGAAACATGATTTAAAGGGGAAATCTATCTCCATGGTTCATGGTTTATTTAAAACAAGCTTTTACGGAACAATGAGAAGTATAGAGAAATCAAAATCGTTATTTAATTTCGCAGTTTATGTTATAAGACATGACATATTTAACATGTTATAAGATTCTATCTTATATCATGTTACTCAGAAACGCAATTAAATTAAATCTGTCTGTTAATTTTAATAATTATTTTTTCGATTTGAATAATAAATAAATGGATATAAAAATATATTTTAGAAAAGAACGATTTGATTTTTCTTATAGCATTTCTGACTTTATAATATCAATTACGGTCTTCAGGTTTAAAAATTATTATTATTTATATTTTCGGGGATTATTGATTCAAGGATTATTGATATTTTCAAGTTATTATGCAATTATTTTATTATGACAAAAATTGTTTAAACTCATATATTGTATGTTGTACGAATCTTCTACAAATACACGTGTATATCTTTTAATCTACGAGAATATAAGCAGTACAGGTATATTGACATATGTTTTGATATATATTGGCATATATTGGAATCAATTACGACCTTCTGGTATAAAGAGTACGGATATTATTGATGTTTTCAATTTATTACGTCATCTCTTTTATTTTGGCAAATATTTTTGAGACGCATATTGTAATACGGGTAATCTTCTACTAACACATTGGCATATTTTCTGATCTGCGACAATATAATTAGTACGGGGTTGCATATATTCACTCAATTCCTATTTTTTCTTCTGTAAATTTGCTTACAAAAGGGGGCAGGATGTTTTATTCTTCAGATCTGATCGTGAAGGTAATTTTGCATAGTGAGAACATATATTCTTAAACTTCTCTTTAGGAGCAATAAATTTAATATTTTAACAGAATTTGCACATGATTGCGAACTTTAATTTTCTTTAAATTATACACTCCGTACGAATAACGGGTGTGCTGTTGGTGGTTAATAAATTTTAACATTTTAGGAGGATATATCACGTTGCTCGGCATCGCAATTAAATTAAATGTGTTTGTTAATGTTTTTATTATTTTTTTTCGATTTAAATAATAAATAAATGGATAAATGGATATAAAAGTATATCTTATGAATGGACGGTTTGATTTTTCTTTTAATTATATTAATTGCTGACTGCGTACATCAATTTCATTTATTTTGGCAAAGAGTTTTCAAGCTTATATCGTATTTAGCTACTAAACTCATATATTGTGTTTAGCCAATAAATTCATATAGCCGATTGTTGAAACAGAAAAAGAGTAGAGCGGGTATATCTTCTAATACAATTGTAGTGTTTTCATTTAGTATATTGAAACGGGATAAGAATGTTTCATTCAGATCTGCAAATTCAAAGCTACGAATTTGGAGGGATATCGCTAATTTGACAACTTTTCTTAAACTTTGCCAAATTGACGGAAATGTCGCCAAATTGATATAAACGACACACAAACAGCTGCCATAAACCTTCGGGTTGGTCGTGTGGCTTGGGTCTTCTACATATCAATGAAATTTTTTTTTGTTTTGTTAGAAGAGAGTACTGAAATGATGTTTGGTTAGCATTTATCTGTCAGACCAACCATCCTACTTAGTAATACATTTAGCGAATTTTTAAAATGTCACCAAATTGATAAAAATGTTTTCAAATCGATAAAAATATCTTGAAATTGATAAAATTGCGCTACATAAATGATATTAATTGTTTTATGTTAGGGGATAGTATTGTGATGATATTTCGTCAATTTGTCGCAAAGTGGAACTGTCAGTTCTACAGTCCCACTTGGCGATAAATTTGGCGATTTTTTAAAATGTCGCTAATTTGACGAAACTGTCGCCAAATGTTCCATAGAAATATAACTATTTAGACGATATTTTTTCTACCAATTTATTTGAAGCAAATGATATCATGTCGCTTAGCAACGGATTTAAATCCAATGTGTTTATGCGGCAGACGATTTTTATTAAATCCTTTCCGATTTGAATAATGAAGATATGTATATAAAATAAATTTCACTGCCATTTCATTTTGAACTGGATAATATCAATTATACTTTTCAGGTTTAAACATTATTATTATTGATATTTTCCGGAATTATTGATTCAGTGATTATTGATATTTTTAAGTTATTACGCCATTGTTTTATTGCGGCAAAAATTGCTGACACACGCATATTGTACGTTGTACGAGTAATCTTCTAGGAATGCACGGGTATATCTTCTAACCTACGAGAATATAAGTAGTACAGGTATATTGGCATATATTTTGACATATATTGGCATATATATTGGAATCAAGTACAGTCTTTTGGTATGAAGATTACGGGGATTAATTATATATTCAATTTATTACGTCGTCTGTTGTATTTTACCAAAAAACATTTGTGACTCATATTGCAAAACGGATAATCTTCTACTAATAATCGGACATTATAAGTAGTACGTGTATATCTTCCCATATAATTTTAGCACTTTAATTTTGACATATATTGGAATAAATGACTGTCTTCAGATTTAAAGATTACGGGTTTATTGGTATTTTCAATTTATACATGTAATCTACTAATACAGGTTATATTTTCTAATATTCGCGTATATAATTAGTACGGGTCCCATACAATTTTAACGCTTTTATTTTGCATATATTGATTCAATTCCATATTTTTTTTTATATTTGCTTACATAAGGGGTCCAAGATGTTTTACTCTTCAGATATGTCCATGAAGATAATTTTATATAGCGAGAACAGAGATTCTTAAACTTCTTTTTAGGAGCATTATATTAAATATTTTAACAGAATATTTTGATTAAACATGTCATTTAGTATACTATAAGAATTTGGGCATGATTATGAATTTCAAGTTTCTTTATATTATATACTCCGTACGAAGAACGGGTATGTTGCTAGTCTAAAATAAGACTATTTATGCTTAAATATACCAATTAAAATGCTTGTTTTACACGTAAATATTGACGATAAAAAAATAAGATCAACCCTATATCTCAGGGAATAACCGTTCATGAGATATTTTTGTTTTTACGCGGTTTTGCTACGCCACCATTGAAAATATGTCCAGGTAACAAATAAATTCCAAAAATGAATTAACAGTGCAAATTAAGTTGTTGCTGTTGAGACCCAGACCGTCTGAACTACCAGAATGGTGTAAGTTAATGGTTTGGACGGCCTGGAAGTGCCACCCAATTTAGACCGGAACCCAGTGGAGGTGGGGTGGGGGATAACGTACCCTCCTTCCCTTACCACTAAACTCTCGGAAGGACTTACGGATCCACATGTTTGAAGTGATCGTACTCCGCGTGAACACGGCGACAGTTTTGGCAACGGAGGGAATCGAACCCGGGTCAACCGAGTGCAATTCACGCTCGTTAACCACTGAGCTACAGCACACATGTACGTGTGGTGGTCCTCTAAGGTCGTTTTTAAAGTTCAAAGCATTTTAATAAAATAAAAAAAAGATCTGATGTGGACAGCACATGACATTCCCTGCAGACTCAAATTCATTTTTTCCCTTTTCTTTAATAATTAATTAAATTTAGTTTATTTGCACAAAGTAACACTAAATTAATTTAATTCAATTTTCGTTTTTATTTGGTAATTGGACATTTTTTCAAAGACGGCGCAACAAAAATGAGAAAAATCTTAAATATCCCGAGAACGGTCAGTCTTAGGGTAATGGAGTTGATTTTACTCTTTCCTCGCCAAAAATTACGCGTAAAATAAGCATTTAATAGATTCATTTGAGCATACATAATCTTTAATTTTAAATTTTTGCGATATTTGCGGGACATTTCGTAAAAAAAGGCAGGTTGCTTCTGAATTGTACCAAAATCTGATCAGCATCAGAGCATCCAACATGTAACTTCACCACAAAATTTCGTGAAAATTGGTCAATTAGTATTTCAGTTAAAGCGGTACATGGGATTTTTGTGGGCCATTTCGTAAAAAAAGGCGGGTTGTTCTTTTCCGAATCGTACCAAAAATTAGTCAGCACCAGGATCACATTCAAGTGACAAACCTACCAAATTGTTTGAAATTCGGTCCATTAGTTTTTCAGTTAGAGTGGATACATACATTGCACAGACACACACACAGACAGACATACAGACGTCACACTAAAAATAGGTTTTCATTTTTAGGTCTCAAACCGTGCAGATCCGCTAAAAACTCGAGCTGCGATTTTCAACACGATTCCAGTACTTTCCCTACAGTATCATATATTACAGGGAAAGTTAAAATCTGACCTGGGCAGCATATGGCTTTGATTACAGATATAAATTCATTATTTCTATAATAATCTTTTTATTTCTATAATAATTTTGTGAAATTTGGTCAATTACTTTTCCAGTTAGAATGGATACAGGCCATTTCGCTAAAAAAATGCAGGTCCTTATATCCCGAACAATATCAAAATATAATCTGCACCAGGGTCACTCACAAGGAACTTACCTACCAAATTTTATGAAATTCGATCCATTAGTCTTTGAGTTAGAGTGGATGCATACATTGCAGAGATTGACACACAGACAGACAGGGGCCAACGGCCTTACCGTGCTGAAAACACCGGTTCTCGTTAGATCACCGAAGTCAGGCAGCATCGGGCGCGGTTAGTACTTGGGTGGGTGATCACCTGGGAACATCGCGTGCTGTTGGCAGATTTCGGGCGCGGTAGCCCGGTGGTTTGCGCGCTGGATTTGGACGCTGCCACAACTGCCGCCGTGTTCATGCGGAGTACGATCACGTTAGACATGTGGGTCCGTAAATCCTTCCGAGAGGTTGGTGGTAGGGGAATGAGGGTACGGTCCCTGTGGATGTCTCCCCACTGGGTTCCGGTCTAAATTGGGTGGCACTTCCCGGCCGTCCAAACAGTTACCTTACACCTTTATGGTAACCCGGCCGTCCAAATAGGTGCTCTTAGTCCCCTGGACGAGTCGGACGGTCTGGGTCTTCTACACCTTTATGGTAGGTCGGACGGTCTGGGTCTCAACAACAACAACAACAACACAGACAGACAGACAGACACACAGACAGACATACACACAGACAGACACACAGACAGACACACATACTACAAACGTAACGCTAAAAATAGATTTTTCGTATGCTGGAAGTCCCAAAACGTGTAGATCCATCGAAAATTGCAGTTGCGATTTTCGGCATGAATACTTTCCCTATACATTACCATGTATTGCAGAGAAAGTAAAAATCTGATGTGGGCAGGACATGACCTTCTCTGCCGACACATATTCACGTTCTCTTTATTTCTTCAATAAATTCTTATATTGAGTTTAATTGTACAAAATAACGTCCATATATATTTAAAATGATACTGAATTTGCACTTTTAATTCAATTTTCGTTCTCAGTTGGTAACTTCTTTTAACGGTGTCGAAGCGAAAATGCGAAAAAACTACTATATCTCGAGAATGGGCAGTCCTGGTGTAATGGGGTTGGTCTTATTCTTTTCCTCATCAAAAAGTAAGTATAAAGCAAGCATTTAATTGATACATTTGAACATACATATTCTTTTTCTTAGATTTTGGCGGTTTCTGTGGGCCATTTCGCAAAATAAGACGGGTTCTTGCTTCCGAATCGTACCAAAAACTAATTAACACCAGGGTCACACCCTAGAGACGTAACTGCCAAATTTTATGATATTCGAACCATTAGTTTTTGAGTTAGAGTCCATACATACATTGCACAGACAGACAGACATACACACACACAGACGTCACGCTAAAAATAGTATTTTCGTATTCTACAGGTCCCAAAACGTGTAGATCCGTCGAAAACTCGAGTTGCGATTTTCGGCATAATTCCAATACTTTCCCTATAAATTTCCATGAATTGCAGGGAAAGTAAAAATCTGATGTGGGCAGCACATGACTTTCGCTCGCAGACTCATATTCAAGTTCTCTTTATTTATTGAAAAAGTCATTATATTGAGTTTAATTGCACAAAATGGCACCCATACTTATTTAAAATTACACTGAATTTGCACTTTTAATTCAATTTTCGTCCTCATTTGTTAACTGGTCTTATTTTTAAAGGAGGAGTTAGCGAAAATGCGAAAAAACTAAAATATCTGGAGAAAGGCTAATCCTAGTGTAATGGAGTTGATCTTATTCTTTTCATCGTTAAAAAATACGTATGAAACAAGAATTTATTAATATATTTGAGCATATTTAGTTTTTTATTTTATATTCTGATGATTTTTGCGGGCCATTTCGACAAAAATGGCAAGTTATTTTTTTCCGAATCGTACCAAAATCTAATCAGCACCACAAATGACTTATCTACCAAATTTTATGATATTCGGTTCATTAGTTTTTGTGTTAGAGTGGATTCATACATTACAAAAACAGACATGCACAGACGTCACGCTGAAAATGGTTTTATCGTGTTCTAGAAGTTCCAAAACATGTAGATCCGTCGAAAACTCGAGTTGCGATCTTTTGTATGATTGTGTGTTTCATATATATATATATATATATATATATATATATGGTGTGTTTCATACATATATATGTGTATTTCATACATACATATATATATATATATATATATATATATATATGGTGTGTTTCATACATATATATGTGTATTTCATACATACATATATATATATATATATATATATATATATATATAGAGAGAGAGAGAGAGAGAGAGAGAGAGTATAAATTCTGTATAATAGTTTTATGTGACCTTTTGAATTGTGCTAAAATTATCTTCAAAAGTCTATGTAATCCTCAATTATATTATCTGTTTCTTATAATTCATATTTTATGTTTGACATTGAAGGTTGATTTAATTCATAATTTTCTGCTAGAAATCCTTGTCTATCCTGTGTTCTAATTGCCTCTTTGCAATTTGCCTATATGTAATTTTACATGCTCTCCCTCTCCTCTTTATATATATATATATATATATATATATATATATATATATATATATATATATATATATATATATATATATATATATATATATATATACTTATTTATATATGTGTGTGTAAAATTAAGATCATTTTGTCTTATATGGTAGCATTGTTTTCCTTTAGTCTGATATTTCCTTTCATATCCTCTTTACTTAATTTTCCTCCGTATTGCTTTTGAACCAGGGTATGACACTGATCATGTGTTAAATTAGTCTTATTATTTTTATTTTATTTTTATTTTTAATTTTATCTTTTTTATTTTATATATATATATATATATATATATATATAAATTTTATTAATATCCAGCATATTTAGTAAATGGAATAGTTAATAAGTTTCGATTAGCCTAAAATTCTCATAATCTCTCCTTAATACCTTATTTTAGCCATACTTCTACATTCTCTTGAATTTACATTATAATATATTTTCATCTTTTATTTTTGTAGCTTTAACTGTAGAATACCTCTTTTTATTGCCTTTACGCAGTACGGTTTTTATTACTCTCTTTGGCAACAGCAGAACACTTCTTTTCATTTCTGCGTATGGCAACATTGGTCTAGTCATATATTGCTCGTTATGGTTGTACTTAAGAAGTAGGTGTATTTTAAGGTATTTATATTTCCTATATTTTTTTCCTATTTTTATGCTAGTCGTCCATGTAACACAAGTTTATAGATAAAATCTATCTTGCGTTTCAGAAACAAGCATTTTTGTGTTCATTTCGAAGGGATATGTGGACTTGAAAAATAATTTTTTCGAAATGAACTATTCTTAAGCCTTGAGTTTTTCCACGTGCAAGCTTTTTTGCTTGATTTTTTTTGTTTTCTTATTTTCATTTCTCACCTTTGAAATTTATTGATTGTCTTTGTCTTTATCATCTGCATTACGTTTTATAAATACCTCTTTATGGTTGAATTTCCTTTATTTCATTGTATTTCATTGAATTTTGTAGGCAAATTTTAAGATGTATTATGAGTTACTACTTACATTCTACCTTTGGATTTACAATTTTATTTTTTTAATTTATATATATATAGCCAGGTTTATATGTAAAAAGACTTTCATACTACATAAATGTTCCCAATTTGGTAGCCACGCCCAATAATAATGTTAAAATAGGAAGCAGCAAATGTGCTGGTTTTTCAGCTCATTAGAATTGACTACCTAATTTTATAATGCAGTAGCTTGGAAGATGAATATTTTTCTGATGACTTACATTTGAGCAGTATGTTAAGCTCTGCGAATATAATTTCAACGTATGACACATCTATAGCCACGCCCACTATAAAAATGTATTTATGACAATAAAATGCTAGTCTGTGCAATGTATGTATCCACTCTAACTCAAAAACTAATTGATCAATTTTCCTTAAATTCTATACATAAGTCACTTGTAGGTTACCCTGGTGCTGATTAGATTCACTAAGATTCGTCATAAAAGAACCTATCTTTATTTGCGAAATGCCCACAAAAATCGTCTGTACCCACTGTCGCTAAAAAACTAATGGACAAAATCTTACCAAATTTGGTACATACGTTGCTTGTGAGTTAGTTACCTTGGTGCTGATTAGATGTTGATACGATTCGGGGATAAAGAACTTTCTTCTCTTTGCAAAATGGTCCACAAAAATCGTCGAAAACTAAAAGACTGCACATGCTCAAATGTATGATTTATATGCTTTGTTTTATGCGTAATTTTTTTATGACAAAAAAATAAATCTAACCCCGTTACTACATTTTGCTGCAGCGCCTTTTAAAATACGTCCAGTTACCAAATGAAAATGAATATTGAATTAAAAGGGCAAATTCGTAGTGGAAGTCATGTTCTGTCAGATATATTATTCAGTACCAGTAAAATATAATTTATATGCTAATGATATACAAGTGCAACTCAGTGTTTAATCTGTTAAAAACTGCTCAAAATGATTATTGGCTCAAATTTTGAAATTGATCGCTGAGAACTATATTTCAATCTTTATGATTCATTGAGTATTACATTATCAGCCATCCTGTATACATTTTTAGCATATGTTGAATTCAATTATTTCTGTGTACGACATACAAAATCCAATGGCAGCAATATTTAATATTTCATAGAAGAAAGAAACTTTATATTTTTATCAGGGATATACTTTTGTTTCAGGATGCACGGATGCCGGTCCCTGAAAGACACGGCGCTCAATGTTTACCCTGCGCCCCATTTTGCCACCTGATTGCCAGGGCCAGAAACAAGTTAGAGCTTCGGAATTCTCCAACTGCCCGGATTTATTTTCTTACCGTTCGGAAATCCATATTATTCCACCTTGTCATTTACGAAAGGCTGCGATAACCGTACTATGAAGTCCTCGGGATGAGGTTTCGTTATACTTTGATGGATAAATTTTTAAATTTATATTTTTTATGAAAAATGAGTTGAACTCAAGATAAGACTGACCAAATTATAAAAGCTTATAGAGACAAGACTCTGTCAGAGTATCACAATAAATTTTTTAGAAACCAGTGCTTATCAGAAAGAGCGGAAATTGTTGATGTCTTCTGAGGAGGTCAAAAATATAAAAAAATACTATGAGGACACAATTTAATTATGAAAATAAAAATGTCACTGATTCCATGAGGAGTGGAAACGGTAAGGTGGGCAAAAGATTTGCCAATTTATTTACCAAATATAATTTAATATATCATTTTATATTCAGTAATTAATGCTTTTCTACCTCTGCATACAGGTATAAATGATCTGTAGGAAATTCAGGTAAGTATCAATACAGATATTTTGGTACCAGATTTTTTTCTTTTTTTTTTGTACACATGTCTTAATGATTTAATTAATAGACATTTTGCTTTTCTACTTCTAAAAAAATATTCATAAAAAATATCTCTGATTTAAATTATTTGTGCATGTTTATTGTCAAAAGTACATTCCACACATCATACGTTAAGTAGAATGTTTTAAGAAATAGAAATTAAAATAATTAATGCTTGTACCCAATGCTGCAACTAAAAATTCAGTACATAAGAGCAAAAAGAATTTTGGTGACCTTTTTCAAATGTATTTATTTTGTATTTCAAATGTATTTATTTTCCAGTCACTACAGTTCTACTTTCAATTTATGTTTGTTAAAATCCACTGTCACATTGAATTATATGAAAAAAATTCAAATTATTAAAAACTTTATTTTTGATGTATGCATTTAGTCTTGTCATTAATATTTATTGTAACTGTTTGGGACACGTTTGATTTCTTTTCAATTTCTTGATCTGAAAACACAAATATGACGAAAAATATTTACAGCGAAATTAAAAAACAACTGCAACACCGCCATCTACTAGAAATGAAGGAAAACTATCTCATTATCATAAAATATGAAATATGTTTGACCGCGTGTACAAAATACGCTTTAAACACAGTTCTCAGAATCGAAATCTTTGACAAACATTCACTGATCATTTGTAGACACCTTTATTAGCGGTGAGTCTATTGAACAAAATCAATGTATGACAAACCTTCCTAATCTAACTTAACGGGGATTATGTTCCCAGATGGCCAACAATTCGGAAAAAATTTCAAATCGTTGGGGAAATCTAGTTACAGTGTCTAGAAGTATGTTATTCTAGGCACTGTAGTAAGAGTGTCCAAAAAATCTGAAACCAAACGTGTTTGTGCAAATTGCGGTGGCGATCACCCCGCGAGTTATTGTGGGTGTCCCAAATTTCCATAGCCCAGAGTATATCCCAGAAATTTCCCTAATCAAACAGTTACCAATTCAAAATCCTATGCTGCTGCCTACCAGCATAACGAAAACGATTTCCCTAAATTTCCTGAAAAATATCCCAAAACCAAGATAACGAATTTTAATCCTAACAAGCTCCCCGTAGATGAAGGAAAACCCCTCAAACACGATTGGTTGGAGTTTATCGACATGATAGTCCGTTTCGAAAGAAACGGCATTAGCGCGATTTTCTCCAACGAGCCCTTAAATCTGCCCTCCCTCAAGTAAGGAAATCTAAACCCGTCATAGACAGGATCTCTATTATTTACAATCACATATGTGATTTAGCTAAACCCCCCTCAAATTATATTGTTAGGTTTTAAAACTTAATTAGCTAAAACCCCGTCGATCTGTATGGTTCTTTTAGGGACTGCTAGGTTATTTTTTAGGATGTGTGTACTTGTATTCTCCGCTCAAGATTTCGTTCAACCGAGTCTGTTATCTTCTCCCCGTTGGGTCCTCCCCGAAGCTCCGCCCCTTGCCTCGCTAGAACGTTCTCATCGTCTCAAGGCACAGTTCCACGGAAGTTACCCGTTTTCTAAATTTTCCTTAGTTTCTGAGATATTTTATTCTCCATATTCTAAATTAAGCATCACGTAGACTTAATTGGGACATGTCCTAATTCTGTCTGACGTGCAACGCTACGATCCCAATGGATCCCTATCACGTTAAAGTCCTTTACTCTGATTTCCCAACCTATTTGCTCGGAGATTAAAGCAAACCCTACGGTACAGTGCCTTCCTTCTAGACACTGTACCTACGGGTTTGTTAGGCGCTCCATAAACTGTGTCCCTTGAGTCCTTGAGTCCAAATATTCTTTTTTTGAGTGATTTTATATGGAAAGACCCATTTACTATATGATACAGTAAACAAAGGGTAGTTACTATAGAACCCGGAAGGAAATGCAAATGCTATATGACCCTAATTTTTTTTTACTTTCTCATAAAATATACAGAAAAAAAATCTATGACACAGTATTGACTTGCCCTACAATCATCTCAATTTCTCAATCATCTTCCCTAAATTCATCTTCTCTTTATTTCAACAATAATTCGTTAAATTGAAATTAATTGCCCAACTTACATTGGATTTCTGCACTTTTAATTCAATGTTGGATTTTATTTGTTACTTGGACATATTTTCAACGGTGGCGTAGCAAAAGCACGTGAAAACAAAAATATCTGGAGAACGGTTAATTCCAGAGAAACGGGGTTGGTCTTATTCTTTTTATCATAAAAATTTACGTATAAAACAAGAATTTTAATTCATATGTTTAAGCATAAATAGTCTCTTATTTTAAATATTGACAATTATTGTGGACCATTTCTTAAAAAAAGCAGGTTTTCTTTCTCTAAATCGTTCGAAAATCTAATTTGCACCAAAGTAATTCACAAGTGATATCTACCAATATTTTTTTTATTTTGGTCCATTTGTTTAGCTATAGTTGACACAAGTGCATTTCTTATTGCTCCGTCGACACCAACCTGCTTCTCAGGCGCCAGCGGCACATTCATAGACTTTGTCCTAACGCGAAACATAGACTACGCTCACACTATTAGTACCCTGGATGAATTCGACTCGGATCATCTACCGGTACTGGTGACATTTGACCTGAACACACCTCTTCCAGCCTCTTTGGGACAAGAGAGGGTCAACTGGGAAGTATTCAAAAGAGCACTCTTCGAGCCGCACTTAGCAGTACCTAACATTATGAGCACGGCGGATATTGACTCTGCCACGCACACACTCACAACAGAAATCAAGAGAGCAATTGCCTCTGCCACAACACATCGTGAGTCTCCAAAACTACCCACACTTTCCCACCATGTCAAACAATTAGTCAGGCAAAGGAATAGAATGCGAAAGACATGGCAGGCTAACAGAGATCCCGCCCTTAAAAGGGAGCTTAACAGACTCACGAGCAAAGTCAGGGGGAAAATTATCGCAGAAAAGCAGCAACAGTATAAAGAATTAATCGAATCCCTTAGCCCAGAAGATGTATCGCTCTGGCAATTCGCAAAAAGACTCAGGAAACCTCAAATTAAGCTCCCGCCACTAATGGATGGCGCAAAAATCGCGTACTCAGACGAGGAAAAAGCCGAGGCGCTCGCAAGCCATTATGAAAAACAATTCCAACCAAACCACGATCTAATGTGTCAGGATACCCTAAGAATGGTTAGCCAAACTTTAAATAACTTCAGGAACTCCCCGGTAACGGCTGAGATTAACCCAGCCTCCCCGCAGGAGATAGTAGAAATTATCAAAAATCTCAAAAATCGTAAAAGCCCAGGGCACGACAAAATCAGAAATATTGCGGTTAAAAACCTACCCCTAAATGTAATATGTTACTTGACTATCTTAATAAATAAAATATTAAAACTAAACTACTTTCCCAAAGAATGGAAGGAAGCGATAATCATAACAATCCCCAAGCCAGGTGAGGATGCCACAATTCCAGCCAACTACAGACCAATTAGCTTGCTACCGACACTTAGTAAAATTACTGAGAAAATAATTCTTAAGAGACTGAACACGCACCTTAGTGAGAATGACATCCTCATTCCGGAGCAGTTTGGATTTCGGCCAAAGCACTCCACCACTCATCAATTGCTGAGAGTGGTAGAGTACATATCTTCTGGACTTAATAGTAAGACACCCACAGCTGCGATTTTTCTGGACATACAAAAAGCCTTTGATAAAGTATGGCACTGTGGATTAGCGTACAAATTGATCACTTTAAAAGTCCCTGACGCTCTTGTCAAACTTTTAATCTCATACTTAAATAACAGACACTTTCAAGTCAGAGTAGGAGGTAACTTATCAACACCCAAGCTCATTAAAAGTAGTGTACCGCAAGGTTCTATCCTGGGCCCGACACTCTTTAACATATACCTGAACGACATCCGCAGGACTCCAAACACAGAGCTGGCACTCTATGCAGACGACAGTGCGATACTTGCAAAACACCCCTATGTCTCAGTAATGCACAGACAGCTACAACAACACTTAGACATACTCCAAACTTGGCTGGAAAAATGGCGAATAAAATTAAACCCCAATAAATGTCATTGGATTTATTTCTCTAGAAAACGTAAACCTCCGCCGCCTCTGTACATAAACAACCATGCCCTAAAAGCGGAAAAATCTACTAAATACCTAGGTGTAACGATAGATTCCCACCTAACCTGGAAACAGCACGTAACGAACTTAATCAAAAAAGCGTATATGGCCACAGGAGCCTTATACCCAATGATAGGAAACGGAAATCTAAGTTATCAAAATAAACTCCTAATTTATAAATCGGTCATCCGCCCGGGAATGCTGTATGCAGCACCCGTATGGGGATATGCCTGTAAAACTACAATAGACCTCCTAGAGACAAAACAAAACAAAATCCTACGGATTATCAGGAAAGCTCCCAGGTACTTAAGAAACTCGGTAATTAGGAATGACTTCAAAATAAAAACTGTTAGAGCCCAAATTAAAAAGCTAGCGCTTAAATTTTACAGAAATTTGCCATCCGTTCCAAACGAACTGTTATTCAATCTGCATGACTATGATCATCGCAAGGCCAAATCTCGTAAGAGACCCCGCGCTGTTCTAAACATCGATAATCGGAATTAAAAGATCCCACCTCAAACATCTGATTTTTAAATAAAACTCGCGACTATTATTTTATAATAAAAAAAAATAATAATAAAAAAAATAAAATATTCTAAACTCTAAACTGCCAAAACGCTAGGTAACGCTTAGATCTGCATCAACCTCCCAAACTGCTTAAACTCTAAATGTGCAACAAACTGCCACACTAGGAGCTAGGACAAATAATAAAAAGTAGTAAATAAAAACCTCGAACCTCCAATTAGGGTCACTGAATTAATGTCACAGTTTGACGATAAGAACCACATATTGAAACTGGAGATTAAAGGCGTTTCGCGCCTGGTGCTCTGTCTTGTACGACACTACGAACCTAAAGTGCATTTCATTCGGAGCTCAGACTTCGAAGTGTGAGGTTGTGATTTTGCGAAGCTGCTGTTTTTATCTTGTGGTGACTTTTCTTGCTTACGCTTGGGCGTGTTATATCTAGTTACGATAGAGCACATCGGGCTAAGTAATCTTCAACTTTTCTGTGTTTCGCCATTTTGTGCTGTTCGAACTTGGATTGCCACGTGTGTTTTTCCCACGTGGTTGTGGTGTTCGTACTTCGAGTTATTTGACCCTGATTTATGATGGATCTTGACAACGACCTTTTGGAGAAGACGAAGGAAGTTGCTAGTGAGCTGGAGGGTGACGATGCTCGGCCTCTCAAGGATGCAATGGATGCGTATCTTGGACGCCTGCCGGACGCTGGACTTCTTGCCGCAAAGACCCAGGAAGTGAAGGATGCGGTGAACTATTGTGGAATGGTGATCTACGTGCTGACACTGCATATCCAGGATATGCTCAAGTATGGACTCCTCGCACAGGACAAGGACCAAGTCTCCCGGATTCTAGGTTCGTTCAATTTTGTGAATTCTTTTTTGTTCTGCTGTGACATTGGTAAATTTAGAAATTGTGATAGTGATATTTATGTGATCTTTAACTCAGTTGAGGAGTATAATGATAGAGTAATTAGAGCTAAACTGTTAGAGTTAGGACTAATAAATGAAATTAAACTTGTTGACAAAACTGAAACGGTTGTAAATCCATGTAAAAGGGCTAGGATAGAGGAGTCTCACACTGAGGGAACTCCTACTAAAAACCAGGATGGAAATTTAAAATTAAAATCTAATGACCATGATAACATGGACTGTAATGCTGCTAGTGATAGTGTTGTAAATGAAAAGGTTAGTGATAATGTTGTAACTGTAAATGAAAAAGTTAAAACTAAGACTTATGCTGAAATTGCCGCGCAACCGGTTCAATTTAAGAGTGCACCTAAACCTAAAGCGGTTGAAAATAGTGTTAGAGAAAATATTATGGAGGTAGAAAAAAAAGAACCAAAAGCAGAATGTTTCTTCATAAAGTTTAGAGACAACTACCAGGCTCTCCTTAAAAAGCTAAATGAAATTTCAGGCAATAAAGTATCTGGCAAACTCTCAGGAGATATGCTCAAACTCATACCCAATGACGCTGACTCCTATAGGGTTGTTCAGCGCCATTTGACTAGCGAGAAAATCCCCTTCCATAGTTTAAACCTAAAAACTGAAAGGCCAAAAAAGGTAATTTTGAAGGGGCTACCAACTAACTATGACATTGAGGAGATTAAAATGACGCTAACATCCATTGGATTAGATGTAGTCCGGGTTTCTCAATTGAGAAACACAAAAACAAGATTACCCCTGCCGATCTTCTTACTCAGCCTTAGGCCCACGGAAGACTGGCAGAGGATTTACAGACTGACAAGGTTAGGATACTTGGCTGTGAAGGTAGAGGCATTCAGAGCACGGGGCTTTAAGATTTGCTACCGGTGCCAGCAGTTCAACCACTCCTCTGAGAACTGCAGTATGCCACCAAAGTGCCTGAAGTGTGCACAAGATCATTTCACACGGGACTGCCAGAGACCCAGGACAGAGAAGGCAACGTGTGCAAATTGTAATGGAGACCATCCAGCGAACTTCAGGCAATGCCCGAAGAACCCCTGGAACAGAGGAAAGGCACCGGAGTATGCCCCCCCCTCCCCCAAAAAATCAGATACCACCTTGGAGGCAAAAGGCCCTCGGACTAAACCCCCAGGCACCCCCTCAGGACTCCTCGCACATAGTGCCACAGGAAAAAAGACACCAACCTTCAGCACCTACCAGATCGGTGCAAGAGCAGGCCCCCAAATCATCGACCTCCAGAGAATTGACCCTGGAGGAAGTAAGAGCAGCTACAGCTGCCATTAAAAAGAGATCGGAAATAGAAAAAGCCAGACAGGCAAAGGAGGCAAAGGATAGGCTTGACATTAAGGTTGAGGATTGGAAACAAAATAAACGAGTCAGGGATGAAGAGATCGCGCAAACCCAGCCGTTAGTTAAAACGGGTGAAAAAAAGCAAAAAACTATCGAGTTCCAAAAGGACACTCACAAAAAAGTGCAAACCGCGGTTGAGGCTGAGGAAATGGAAGCTGAGGCTGAAACGACTGATAAATCTGATGCTGAAAAGATGGAGGATATCATCAACCTCATCAGAGGATTTATTAGCATGTTCAATCTAGACGACATAAAACATCTGTTGATGCAGTTCGCAGAGTTAGTACAAAAAAAGAGCGATCCTATGGTAATGGTCTTTGAGGCCCTTAAAATAATCGCGGACTTTAAAAATAACAGTGAGAATCAAACCCGTCATGGCTAGGTCCCAAAAAGAATCCTTAAAAATAATATTTTGGAATGCGAACGGCATATCTCCAAGAATAAATGAACTTAGGAACTATGTAAATGAAAATGACGTAGACGCCTTATTAATTCAGGAAACTAAAGTTAGAGAAAGTAAAAAACTAAACATAGCCAACTATATATGCTATCATAATCTTAGCTCAAATACTAATGCTAGAACGCCCCATGGAGGAACAGCAGTATACATTAAAAGAAATATTCCCCACGAGGAACTAAACAACATAAATCTTCAAGGTATAGAAAATACTAGTATAAAAATAAAAATTAATAATACTAGCCCGTTTATCCTAACCTCAACATATGTCAAAAATATGAGTAGAATGGATGTAGCTGCGCAACTGGAACTGCTTTTCGCGCGATATCCAAACACTATACTCGCAGGCGACTTCAACGCGCACCACCGAGCGTGGGGCTGTAGGAGAGCCAATTCACGCGGTACACAGATACACAGACTGCTGAACACGACAAACACTAACATTATTGTACCTTCGACACCAACCTGCTTCTCAGGCGCCAACGGCTCATTTATAGACTTTGTCCTAACGCGAAACATAGATTACGCTCACACTATTAGTACCTTGGATGAATTCGACTCGGATCATCTGCCGGTACTGGTGACATTCGACCTGAACACACCTCTTCCAACCTCTTTGGGACAAGAGAGGGTCAACTGGGAAGTATTCAAAAGAGCACTCTTCGAGCCGCACTTAGCAGTACCTAACATAATGAGCACGGCGGATATTGACTCTGCCACGCACACACTCACAACAGAAATCAAGAGAGCAATTGCCTCTGACACAACACATCGTGAGTCTCCAAAAATGCCCACACTTTCCCACCATGTCAAACAATTAGTCAGGCAAAGAAACAGAATACGTAAGACATGGCAGGCTAACAGAGACCCCGCCCTTAAAAGGGAGCTTAACAGACTCACGTGCAAAGTCAGGGAAAAAATTGTCGCAGAAAAGCAGCAACAGTATAAAGAACTAATCGAATCCCTTAGCCCAGAAGACGTATCGCTCTGGCAATTCGCAAAAAGACTCAGGAAACCTCAAATTAAGCTCCCGCCACTAATAGATGGTGCTAAAATCGCGTACTCAGACGAGGAAAAAGCCGAGGCGCTCGCAAGCCATTATGAAAAACAATTCCAACCAAACCACGATCTAATGTGTCAGGACACCCTAAGAATGGTCAGACAAACTTTAAATAATTTCAGGAATTCCCCGGTAATGGCTGAGATTAGCCCAGCCACCCCGCAGGAGATAGTAGAAATCATTAAAAATCTCAAAAACCGTAAAAGCCCAGGGCACGACAAAATCAGAAATATTGCGGTTAAAAACCTACCCTTAAACGTAATATGTTACTTGACAATCTTAATAAATAAAATATTAAAACTAAACTATTTTCCCAAAGAATGGAAGGAAGCGATAATTATAGCAATCCATAAGCCTGGTGAGGATGCCACAATTCCAGCCAACTATAGACCAATTAGCTTGCTACCGACACTTAGTAAAATTACTGAGAAAATTATTCTTAAGAGACTGAACACGCACCTTAGTGAGAATGACATTATCATTCCGGAGCAGTTTGGATTTCGGCCAAAGCACTCCACCACTCATCAATTGCTGAGAGTGGTAGAGTTCATATCTTCTGGTCTCAATAACAAGACACCCACAGCTGCGATTTTTCTGGACATACAAAACGCCTTTGATAAAGTATGGCACTGTGGATTAGCGTACAAATTGATCACTTTAAAAGTCCCTGACGCTATTGTCAAACTTTTAATCTCATACTTAAATAACAGACACTTTCAAGTCAGAGTAGGAGGTAACTTATCTACACCCAAGCTCATTAAAAGTAGTGTACCGCAAGGTTCTATCCTGGGCCCGACACTCTTTGACATATACCTGAACGACATCCCTAGGACTCCAAACACAGAGCTGGCACTCTATGCAGACGACAGTGCGATACTTGCAAAACACCCCTATGTCTCAGTAATGCACAGACAGCTACAACAACACTTAGACATACTCCAAACTTGGCTGGAAAAATGGCGAATAAAATTAAGCCCCAATAAATGTCATTGGATTTATTTCTCAAGAAAACGTAAACCTCCGCCGCCTCTGTACATAAACAACCATGCCCTAAAAGCGGAAAAATCTACTAAATACCTAGGTGTAACGATAGATTCCCACCTAACCTGGAAACAGCACGTAACGAACTTAATCAAAAAAGCGTATGTGGCCACAGGAGCCTTATACCCAATGATAGGAAACGGAAATCTAAGTTATCAAAATAAACTCCTAATTTATAAATCGGTCATCCGCCCGGGAATGCTGTATGCAGCACTCGTATGGGGATATGCCTGTAAAACTACAATAGACCTCCTAGAGACAAAACAAAACAAAATCCTACGGATTATCAGGAAAGCTCCCAGGTACTTAAGAAACTCGGTAATTAGGAATGACTTCAAAATAAAAACTGTTAGAGCCCAAATTAAAAAGCTAGCGCTTAAATTTTACAGAAATTTGCCATCCGTTCCAAACGAACTGTTATTCAATCTGCATGACTATGATCATCGCAAGGCCAAATCTCGTAAGAGGCCCCGCGCTGTTCTAAACATCGATAATCGGAATTAAATGATCCCACCTCAAACATCTGATTTTAAAATAAAACTCGCGACTATAATTTTATAAAAAAAAAAAAAAAAATATTCTAAACACTAAACTGCCAAAACGCTAGGTAACCCTTAGATCTGCATCAACCCCCAAAACTGCTTAAACTCTAAATGTGCAACAAACTGCCACACTAGGAGCTAGGATAAATAATAAAAAGTAGTAAATAAAAACCTCGAACCTCCAATTAGGGTCACTGAATTAATGTCACAGTTTGACGATAAGAACCACATATTGAAACTGGAGATTAAAGGCGCTTCGCGCCTGGTGCTCTGTCTTGTACGACACTACGTATAAAGTGCATTTCGTTGCTCACGTTGATAAAAAGATAGGTTCTTTTATCGCGAATCGTACCAAAATCTAATCAGCCCAAATGCTTACCCACAAGCGATTTACCTACAAAATTTTATGAAATTTGGCCCATTAGTTTTTGAGTTAGAGTGGTTAAATGCATTGCACAGACAGACAAGCACACAGACGTAACGCTAAAAATAGTGTTTTCGTGCTCTAGAGGTCCCAAAACATGTAGATCCGTCGAAAACACTAGTTGCGATTTTCGGCACGATTCCAGTACTTTCTCTACACTTTACCATGTATTGAAGGGAAAGTAAAAAATGTTTTCCGAAAATTTTCGGATTCCGGATGGTGGCGGCAAAATACGTTTAAAGATCCACTGAATACACGTCGAACATTTTCGGAAAGACGTCTGTGTGTATATGTGCTTGCATGTGTGTGTGTTGATGTGAGATACCTCAAACCGATAGGATACGATACCTCAAAAACGAATGCACGTATCGCTGTGGCCTTTTATGTGTAGGTACATTATGTAAAACTAAATTCGATTTTTTCTTTATTATTTTCCGTGATTAGAGCATGAGGTTTTGGAATTTAAATATTTCTTTATCATCATTTCCTATAGAGTTGTAATGACTACTCTAGGAGTATACTCAATTCTAAAAAAAAAAAAAAAATAAATAAATAAAAAAAAAATAATAATAATAAAAAATAATAATAATAATAATAACAATATGCTATGAAAATAAGTGGTATTGAAATGCTATGTAATAACTATCAGCCACATTCAAGAAGTAAATAGGCATGACTGACCTGTTGCTTTATTTTTTTTTTTGGGGGGGGGGGGAGGGAATTAACTATTTTTCAGTTGTTGGATCGAATGTTAGGAATTCAGTTGTTAGATCGAGTGCTGTAAATTCAGGGGATGAAGTTAGCTCATGCAGCTTTGAAAACATGTTTTTTTTTCAATACTTGTTATATTTCTCTAAGCAGTCTTTTATTCATTGGTGTTTTTAAAGTAGTTTGATAATTAATTGATGAAGCAGCTCATGTGTTTTTCCGAAACCAGTGTTTCGTCATTTCTTCATTTATATAATTTTCTAAATTTTTTTAGTCTAGTATGAAATA
Source organism: Amaurobius ferox (assembly GCA_951213105.1). Lineage (NCBI taxonomy): Eukaryota > Metazoa > Arthropoda > Arachnida > Araneae > Amaurobiidae > Amaurobius > Amaurobius ferox. The sequence goes on along the minus strand of OX578155.1, from coordinate 78,679,443 downwards.
ATATTTTTTACAGTAATTATATTTTTTCTTTAGTATTTTAATGAAGTTATTACAATAAGCTCTGAAAATAGCTTGCTTACTTTATTTTTGTTATACTAGCGGCCTTCGCCCCCTACTCGATACCCTCGAGCTCTATTGCAAAATTTCATGCAAAATTATTTAACTCTGGAGTCTGGAATAAAAGTGATATGAATAAAATATTCATTGCTTTTACGTAGAGAGCCAGCCGATATTTATTTCGACGACTTCATTTGAATAAAGTTCATTTTCTTCGATGAAGTTTTAAGTTTTCAAATATAAGGAATTATTATAGTATTGTGATAATTTAAGATATATCAAATCTGAATGTATCGCATCTTAACTGAATGTATCGTTTAAATAAAATTGCATTTCAGTTGGAAAGTGTTTCGAAATCAATGCTTTATGCATGATTGATCTTTCTTGTTTTACATGCACTGTAGTTTCCTATCTAATGCCATCAAAACATACACATTCATTCTTATTCATATCTGTGTCATCAATTAAAAAGTAAGTAAACTACAGCCTTGTTGCAAATGTAATGAGGTTCCCCATACTAATCCTAGACTCAATGATAACTATATGATCATTGCAGCTTTATTGTAGGGGAGCTGATTTTAGTAAAATTGCATAAGAAATGTGATGTCAAAGTTAACACTTTTATTCTATGAAACAAGGGAACGAAAAAAATATTACTAATTAACTTATTATTATCTATGATTAGGCAAAAAGCATTTTTCTTCTAAAGAACCCAAGGAAGTTATATAAAATTACCTATGCTATCAGGATAGGGAAAAAATCGAAATATTTCGTTATTCAGCATTTTCCGCAGTTTTCAACCCTTCTGTGGTGGGGAAAATAATTAAAATTATTTGAATTCTTCAAGAAGACAACTTATATTTAAAGGCTAATATTCACCTCTATTGAATTAGATTGATTAAAAGATAAATAAGCAGATTTTTTTTTTTTAAATGGTACAATCTCACATTTTTTTTTTTTTCAATTTTCAACGCTCTTGCGGTACCTAAAGATAGGAATCAAAATTTTTTAAATTTTGAATGAAGACAACTAACACCAAGAGGTAACATATACTTTTATTACGAGAAATTTTTGAGCGGAAAGAAGTTTTTCGTTCCACCATAGTTGGTAAGTAAAAATTAATATTTGCTACTTTTAGGATTTATTCATTGCTCCATTTCAATAAAATCAGAAAAGTCTAAAACTCCAAATTTATTAGCACAATTAGCTACGATGCAATACTTGATTTCTTACAAGTTTCAGATTATTCCCGGTTGGCCCACCAGAAACATTAAGGCTTAAATATTCGAAATTTAAATAAATCGTCCTGTATGGGACTTAATAAAATAAAAAAGGTAAGGTTTTCAGTCTTGAAATTTTCTCAGCTATGGCAATGAAAGTTGGGTACGGCACGATCAGAATTTGAAGATTTAGAAATTATCCCTTCATTTTTTTAAAAAGGCCCCAAAACTGCATTATTTGTGAATTTCTGCTCCGAATTTCAGGCAATCAGCTAGCAGTAATACAAATTTTATAATGGCATAATATGTAGAATAATTGAGGACCAATAAAATAGTTTTTGTTTCAAGTATCTACTAGCTCTTTTATGTTCCAAGATATTTAAATTTCGGTGAAAATCAAAATTCATAACATTTGGTGTTCGACATGTTAGGAGAATAGCCGCATCAGAAAAACAAGCTCAAAGATAAAATTTTAGACTTTATTTTTCAGCTGTTGAAATGTATGGGAACATTTCTGTAAAATATAAACATTGTCAAAAATGGTCATGCAAGCACCACTAAATCATTTTATATGGTATCCAATATGGTCCAATTGTGTTTTAGTAGAGGCGTTCGTATACTTATTACGCTTTGTTTGAGGGTCGTATAGGAATTACGTTTCATTAAGGATGCGGGCTCTAGTTTGTAATATATGTCTTGGCTGATTTGTGAGGAAAAGCAGATAGCATGAAGGCTATGACGCATGGTGTAACGTTTTACAATGGCCCCGTCCCCGTCACGCCCATACAGCTAGAACCCAATATATATAGCATATATAGCAGTTCAATATATATAGCAGCACCACCGCTATTAAACTATTATATAAAAATAAATCGAACAGTGATGCCCTCTATAACGTTCTTATGAAATTTCCAGTCTAGACTTCTAATATCTTTAATTTATATGAAATAAAAAGAATCATTTACTTAAGATTACAATACACAGTAGTTTTATGTGCAGTGTATAGAAACCTAAATTGTGTAAATTTATCTATTACTAGAAAATGAACCCGTGTTGATAGGGAATTTCCCTCTTTTTATTCATGCAAAAGGTCGAAACCTTACTTATGAAGTCAGTTCGTCCCTTACTTATGAAGCGAGAATGTAAAAGGTCTTAAAATAACATATGTATTCTTTAATAAAGCACTTTGTACGGGACCATCCACTTTTATGGCAAATATAAGGGTACCTCCCACATTTGAGGAACAGGGGTCCATGGTCAACTTTCATATAAATTCTTAAAATAATATTCTTATCTACCGTAAATATATGTGTAGGAAATCATATGAAAAGTAAAATTTCGTGTAGTGAGGATGTATTCATGATCCGTGCATTCTAGTAAGTGAGTTGTCCTGAATGATGACGACTTTCATGATATTATCGCAGATACAGTTCATAGAAGAATCGTGTTGAATAAAGGCGTTACAACCATGAAAACTAAATAGAAGGAGGGGACACGCCGTTATCAGGAATGACATTTTTTCATGGGCAGAACCACAGAATACTATATTCAGAAGGTGCACTCCCATAGGACCCTATGGCAACATTTTTAATATGGGATGTCGCATAGACACTAGAGCTCGTGAGTTGGACCAACTGAAGTACGATGCGTCTGCCAGATTTGGCGCGTTATCGCTCGCTCGGCGATTTTTTTTTAAACGGGAGGGGAACAAAATGTTGAGGACTGTACTTTTATAATTTTTGAAACTATAGAAAGGATCAGGATTTAAAAATACATTAATCTGTAACATAAATATTCATTAGTTTAAGAATATTTAAATAAACATAGTTATATATTTAATTCAAATAATCATAAAATAGATTAAAAAATAGACACATTGCATTGTCTCACTATAAAACATAATGCACAAAAAATTACAAGCTAACATACTCAAAAGACTGAAATATTATATAATACTTTCAGTCTAAAAAGTATACTAGCGTGTTGATCGTTAATTACTTGATCCTTAATTTATTCTGGGATACTGATAATATACTTTTTTTTTTAAATATAAAAATATTCATATAGTAAATATCAAATTTACATAAATGCACTATCGAAGTTGTGGAACTCAATCATTAATTACCCGAGGGGGGGGGGGATTTTTCACCATAAGGCACTTAATAAAAATTTTACATAAATATATACACATACTATATAGTCCTCTGGACGAGTCGGACGGTCTGGGTCTTCCACATACTATATCACATTCAACTAAGAAAAAGCTATCCAAATATCAATTATTTCACATTTTATTAAAATATGGAAAATATTTTTTAACTAATTATACCACTACCTCTTAAAATTTAGTCTAATCCGGCAGTAAATAACAACACAGCATTAATTTCGTATGATGAACACATGTATACTTATATGAACACGTGTATACTTATAATGAACACGTATGTAGGATGGTGATAACTAAAATTATTTCAATTTTAATAAACATAAATTACATATCCTGTAACGCAACCAGTTTTCTTTTATCAATCCATTTCTATAAAATGATCTAAACACTTAATAAATAATCCTTTTTCACGTTACTCAAACCACGCTAGTCTGTTGTTCTAAGTTTTCGCCGAGCGAAATAGGGTTATAACATTGAAAATCGGCTTGGACCCAAACCAGATCATCGCCAAGCGCTCGGATCAAACTAGACCATCGCCAAGAGCGCGCCAACCCAATGTTTGGCTATCTCTAATGGCCGCCGCGAAAACGAAACTATCGAGAGTGACAGATCTGTATAGTAGTCTGTGGGCAGAACGATGTACTGCATGACTCTGCTAACAGTACCGCCGTCTATTGCACAATGCGTGAACTAAAAACTAAATTTTCATTGCTCTTTTTTCGAATAGTCATTAATATAGTAAATGTTTTAGATTGAAAACAACATCACATTCAATATTAACGTGTTTCATTTGTATTGAAAGTAAATTAAAAAATGCAAAACTTGCTAATTTTCTTTTTCATCTATGAGTATTTGAATAGAATTATAGCATTTGTTCATTAATTTTAAAATACGGACGTACAAATTTCTGGATATGAACGTATGAAAATGTAACATTATTTATAATGTATTTTTTCCGTTTAGCCTTCCTATTCCATTTAGCTTTCATGGTTTCACTCTGCCACAGCGCCAGCAACCGCCAAAAAAATAAAATCCAATATCACGGTTGGCAATCCAATATCAAATTGGCGATGGGTTGTGACGGTTTTCGCCAAGACGTTCTGCTAGTATAACCCTATTTGGCACTGAACGAAACACTTGGAAGAACTTTGTTCTATCATCGCATATTTACACGAGGAAAACATACTTTCGCTGCTATTTTGGATTTTATAATAAATTATTTTATATTTTATGGATTACCAAAAGAAAAGGGATTACGTTTACTAGGTATGTAATTTAGTTTTTTTTAAATAAAATTATTATTTGTTATCCATCCCATATTTCATCCTATGCACGTGTTCATAAGAAATTGGTGCAGTATCATGACTGTCGGCTAGGCTAAATTCTAAGAAGCAATGGCGTTAAAAAACCTTTTCCGCATTTATATAAAATGTATAAAAATTTATATTTGGATAGCTTTTTCTAGAGTACGTTGAATATGATATTGAATGTATATATATTTTACATGCTTTTTACTAACTGACGTAATGTGGAAAATAATCCCCCCCCCCTCTTTGTAATTAACGATTGAGTTCGACACCTTTGATTATGCATTTATGCAAATTTGTTATTTATTATAAGAATATTAGTGTACTTAAAAAATATATTAACAGCATCCCAGAATAAATTAAGTACTAAGCAATTTAACAATGAACACCCTAGTATAATTTTTAGGCTGAAAATATTATACATAATATTTCAGTCTCTTGGGTATGTTATCTTGTAATTTTTGGTATATAATGATTTACAGGGATGCAATGCTTCAACTTTTTATTTTTTTTGGATTATATGAATTAAATATATATCTATGTTTATTTATTTAAATTTACACATATTACAGATAAAAGTATTTTTAAATGCTGATTATGTTTATAGTAGTACTAAATTATAAAAGTACAGTTCCGTAATTTTTTTGGCAGCATTTTCATGAAATCGCCAATTGAGCGATAGTCGCGAAATCTAGCAGTAGAGTCATTCCGTCATATCTGCGATGGTTGGCTCCGCGAATGCTATTGTCTAACCTCTGCTATTGTCTAACCTAATGCGTTGCGAAAACCTCTGTTAACGATGTTGCCATAGGGTTCTACGAGAATGAACCTTCTGAATATAGTATCCTGTGGTGTTCGACACCTTTAATATGTGATTTCGAGTAGACACTTGCACTCAATTTTAGAAAGTCGTTAATTTCCTCAAAAAAGGGGGTTTCCTCAGTAGCGTGGGCGTTAAGCTCAAAAAAGTTAATAAGTTTGAAACACATACCCTTTAAAATCATGACGCTCCTGTTGATATCTCCGGCAATGATCAGTTTCCACTCGTTCATCAGGAAATGGAAGATCAGAACTTGGTCCTCCTTTTGTTGGTGGTGACCAGGCGTATCAGGGAAATTCGCCTTCACGAAAGCGAATAAACATGGCTGCAATGTCCTCCGGCATCTGCCGGTCAGGTGGTATCAGTGAGGTTCCAGACTCCATATTGAAGTCAGGAAAAGCAAAATAGAAAAGAAGGTAACTGCAACAAAATGGCGAGAGGTCTATCAGAGCGACTGTTCAGCACGAGGTCTGAGAGACGAGACCGAGTCGAGTCTTTCTAGTCTTCATCGCCAACTATAAGTAGCTCCCATATATAAGGCACAGGTGTGTATGCTCAGTCACATAACTTCCATATAAACTCTTAAAAATAGCATTCTTATCTACCGTAAATATATGCATAGAAAATTTTACAAATTGAAAAATTTCGCTTAAAAGTCATCAGACTATCTGCTCTGTTTCTAGGTTTCGGAGCAGCGGGGTGCCACTCCTCTGCTACGAACGCAATCTATGACGCACAGACTACTATACAGACCTCTCACTCTGGATAGTTTCGTTTTCGCGGCGGCCATTAGAGATAGACCAAACATTAGGTTGGCGCGCTCCTGGCGATGGTCTGGTTTGATCCGAGCGCTTGGCGATGATCTGGTTTGGGTCCAAGCCGATTTTCAATGTTATAACCCTATTTCGCTCGGCGAAAACTTAGAACAACAGACTAGCGTGGTTTGAGTAACGTGAAAAAGGATTATTTGTTAAGTGTTTAGATCATTTTATAGAAATGGATTGATAAAAGAAAACTGGTTGCGTTACAGGGTATGTAATTTATGTTTATTAAAATTGAAATAATTTTAGTTATCACCATCCTACATACGTGTTCATTATAAGTATACACGTGTTCATAAGTATACACGTGTTCATATAAGTATACATGTGTTCATCATACGAAATTAGTGCTGTGTTGTTATTACTTCCGGATTAGACTAAATTTTAAGAGGTAGTGGTATAATTAGTTAAATATTTTCCGTATTTTTATAAAATGTGAAATAATTGATATTTGGATAGCTTTTTCTTAGTTGAATGTGATATAGTATGTGTATATATTTATGTAAAATTTTTATTAAGTGCCTTATGGTGAAAAATTCCCCCCCCCCTCGGGTAATTAATGATTGAGTTCCACAACTTCGATAGTGCATTTATGTAAATTTGATATTTACTATATGAATATTTTTATATTAAAAAAAAAAGTCTATTATCAGTATCCCAGAATAAATAAGGAACGATCAACACGTTAGTATACTTTTTAGACTGAAAGTATTATATAATATTTCAGTCTTTTGAGTATGTTAGCTTGTAATTTTTTGTGCATTATGTTTTATAGTGAGACAATGCAATGTGTGTATTTTTTAATCTATTTTATGATTATTTGAATTAAATATATAACTATGTTTATTTAAATATTCTTAAACTAATGAATATTTATGTTACAGATTAATGTACTTTAAATCCTGATCCTTTCTATAGTTTCAAAAATTATAAAAGTACAGTCCTCAACATTTTGTTCCCCTCCCGTTTAAAAAAAAATCGCCAAGCGAGCGATAACGCGCCAAATCTGGCAGACGCATCGGACTTCAGTTGGTCCAACTGACTAGCGCTAGTGTCTATGGGACATCCCATGTTAGAAATGTTGCCATAGGATCCTATGGGAGTGAGCCTTCTGAATATAGTATTCTGTGCTATGACGTGAGTTGGAGTTGACTTGCAGCGCGCGGCAAGCCCGCGGGGTTTTTATTTTTTGTTTGAAACGTTTTTTTTAAAGTGTTTATTGGTTTCGAAGACTTCTTACAAGTTTAACTAGAATTTTAATCAAAGATTTGCATCTTAAATTCCAGGCAATACTAGCTTTTTTATGTGAATAAGTAAGTGTTCTTTTCGTAATATAATGTATATTTTAGAGTCGTGTTTCCCAACCTCATATACATGCAAAAATTTCAGTATTGAAGAATAGGACTCATTTAAATTCGTTTATTAAACCAAAGATATTTTTTAAGAAATTAATGACTAAAAGTACATTTATATTTTCAAAATTTATTTATATTCCTTTTTTAAGGTTGAATAATGCAAATTTTGATCAAAAACTTTCTTTTAAAGTAGTCAACATTGTAAAATTTATATTAATTTGGGAAAATGCACTTCTTTCTTGAAACATTAGTTTAGTTCATGAAGTTCCATTATGTAGGATTTTTAAATCTTAAAAGACGAAAGTACAGTATACTTTTTATTCATTTCATTTTACAGCGAGTTATTTGTATCTTTATATAATTTCTAATGATGTTCTTGCAATTTTTGAAAAATCGAACAGGATATAATCTCGCACATTTTACATTAATTAAATTTTATTACATTACATTTTATTAGTTAAATTTTATTACTTTACATTTTATTAATTAAATTTTATTACATTCAAAAAATGGAGGGGGGGGGGGTACGATTTAAGAAACTAAACAGCTTGCCCGTTTATTTTTCATCATGGATCAATATACTATAATACATTTAATTTATTATTCTGAAAGTATATCATAGTGTGTGTGTTAAACGATTAGTTTCAATATTTTTATATGTTTACATTGAATTTCGATTTGATATAAATTCTGTTTTTGATCTAAAAAAAACTAATAAAATCAAGTGTTTAGCAATAAGTTCTTCACTATAAAAGCATCACTTAAATCCTTTACTAGTTAGGCATAAGTACATCCCCCCCCTAAAAAGACATAAAATTCTTAGTGTTAGCGTTTTAATTATTGTTTTGATTTTCAATTATTAGAGATAACATAATCGAAAATAACTTTATTTATATGCATTTGGAAAGAAATTACGCGATGTTTATTTGTGTATAATGAAAATTTTAGAATGATTGCTTGTTTAGAAAACTTTCCAAACATATTTCTGTAAATTCGTGTATTTAAAACAAAATTCATTAAAAATAACATCGCCTCCTGTAATAACATTGACTGGTTTCAAAAAGCGAAACGAAACTTTTGGATGATTTATATTTTTCAGAAAGGGAAATACAGTTTTATTATATATGTACCCTTCCAAAAAAAACCCTGTACTGCATATTTAAGTTGTGTTCAAGTAAAATTAATGTTATTTGAGTATTTATTTCATATTTTAAATTAAAAAAATGATTAAATTAATTTTGTTAGCATCCTTTAATATTGGAGTCTACCGGGCCGTTCCTGACATTTAACTCTAAGTGACGTTGCGTCTTTACGTGCTCTCATTGGCTAGAGCTGAAGTGGCGCAACCTTATAGATATAGTAACCTTGATTCGGAGCACAGAGCGCAAGTTGGCTCACGTATTAAAGCCTTTACAAGTGCACGATGGAACGCTTACGTAGAGTCCTTAACGACTCAGGACAACACCATTTGGAGGGCAACCTCACGTATTCGTAGGCACAAAACTTACATTCCCGCCCTTAACGGCCCAAATTGCAGAGCAATTACCAACACACAAAAGGCTGAACTGCTCGCAGACAGTCTTAGAAGACAGTTTGAACCTCACCACGATGTAATCGATCCTCGCACGGTTACATTGGTGGGTCCCATGGTTGAACAATTCATCTCCACGCCATCATCTAACACGCTCAGAGTGGCCAAACACTCTGACATTACCCCCTATATTCAAAAACTAAAGAGTAATAAAGCGCCTGGTAATAAATCCACTCTTATTTCTACTAATATGTTAAAAAACCTACCTAAACCTTATGTGTCGTATCTCTTCAACCTCTTTAATATTCTTCTAAATCTTAATTATTTTCCATGGGCTTGGAAGGTGGCCATTGTGTTCCCCCTCCCCAAGCCCGGCCTAAACCATTCTGACCCTTCTAACTACCGACCTATATCCTTACTCTGTCCTCTTTAAACTTTTCGAGTATGTCTTGGTCGGGCATCTGAATGAGTACTGCAGCCTTAATGATTTAGTCATTCCTGAACAATATTGGTTCAGGAAGAAACATTCGACGCAGCACCAGTTGCTTAGGGTTGCGGAGCTCATTCATGATGGCCGATCCAGGCATCTCAACACCACTGTCATTTTCCTGGATATCCAGAAAGCCTTTGATAAGGTGTGGAAATCCGGACTTCTCTTTAAACTTATTGCTCTTCACTTTCCTGCTCACCTTATTAAGATCCTCCACTCTTACCTAACGGAGCGTAGCTTCGCGGTAAGAGTGTCTAACTTTCTCTCTTCTCCCAGGAATATACTCAGCGGGGTCCCGCAAGGATCTTTTGTTGGCCCCAAATTGTTCAACCTATATATTAACGATCTTCCACGTCTCCCCGGTGTCACTTTAGGCCTGTATGCCGACGACACGGCCCTGATTGCACAACATAAACAAACACAAGTCGTGCACAAAACTCTACAGGATTACCTGGATTCCATGACGCAATGGTTGAAAAACTGGAGAATAAAAGTCAACGTCGCCTAGTGTGCTGCCCTCAGTCCCCCCCCCCTCGTCGAACCCCCGTCGCTAATTTAACTTTAAACAACGAGCCCATTCCCTGGCAACCTAGCTACAAGTACCTAGGAGTGTACTTGGATTCCAAATTATCGCGGAAACTTCACATTTCTGAAATCTGCCGGAAAGTGAAGTCTGCATTCGCCCATATGCGCCCCCTTTTGGCTGGAAACAGCCGCCTGTCAACGAGAAATAAGTTATTGCTGTACAAAGCCTGCATACGTCCAATTATGACGTACGGATCTTCAATCTGAGGAACCGCAGCTGAGACGCACCTTAAGAAGCTTCAAGTTGTGCAAAATATTGCACTTCGTACGTTTGTCAGGTTGCCGAGTTACATACGGCTAGAAGTTCTGCATAGAGACCTCAACATTTAACCCTTTTTAGAACACATTCAAAATTTGGCTCAAAATTTTTTCAGACGTCTCAGTGGAGTAAGCAATCCCACGTTAGATAGCATCCCGGGGTATAAACCGACTCACCCGAAGGCGCGCAAGCGGCCGAGGGCGTTGCCATGGCGTCGCCCCAAGGATGCATTCCTGCGCCCCCTTGGGGTCGCCGTATCTAGCATTGTCTTGCATCTCCCCCCTTCTTGTTGTGTCATCTGAACTCTAGTTATAACCGTGCCCCTCCCTTGCTTTTGGGAATCCGCGTTGCTACGATGAACCTTTAACTTTTTTGTAATGTTCGGTACCCCCCTGTCTCAAGCTCAAGGCCCTGCGTACTTCGGGGCGCTCTTCCTCTCCCCCTCTCTTTTTATCTCGCTAGGCGCCCGCTTGGGCCCTAGCCCTTTCTCCTCCTCTGTAGACTTGGGAAAGGGCCCGACCTCGGTCGCAGCCCCCCCACCCCCAAGCATACCTTCAGTTGTAAATTCTATCACATATGTTTTCCTCTTCGTATCTCTTTTCCTTTTCGTCCGGAGTTTAAAGGGGGGAATTATTTCCCCTCCTGGGCACTCCGTAAAACCCCGTCCTTGAGACCTTGATTCGGAGCTTGGACGCCGAGACTCAAGGCTCAAGGACGGGGTTATACGGAGTGCCCAGGAGGGGAAGGAATTCCCCCCTTTAAACTCCGGACGAAAAGGAAAAGAGATACGAAGGAGAAAACATATTTGATAGAATTTACATCTGAAGGAGTGCTTGGGGGGGGGGGGGCTGCGACCGAGGTCGGGCCCTTCCCCAAGTCTATAGGGGAGGAGAAAGGGCTAGGGCCCAAGCGGGCGCCTGGCAAGATAAAAAAGAGGGGGAGGAAGAAGAGCGCCCCGAAGGACGCAGGGCCTTGAGCTTGAGACAGGGGGGGGGGGGTACCGAACATTACAAAAAAAGTTTAAAGGTTCGTCGAAAAACGCGAATTCCCAAAAGCAAGGGAGGGGCACGGTTGTAACTAGAGTTCTGATGACACAACAAAACGGGGGGGGGAGATGCAAAACAATGCTAGATACGGCGGCCCCGTGGGGGGCGCAGGAATGCATCCTTGGGGCGACGCCACGGCAACGCCCTCGGGCGCTTACGCGCCTTTGGGTGTGTCGGGTTATACCCCGGAATGCTATCTAACGTGGGATTGCTTACTCCACTGAGACCGCTGAGAAAATTTTGAGCTAACTTTTGAATATGTTCTAAAAAGGGTTTAATGTTGAGGTCTCTATGCAGAACTTCCAGCCGGACGTAACTCGGCAACCTGACAAACGAACGAAGTGCAATATTTTGCACAACTTGAAGCTTCCTAAGGTGAGTCTCCGCTGCGGTTCCCCAGATAGGAGATCCGTACGTTATAATTGGACGTATGCAGGCTTTGTACAGCAATAACTTATTACGTGTTGACAAGCGGCTGTTTCCAGCCAAAAGGGGGCGCATAAGGGCGAGTGCAGACTTCACTTTCTGGCAAGTTTCAGAAATGTGAAGTTTCCACGATAATTTGGAATCCAAGTACACTCCTAGGTACTTGTAGCTAGATTGCCAGAGAATGGGCTCGTTGTTAAGAGTTAAATTAGTGACGGGGGTTCGACGAGGGGGGGGGGAAACTGACGGCAGCACATTTGCTTATGTTGTGCAATCAGGGCCGTGTCATCGGCATATAGGCCTAAAGTGACACCGGGGAGACGTGGAAGATCGTTAATGTATAGGTTGAACAACTTGGGGCCAACAAGAGAACCTTGCGGGACCCCACTGAGTATATTCCTGGGAAAGGAGAGAGAGTTAGACACTCTTACCACGAAGCTACGCTCCGTTAGGTAAGAGTGGAGGATCTTAATAAGATGAGCAAAAAGTGGAGAGCAATTAGTTTAAAGAGGAGTCCAGATATCCATACCTTATCAAAAGCTTTCTGGATATCCAGGAAAATGACAGTGGTGTTGAGATGCCTGGATCGACCATCATGAATGAGTTCCGAGACTCTGAGCAACTGATGCTGAGTGGAGTGCCCACTCCTGAATCCGTATTGTTCAGGGATGACAAGGTTCTTCAGACTGCAGAACTCATCCAGATGCCCGACCAAGACATACTCGAAAAGTTTAGAGAGGACAGAAAGCAATGAGATAGGGCGAAAGTTAGAAGGGTCAGAATGGTTGAGGCCGGACTTGGGGAGGGGGGCCACAATGGCCACCTTCCAAGCCCGTGGAAAATAGTTCAGATTGAGAAGAATATTAAAAAGGTTGACGAGATACGAAACATAAGTATTAGAGAGGTTCTTTAACATATCAGTAGAAATGAGATCTCTCCCAGGCGCTTTATTACTTTTCAGTTTTCGAATATAGGGGGTAATGTCAGAGTGTTTGACCACTCTGAGCGTGTTTGCAGAAGGCGTGGAGATGAATTGTTCAACCATGGGATCCACCAATGCAACCGGCCGAGGATCGATTACATCGTGGTGAGGTTCAAACTGTCTTCTAAGACTGTCCGCAAGCAGCTCAGCCTTTTGTGCGTTGGTAATTGCCCTGCCATTTGGGCCGTTAAGGGCGGGAATGTAAGTTTTGTGCCTACGAATACGTGAGGTAGCCCTCCAAATGGTGTTGTCTTGAGTCGTTAAGGACTCTACGTAAGTGTTCCATCGTGCACTTGTAAATGCTTTAATACGTGAGCCAACTTGCGCTCTGAGGAGGTTTAGCTCACGTTTAAGGTCAGGATCACGGCTGGCCTGCCACTCCTTCCGGAGTCGGTTCCTGTCTCTGATCAAATCCTGTATTCCGGGCGGCAACTTGTAGTGATTGACCTTGTCGGTCTTGGGCCTCGAGGATGCAGAGTAGGCCTCCTTGAGGATGCTTCCAATTTTATCCACCTCCGCATCCACAAGGTCCGTCGTCCAGTTTGACTTTGCAAGGAGAGGGGGGGGTTCTAGTGAGTAAGTCCTTGTACCTCGACCAGCTCGTTTTTAGCTTGGCCGGGGTGACAAGGGAGAAGTTATTCATTTCTATGGAATACAGGATGGGGAGATGATCAGAGGGGAGTTCATCACTTACTTCCATGTGATAAGTATAGGGGATGTTGCTGGTGATGGCGAAGTCTAAGATATTATTTAAGTGGGTGGGGTCACCTGGGGCTACAACATCACAGTTTTGCTCGTCGATCCAGCGCTTAAGTCTGTGGCTGCGAGAATTCGACGATGGGCACCCCCAGGCTTGGTGTTTAGCGTTGAAATCACCAGCAACTATCACATGGGCGGACATTTTGAAGAGGGAAGAAAGGTCCACAATAGCCAGGCCAGCATTATTGCACCTCGGGGGGAGGTAAACTGACGCAATGGTAACCACAGGATTGTTCGGTAGACTGATTTGTACCACTGTTGCTTCCTCCGTCTGTAGGGGGGGGAGGGTACACGACTGTGAGGAATGCTGCTTTTAATGTAGATTGCCGTACCGCCGTCAGAACGATTGCTAGTACGAGGCCTGTCGTCATTGTATAAGTCGTAATTAGCAATCTTGCAGAAGTTCCCTGGACTGAAGTGGGTTTCTTGAACCAAAAACAAATCTAAGTTATATGCTGTACAAAAGTCCCTAGCCTCATGGATCTTACCTTTGAGTCCATTGGCATTCCAGATGCCAATGGTAAGAGCCTTCAAGTTCCTTTGCTGAAAACCTATAGCCAAAAGGGGTGTGTGTGTGTGTGTTAAGGTTTGCAAATGAGGGTGCTTACACCCTCAAACAGAATTTGAATTTTATCCATCTCAGTTGGAGCAGTCCTGAGATGGGGAAAGGCCGTCTTAAAGGCCAGATTTACAACGGCAGTACCATACTGCTCTCCGAATCTGAACAGAAGATTTAGAAAGTGATCTTGAATGACGTCGGATTTTTTAATGTTCGCTCCGCTAGGGGCCGACAATTTTGGTGTGACCTCTTGGGTCTTTTCGAAAGCCTCGTTACGCCCTTTCGTGATGTCAGCGAAAGATCGCTGCGGGTCGACGAACCTGTTGCTAACACCGGGGTTGCCTGGTCGAGAGGGGGGGGGACGGCACTTGGGGAACTTTGGGCAGTTCCGATATGATGCAGGGTGTGCGCCGCCACAATTGGCGCATACACAGGGGGTTTCCAGTGACGTAGTACATTCACTGGTCAAGTGCGCTTGCGCACACTTGACGCAGCGAGCAGGAAGGTGGCACGAGTTGCTGGCATGTCCGAAGGACTGACAGCGATAGCATTGGTTGATCTGTTTCCTGCCCCGGAACCTCTCGACCTTGATCTCAGTAAACATAACTCTTGTCAGCTCATACACTTTAGCATTATCAGGGGTTTTCCCTAACTGTACGTAGAACAGTGGCATAAGGATCTTTTTGCTTTTTGGGCCACGTGCCAACTGAGTTACACTGATGGGTGTGAGTCCAAGTAATTCAAGCTCAGCTTTGAGCTGCCCCGTCTGCGTACAGATCGGTAGGCCCCTGATTACCACTTTGAGAGGTTTAGCCTCGTCAAGCAGATAGGATTTGAATTGGACATTATTCTCAATCAGAAATCGTTGAACTTTAATATATTCTTCCCTAGTCCTGACATTAACTTTTAAGAAGTCCCCGGTGTTAGTCATCTTTGCAACCATATCCGGAGCAAGCTCCTTAATATCATGAAGTAATAAGTGATACTGAGTAGTAACCACTACAAAGAAGGGGGGGGGCGACGCTCTTTAGCAGGGGCGTCAATCACCATGTCTTCCTTAATTTCTGCGTCAGGCGCAGGCACATCATTTATAACACTATTTAAATTATTTATATTTGAGATGGGGGGGGGGTTGCTAACAAGGCTAGCACTCGCTAAACTAGCAGTATGCCTCCTGGGAGGCAGCTGGAAACCTTCATCATCCATAGCTTTGAGCTTTTTCGCTCTAGGGGGGCTTCCACCATTTTTGGTGGGGCTAACACAAATTTCTGGCAAATTGCCGGGGTCATTTACAATAACATTATTATGGCTAGTTGGCAAGGCTACAGAAATACCTGGCTGGTTTAAAGAAATGGAAGAAGGAATAACTGCCGGAGATGGTCTCCGACAGGTCTCACCATACTGTGGTAGTTTATGCTTGGTCAGGAAGCGGTCCAATTTCATTTTATGCTTTTGGAGTCTTGCTTTTTGTTGCAGCATCTCATCCTGGTCCTTGCATCTTCTCATTTCCATGTCCAATTCATTGTAGACAGCGCGCATGTGGCTGGCTTCCAACTTGGCTTCACAAAGCGTTAAGTCCATACATGTCGCAGTCTGCGTATGCACAGCGTTGTCGGAGTCCCCTTGTCCGGGCGGGAGCGGCAGCGGCGGAAATTCCGCGGCTTCTGTCATCTTCCCCCTCTCAATAGGACCGGAGTCTTGAAGGTCACGGGAGCACGGCGTGGAGGTCACGAAGTAAGCGGCAATGGTACCGAAGGCACGTCCGGTGGCGAGAGCACAATCAAATCGTCCTACACTCACGGAGGCTAAGCTCCGAATTCTGGAAGCCGAGAGTGTAGGACGCAATGTCAAGTGCTCCCGTGTTAAACTGTGAAGCCCAGGTAGCGCCTGGGCATGCGTATGGTGTGTCGGAGAGTGATAGTACCGATATGGTCGTTGTTAATGATAGTGAAACGTCGACTACTAATGAGAGTGTGCCAACCCTTGAGGAATTAGACCGGCTAAAGAAACAGATTTTAACTTGTGAGCGAGAACTAATTACTAAACAGTTTGCAAAGAAAACTGCTGATGAGAAAATTATCTACGCCGAGATGAAGCAACGAATGGAGCAAGCAAATGATGACCTAGCCAAGATGATGGAGGCATTGGGCTGTGGTAAGTTTGATTTTTCTTTACCCCCCCTCCCCCACCACTGTTATTGCGGGTCATAAAGCCAAAGTTGATTCTCAAAATCTAATGAATTCTAAATTTGATTCTTGCAACAATAATTTTACTGAGGATATCTCTGCCGATAAGGCAAAAGAGTTAAAGGAAAAAATTGATCAGGCCGTCCTAGAGGCCACTAAACAGATTGAGCTCTTAAATATCAACAATCCAACTAATTCTAAAAATAATTATCTTGATAATAATAATGATAGGAATCCTAGGATAAGAGTTATTAGCGGTAGCCATACTCCTCGCACCTTTACAGATGCAGATGGCTTCATTCACAAGGCTGGGTTCAGGAAGAAACATTCCACCCAGCACCAGCTGCTGCGGGTCGTAGAGCTGGTCTATGAGGCGCGTAGCAGGCACGAGCGCTCGACTTTGGTCTTTCTTGACCTCCAGAAGGCGTTCGATAAGGTATGGGTCAAGGGACTCATATTTAAACTTATCCAACAATCCTTCCCTCCAAATCTCATCCATATTCTTTATTGATATCTGACTGGTCGAAGTTTTGCCGTCCGTGTTTCCGACCAGCTATCCTCTCCCAGGAATGTTCTCAGCGGGGTCCCGCAAGGTTATCTTATTGGGCCCAAACTGTTCAACCTCTACATTAATGATATCCCTCGTTCCCCTGTCGTCACCCTTGGCCTCTATGCCGACGACACTGCCCTGTTCGCACATCACAAACAGACACAAGTCGTGCACGAAGCTCTGCAAAATCATCTGGACGACATGACACAATGGCTGACGAAATGGCGGATCAAAGTCAACGTCAACAAATGTGCTGCTGTCACCTTCCCCCCTCCTCGGCATACCCATCCCGCTAATCTCATCTTAAATAATCAGCCTATTCCCTGGCAAGATAGTTACAAGTACCTTGGAGTGTACCTTGATTCTAAATTATCGTGGAGCCATCACATTTCCGAAACTAGTAAGAAAGCGAAGGCTGCACTTGCCCTGCTTCACCCCCTTTTGGCTAGGAATAGCCGCCTGTCCGTTCACACTAAGTTATTGCTATACAAGTCCTGTATACGTCCCATTATGACGTACGGAGTCCCGGTCTGGGGCACCGCAGCCGAGTCTAAAATTAAGAAGCTTCAAGTCATCCAGAATAACGCACTGCGTATGTTTGCTAATCTGCCGATCTACGTCCAGCTAGAAGTCCTGCACAGAGACCTCAATATTAGGCCTTTTTTGGAATATGTCAAAAAGTTTTCTCTGAAATTCCACGGAGGTCTGAGAAGCGTAAACAATCCTACGTTGGACAGCATTCCTCACTATCGAATAGGCAACTCGGGCTCGCGCAAGCGCCCCCGGTCGTTACTTACCAGATCGGTGAGAGATGTTTTCTTCCGCCCTAAAAAGCGGTTGCGTCCATTCTAGCCTTGTGCTCTCAATTTAGATGCAGACTCTAGTTTGCTGTACCCCTCCCTTAGCATTTGGGAATTCGCGTTTTTCGTTGGCAAGCTACCTGTCATGTTTTTCTCTACTAGGCACAGCTCAAGCTCAAGGCCCTGCGTCCTTCGGGGCGCCCCAGTCTATCTCCCTCTTTTATCTCTCTGTTGGGAACCCACTTAGGCCCCAACTTTTTCAGTTTTCTGAAGACTTGGGGAAGGACGTGGCCTAGGGGAAGGACGTGGCCCCCCAAGCATATCTTAGATTTAAATTCCTATCAGTTGTTTAAAAGCCTGTTATTACTCTCTCTTTCTGTCTATTTTTCTCTTCTTCTGGAGTTTAAAGGGAGGTCCTCCTCTCCTGGGTACTCCACTAACCCCGTCCTTGAGTCCTTGAGTCATTCACAAGGCCTCCAAGACCTCTAGAACTGCTGTAGAAAATTCAGGAAATAGTGATTCTGAGAGGACCAATCAGAATTCATTTCAAGCGACCGGACCCGGTAAGGACGGTCCCTCGGCACCTAGGCCGAAACCCCCGCATCCCACCACGCCTCCGGTGTTAATCAGCGCATCGCAGCCTGACTGGCCCTCTACATTCAACTTTGAAACATTCTTGACTAGAACGCCGTCGGGGTAGGGTCGTTTCACGGTCTGCTCCTGCTTTGCGCCATTTTGGACGAAATGGATCTTGCACGTGTGCTCGTTTCGGTCACTGCGTTTAAGAAGGTCTTCGGATCTGATTTATGCATGGCCGATTGGAGGTTGTTCAAAGAGCAATATCATGCTCTACCGGATGAGATTCCCTCGAGAGGGAAGCCTGACTTAGAAAAGTTACAGAACACGGAGTTTGAGTACGAGGAACTTAGTATTATTGTGGATAACCCGCCCAGGGATATCACTAGGCATGAGTGGCTTTTGTTGAAGGCTAAAGTTGCAACTATGGAAAGACAGATGGAGATAGCGTTGGATGACGTCTCAAGCATGGATCAATCAGGTGAGCCCCCCATGAGTTCTTCTCATGGGATTTCTGTTGTCTCTTCTGCACCGTCGATGTCTCTTGGTTCCTCCCTGCCGAACCAGACCACGTGCGCAAGCACCAGTACCAGAATTGAGTTATCTAAAGAGGTCATAGATGTTATTAAGGATTTTGATAAATTTTCAAATGAGGTTAGCTCAGTTTCTAAACCCAGTACTAGTGCTAGCAAGCATCCCCGTAACGATTCGGACGAGGAAGGTTTTGTAAAAGTGCCTAAAAGGTACTCTGCTAAAGCTGTTAAGAGCGCCTCCCCCCATTTCCACGGTTCAGCCTGTTCTGGACCCTGAGTTTCCCGCGCCGGACTCAGCTAATGCTGATGAAACTCCTAAAAAAGAACCCCCCCCTTTTTCATCGTTCCCAGCCCTAGCTGGTATGACTATTTGAACTAGTTGCGCCTTATCGCGCCCTCGATTGTCAGTAGTCTGAGGGGTAGCCTCTTCAAAATAGATGTTGAAACGAGGAAAGAATATATCGAAATTCAGAGAAGATTAATTAAAGATAAAGTCTCCTTCAGGACCTTTCTCCTAAACGAGGAAAAGTCTCTTAAAGTAGTGATTAGGGGTCTCCCTGTCCCTACTAGTGTAGATCTAATCAAGGAACGTCTCGAAGTTGGTGGATTCAATATAAATAGCGTCACGCAGCTCTACAAGGGACCCAAAACTAACAGAATAATGATGCCACTCTTCTACGTCCAGCTAGATAAAAATCCCAATAATTTAAAAATATATCAAGTAATCAAACTGCTAGGCGTTGTCATCAAAATCGAGCGATACAGAGGGCGCAAAGGCGCCAGTACCCAATGTTTTTCGTGCCAGAAGTGGCGCCATGCAGCAAACTCGTGCCATCTGCCGCTTAAATGCGTAAACTGCGCAGGCGATCATCGCTCCTTCGAATGCTCAAAAAGGCCAGAAGTAAAGTGCACTTGTGCAAATTGTGGAGGGGAACATTCCGCGAGCTATAGAGGATGCCCAAAATTTCCAAAACCTAAGATTGCGCATCACCGCACCTTCACTAGTAAATACGTCGAAAATAATAAATCATACGCCGCTGCTTATCAGCCTAAACCACAGGACTTTCCCATGCTTCCCACTAAAACTGACCCAAAAACCAAAGTTGTTAATTTTAACGAAAGCAAGCCCCCCCCCCCCCCTGAAGGAAAGGATCCCACTAGAGATAACTGGCTTGAGGTCATCGATCTGATAGTTCGTTTCTAAAGAAACGGATATCAGAGAGATTTCCTCCAGCAAGCCCTTAATGCTGCCCTTCCCAAATTAAGGGAATCTACGAGAATTATAGATAGGATAGCCATTCTATACGATAGTATCTGTGAATTAGCCAAATCTCCTTAAGTTCAGGTATTTAGGTTGTTATGTTTGGGTTTTTTCGAGGCCTGCTTGTCAGGTCTTGTTTTTTCTCCCGTGGTCTGGAACTATGCGGTTTTCTGATTGGCTGGGCCTGGATCCTTTGATCTGCCGGCGCCTCCCCGCTGTCCCGCCTCCTTTGCCTTGCTAGAACGTTACTCGTCGACTCAAGACAGAGTTCCACGGAACTCAACCCGTTTTCGATCATTCATTCATTCGGATTCGGAGCTTAGCCTCCGTAAGTGTAGGACGATTTGATTGTGCTCTCGCTGCCGGACGTGCCTTCGGTACCATCGCCGCAAGCTTCGTGACCTTCACACCGTGCTCCCGCGTGACCTTCAAGCCACCGGACCTATTGAAAGGGGAAAGATGAAAGACGTCGCGGAATTTCCGCCGCTGCCGCTCCCACCTGTACAAAGGGACGCCGACAACGTTGTGCCTCCGAAAACCGATACATGTATGGACTTAACGATCTGTGAAGCCAAGTTGGAAGCCAGCCACATGCGTGCTGTCTACAATGAATTGGACAGGGAAATGAGACGATGCAAGGACCAGGATGAGATGCTGCAGCAGAAAGCAAGGCTCCAAAAGCATAAAATGAAACTGGACCGCTTCCTGACAAAGTATAATCTTCCACAGTATGGTGAGACCTGTCGGAGACCATCTCCGGCAGTTATTTCTTCCTCTAATTCTTTAAACCAGCCAGGTATATCTGTAGCCTTGCCAACTAGCCAAAATAATGTTACTGTAAATGACCCCGGCAAATTGTCGGAACTTAGTGCTAGCCCCACCAAAAATGGTGGAAGCCCCCCTAGAGCGAAAAAGCTCAAAGCAATGGATAATGATGGTTTTCAGCTGCCTCCCAGAAGGCATACTGCCAGTCTAGCGAGTGCTAGCCTTGTTAGCAACCCCCCCATCTCTAATGTAAATAATCTAAATAATGTAATGGATAATATAAATGATGTGCCTGCGCCTGACGCAGAAGTTACTGAAGACATGGTGATTGACGCCCCAGTTAAAGAGCGTCGCCCCCCCCCTTCTTTGTAGTGGTCACCACTCAGTATCACTTATTACTTCATGATATTAAGGAGCTTGCTCCGGATATGGTTGCAAAGATGACTAACACCGGGGACTTTTTAAAAGTTAATGTCAGGTCTAGAGAAGATTATATTAAAGTTCAGAGATTTCTGATTGAGAATAATGTCCAATTCAAATCCTATCTGCTTGACGAGGCTAAACCTCTCAAAGTGGTAATCAGGGGCCTACCGATCTGTACGCAGACGGGGCAGCTCAAAGCTGAGCTTGAATTACTTGGACTCACACCCATCAGTGTAACTCAGTTGGCACGTGGCCCAAAAAGCAAAAAGATCCTTATGCCACTGTTCTACGTACAGTTAGGGAAAACCCCTGATAATGCTAAAGTGTATGAGCTGACAAGAGTTATGTTTACTGAGATCAAGGTCGAGAGGTTCCGGGGCAGGAAACAGATCAACCAATGCTATCGCTGTCAGTCCTTCGGACATGCCAGCAACTCGTGCCACCTTCCTGCTCGCTGCGTCAAGTGTGCGCAAGCGCACTTGACCAGTGAATGTACTAAGTCACTGGAAACCCCCTGTGTATGCGCCAATTGTGGCGGCGCACACCCTGCATCATATCGGAACTGCCCAAAGTTCCCCAAGTGCCGTCCCCCCCCCTCTCGACCAGGCAACTACGGTGTTAGCAACAGGTTCGTCGACCCGCAGCGATCTTTCGCTGACATCACGAAAGGGCGTAACGAGGCTTTCGAAAAGACCCAAGAGGTCACACCAAAATTGTCGGCCCCTAGCGGAGCGAACATTAAAAAAATCCGACGTCATTTAAGATGACTTTCTAAATCTTCTGTTCAGATTCGGAGAGCAGTATGGTACTGCCGTTGTAAATCTGGCCTTTAAGACGGCCCTTCCCCATCTCAGGACTGCTCCAACTGAGATGGATAAAATTCAAATTCTGTTTGAGGGTGTAAGCACCCTCATTTGCAAACCTTAACCCCCCCCCCACCTCTTTGGCTATGGGTTTTCAGCAAAGGAACTTGAAGGCTCTTACCATTGGCATCTGGAATGCCAATGGTCTCAGAGGTAAGATCCATGAGGCTAGGGACTTCTGTACAGCATATAACTTAGATTTGTTTTTGGTTCAAGAAACCCACTTCAGTCCAGGGAACTTCTGCAAGATTGCTAATTACGACTTATACAATGACGACAGGCCTCGTACTAGCAATCGTTCTGACGGCGGAACGGCAATCTATATTAAGAGCAGCATACCTCACAGCCGTGTACCCCCCCCCCTGCAGATAGGGGAAGCAACAGTGGTACAAATTTGTCTACCGAATAAACCTGTGGTTACCATTGCGTCAGTGTACCTCCCACCGAGGTGCAACAATGCTGGCCTGGCTATTATGGACCTTTCTTCCCTCTTCAAAATTTCCGCCCATGTGATAGTTGCTGGTGATTTCAACGCTAAACACCAAGCCTGGGTGTGCCATCGGCGAATCCTCGTGGCCACAGACTTAAGCGCTGGGTCGACGAGCAAAACTTCGATGTTGTAGCCCCAGGTGACCCCACCCACTTAAATAATATCTTAGACTTCGCCATCACCAGCAAGATTCCCTATACTTATCACATGGAAGTAAGTGATGAACTCCCCTCTGATCATCTCCCCATCCTGTATTCCATAGAAATGAATAACTTCTCCCTTGTCACCCCGGCCAAGCTAAAAACGAGCTGGTCGCGGTACAAGGATTTACTTACTAGAAACCCCCCCCCCCCCCTCCTTGCAAAGTCAAACTGGACGACGGACCTTGTGGATGCGGAGGTGGATAAAATTGGAAGTATCCTCAAGGAGGCCTACTCTGCATCCTCGAGGCCCAAGACCGACAAGGTCAATCACTGCAAGTTACCGCCCGGAATACATTATTTGATCAGAGACAGGAACCGACTCCGGAAGGAGTGGCAGGCCAGCCGTGATCCTGACCTTAAACGTGAGCTAAACTTCCTCAGAGCGCAAGTTGGCTCACGTATTAAGGCATTTACAAGTGCACGATGGAACACTTACGTAGAGTCCTTAACGACTCAAGACAACACCATTTGGAGGGCTACCTCACGTATTCGTAGGCACAAAACTTACATTCCAGCCCTTAACGGCCCAAATGGCAGGGCAATTATCAACGCACAAAAGGCTGAGCTGCTTGCGGACAGTCTTAGAAGACAGTTTGAACCTCACCACGATGTAATGGATCCTCGGACGGTTGCATTGGTGGATCCCATGGTTGAACAATTCATCTCCACACCTTCTGAAAACACGCTCAGAGTGGTCAAACACTCTGACATTACCCCCTATATTCGAAAATTGAAGAGTAATAAAGCGCCTGGGAAAGACCTCATTTCTACTAATATGTTAAAAAACCTCTCTAATACTTATGTATCGTATCTCGTCAACCTTTTTAATATTCTTCTTAATCTGAACTATTTTCCGCGGGCTTGGAAGGTGGCCATTGTGGCCCCCTCCCCAAGCCCGGCCTAAACCATTCTGACCCTTCTAACTTTCGCCCTATCTCTTTGCTTTCTGTCCTCTCTAAACTTTTCGAGTATGTCTTGGTCGGGCATCTGGATGAGTTCTGCAGTCTGAAGGACCTGGTCATCCCTGAGCAATATGGTTTCAGGAGCAGGCACTCCACTCATCATCAGTTGCTCAGAGTCTCGGAACTCATTCATGATGGTCGATCCAGGCATCTCAACACCACTGTCATTTTCCTGGATATCCAGAAAGCCTTTGATAAGGTATGGGTATCTGGACTCCTCTTTAAACTTATTGCTCTGCACTTTCCTGCTCATCTTATTAAGATCCTCCACTCTTACCTAACAGAGCGTAGCTTTGTGGTAAGAGTGTCTAACTCTCTCTCCTCTCCCAGGAATATACTCAGTGGGGTCCCGCAAGGGTCTCTTGTCGGCCCCAAGTTGTTCAACCTGTACATTAACGATCTGCCACGTCTCCCCGGTGTCACTTTAGGCCTATATGCCGATGACACGGCCCTGATTGCACAACATAAACATACACATGTCGTGCACAAAACGCTTCAGGATTACCTGGACAAGATGACGCAATGGTTAAAAAACTGGAGGATAAAGGTCAACGTCGCCAAGTGTGCTGCCGTCAGTTTCCCCCCCCCCTCGTCGAACCCCCGTCACTAATTTAACTTTAAACAACGAGCCCATTCCCTGGCAATCTAGCTACAAGTACCTAGGAGTGTACTTGGATTCCAAATTATCGTGGAAACTTCACATTTCTGAAACATGCCAGAAAGTGAAGTCTGCACTCGCCCTTATGCGCCCCCTTTTGGCTGGAAACAGCCGCCTGTCAACAAGAAATAAGTTATTGCTGTACAAAGCCTGCATACGTCCAATTATGACGTACGGATCTCCTATCTGGGGAACCGCAGCGGAGACTCACTTTAGGAAGCTTCAAGTTGTGCAAAATATTGCACTTCGTTCGTTTGTTAGGTTGCCAAGTTACGTCCGGCTGGAAGTTCTGCATAGAGACCTCAACATTCGACCCTTTGTAGAACATGTTCAAAATTTAGCTCAAAAGTTTCTCAGAGGTCTCAGTGGAGTAAGCAATCCCACGTTAGATAGCATTCCGGGGTATAACCCGACACACCCAAAGGCGCGTAAGCGTCCGAGGGCGTTGCCGTGGCGTCGCCCCAAGGATGCATTCCTGCGCCCCCCACGGGGCCGCCGTATCTAGCATTGTTTTGCAGCTCCCCCCCCGTTTGTAGTGGGTTCAGAACTCTAGTTTAACCGTGCCCCTCCCTTGCTTTTGGGAAATCGCGTTGTTTCGACGAACCTTTAAACTTTTTTTTTTGTAATGTTCGGCACCCCCCCCTGTCTCAAGCTCAAGGCCCTGCGTCCTTCGGGGCGCCCCTCTTCTACCCCTACTTTTTATCTTGCTAGGCGCCCGCTTGGGCCCTAGCCCTTTCTCCCTCTCTGCAGACTTGGGGAAGGGCCCGACTTCGGTTGAGCCCCCCTCCCCCCAAGCACTCCTTCAGATGTAAATTCTTTCACATATGTTTCCTTTTTCGTATCTCTTTTCCTCTTCGTCCGGAGTTTAAAGGGGGGAATTCCTTCCCCTCCTGGGCACTCCGCAAAACCCCGTCCTTGAGTCAACCCGTTTTCCAAATTATTTCCTTTATTTCTCGGAGTTTTTTCTCCTTATTCCAAATCAGCGACATGTAGACAGCATTGGGACTTGTCTCAATCCTGTCTAACGTGCAGCGCTACGATCTTTCCAGATCACTATTTATTTAAAAGTCTTTTTCTATGATTACCTAACCAGCTATACCTATGATCGAGGGTGAAGGCAAGCTGCATGCTTTGCTACGTACCCCAATAACAGAGATTCCTTGAGTCCTTGAGACTGGCCCTTTATCTTATTCAATCTCAAGAGATATGCCCCGAAGATTGTTCCGGTCTTGGACCGACAATTCTTCAAGGTTCACGTAAGGAACGAAGAAGAGTTCCGCAAAACTGCACTAACTTCCTGAAGAAATCAGGAGTGCAATTTAAATCTTACACCTTGATAGAGGATCAACCAGTCCGAGTTGTCATCAGAGGGCTTCCCGTGGTGACGGACATTAAATTAATTACTGAAAACATGGAAGCTTTGGGCTTTACCATTATTAATAATTTTCGGCTCACTAGAAGAGGGAGAAAACAGCCCCACCCTCTCTATTACCTCCAGGTAGCACCCGGGACTAACCAGGAAGACCTTTATGAAATAAACCAGCTCTTGGGCACGGAAGTGAGATTGGAACCATACACTGGACGCAAAGGCTTTGCTAGCCAATGCTACTCCTGTAATGAATTTTTTCACAGTAGCTTGGCCTGTAATCTGCCAAAACGATGCATAAAGTGTGCTGGACCCCATGCCGCCAGTGATTGCAAAGCAGACTTCCTGCTCTGCTGCAATTGCAGCGGCCAACACGCTGCAAACTGGCGCGGTTGCCCTAAAAACCCAGGCAACTCGTCCCTGACCAAGAGCAATAGCGCTCCCCATCAAAAAGCTAATTCTAACTATTGCCCCCTCCCCCCCCAGTATTAAACACTGGGAACTCTGGCCGTCCATACCGTCCTGCTGGCATTAAGCCTAACGTTACGAAATTTTTACATTTAATATTACATCACAATTATAACATTTCATTATTGAAACTACATCGTTTGCTTATTCATGTTAAATTAATTCTTCGAAATTATTTCAACTATGACAAACCATTTCATTTTATATTTCTTTTGCCTCTCTAGATAAAGTCAATGAATATTTCATTCATATCACATATTCCACACGCCAGAGCTAAATAATTTTCAATGAAAAGAAAATACAGCAATTCTTAAACAACTAGCCTTACAATCGCTTGATTTGTTCACATTCTGTAGGAGGGATCTGAACAAATCAAGCGGCTGTAAGACTAGTTTTTTAAGAATTGCTGTATTTTATTTGCATTGAAAATTTTTTAGCACTGGAGTGTGGAATCATTCTGTAGGCGCCGACCTCTGCCTTTGCTGCTCATATCCTAGGCTGAGTCTGGCGGCCTGGGCCTTCTACATTCGGTTGGCAATAGTTTACAGATAAATTTAGGCTTCGTTGTAAGATTTAAGAGAGTTTGGCGATCATTTAAAAAAAAATATTGTATGTGCTTTGGCACACAGGCCCGGTTTAAGGCGTGGGCGGCGTGGGCAATTGCCCACAGCTGACGAATTAGGGGCGGCCATTTGGAAGTGAAATTAGGTGTAGTAAGAATGACTTTTGTGGTCGTATTAAAAAAAATATTTTGAAAATGAACCAATTTTGTGCCACTTTAATATAAATGAATTTACTTTTTTAGACAGTATTAAAATATAAAAAGGATAAAATCGTTTTTCTCCCATAATTATATCTTTTTCGAAGCAATGAACAGTTCTGCTTGAAAGTACGTACGCTCAAACACTTGGGAGATTACCAGATTTTAAACAACTTGCAGCTGGGTGCAGCCTGCAATCCCTTAGGAGACTTTGTTTCCCCAAATACTGGGAAAAACCCAAGGGCCGATTCTCAGGATTTTTTCCTGGTTTCAAATTCAAATTGCAAACACATGGATGCGGCCTCTATGATCGCACTTCTAAAAGGACGGGAGGGAGGAGATTAGTCCAGATGGTCATTCTTTTGGTCGTCTACCGTTTTAGCTGATTTAGGCATTGAGCCTAGCTGAAGACCATGAAGATAACAAACACAATGACTACAAGTAAAAAGCTACTTATTGTTCAAAGTGTTGTGTTATTCTGCCGTGCAAGATTCACAAATCCATCGACAAATATGGCTGTCTTTTAAGTTCTAACTATTCGGGTAACTTTTTCTTTCAATTATTTAAAATATTTTTGCAAAATTTCTTAATTGATTACATTTTTTGTTGATTTTTAATGTGTTTCAACCAATAAAATTAATTTGGTACTGAAATTAGTCTTTGGTATTAGCCCCAGAATAATATTGATAAAAGAATAATTTTTCATGTTTTTATCCAAAATAATATGCCCCGTGGCTGTTCTATGAGGAATTTCAGAGGCAAATAACTAAGCAATGGTGTAAAATGATCTTAATTTTGTATTTTTTCCAGTTTCATTGCAAAATGAAAAAAAAAAAAAAATGGTACAAAATATTTTTGCGAAGTAAAATATTCCTTTTTGAATATCTGCATGAAAGTGCAAAAGTTGTTTATAAATTGTTAGAGCTGTTTCATAAATTAATAAATTTATTCTATAGACTCAATCTAGGAATTATATATATTCTTTTGCTCATGCATACAAATTTCTGTCTAGATATACGTTCAATAATCCGTAAATACTATTTTATTTTTTCATAATTACACTTTTAGTTATAATTTAATACACTTTTAAGTAAAATGTTAATTAAACAACCTTAAAATTTATAATATACATTTTGATATTGTGATTTTTTTTATTTCTACTCAAACAATTCATTTAATATCCCCATGTTCTAGTCAACATTCGATTTATTATTATTCTTATATAAAGTTGTATTGTATAATATGTAGTATTTTTTTGTCCATTTTTTATTTCAAAACCAAGAAAAAATGAAACATTGACGTTCCTCTTTTCCAACGAATGGAATTTATTTTTTATTCTTAATACACCCTATTTTTATTACCCCACTCGAAAGTTCATATTTTTTAATTTCTAACCCCCCCCCCCCCCTGTCCTTTTTAAAATGAATTTGGAAGCATTTGGATATTTTCCTGTGTTTCTGTTGGGCCCATGTATCTCCAAATTCTTTTCAGATGTTTTCATTTATTATTTTTTTCAAAATTACGAAAATAAATATTACGTGTTTTACCGCCTTGTTCTCTAATGATTGCAAATATGATTTCCCCCCCTCTCTTAGTTTTGTTATGCACTTTATCTTTCGGCAGAAAATTAGAATATTTTTAATTTTTACCCCCTCCACCTTTTTTCCTAATTGTTGTCCCCTTTTCTATTCTATATATTTTTCTTGCTTTTGAATTAGGTTTTGTATCTTCGAACATTTTTTTATATTATTTCATTCACTTGTCACAAACTCAGGGGCATTTTAAACTTTACATTTCAATCGTCGTCACTCCCCAGTGAATCTATAATAATGAAAAGAAGAATCTATCTGTGTGTTTGTCCACAATGCCGACCGATATCTATCTCATTGAATTTTTTCACACAGTCTCATCTCCGGCCATCCATTTTGTTACTCCATGTCTTCGGACGAGTCGGTTGGCCTGGGCTTTCGACACAGTCTCATCTATACCTGAACTAATGCATCTCGAAGGCATTTTACCAAAATTTACATTCGGTTTTTAACGAATTTTTAAATTCCAAAATCAGATAATCTCCAGCTACTGATATGACCTAGCAGCTTTATTCTCGATTTAACAGTTACAGAATCTCCAGCCATCGATATGCTAATCATACGATTTAACAGCTACCGTAACGATCTAATGCCACGTTCATCTCCTAGAGGTTATTTATCTTTCATTCATTTATATTTTGCATCACGGAGAGCGTTTATGTTTTTTTTCGCTTTGCGGATAGCGTACTGGTAATTTGACGTCGGTTTAGGATTTGAAGAAAATTGAGTAGTGTTATTTGTAAATGTAGTAACGGGGGTTTAGTTGCATCCCAGTCAATACCGGGAAATTCGTTCCAGTGATGCAATAAAGCAAATGTTAAATTAGTCAAAGTGTAAAATTTTGTTGTAATTTGGAGAGTATTCCATTATTATGTATATTTCCGTATGTATATTTCCACCTATTCTGTTCAAACCTCACCAATCATTAAACATCTTTAGAATCCCCCAAGTTCATTTAACTTTCTAATTTTTTTTTAAACAAAACAAAATATCTCGTGTTTGTGCACTAATATTTCACAAAAGAATAAGTAACCAGACTGATGTGCAACAATCGTGGCATTTCAAATATTACAGCTTTCTCACCCATTAGAAAACTTGATTTTTGAAGTATAGTTGTTATATTCTATGTTCCTTCTGTATGTTAATCAGATTTTAGAGGGGCTACAATGGACAGTCGCAAACTGCTTCGAAAAAGAATCCCAGATTTTTATCTGCGAAATCAAAAACCAACAAATTTAAATATTTTTGCATTTTAAATTTAATATTAAAGATTAGCTATTTAAATAAATTGCTGATAATATAACCGGCAAAATTCTGAATTGTCCTGTTATATTATGTCTTAGCTTCGTAGGGATTGAAATGCTTTTCCTTCAACTCTCCTCTTTCCTAATTTATTCATAAAATCATTTCTTTGATTTGCTTATAATGTTTTACTGCTAAGATATACAAATTGTTCATAAGATTTATGCAATTAAAAATTCAAATTTTATTAAAAAATGGATGAGGGCAACTTTCATGACACTACATAATGAGTAAGTTACTTTTGATTCCTGATAAATTCAGAAAAATATAATCGGCGGTGACTGTAGTCCGATGGAACCGAAATTGCTTTGCGTGAATAATATTTTGTAAGATAAAACTCCAGTAAAGTTCAATAAGTTTATTCGATTATTTCAGACTCATTTGTTTCGTTTATAGGCTTTCAAAGCAATACAAATTATTAGCCATACAAATTAACTATTTGTAACTAGCTAGCGCTTTTAATTTTCACCCGGATTTCATCTGAAAACTCCGACCATAGACTCCACTTTTATATATTCGATTATTTTACTAACTTGATTTGCAGTCTAAAAATTAAACTTACTGTGGAGATTTTACATTTGAGTTAATCTATAAACGTGTCTGGCGGCACATAAATACGTAATTGAATGCGTATATTTCCACCTATTCTGTTCAAACCTCACCAATCATTAAACATCTTTAGAATCCCCATATTCATTTGACTTCCTAATTTTTTTTAAACAAAGCAAAATATCTCTTGCTTGTGCACCAATATTTCACAAAAGAGTAAGTAACCAGACTGATCTGCAACAATCGTGGCATTTCAAATATTACAGCTTTCCCACCCATTGGAAAACTTGGTTTTTAAAGTATAGTGATTATAATTTCGATATACTTCAAAAACCAAGAAAGTGACCTAAAATCCAATTATATACACTTGTAGGATTTTTAAAGAGCAATAAATTCATACTAATTGTTTATAGTTATCACTTTTAGTTTTTAAGGTATAGGCATTACAAACTTGAAATACTTCAAATTTTCAAACTTCTTCCCCTTGACAAGATGATTACTCGAAAACTATAAAAGCTTTTTTAAATATACATATAAATTTAGAAACTAAATTTCCTCATACATATTTTTTTATCACTTAATATAATTCTATCGATCTTTTATAATTTCGAAGATATTTCGAGTGAAAGTATGAAACATGGAAAAAAAACTCATTTTTATGTTTCAAAGTTTGAGCCACCCCTCCCCCCAAAAATAGAGTTCGATCCAAAATCCAATTATATACACTTGTAGGGCTTTTACAGAGCTACAAATTTATGCTTATTGCTCAAAGCTAGTTCTTTTTGTTTTTGAGATGTTACTAACTTGAAAAATGAAAAAATTTCAATCTTCTTCAATTTGACAAGATGATTACTCGAGAACTATAAAAGCTTTTCTTAATAATAAATATAGATTTTGTTACTAAATTTCCTAGTACGTATTTTTGTCGTTTACTATTTATATCTTTATTTTATAGTTTAAAATGAAAACAAGAATAATAAAAACACTCGCTGGGACAGCGTTTTCTAGAAAAAAATTTTGAATATTAGAATATTGATATTATTATTATAAGTGTCCAAAAGGTTTACATTTTTCATAACACTTCGTTTTCCCTACACAGAAACCCCAAACATAGATGTTATTCCCGTAAACTTACATATAATATGATTGTTTATTTAATATTTTTGAATGCCGTTTTCTTCTTATGATTTAAAAGAAGTTTGAAAATTTGCGACCTTCCGAGTGTTCATTTCCCTTTAAAATCATAAATTTTGTTCACTTCACTCCATTTGTTCTAGAAATTTTGTCTCTCTAGACTCCTATACACACCCATACATACATTACACTCACGCACAGACATCCATTTAAAAATAATTGATATGGGTTAAAGGATGTCCAAAACGTATATTAATCCATCGAAAATTCGAGTTTTCGACCCCAACATTATTTTCCAATACATCATTTGTGTGCAGGGAAATTACAAATAAAGTCCAAAATTCAGTTATGTATTATAAATTACTGCTGCATTATGCATGCATGTATGCATGTAGAAAGAAATGTAAGGCATTACATTTTCTAAACCGCTAATTAAAACTCTAAATTTTGATGAGAATAAAATTTGATAGTGTGAGATCAGAAATAGATCTCACACTTTGATGAGACAAGCTTATATGTGTATTGTGCACAAAACGGCAAACAATACTGTCAGTCTGGATGGCGTCGAGTTTTACAACACGGGAACCCAAAAGGTCACAAAATCATAAATTTAGGGGCGCCAAGACAACGGGGGGGGGGGGGGGAGAGCGGAACCTTACGAGGATGTGAATCATGCCATTGGATAAAGATTAACCAATGGAAAATGGGCTTGTTGCGTCACATTAAGAAGGAAGGAATTATTAAGGAAACATTATGAAAATTTTTATTATATATTTGTATTTAATATTTATATATATGAAGGGCGGCCCCAAACTGTCTTGCCCACACACGAAAATATCCTTGAACCGGCCCTGTTGGCACAGGATTTAGATACACAGATAATAAGCAAAATTAAAGCGATTTTAGGACGATTACAACATTAAATATTAATTGAAACAATCTGAAGAAAACAGGAAAAAAAAATCAGAGAACAAATCGAAAAAAATTAAAGTCATATTTCGTTTTGCAATAAGTCACGTGATCTCTTCAGGTATTGGTTTATATAATATTGGTTGTTGTTGAAACCCGACCTACCAGAAAGGTATAAGGTAACTGTTTGGACGGTCGGGAAGTGCCACCCAATTTAGACCGGAACCCAGTGGGGGAGGCATCCACAGGGACCGTACCCTCCTTCCCCTACCACCAACCTCTCGGAAGGACTTTCGGACCCACATGTTTAACGTGATCGTACTCCGCATGAACACGGCGGCAGTTTTGGCAGTGACTGGAATCGAACCCGGGCCTACCGAGTGCAACTCCAGCGCGCTAACCAATGGGCTACCGCGCCCCTATATAATATTGGTGTAATTATTATTTCAATTCTAAATTTAAAAACAACCCAACATATTCTGCTGCAATTTGTTCTTCACACATTATATGTGATAACTTGCGTATATTTTCTAACATTTTTGGAATAATTTGTGAATTTTAACTGTTTTTAAAAAGTGTTTGAAAATTTCGATCCCATATGGTTCAATGTGTAACATGATTTCAACCCAAGTTAACTCCGAAACTAATATCGGGATCTGATACAGTTTCACTCCCAATCATCTGACAGACCGTCCCAACAATATATTAAATTGTCATTTTTACGGTAATTATCATGCGAACTGATAGACAGACAGAATCACCAAAGTCATAAACACTTTTCAATTGTGTTGGAAAGTGTTAAAAACGTAATTTAAATAAATGAAGTTAAAAAAAAATGTAGGTGACCACAGCAATATATGACAGTTCCGGAAAAAATACCTGTATCAATGAGTGGACGTGACTGTACGCGTTATTTACATATTTAATATTGTAATAGAGGAATATCTCGGTAAAATAAATGATTATGTTAATTTAGATGTATAATATTTCATTTATATCACAGTAGTCCAGTTGCTAGAAGATAAAGTAATTGTCTGTTCCTTAACACATTGTTTTTCCTCAAAATTATTTTAAAGAAAAAAATATTTGCCTAATGTTAATTTTATGATAGGGAATAGCTTTTATTAATATGTCTGAAAAATTCACAATCGAATTTTAAACCTAAACTACCTCAATTTTAATAAAGCCAAAATATATAAGCAACTAAATTTGAAATGCAAACAATCTGTAATATTCTTGCAGCAAATAAAAAGGCTAAATAATCTTTCAATAAAAATTTTCAAAAGATGAAATAAAACATTTGTACAATTTGTGAAATTCAGGTCCAACGGATGTACTCCATTAAGATAAAAAAAAAAAAAAAAACGTTTTCTATATATTTCAGTAACCATTTTGAAAATAATATATTCCTGCGTGAAAGTGTTAAGTATATACTAAGATCTAATCTAAGAGTAAATATTAGTACTTCTATTATAAGTAAATGTAGATTGTAGAACATCCTGAATATACGGGAATTCAATCTGAAAAATAAAGGACTTCACAGCTAAATTTTGGCGAATGGCGGAACTGCAAGCAATTACGTAGATCATAAATTACTGTACAACGTATACTAAAAACTTCAAGGAACATATTTTTTCATTGGAAATTGTGAAAAAGCCTATCTCAATTAATCAGCAGTAAATCAATTTAACAAAATCATTATATGACAATCATTCTTAACCTATTAACATACAACGAGGTCTCGGATACGTTGATTGTTCCATGAGAAATTTTAGACATCGCTCGCAGATTTAAATTCTATTATTTGCAAATATTACATAAATGTAGGGGGGCGTGGTTTATAACCTGAAAGTACAGTTATCTCTTAATTCCTATGTCTAGGGGTTAATCAAACTGAAGTGTTTAAAAAATTAATCAGCCAATGCAATAAAGTTCTATATGTTTTCTCTATAAAAATAACAATTTGGATATAAGGATTTCTTTCAATTATATATATATAAAAAAATATTAATATACGAAAGCTGATTACAAACGTCTTTTAAGACATATAAACAAGTAAAAAACGGCGGAGTTGGTCCGCCATCTATCGGTTTCTTTCTATTTAATTTTCTAGTTTTTGAGGGAACACATTCCTGAACTCAATCCAACGATTTTTAGGTAATGTCTGTGCATATGTGTGTGTGTGTATGAATGTGTCGAAAGCCCAGAACGACCGACTCATCCGAGGACGTGAGCAGGTGTATGAATGTGTGTATCCTCTTGTGTATATTTTATGAAATCCTATATAAAATTATCAGTATATGACAGTTCTTCTATATACAATAATTCTACATCAATACCTGTTACATTATTTAAAAAATAATAGTCTATTTAAACTTGATTCAAACTCTGTTAATAGAATCAAAATGAGAATTATCAGTATGTATAGTGACTTAGCTATTAATAATAAATTTTGGAAATTTCCATAAATTGTGCTTATACCTAAATTTCATAAAAATCCTATTACATTTAAAACTGTAACTAGTGGTCATAATTCATACTCTACTACTTCTAATAAATTATTACTAAATTATTTAAATGTACTTAATAGTAATTTACGTGATTCTAGTAATAACTACGTTATTCTAAATAATAGTAAAGAATTAAAAATAAATTAACATCACTAGTTAAAATAATAGGATTTCAAACTTTTTATTTTAAAGGGTGCAATCCTTGCAACCAGTTGTAGGCCTGACGAAATAGGAATTAAGATTCGTCATTCATGATGTGACGGTCCAGAGTAAACTTTGAAAGGAGTTGCCAAACCCACGGAATCTCTCGATTTCGCAACGCGTTGTGCTTGCTTGATGTGTTTGATCTGATTTGGACAAATTGTACCACTGTTTTATATCATATTTGGTAATTTTTATTGAAAGAATGTATAGCCTTTTTATTTGCTGAAATAATATTACAGATTGTATGCATTTCAAATTCAGTTTATTATTTATTTGCTTTATTAAATGTAACATGGCTTAGGCTTAATATCAAATTAAATATTTTTCTTTTGTTGAATCGAATGTTAGGAATTCAGTTGTTGAATCACAGGGAAAATGAGTTTAAGCAAAAGAAAATTTAAAATTGCCTCTCATCTGTTGAAATATAAAGGAACATTTGTGCAAAAATAAATAAATAAATAAATAAATAAATGAATGAACAAAATGTTCATACAAACTATTAATTTTTTGGGGGGTGATTTCATATGAAAGACCCAATTACTATAAGACACCTTAAACAAAGCGTAATTACTGCAGGACCTAGAAGAAAATGGAAATGCTCTACGGCGCTAATTTGAATTTTTACTGTCTCATAAAATACAAGGAAAAAAAAATCTGATGTGTGAAGTCCATTACTTTTCCTACAATCTAATATTCATCTTATTATTATTTATATAATAATTCATTAAATTCAATACAATTCCACAATATAGCACTTAATTTGCACTCGGGGGCTGTGGCTCAGAGGCTTGAGCGCGGGAATTGCACTCGGTCAATGACTCTGTTCGATTTTCTCCGTTGGTATTATCTGCCGCCGTGTTCACGGGGAGTTACGTTAAACATGTGGGTCAGTAAGTCCTTCCGAGAGGTTAGTGGTAGGGGAAGGAGGGTACGTTCCCTGCGGGAGCCTCCCGCCACTGGTTTCCAGTCTAAAAAGGGTGGCTCTTCCCGGCCGTCCAAACAGTTACCTTACACCATTCTGGTAGGGCAGGCGGTCTGGGTCTCAACAGAAACACTGAATTTGCACTGTTAATTCAATTTTGGAATTTATTTGTTACCTGGACATATTTTCAATGGTGGCGTAGCAAAAGCGCGGAAAAACAAAAATATCTCATGAATGGTTATTCCCTGAGATAAAGGGTTGGTCTTATTTTTTTTTATCGTCAATATTTAAGTGTAAAACAAGCATTTTAATTGATATATTTGAGCATAAGTAGTCTTATTTTAGATATTGTCGAATAATTTTTCTTATTAATTATTTTCCATTTGTTGGATCGAATGTTAGGAATTCAGTTGTTAGATCGAGTGCTGTAAATTCCGGGGATGAAGTTAGCTTATACAGCTTTAAAAACCGGGTTTTTTTTTCAATATTTGTTATATTTTTATTAGTTATGCAGTTTGTTACTCATTGTTGCCTATAAAGTAGTTTGATCAAGTTACTTGAATTTAATTGAGGAAGTAGGTCATCTGCTATTCCGAAACCAGTTTCTCGTCGTTTCTTCACATATATAATTTTCTAAACTTCTTTTGCCGTGTATGAATTAATATTTATTACAGCATTTTTTTAAAAAGTTTTTTAACGAAGTTATTTCATTTAGTTCCTGAAACAGCTTGTTTCCTTTAATCTTTGTTATACTAGGGGGCTTCGCTCTCTGCTCCATACGCTCGAGCTCTATTGCAAAATTTTATGCAACATTATGTAACTCTGGAGTCTGGAATGAAAGTGATATGAATGAAATATTTATTGCTTTTACATAGAAAGCCAGCCGATTTATATTTCGACCACGTCATTTGAATAAAGTTCATTTTCTTCAATGAAGCTTTAAGTTTTTAAATATAATAATGTATTGTTGTATTGTGATAATTTAAAATACATCAAATCTGAATGTATCGCATCTAAGAGATGTTTAAATAAAATTGCATTTCAGTTGGAAAGTGTTTCATAATCAATGCTTTATGCATGATTATCTTTCTTGTTTTACATGCACTGTAATTTCCTCTCTCCTATTATCAAAACACAGACATTCATTCTTATTACTTTCCTTATATACATAATCTATAAGGAAAGTATCGTGACGAGGTCGAATATTCGAATTCGAGTTTTCGACGGGAGAGCACGTTTCAAGCATCCCTGATCACGAATCAAACATTTTAAAGTGATGACTTAAAGTGTGTTTTAAAGTGATGTGTGAAAGTATGTGTGTGTGTGTGTGTGTGTGAAAGTATGTGTGTGTGTGTATGTCAGTGAGCTTTGGAGACGATAACTGACGAACGAATCTACCGATATGAATAATATTTGATACAAAAAACACAACCCGTAAACACTGGAAGCCTATTGTTTTTATACGCAATCGAATGCTCAGTACCCCCCCCCTAAATTTTCGAGTGAAATTTTGAAAAAATCGTCAGAAAATCAAAACCGCTAATAAAGTCACGCAAATAGACATTTCTTATGTAATTTTTCATTAGAAAACGATTGATATAAATTTTAGAACGCTATCAGGAACCGTTCTCGAGATATTGCACATTTTTCAGAAAAATTAATCAAAATGTCATATAATAATAAAGAAAAAAATCCTATTGAAAAACATGTTCACTTTTTATATGCAATACCATGCGATAAATTTGGTGACATTATTCTCGTGGATCTAGCTCGTTCCATTCATGAAAAAAGCTACTTCGAGTAATTCTTTTGTATCTGAACGCCAATAGTCATTTAGCTGCTGTAAGAATAACTTATTTTTTCATCCATAACGCTTGGCAAGATTTTGGCGACGAATTTGTTGGAATGTCGCTAGCTTGGCGACTTTTTAAAGTGTTGCTAAATTAACGAGAAACTCGCCAAATGGATAAAAATGACGCTAAATTAAATCAATGACTATTCATTGATGATGACGACATGGAAAATGACGTCTCATTGACGAAAATTCAATATCTTGGAAAGAATATAAATTACTACTATAAAAATAATCAATTCCCTTTACTGTAAAAGTAGTAAATTCATTGCATTATATAAGGAAAGTCATGTGCTGCCCACATCAGATTTTTCATATCTGTGTTATCTATTAAAAAATAAGTAAACTACATTCTTGTTGCAAATGTAATGATAGTAATCCCGGACTGAATGATAATTATATAATCATTGCAGCTCTACTGTAGGGGACCTGATTTTAGTAAAATTGCTTAAGGAATGTGATGTCATATTTACCACTTTTATTCTATGAAACAGGGCCAGAAAAAAATATTACTAATTAACTTATTATTATGCATGATTGGGCAAAAAACATTTTTCATCTAAAGAACTCTATGAAGTTATATAAAATTAAATATGTTATCAGGATAGAAAAAAAAAATCGGAATACTTCGTTATTCTGCATTTTTCGCATTTTTCAAGCCTCCAGTGGTGGGAAAAATAATTAAAATTATTTGAATTCTTCAAGAAGACATCTTATATTTAAAGACTAAAATTCACCTCCATCGAATTAGATTGATAAAAAAATAAATAATCAGAATTTTTTTAAGAAAATGGTACATTTTCACATTTTTTTTTTCAATTTTCAACGCTCTTGCGGTGCTGTAAAGATATAAGTCAAAATTTTTTTAATTTTGAATGAAGATTTCTCACACAAAGAGGTAGCATTTTTTTATTACGAAAAATTTTGGAGGTGAAATAAATTTTTCGTTCCACCACAGCTAGTAAGTAAAAATTAATATTTGCTACTTTTATGATTTATCCATTGCTCCATTTCAATAAAATCAGAAAGTCTAAAACTCCAAATTTTTATCACAATTAGCTACGATGTATTACTTGATTTCTTGCAAGTTACAGATTTTTCCCGGCTTGACCACCAGAAATATTAAGGCTTAAATATTCGACATAGAAATAAATCGCCCTGTATGGGGCTCAATAAAATAAAAAAAGCAAGGTTTTCAATCTTGAAAATTTTCCAGCTATGACAATGAAAGTTGGGTAAGGCATGATAAGAATTTAAAGATTTAGAAATCCTTCCTTCATTTTGTTAAAAAGGCCCTAAACTACATTATTTGTGAATTTCTGCGCCGAGTTTCAGGCAATCAGCTAACAGTAATACAAATTTTATAATGACATGAAATATAGACTAATTGAGCACCAATAAAATAGTTTTGTCCTAAGTATCTAGCTCTCTTATGTTCCAAGATATTTAAATTTTGCGTGGACATCAAAATTCATAACATTTGGTGTTCGACATGTGGGGAAAATGGCCGCACCAAAAAAAAAAAACAAGTTAAATGATAAAATTTTAGACATTATTTTTCATGTGTTGAAATATGTAGGAACATTTCTGTAAAATACAAACACTGCAAATATGGTCATGCAACCTAATGAATCTAACACGATCATGCACTAAATGATTCTACATAAACATGGTCCAATTGTGTTTAAGTAGAGGCGTAGTAGATTATTACGTTTTGTTCTACGGTAGTATAGGAATTATGTTTCATTAACCATGAGCACAGTCTAGTTTGAAATATATAATTATGACCATAAAACTCTAAATATAGTAACCCCTATTTAAGATTGATTTAACTCTATGTCTTATTGCATAAAACGATTGAATCGTTAAATGGCATTCCATTGTTAGACACTAGTACATTGCCTAGAAATCTCTTCTAGGCACTTAGCTTTGTTGATTGTTAGAGTTGGCTTTGTTGATTTGTGG
The DNA here is from genome assembly GCA_951213105.1 of Amaurobius ferox. Taxonomy (NCBI): domain Eukaryota; kingdom Metazoa; phylum Arthropoda; class Arachnida; order Araneae; family Amaurobiidae; genus Amaurobius; species Amaurobius ferox. The sequence goes on along the minus strand of OX578155.1, from coordinate 78,639,259 downwards.
GGAAAAGTAGAATGTAGCATAATTTTACATTGGCCTCGCCCCCGTCACGCCCATACTTACTAATAGAACCCAATATATATAGCATATATATAGCAGTTCAATATATATATAACAGCACCACCGTTATGAAACTTCTCTATAAAAATGAATCGGGCAGTGATACCCTATAACGTTCTTCTTATGAAATTTGGAATCTAGACTTATGAATATCTTTAATTAATATGAAATAAAAAGGATAATGTACTTAAGTTTACAATACACACCAATTTTATGTGTAGTGTATAGAAACCTATATTGTGTTACTTTATCTATTACTAGAAAATGAACCCGCGTTGATAGGGATTTTCACTCTTTTTATTTATGTAATCGGCCGAAAATATCCCTTACTTATGAAGCCAGGATGTAAAAGGTTTTCAAATAACATATATTTTTTTTAATGAAGTACATTGTACGGGACTATCCACTTTTTATCGCCAACTGTAAGGGTATAACCTATATTTGAGGAACAGGTGTGTAAGCTCAGTCTCACAACTTCCATATAAGCTTTTCAAATAATATATTTATTAACCATAAATATATGTATAAAAAATTTTATATAAAGTAAAATTCCGTTTCATGAATTACCACATCACCCATGTAAGGTGAGTTGCCGTGAATAATGGCGACTTACGACATTTTATTATTCTTGGTACAGTTCCTAGAAGTATGGCACTGTATCGTTGCACTGCAGTAGCAAAGAATGGCCGTAGCATGGAACTACATTCTGGAGCACAGACTACTGGAGTTTCACTCCAATATGAGCCCATTGCAGCATCTTTAACATGTGATTTCGCGTAGACACTTGCACTCCATGCGACTAACCATTGGAACTATGATCTAAACAAAGAGAGTCTGCTATATTTGGCGAGTTTCGCTCTCATGGCGATTTTACCTTATTGCTGCCGGGTGAAAAAAAAGGACGGGACTGTAATATTATAATTTTAAAACTATAAAAATGATCAGCATTTAAAATTACTTTTATTTGTAACAATTACATTTATTAGTTTAAGCAAATTTAAATAAATATAGGTGTACTATCTTTAATTCATGTTATCATAAAAGAAATAAAAAAGTAGACACATTGCATTGTTTTATTGTATAACATTTTGAACTAAAAATTACAAGCTAACATACTCAAAAGACTGAAATATTATATATAATTTTCAGTCAAAAGAATATATTGGCGTTTTGACTGTTTATATAATTGGTTCTTAATTTATTTTGGGATGCTGATAACAGAATGTTTTTTTTAAAATATACAGATATTTTTATATAATAAATAACAATAAATTTACATAAATGTACTATCAAATTTGTGGAACTCAAACGTTAATTACCTGGCGGGGGGTTCTTCAATAGTTCATTTAACAAAATGCATATAAAAATATACACACATACAATATCAAATTCAACTTAACTAGCTCGAAGAAAACTATCCAAATATCAATTTTTATACATTTTATTAAAATGCGAAAAATGTTTTAACTAATATTACAACTACCTCTCAAAATTTAGTCTAGTAGGCAGTGAACATACCTTAATATTTTCTTATGATATACATGTGTGTACTTATGACACGTGCATATTATGATTAAATAAAAAGTATTATTTCTATTCTAAATAAAAATATATTACATATCCTGTAATTTCGTTGCTAATCCATTTCTTGAAATAATATATTCGAAATTTTCAATAATCTCATATAATCTTTTTTGTACGCTACTCAAATACGGTACAAGAAATCATGGTTCTAGTAAGTCTGTGAAAGAAGAAGTGTTTCCTTCGGAGTCAAATAGGGTTACATTAACAGAATATCTTGGCGAAAACCATTGCGGACCATTTCTGATCATGACAAGCTCGCCAAATATAAAGTAGGTTACTATTTGGGGGCGCTGCAAAATCTGGAATGAAACGTCTGCTTCTTCGACGTCAGTATATCAGTCTGTGGTCAGTAGTAACTGAATTACTTGAATAACAAAGCTATGAAATCTAGTATTCCACATCTCTGGTTGAAAATAAGAGTGTGGGCAGAGATGAAAATATTGCAATTCGTTCGAAATCGTATGAATGTCTACGAAAATAAATTCTTTAATCATCCATTACATGCCAAAAGGTGGGTGACTACGCTTCAAGTTAGTTCCATTAATATCTTGAAGACGGACGACTAGTGAGGCCAAAGTTCGCCTCCCGTCAATAATTAAACGAACGTTTATGGGAATTTTGGTCAGTGAGGAAGGACTTACAGTTGCTTGTAAGTACTAAAGCAATAGACCATTTCCGGAACTCGAATGTTTGGGATAAATGGTAGAGGATACGGCCTAATTGGCGAAAATATAAATAAACTTTCAAATCTAGAGCCGAACTTTGATATTTTTTTAAATGACGTATTCGAATGTATAATTTGCGAAATAGTTACGAAACTTTTACAGTTAATATTACATCATAATTATAACATTTCTTTATTGAAACTACATCGTTTGCTTATCTCATGTTAAATTAATTCTTCGAAATTGTTTCAACTATGACAAACCTTTCCATTTTATATTTCTTTTGCGTCTCTTGATAAAATCAATGAATATTTTATTCATATCACATATTCCACACTCCACAGCTGAATGATTTTCAATGAAAAAAAATACAGAAATTCATAAACAACAACTAGCTTTACAATCGCTTGATTTGTTCACATTCTGTAGGCAGGATCTGAACAAATCAACAAGATTAGTTGTTTAACAATTATAAGGCTATTTGTTTAAGATTTGCTGTATTTTCTTTTCATTGAAAATTATTTAGCTCTGGAGTGTGGAATCATTCTGTAGGCGCCGATTTCTCACTTTGCTGCCCAAACCCTCGGGTGAGTCGCGCGTCCTGGGCCTTCCACATTCTATAGGCAATAGTTTGCAGTTAAATTTAGGCTTTGTTGTAAGAATTAAAAAACTGTCGCGATCCTTTAAAATTAAAAATATTGTAAGCAGGGGCGGCATTTCAGCATTTCATTTGGGGGTGCGAGATTTGTATGAAAATCTCGCACCCCCAAAATCTGAAATATGAAATATGAAAAAAATAAAATGTTTGTTAACAGGGGGGGGGGGGGAGAGGGGAGAGGGATCACAAAAGTAAATTGATGTTGAGAAAAATAATTGTTGCTAACATAATTTTTGTACATAATTGTGGTAACATAATTGTTGTTAACATAATTTTTCTAAATACAATTATCTATATTTATTTACCTGTTATTGAAGTTTTAAACGCCGGTTCTTAGAGTCTGGATGAAGAGAACATTTTGTTACAATATCATCATAATCCAGGGGTATATCCTATTCTATAGCTAAAGTAGCTAAAGATGAAAGTCTTTCTTGTACCGTTGTATTGCGAAAATAATTTTTCAACCTCCTGAGACACGGAAAAGACCTTTCACAACTGTCTGAGCTGATTGGCATAGTCAAAAACAATTTAAATAATAATGTTATGACAGGAAACACATTTTTTAAATTCCGCTCTTTTAAATAATTCAGGCGACTTTTAAAATTGGTATGGTCTATGTTTACATTTTTCACCATCGAATGAAACAGTCGCAATTCACATAGCAATTCCTCTTTCTGGAAGTTATATACTTTGCATATGGTTGAAACTTTTTCTTTTTCTTTTCCGATATCTTATCCTGAACTAAGGGCAAACAAAACGGATATATTGTTCTCATTAAATCTTGACTCAATTTCATTAGATACTGAATCTATAATTTCATATTGAATCTGTGATATGATTTAACATCATCATGGGGACTTTTTTCACCTTGGAGATTTTTTTTCACTGAATTTGCTTGGAATTTTTTTACGCCTTTTCAGTTTTGGTCCAAAATAAGAAAAATTTGGGGGCGCGACCGCGCCCCCTCGCGCCCCCTATTTGCCGCCCCTGATTGTAAGTGCTGTGGTACATGATTTATATACGCAGATAATAAGCAAAAATGAAGCGGTTTTAGGACGATTGCAACATTAAATATAAATTAAAACTATCTGAAAAAACAGGAACAAATCAGCGCACAAATCGAAAAAAATGAAAGCCATATTTTTGCAATAAGTCACGTGATCTCTTCAGGTATTGGTTTATTTAATATTGGTGTAATTATTATTTCAATTCTAAGTTTAAAAACTTCCCAACATATTCTGCTGAGGTTGTTCTTTACACATTTTATTAACTTGCGTATATCTTCTAACATTTTTGGAATAATTTGTGAATTTTAACTCCTTTTAAAAAATGTTTGAAAATTTCGATCCCATATGTTTCAATGTATAACATGTTTTCACCCCAGGTTAACTCCGAAACTAATATCGTGATCTTATTCAGTTTCACTTTCAATCATCTCACAGACCGTTCCAACAACACAATAAATCGTCATTTAGGTCATTTTTACGGCAATTATCGTGCGAAACTGATAGACAGGCAGAATCACGAAAGTCATAAACGCTTTTCAGTTATGTTGGAAAGTAGGTAAAAACGTAATTTAAAGAAATGAAATTAAAAAAAAAATGTAGGTTACCATAACAATATATGGCAGTTTCGGAAAAAATACCTATCTTAATGAGTGGGGGAGACTTTACGCATTATTTAAATATTTAATATTGTATTAATTTTTTTTATTTCTTTAATAAGTCATTAAATTAAGTTTAATTGCACAAAATAACACTAAATTCGCATTTTTAATGCATTTTCTGTTTTTATTTGGTATTTAGACATTTTTCTAAAAGTGGCATAAATAAATGCGAAAAATCTCAAATATCTCGAAAATGGTTAGTCCTAGAGTAATAGAGTTGTTCCTATTATCTTTCTCATTAAAAACTACGTATAAAACAGTTATTTAATTGATGTATTTGAACATACGTAGCTTTTTTTTAGATTTTGCGATTTTTTAGGGCCATTTCGAAAAGAAAGGCAATTTGTTTCTTCAGATTAATACCGAAATCTAATTAGCTGCAGATTATCGTACAAGTAACTTATCTCCCAAATTTTGTGAAATTTGGTCAATTAGTATTTTAGCTAGAGCGGATACATGGAATTTTTACGGGTCATTTCGCAAAAAAAGGCGGGTTCTGTTTTTACGAATCGTAATAAAAACTAATCAGCACCAGGGTCATACCCAAGTGACTTACCTACCAAATTTTATGAAATTCGGTCCAAGTTTTTGAGTTAGAGTGGATACATACATTGCACAGATACACAGACGTCACGCTAAAAATGGTTTTTTCGTATTCTAGAGGTCTTGAAACGTGTAGATCCGTCGAAAACTCGAGTTGCGATTTTCGACATGATTCCAATACTTTCCCTATACATTATCATGTATTGCAGGGAAAGTAAAAAATCTGATGTGGGTAGCACATGACTTTCCCTCTAGACTAAAATTCATATTTTATTTATTTCTTTAATAATTCATCAGATTGAGTTTTATTGCACCAAATACCACTAAATTTGCATTTCTAATTCATTTTTTTACTTTCCCTGCAATACATGGTAATGTATAGGGAAAGTATTGGAATCATGCCGAAAATCGCAACTCGAGTTTTCGACGGATCTACACGTTTCGAGACCTCTAGAATACGAAAAAACTATTTTTAGCGTGACGTCTGTGTGTGTGTCTGTCTGTGTGTCTGTCTGTCTGTCTGTGCAAATATTGTATCCACTGTAACTAAAAAAGTAATTGACCGAATTTCATAAAATTTGGTAGGTAAGTCACTTGTGGGCGAATCTGGTGCTGATTAGTTTTGGGTATGATTCAGGATAAAAGAACCCGCCTTTTTTTGCGAAATGGCCCGCAAAAGCTTGTATCAACTCTAGCTGAAAATATAATGGACCGAATTTCACAAAATTTGGTAGATAAGTCGCTTATAAGTGAACCTGGTGCTGATTAGATTTTGGTACGGTTCGGAAAAAAATAATCTGTCTTTTTTTGCAAAATGGTCCGCAAAAATTGACAAAATCTAAAATAATAAACTACGTATGCTGAAATATATCCATTAAATGCTTGTTTTTTAACGTAATTTTTAACGAAGAAAAGAATAAGACCAACCCCATTACACTAGGACTAGCCGTTCTCGAGATATTTTTGTTTTTTTGTTTTTTTCTCTACGCCACCTTTGAAAATGAGTCCAGTTACCAAATGAGAACGAAAATTGAATTAATAGTGTGAATTAAATTTAATTAAAATAAGATAATGTATATATAAATCTGCAGCGAAAGTCATGTGCTGCCCACATCAGATTTTTTTATTTGGTAATTGGACATTTTTAAGATAGCGGCGTGACAAAAATGCATGGAATCTCAAATATCTTGGGAATGGTTAGAGTATAATAGAAAGTATAATAGAGTGTGTTATATTCTTCGTAGAAAACAATAATTTAAGTGATACGTTTCAGCATACGTAGTCAGATTTTTTAAGATTTTGTCGATTTTTGCAGGATATTTCGTAAAAAAGGGCAGGTTGTTCTTTTCCGATTCGTACCAAAATCTAATCAGTACTAGAATGTCCCACAAGTAACTTAACTATCATCTACCAAATATTGTGCAATTGGGTCAACTAGTATTTTAGCTAGGTTGGATACATGAAATTTTGCGGGCCATTTTGTACAAAAAGGCGGATTCCTCTTTCCCGAATCGTACCAAAATCTAATCAGCACCAGAGTATCCAACAAGTAACTTATCTACCAAATTTTGTGAAATTTAGTCAATTGGTATTTTAGCTAGAGCGGATTAATGAAATTTTTACTGGCCATTTCGCCAAAAAAGGCAGTTTCTGCTTTTACGAATCGCACCAAAAACTAATCAGCACCAGGGTCACATCCAAGTGACTTACCTACCAAATTTTATGAAATTCGGTCCATTAGTTTTTGAGTTAGAGTGGATACATACATTGCACAGACACACAGATAGCCACACACACACACAGACGTCACGCTAAAAATAGTTTTTTCGCATTCTAGAGGTGTCGAAACGTATAGATCCGTCGAAAACTCGAGTTGCGATTTTCGACATGATTCCAATACTTTCCTTATACATTACCATGTATTGCAGGGAAAGTAAAAATCTGATGTGGGCAGCACATGACTTTCCCTGCAGACTTATATTCACGTTCTTTTTATTTTAATTAAATTTAATTCACTTTTAATTCAATTTTCGTTCTCATTTGATAACTGGACTTATATTCAAAGGTGGCGTGGAGAAAATTAATATATCTTGGGAACGGCCAGTCCTAGTGTAATGGGGTTGGTCTTGTTCTTTTCTTCGTTAAAAATTACGTATTAATCAAGCATTTAATGGATATATTTGAGAATGCGTAACTTTTTAGTTTAGATTTTGACAATTTTTGCGGACCATTCTTCAAAAAAAAGGGAGGTTATTTTTTTCTGAATCGTACCAAAATCTAATCAGCACCAGGGTGACCTATACGTGACTGATCTACCGAATTTTGTAAAATTCGGTCCATTTGTTTTTCAACTAGAGTGGATACAAGCTTTTGCGGGCAATTTCGCAAAAAAAGGCAGGTTCTTTTATCCCGAATCGTACCCAAAACTAATCAGCACCAGACTCGCCCACAAGTGACTTACCTACAAAATTTTGTGAAATTCGGTGTATTAGTTTTTTAGTTAGAGTGGATACAAAATCTGCACAGACACATTCACAGACGTCACGCTGAAAATGGTTTTTTCGTATTCTATAGGTCCTGAAACGTGTAGATCCTTCGAAAACTCGAGTTGTGATTTTCGACATGATTCCAATACTTTCCCTATACATTACCATGTATTGCAGAGAAAGTAAAAATGATATTATTGCATAAGTATTTCAATAGCGACCCTTGTTTTTGCACCGTTTTGCAGTGCACAGTTTGCACACTGAATAATTCTATTTGGACTAATAATAATTTGCCAAAATCGCCAAATTTCAATTAAGGTCATGTTATTCAATCTCAAGCACATTGTGCCGTGGATCTTATACACCATTATTTGATTGTGGAATAAGTAAATCATTACATTATGCACTGAAAGTCATCTGTTGGCCGCATGCGATTTTATTTTTCTCTTTTTATAAAGATGCCCTCGAGAACAATTACTTTAATTAATCCATAAAGGTGGCTTAATTTCCATCCAAATTTATCAGAGAATAAAAAAAAGAACTTTACTTGAACATAATTTAAAGATGTTGTATTTTTGCCTAAATTATCTTTTAAATAAAGTTTATTAATAAATTAATTTTTATACAGGTGTGCTAATGTCTGAAGTTGCCTGAAAAAGTCTGAAGTTGCAGGGTTCTGATAGAGATCTGAGGACCGAAGGTAAATAGTTTAAAATGAAACAACAATTTGGACACACACGGTTTTTCACAAGTGGAATTTGTTGTTTAACATTTAAAGCAAAAGATGGTAGCACTATCGATGTTTAAAGTCCTTTTATAGGTATTATTACAAAGGGACTTCATGTTAAATTACAGTTTCTGGTTTAGAGAGTGTAATGTCAGTTTTCAAAGACACATAGATATTTCCAAATAGAAAATGTCTAGATATTTAAGTTATTTTGACTTCATAGTAAGTTTGCAGCTGTCGTCGTTTGCACGGTAATAGAGATTTTCAGCAGCACATATGTCAGTTAGAAATCATTAATTCTAAAACTAAGGCTACACTTTATTGGTAGGTGCTGCCATCTATTCTATGAAATGTTAAACAATTTATTACTAATATAATTTCATTTGATTATTTAATGAGATTCACTTTGTTGAAATATAATTGTTATTTAAAATAATATTATCATATCTTGACATGAATATTAAAGATTAATTTTCGACATAACATTTTTAAAAATATTCAAGCCTTTAACATATGAAATTTAATTAGACAATATTTTTTAATGCAAATTTGATCATTTTTTTTTGTTATTTTCCTTGAACTGATAAGGAAAGATGGCTGTACCAGTAAAAATATGCTTCGTTATAAATTTTCTATATATTGACATTCCAATTTTATGAAAACAAAACAAATAAAAAAAAAACCTATTTTATAAGCGACATAAAGTTCCTAATGAGAAAGTAAATTTTGTAATATATCGAAATAAATTCAAAAATTTATTTTGACACGCCTTCAATAATTATGAACCTGTTTCCTTTCAATACACATGTCGGCTTTATATCAGAAACGTGTAGAATCTCGGAAAGAGCGGGCGTGTGCACCCTGCATTCATGTTACGTGTTTCTAAATAAAACATTTTAAAAATAATTTAAAAATATTTTAAATGGCCATTTCAAACCAAAAAAAAATATTTATAAAATATTTAAATGGCTATTCATAACATCGTCATTTATAACATTCTCAAACATCACACTATATTGAGTTTGAGTAGGAAAAGCATTGTGGCTGTGTGATGAAAAATTCAAATACGCACATTTCCAGCATACCTGAACACAAATCGAACGTTTTCGAGGTGATTCCTGTGTGTGCATATGTATGTCAGTGTCTGTCTGTCCGTGAGTTTGTGGACGCGAATTTTGAACGTCTAACTAAAGCGTTTCGAAAATAATTTGGCTTATTTATTACAATCAGCGAATCAGGAAATTCTTTGATTTTAAATGCAATCGAATGTTCAAAATTTTAAATGTTTGAAAAAAGAAAAACATTAAAAAATCAGGACTTCAAAAAAATGCTAAAAAAAAAATAATCATTTCAGACCTAATTTTTCATCCGAAAACGGATGATACAAACTTTAGAATGTTCCTGAGACCACACATATAAATAGACGATGAAAATTGAAACATTAAGAAATGAAGTATTACTATAAACCAAGATGCAGGATTCCGAGAGCCACGTTCTTAGCAGGTGAGCAGTTGGCATGTCATATATATATATATATAAAAGATAGATTTCTAAAGAAAAATATTGAAATGAATGTTAGTGTACTTGCGCACAGCAGCATAAAACACTAAAAATATATAAAGGGTTAATGTATAGAAATATAAATAAAAATGAAGAAGAAAGGCGACGTAAAGTGCTTACACAATGGCGGTAAGGGGTAGTGACCTTACTCCCCAGTTATCAACATGCATGTCTTAAATGCCGCGCCACTACACTCCTGGGCGCCCGCACTGACTGTAGCCAACCTCCGGAGTGATAATCAAAATTATCACAAGACCTTTTATAAAGGAAAGTGATATTAAAAAGTATTGGTCCAAGCCTCAGAGACAGCTAAGTCCATGCCTATGCTTCCTCTTTATAACATCAAAATAATCATATTCAGCAGTTTAGATGTTTGTGATGTCATTACTCTCAAAGACGTATAATTATTGTTCATAATGACCTCAAATATTCACACAAACTCAACCCATATTTTTCATTTTTTCCATAGTAATTTTTGATGTAATGGATCTACATATAATGTATATATATATATTTATATATATATATATATATATATTCCCTATTTAATACAAAAAAGGGAGAAAATGCTTACTTAAAAGATATGGCAGAGGTATAGAACGATGAAAGTAAAAATAACGTATTAAGCATGCGTAAACTGCTTTTATATATAAGGCACTCAGGCATTTGCTGCATTTCCATTCTTTTCCTTCCCTTGCAATCCTGGTTGATTCCTATTTGTTTACTCTGCACTTTTTCGAGTGTTTTTGACTTGACACATATACGGAAGTATGACTTCTGCATGGCATTGGTACCGTGAGTGTTGCCCGGGCATAAAAGCAGTCTTTTAAACGGGAAAGAGGGGTCGCCATCCCCCTCTACCATTTTATGCCATGCATTTGGTCATTTCCCTTATTTTTTCATATGAATCATATATATATATATATAATATATATATATATATATATATATATATATATATATATATATATATATATATATATATATATATATATATATATATATATATATATATATAAATAAAAATTGAAAGATAATAATCGAAAATTAAGCATAAACTACTGTATGTACAAAAAACCCCATCTCTAGCATATCTGTTACAAATGAGTAACTATAGACCAAGACTAAGGATAAAGATAGAAGGTAACATATCACTACAATGGAAAGGGGGATGAGAAGAATATTAGGATATAAAATTTACAATTAAAAGTATATAAATATAAATAGAAATAAATAGAAAACACGGCAAAAATGAGAAAAGGCAATAATAGTTAGCTCAAGATAAAAGATTAAAACATAGAGAACAATCAATTGAAACTACACAAAAAATGGCGGTTAGTTCGAAATTGCATTTTCATCAGGACAGCCATACAATTCGAATTAAAACCGATAGAATAGCCAGTTTCTGACAATGGCGATAGTATTTAACTATAGACACCATTGGGACTGTCTACTGGCTAGTGGAAGGAGAAAAATAAATCAATTGAATTTCAAATCAGAAATACAATACCTCCTCGAACAGAAATATGAACTCACAAGCAATGTTACCACGTGTAAGTTGAACAAGCGACTGAGCATTTCACCTCACTTCGTCAATGCTAGTGGGCACCGGAATGAATACATGTGAACGATACATAATATGTATGGAGACTTTCAAAAATAGTAATCAGTATAGGACTCAGGACAAGTGGAAAATAGTCATTCGAAAATAGTAAACAATATTAGACTCAGGCCAAGTGGTAAGTATATTATATATATATATATATATATATATATATATATATATATATATATATACATAATATATATATATATATATATATATATATATATATATATATATATATATGTATATATATATATATCTTCTTGGAATTCTTTCATTTGCTCATGTCTTTGAAAAACATTCTTCTAATACAATACTTTTAAGCATGGACGTGTTTTGTTTCGAACAATATTCCTAAACATGTTGATGGAAATGTAGATTGGCGGCAAGAAAGTGAATTGAACTCCATTCTCCCACCTATTAATTGTCGTTAGGGATCCCGCGGGATTAATTAAACAGAACAACAGGCGCCATTTTCATGAAAAGGGACCGGACTCTAGTTGAAGTTCATTTGTTTGTAAATCTCATTGTATTACACAGGTCACAACTGAAATCAGAATGCCATAAAGTTGTGGGTGTAGCTTTGTGTAAATCAAGCAATGGAAACAGCAAGGCGATATATGCAAATGATTACAGTTTCGTTACGCATAGTAACGTGTACTATGGTTTAGGGTGGTATAACATTTGATAAACGAACCCCTTTGGTCCACGTTTCTGGCAGTATCGCGTCATAACAATACGTCTCTGACATTGTGAGACCTGTGGTACAGCCATATCTGTCAACCAGGCCTGGACTGTTTTTTCAGCATGTTAATGCCAGACCACATACTGCACGGGTAGCTATGAATAGTCTACAATATTTTGATATACTGTCTTGACCAGCATATTCTCCGGATTTGTCGCCAATTGAGCATATCTGGGACATCATGGGCTGACAATTAAGAAAACTCCCAATTCCAGCAATTATGTTCAGTTACAAGCCCAATTGCGTGCTGTGTGGAATGTCATCCACACAGTATGGTGTGCGGGCGCGGTAGCCCATTGGTTAGCGCTCGAGTTGCTCTCGGTAGGCCCGGGTTCGATTCCAGCCACTGCCATAACTGCCGCCGTGTTCACGCGGAGTACGATCACGTTAAATATGTGGGTCCGTAAGTCCTTCCGAGAGATTTGTGGTAGGGGAAGGAGGGTACGGTCCCTGTGGATGCCTCCCCCACTGGGTTCCGGTCTAAATTGGGTGGCACTTCCCGGCTGTCCAAACGGTTACCTTTCTGGTAGGTCGGACGGTCTGGGTCTCAACAACAACACAGTATGGTGTGCTGTGGAATGTCGTCCCTCTACACACCATTGACCATCTCATTGATTGGATGCCTCGTCGTATTCATTCCTGCATATTCGCTCGCAGTGGGTCTATTCCATATTGATCTAAGGTCAATAAAGTTCCACGCTTTCATTTCGTTTTCAAGGTATGATTTTTTGATCATTTGCACATCCCCATGTTACAATTATATTCTGTAAATTCCATAAGGATACATTAATTTCTTCATAGTGTTGCGATTTCGGTTGTGAGTAGTGTAGATAATATTTTAACCATTTCAGCATTGTTACTTAAAGGGTTAATGCTTTTCGAGCGACTACATTGGACTGGGCAATTTATATCTTTTCATTGTAACTTTAAAAATGCAAATTTACATAATGTTGAACATTTTTTAATTTTAAAATGTTATAATTTCATTGTAAAAATACGCATATATAACGAACTCGGCAACAACGTCTATAACAGTCTATAAAGTAATAGATGTACTCAGACGTTTCTGTTGATGCTGCCCGAATGAAGTATTATTTTATTTAGAAGACCCCATTGCATAATCTAAAAAATCTGATGTGGGCAACACATGACTTTCCTTATATAATGCAATGAATTTACTACTTTTACAGTTAAAAAAATGTTATTCTTATAGTAGATACTTATATTCTTTCCAAGATATTGAAATTTCTTCAATTAGTCGTCATTTCCATTGATTTAGCGCCATTTTAATCCATTTGTCGAGATTTTTGTTAATTTGGCAACATTTAAAAATGTCGCCAAGTTGGCGACATTCCACCAAATTCGTCACCAAAATCTCGCCAAGCGTTATGGACGTAGATATAAGTTATTCTTACAGCAGATAAATGACTACTGGCGTTCAATTACAAAAGTATTACTCAAGGTATATTTTTTCATGAATGGAACGAGCTAGATCCACGAGAATGATGTCACCCAATTTATCGCATAGTATTACATATGAAAAGTGACCATGTTTCTCAATAGGAAATATTTTTTTTTATTTTATATGACTTTTTGATAATTTTTTTGAAAAATGTGCAATATATCAGGAGAACGGTTCATGTTAGCGTTTTAAAATTTATGTTAATCGTTTTCTAATGAAAAATTACATAAAAAATGTCTATTTGCGTAACTTTATTAGTGGTTTTGATTTTTCGAAGATTTTTTCAAAATTTCACTCGAAAATTTAGGGGGGTTCTGAACATTCGATTGCGTATAAAAACAATAGGCTTTCAGTGTTTACGGATTGTGATTTTTGTACCAAATTTCGTACGAATCGGTCCATTCGTTCGTCAGTTATCGTTTCCACAGACTCACATACACACACCACTTCAAAAATGTTTGATTCGTGATCAGGGATGCTTGAAACGTGCTCTCCCGTCGAAAACTCGAATTCGAATTTTCGACCCCGTCATAATACTTTCATTATACATTATGTATATAAGGAAAGTAATGAATAAAATAAGGGGTTAAAAATAATAATTAAATATACATTATTAAAAATGCATTCCCCCCCCCCCCCCCAATATTAGTTACATTTAGCAATTATAAACATGTCAAAATATTGTAGCCACTTAGCTAGAAATAGTTTATATGCTATTTTTCAAACCGGAAATCACTATTATTGAAAAGACCACACAAAATGTTTGATTATACTATAGTGAAATTTCAGCTCAAAATTTTATATTGAAACAAGAAATAAACACATTTTTTCCCCCTCTCAATCATAAAAAATATATAAAAAAAAAATAAATAAAAAAATCGGCGGTCTTTTAATAAACCCTATAAAGTACCCAAATGGAGCTGCATGTCATGGATTAGACACCACTGTTTTGGATGAATGAAAAATATATTCCTACGTTACCAAAGTGACTATAAATATTTCGCACTTTTGTTTGTAAATATATAATATCTACGAAATTGTGGATGACAACAAAATATTGGTTTACCAATAATATAGAACGGGTTGAAAACGATGCTCCACTTGACACCACTTTCCCAATCTCTCATCAGATTGACTATTTTTAGAGCTAAGTATCCGTTTCGAGTTGATGTTGCCTTAAAGGAAAATTCTTAGGTTGTTAGGATGACTATAAATACTTCTCCCTCTTTATTATGCATCTAGAATGTTTATCAGACTGTGGATTATTAATATATATATTTTTACGTTCCTTATATACATAATGTATAAGGAAAGTATTGTGACGGGGTCGAAAATTCAAATTCGAGTTTTCACGGAATCGAATGTTCAGAACCCCCCCCTAAATTTTCGAGTGAAATTTTGAAAAAATCTTCAAAAAATCAAAACCTTTAATATAGTTACGCAAATAGACATTCCTTATGTAATTTTCCCTTAGAAAACGATTGACATAAACTTTAGAACGCTAGCATAAACCGTTCTCGAGATATTGCACATTTTTCAAATATATTTATAAAAAAAAACCATAAATTAAAAAAAATATTAACTGTTGAGAAACATGTTCACTTTTCATACGTAATATCATGCGATAAATTGGGTCACATCATTTTCGTGGATCTAGCTCGTTCCATTCATGGGAAAATATACTTTGAGTAATACTTTTGTATTTGAACGCCAATAATCATTTACCTGCTATAAGAATAACTTATTTCTCCTTCCATAACACTTGGCGAGGTTTTGGCGACGAATTTGGGGGAATGTCGTCAACTTGGCGACTTTTTTAAATGTTGCCAAATTAACGAAAATCTCGCCAAATGGTTGAAAATAACGTTAAATCAATGATAATGACGACTAATTGACGAAAATTCAATATCTTGAAAAGAATATTAAGTATCTACTATAAGAATAAGCTATTTTTTTTCTGTAAAAGTAGTAAATTCATTGCATTATATAAGGAAAGTCATGTGCTTCCCACATCAGATTTTTTTCAATTATGCCATATGGAATAATATAGAAACAAAAATCCGACTGACAAAAATTTCCCAAACAACCTTTCGCTTACCAAATTTGCCGCCAAGTGTCCATTAAAAGTTTTTGATGGTTGAAAAGCGAAAATTCTTAGGTTGAATATTAGATTGAACAAAGTCCGCCTGTTTTGTTCGTAAAAGTACACCACGGCCATGCGTTGGAAACCGGAACCGGATGGCATCAACTCCCGCCAATCCTCTTATCCGCTCTTATTGTTCACAGACACATGCTAGCCATACACCTCTCCTATTCAGTATTGCTATTTCTTATACGACTCCTTATCAATACATACATGCTTTACGAATCTCTAACATAACACAATCAATTTACGCTCCGCTAAACCTCAGTGGCGTTGCTCCGCTGGAAAATTACCATTGAAAAATATCCGTTGAACGTAAAAACGCCACTTACTGTATTATCGAGTATAACTCCAGGTTGAGTATTTTGGAAATATACATCATGTGAGAGAATACACAATAAATACAAATATTGGTAAATTAAATATAGCTTTTATTTTAAAACACATATTAAAACCTGATAATTAATTTCAACACAATAATAGTTTGCTTTGCTTAATGAAGTTCGCTATCGCGAATATTATAATACTTGAACCTTTCTCCCTATTAGGACTGCATTTTAGTTCTTAAATTCCGTAATTAATTCCTTCTATATAGTCAATTGATTAACTTTAAGTCTAACCTCTGGTACGCATTCTGCAGTGGTGAAATGGACAAAGGATTTACCCCTGTAACAGCAAAGACAGCAATCATCAGGATGGACATCTCCGTTTGGAGATGCTATTTCTTTGCACTCTAAAATCTTACTCCAGAGTTATACTCGATAATCGAGTAAGTGGCGTTTTTACGATCAACGGATATTTTTAATGGTAATTTTCCAGCGGGGAAACGCCACAACCCTTTAACAAACCAATTTATCAAGTTTAACACCTCAAACTTTTATCTTAAGTTTCCAATTTCTGGCCATACCATGGAATAAAAAGTACCCACTCTCTAACTTTATGGGTCATACAATTCAGCTCCAACCAATCAATCTATGAACCAAACTTGTATTAATTGCATCATCTTAAACGAGAATTTGAAGATAAAGTAAGAAGCAAATTTCTCTGATTCCATGGTCTTAAATATTCATATTCTGAATATTTAAATTGGGATGGCATCTTAATATTAATTTTCCTATTCAGCTGAATAATGGAGGTGGTTTTATCTCTAACTCCATGGTTTTAAATATTCATATTCTGAATTTTTAAATTGGGATGGCGTCTCAATATTAATTATCCTATGAAGCTGAATAATGGAGGTGGTCTTATCTCTAATTCCATGAGTTGAATACAGTTTTCCTTTTATTTAGGCATTGAAGTCGCATGGTCATGCAATTGCATCATGCTGGGACAACGGATTATAAGCACAAAAAAAAATAGCAAAGAGGCCGAACTTTGAGAGGCTATTTTCCAGATCCAAGGGTTAATTTGAAAAAAAGATTTCAGATTTGGATTCAGCATGGTTGAATTAGTAGATATGAATTTTTTTTTTCAACTCTCGGGGTTGCATTTGATGCTCTGACATGCTAGCACTGCTCTTTTATAGAAGTCACACTTGATACTGTACCCCCCCACGGGGTGCAGTGTCAAGTATGATATCAATCGAAGGACGTTTTCTAGCCCTTTAAAGTAAATGGTAACACGCTATAATTGTAATCATATGGACCCTTGTATCCGATTTTTTGCATTATATGGAGCTGGGATAAAATCAATATTCAACATGGTGTAATTTTACACAGCACTTTCTGGCTCTCGACATATAAATTTGGTCATATAGTAAGTCAGTGGCGTCTCGGGACTTCAGGAATGGCTGAAGGAGATTCAGTGGCGGGTTTCCTCCTCCTCCGCGACAACGAATATCATCAGAACACATCACGCTACTGGCACAAATGTTGTCAAATAATATCTAAAAATAAGCAAACGAGTCTGAAAAATTCAAATAATAATAATAATAACCCATTCAGCTGATAACTGATGTGAAGCAGCGCTGATCCTGCTTCACCTCACGAAACGTCACTATAGTGAATCTTTTCATTTGTATATGAAAGCGAAGATATCCTTATGTTGTCATGGCAACAATAAATAA
Source organism: Amaurobius ferox (assembly GCA_951213105.1). Taxonomy (NCBI): domain Eukaryota; kingdom Metazoa; phylum Arthropoda; class Arachnida; order Araneae; family Amaurobiidae; genus Amaurobius; species Amaurobius ferox. The sequence goes on along the minus strand of OX578155.1, from coordinate 78,621,292 downwards.
TTACACTGACAGTTATAGATGTAAACCGTCTACAGACTATGTATCGTTGATTTCTTAGTTATCTCGATCGATCTAACATAATATATTGCTTACATCTCTCTTATGTCCATTTACTAAAAAAATTCCTGCAACTTGGTCATAAATTTCATGACATTACCATCTTTTCGTAAGCATGACCGGTATAGAGTTCAAGACATTTCTCTTTTTTTCCCCCTAAAATTGCGTGATCAGGTGCGGTCGTGGGCGGATTATTAACGATCTGGCATAAGTGTTGGAAGTATAAATCAGTCATGTGCGTCAGCGGGAGGAATACAAGATTGAGTTATTTGAGTCACGAATTCGACGGCGTTGTTCGGGTATAAATCAACAACCAGTCAACGCTTTTGTGCAGGGTGTAGTGAGATGTAAACTTGCTGTTTGTTAAAGTCATGATGGTGAAGGTACAGTCGTGACGTTGGGAGGGGCCGAACTCCTTGGCCGCTGCAGTCGGTCTTAAAGTCAAATGTGCATGGTTGTGCGTGAAGTTTCCTGAGAACCCATAATAGCTCGCATAATAAAGGGAGATATTTGTGTGTATGTGTGTCTTCAGTAGCGGAAAATCCAAGTTTCGGGCAGGAAGTGACAGAAAGTCGTTACAGGGGTAGCTGAACTTCCTCGCAGCTGAACCTTGCAAGCTGAACCTTTAGTTTTTATTTAGATTTAGTTTAAAAGTTATAAACTTAAAAGCCAAAATGTGGCGAATTCCCGCCATTTTTACTTTCCCTGCAATACATGGTAATGTATAGGGAAAGTATTGGAATCATGTCGAAAATCGCAACTCGAGTTTTCGACGGATCTACACGTTTCAAGATATCTAGAATACGAAAAAACCATTTTTAGCGCGACGTCTGTGTGTGTGTGTCTTTCTGTCTGTCTGTCAGTCAATGCAGATTTTTTATCCACTCCAACTAAAAAACTAATACACCGAATTTAATAGTAAGTCACTTATGGGCGGGCTGGTGCTGATTAATTTTGGGTAAGATTCGGGATAAAAGAACCCGCCCTTTTTGGCGAAATGGTCATCAAAAGCTTGTATCCACTCTAACTGAAAAACTAATGGACCGAATTTCACAAAATTCGATAGATGAGTCACGTATAGGTCATCTTGGTGCTGATTAGATTTTGGTACGATTCAGAAAAAAATAACCTACCTTTTTTTGCAGAATGGTCCGCAAAAATTGTTAAAATCTAAACTAAAAAGCTACGTATGCTCAAATATATCCATTAAATGCTTGTTTAATACGTAATTTTTAACGAAGAAAAGAATAAGACTAACCCCATTACACTAGGACTAGCCGTTCTCGAGATATATTAGTTTTTTCGTATTTTCTGCACGTCACCTTTAAAAATAAGTCCGGTTACCGAATGAGAACGAAAATTGAATTAAAAGTGAAATAAATTTAGTTAAAATAAAGAGAGCGTGGATATAAGTCTGCAGGGAAAGTCATGTGCTGCCCACATAAGATTTTTACTTTCCCTGCAATACATGGTAATGTATCGGGAAAGTATTGGAATTATGCCGAAAATCACAACTCGAGTTTTCGGCGGATCTACACGTTTCGAGACTTCTAGAATACGAAATAACTATTTTTAGCATGAAGTTTGTCTGTGTGTCTGTCTGTGTGTCTGTGCAATGTATGTATCCACTCTAACTAAAAAACTAATGGACCGAATTTCGTAAAATTTGGTATGTAAGTCACTTGGGTGAGACCCTGGTGCTGATTAGTTTTTGGTAGGATTCGTGAAAACAGAACCCGACTTTTTTTACGAAATGGCCCTTAAAAATTTCATGTATTCATTCTAGCTAAAATACTAATTGGCCAAATTTCACAAAATTAGGTAGATAAGTTACTTGCAGGATGATCTGGTGCTGATTAGATTTGGTACGATTAGGAAAAGAACAACCTGCCTTTTTTTACGAAATGGCCCACAAAAATTGTCAAAATCTAAAATAAAAACTACGTATGCTCAAATATACCCATTAAATACTTGTTTTATACGTAATTTTTTACAAAGAAAAGAATAAGACCAACTCCATTATACTAGGGCAAGCCGTTCTCGAGATATTTTAGTTTTTTCTTATTTTCTCTACGCCACCTTTGAAAATAAGTGCAGTTACCAATGAGAACGAACATTGAATTAAAAGTGAATTAAATTTAAATAAAATAAAGTGAATGTGGATTTAAGTCTGCATGGAAAGTCACGTGCTGCCCACATCAGATTTTTTAATCCGATTTATAAATCAGGCGATTCTGCTTTAATGCGAGCACTTTCTTTTGCAGATGTTTTGTAGATGATTGAGGCATTTTGCCTAGATTTTGAGCACTATGAATTCCGCAATTTTCAGATTTCCTGGATTTTAAATGTGCATTTTCAATTTTTTTTCGGAATAGAGAATTATTTCAATATAAGTGTGTTATGAAAGTTGGTGTAAAATAGAATCTAAACTTTCAATACTAGCATATAAAATTTTATTTTTACTTTCGACTTTAAAAAATCATTTTATTCCAGTTGATAAAAGAACATTTTTTTTATCAGCTCTGATCCGCGAATTTTAATCGCAAAAAAATTGCGGGACATGAAGTGAAAGGTAAAATACCAAGATCTAACATTTTAACTAAACCTTTTACAAACGAAAACTAAAATTTTAAAAATCTAACTTCTTTAGCTAAAAGGAATGATTTTCAGTATTTATAGCTCGCTTTTTTAGGGCGTATCAAAGGAGTTTTGATGGGGATGTATTGCGGCCGTGTCTTATAACTGTCATGATTGCGCATGGAAAAAATCTGATGTGGACAACACATGACTTTCTTTATATAATGCAATGAATTTACTACTTTTACAATTAAAAATAATGTTATTCTTATAGTAGTTACTTATATACTTTTCAAGATATTGAATTTTCTTCAATTAGTCGTCATTTTCATTGATTTAGCGTCATTTTTATCAATTTGGCGAGATTTTTGTTAATTTAGCAACAATTAAAAATGTCGCCAAAATCTCGCCAAGCGTTATGGACGGAGAAATAAGTTATTCTTACAGCAGATAAATGAGTATTGGCGTTAAAATACAAAAGTATTGCTCAAAGTATATATTTTCATGAATGGAACGAGCTAGATCCTCGAGAATGATGTCACCCAATTTTTCGCATGGTATTACATATGAAAAGTAAACATGTTTCTCAATAGGAAATATATTTTTTTTCATTTTATATAACTTTTTGATAATTTTTTTGAAAAATGTGCAATATCTCGAGAACGGTTGTTGCTAGCGTTCTAAAATTTATGTCAATCGTTTTCTAATGAAAAATTACATAAGAAATGTCTATTTGCGTAACTTTATTAGCAGTTTTGATTATTTAACGATTTTTTCAAAATTTCTCTCGAAAATTTAAGGAGGTTCTGAACATTCGATTGCGTATAAAAACAATAGGCTTTTTAGTGTTTACGAATTGTGATTTTTGTACCAAATTTCGTTTGAATCGGTCCATTCGTTCGTAAGTTATCCTCTCTCTCTCTCTCTCTCACTCACTCACTCACTCACTCACTCACTCACTCACACACACACACACACACACACACACACACACACACACACACACACACACACACACACACACACACACACACACACACACACACACACACACACACACACACACACACACACACACACACACACACACACACACACACACACACACACACACACACACACACACACACACACACACACACACACACCACTTCAAAAGTGTTTAATTCGTGATCAGGGATGTTTGAAACGTGCTCTCCCGTCGAAAACTGGAATTCGAATTTTCGACCCCGTCACAATACTTTCCTTATACATTATGTATATAAGGAAAGTAAAAACGGATCTCCAGAATGTTAATGATTTAAAACAAGCGATTTGAAGATCTAGTGGTGTAATATGTATCATGTACATAGTGGACGCATATTAAGGACCTGAGCAACGTCAAGTGATTCGTTCTAGTCTGGTAAAGGAGGCTTTCTCATTCATTCATACAATCTATTCATTACTCAGGTGCAGTTGTGTTACATAAATGCAGGGTGAGTTTAAAGTAGAGCCCATCAAAGTTTAACTGCCCGTAAAAATAGCAGTTTGAGAACTTAAATGAAGGTAAAGTATTACAGAGATTAGTTGAAATGCTATCTTTCATTTTTAGCAGACAAACTTTAGGTGTTACAATAAATGTTGGAAATGACGTCCTGTTTTGCGAATGCAAAAGCGTGTTCGTTTTACCAGATTTTGTGAGACACTGCGGAGCATGGCAGTATTAATGTTGAAATTGCTGTTGTGATGTTCGTTTTCAGCTCAGCAATCGTGTGTGGATTATTTACGTAAACCACATTTTCAGATCTCCCCCCTCCCCACCATAGGAAGAAATCAGGGGGATGATAAATCTGGGAAGCGAGGGTGTCACAATCCCCGGTAAATTATGCGCTCACCGAAAAAACAGTTAAAAAATTGATAGTGCTGTTTGATGTATGACAAGTCGCACCGTCCTGCTGGAACCAGCAGTAAAATTCATCAACTTCCAGCAGTGAAATGAACTTTGATGTGCGCGTTTTTGAACTCACCCTGTAGTACACTTGTCGTACAAAAGGTCTTGTCTTACACTTGGCTGCAAAGGGGATGTTTATCATCGAGGAAATTCAGGACGAAATTCGGGATACGAGCGATATTTAAGAAATCTAATGTAATAAATGGAGTAGAGTGATATACTACCCCGATTATTACATTAGACTAGACCACACTTATACTAGACATGGTCTAGGTGCAGCCAAGCAGTCAAGGGAATAATACCTAAGGATTTTTTAAGAAGTAATTTCTTCTGCGACATACATATGGTACAAGCTATAAAATCCGGACGCTGCAGAATATTTCCATAAGATAATACGATATACTAGACAAGATCTAGATTTGGCCATGCAGCCAAGGGAATAATATCAAGGAATAATATAAGGATTTTCCAAAAAATATTTCCTGCTGCGACATATCTATGGTACAAGCTATAAAATCTGAACTCTGTAGAGTGTTTCAATAAGATAGCACGATATACTAGACAAGGCCTACCTGCGACCACGCAGCCAAGGGAATACTTTCTAAGGACTTTCTAAAAAAAACTTTCTACAGAGACATACATACGGTACATGCTATAAAATCCGGACTCTGCAGAGTGTTTCAATAAGATAGCATGATATACTATATGAGGTCTAGCTGCGGCCACCCAGCCAAGAGAATAATTTCTAAGGATTTTGTAAGAAATACTTTCTACTGCGTCATACATGCGGTATATGCTATAAAATCTGAACTCTGTAGAGTGTTTCAATATGATAGCACGATATACTAGACAAGGTTTACCTGCGACCACGCAGGCAAAGGAATACTTTCTAAGGACTTTCTAAAAAATACTTTCTACAGAGATTCATACGGTACATGTTATAAAATTCGGACTCTGCAGAGTGTTTCAATAAGATAGCATGATATACTAAATGAGGTCTAGCTGTGGCCACCCAGCCAAGAGAATAATTTCTAAGGATTTTGTAAGAAATACTTTCTACTGCGTCATACATGCGGTATATGCTATAAAATCTGAACTCTGTAGAGTGTTTCAATCAGATAGCACGATATACTAGACAAGGTCTACCTGCGACCACGCAGCCAAGGGAATAATTTCTAAGGATTTTCTAAGAAATACTTTCTACAGCGACATACATACGGTACATGCTATAAAATCCGGACTCTGCAGAGTGTTTCAATAAAATAGCACGCTATACTAAATGAGGTCAAACTGCGGCCACCCAGCCAAGGGAATAATGCCAGAATTTTTCAAGAAATACTTCTACTGCGACATTATAAAATCTGGACTTTCCAGAGTGTTTCGATAAGATAGCACGACATACTAGACAAGGTCTACCTGCGACCACGCGGCCAAGGGAATAGTTTCTAAGGATCTTCTAAGAAATACTTCTAAGAAGATCCTAACAAGGTCTACCTGTGACCACGCAGCCAAGGGAATAATTTCTAAGGATTTTCTAAGAAATACTTCCTACAGCTACATACATATGATACATGCTATAAAATCTGGACTCTGCAGAGTGTTTCAATAAGATAGCACGATATACCAAATGAGGTTTACCTGCGGCCACCCAGCCAAGGGAATAATTTCGAAGGATTTTCTAAGAAATCCTTTCTACTGCGACATACATACGGTACATGCTATAAAATCATGACTCTGCAGAGTGTTTCAATAAGATAGCACGATATTCTAGACAAAATTTAGATGTGATTGATCATGCAGTAAAGGGAATAATATCTAAGAATTTCCCAAGAAATACTTGCTGCTACATATAGTATATATTATATGCTATAAAATCTGGACTTTGTAGAGTGTTTCAAAAGTACTGGCCGAATAAATGCCGCTTTAATAATTGATGGTAGACACGTGATTTTAAGTTAAGTTAGCTGGCGTGTAACTCAACTCTATTTTTTCATACCAGAATCCATATTTATGTTGCTTGTGGTTTGCTTTTTTTTTTTTTGCAAATTCTGCAAATTTGAATAAATCTGTACCGTTGGTCTGACGGATCACACTTTTAGTTTGCTACACTTCAGGGCATGAAAAACTCTTTTGATTGATACGAAGTTTGTTAATGCACAATGTAATCCCTTGGTGGAGGGACATCTTCCCTAGGGGACTATCGACGTCGTGAAAGCTAAAAATCTCATGTGGGCAGCACATGACTTTCCTTATATAATGAATGAATTTACTACTTTTACAGTAAAAAAAATACATTAATTTTATAGTAGTTATTTTCCATGTCATCATCATCAGTGAGTCGTCATTGATTTAGCGCCATTTTTATCCATTTGGCGAGTTTTTCGTTAATTTAGTAACATTTAAAAAAGTCGCCAAGTTGGCGACATTCCACCAAATTCGTCGCCAAAATCTCGCCAAGTGTTATGGATGGAGAAATAAGTTCTTAAAGCAGATAAATGACTATTGGTGTTCAAATACAAAAGTATTACTCAAAGTATCTTTTTCCATGGATGGAACGAGCTAGATCCACGAGAATGGTGTCACCAAATTTATCGCATGATATTACATATGAAAAATTACATATTTCTCAATAGGTTTTTTTTTTAATTTTACATGATTTTTTGATTTTTACAAAATGTGCAATATCTCGAGAATGGTTCATGCTAGCGTTCTAAAATTTGTGTCAATCGTTTTCTAATGTAAAATACATAAGAAATGTCTATTTGGGTAACTTTATTTAAGGTTTTGATTTTTTAATGATTTTGAAATTTCACTCGAAAATTTAGGAGGTTCTGAACATTCGATTGCTCATTAAAACAATAAGCTTCCAGTATTCACGGATTGTGATATTTGTACCAAATTTCGTTCGAATCGGTCTATTCATTCGTCAGCTATCGTCTCTACAGACTCACTGAAACACACACACAGACATCACCTTAAAAATGTTTGATTCGTGATCAGGGATGCTTGAAACGTGCTCTCCCGTCAAAAACTCGAATTCGAATTTTCGACCCCGTGACAATACTTTCCTTATACATTATGTATATAAGGAAAGTAAAAATGTATCAATGTTATTTTTCACTACAATGTTTGAAACTCTGTTTCGTGATCATTGATCCATAAATAACCCCTTTTATGAATATGTGTGTGAAAATATGTCATATGCCGCATTGCTTATAAAATATCAAATTATTTTGTTCGAATTTAAAAAAAATATTTTTAAAAAAATTCTAGTTCTAGATTTTTACTTTCCTTACATACATAAAGTATAAGGAAAGTATTGTGACGGGGTCGAAAATTTGAATTCGAGTTTTCGACAGGAGAGCACGTTTTAAGCATCCCTGATCACGAATCGAAAATTTTTGAGGTGATGTCTGTGTGTGTGTGTGTGTGTGTGTGTGTGTGTGTGTGTGTTTGTGAGTATGTGTCAGTAAGTCTCTGGAGACGATGTCTCACGAACGAATGGAGCGATTCGAATGAAATTTGGTACAAAAATCACAATCCGTGAATACTGGAAGCCTATTGTTTTAAACACAATCGAATGTTCAGAATCTCTCCTAAATTTTCGAGTGAAATTTCGAAAAAATTATCAAAATATCGAAACTTCTAATAAAGTTACGTAAATAGATATTTCAGATGTAATTTTTCCTTGGAAAGCGATTGACACAAACTGTAAAACGCTAGCATTAACCGTTCTCGAGATATTGCACATTTTTCAAATAAATTTATCAAAAAAATCAAGTAAAATAAAAAAAAATATTAACTGTTAAGAAACATGTTCACTTTTCATATGTAATATAATGCGATAAATGTGGTGACATCATTCTAGTGGTTCTAACTCGTTCCATTCACGAGAAAAGATACTTTGAGTAATACTTTTGTATTTGAACGCCAATCGTCATTTATCTGCTATAAGAATAACTTATTTCTCCCGCCATAACACTTGCCGAGATTTTGGCGACGAATTTGGCGGAATGTCGTCAACTTGGCGACTTTTTTAAACTTCACCAAATTAAAGAAAATCTCGCCAAATGGATAAAAATGACGCTAAATCAATGAAAATGACAACTAATTGAAGAAAATTCAATATCTTGGAAAGAAAATAAATATCTACTATAAGAATAACATATTTTAACTGTAAAAGTAGTAAATTCATTGCATTGTATAAGAAAAGTCATGTGCTGCCCACATCGGATTTTTTATGATCAAAACTGATTTGTGGCAGCTCTGGCGGACACACAGGAAATCGACTACAGACAGACGGACGGACATCAGTCTAAAAACGCGTTCATGGGTCCCAAAACATATATTGGCTTTAAAGTCTCGAAAGTGAAAATTCTCGTGAAAAAAAAATGTATACTATATTTTACAATATGAGAATGTAAATATACTTCAAAGACTTTCGGAGTATGATAGGCTTTGTCACGCGATATATTTTAGTAAATAAGTATAAAAATTTTATACGGGCCTTATGTAAATGAAGTTCTAGCTACCAAATTGTTCTTTAACTTTTGGCAAAATGACAACAACCAGTTCTTAAACGTGCAAAATTGGCAATGAAAAGTTTGTTAAAGTTATAGGTCTTTAACCATCATGACCCAACTAAAAAACACAGCGAAAACTTAGATTTTTGGAGTCGCACGAAAGGCGAGTTTCGTTAGATAACATTTCCATTTGAAAACTTAAGTGCTTACTTATCTCTAGCAAAAATTCTATGCGGTCCTCAATTATCTGTCGAAAACTTTAATGAATGGTAGCTCGAGTAATTTTTTTTATCACTGTCAAATGATCAAATTTATCGATAACATACAATTTATTCATCGATTTATTTATCGATTAAATGTATTGATCGATTTATTTATCGATTAAATTTATTAACCGAAATAAGTGTTTGATCGAGTGGAACTTTTTTTGGCTAATTCGTTGGGCCATGGAAAATATTATTATAATTGAAAGTTTTTACTTTCTTATACAGTAGAATGTAGTACAGAGAAAGTATTGTTTTACACGACACTTTTCGATTTCGAGATTTTGATATTAATACATGTTTTGATGAACAAGTTTTGATTATTTTTAGAATGATGTCTGTCTCTCTGTCTATCGTGTCTGTGGTCGATTTATTGCGTATACATTAGCTGTCACAAATATGAATGGATTTGTTAACGAAAAATCTAGAACTAGCTAGAATTTTCGTGAAATTCGAGCGGAATTTTATATTTTCCTAATATGATAGCGTAAGAAAAAATTTGACATAAATGCGTAAGAGGATTTATTTATAGCTTAATGATTACGAAACGTAACATTTTCAATGATTGTGAAGCATATCCACGTTGCAATTGTGTTCGTGAAGTGATTTGTACCCTTGGGGGAAGTTCCACTCCCCAAAAGGGGTACATTGTTAAATTTGGTATCAATCAAAATATTTTTATAAGCCCTTCAAGCGTAACATGCTACAATCGTGGCTATTTGTAACTAATAATACAGATTTTTCAAAATTTTTCATGCAAAATTTGAAAAAAAAAAAAAAAAACGAAACAAAACATTCCTTTTAATTTTATCTGACGCATTGGGTTATGGAAAATATTTTTATAATTGAATATTTTTTACTTTCCTTATATACATAATGTATAAGGAAAGTATTACGACGGGGTCGAAAATTCGAATTCGAGTTTTCGGCGGGAGAGCACGTTTCAAGCATCCCTGATTATGAATCGAACATTTTTGAAGTGATGTCTGTGTGTGTGTGTGTGTGTGAAAGTATATGTGTGTGTGTCAGTGAGCCTGTGGAGACATATCTCACGAACGAATGGACCGATTCGAATGAAATTTGGTACAAAAATCACAATCCATGAATACTGGAAGCTTATTGCTTTAAAACACAATCGAGTGTTCAAAACCCCCTTAATTCTCGAGTGAAATTTTGAAAAATCATCAAAAACCAAAACCTTTAATAAAGTTAAGCAAATAGACATTTCGTATGTAATTTTTCCTTAGAAAACGATTGACAAACTTTAGAACGCTAGCATGAACCGTTCCTGACATATTGCACATTTGTCAAATAAATTTATTAAAAAATTCCTTAAATAAAAAAGAAATATTAACTGTTGAGAAAGATGCTCACTTTTCATACGTAATATCATGCGATAAATTTGGTGACATCATTCTCGCGGATGTAACTCGTTCCATTTACGAGAAAAGATACTTTGAGTAATACTTTTGTATTTGAACGCCAATAGTCATTTATCCGCTGTTAGAATAACTTATTTCTCCTTTCATAACGCTTGGCGAGATTTTGGCGACGAATTTATCGGAATGTCGCCAACATGGCGACATTTTTAAATGTTGCCAAATGAACGAAAATCTCGCCAAATGGATAAAGATGACGCTAAATCAATGAAAATGACGACTAATTGAAGAAAATTCAATATCTTGGAAAGAATATATCTACTATAAGAATAACATTTTTTTAACTGTAAAAGTAGTACATTCATTGCATTATATAAGGAAGGTCATGTGCTGCCCACATCAGATATTAACTCTTATATTTCAATAAAATTAACGGACAATTCGAGCGAAAACTTCGAAATTTTAAATTTTTTTCTTAACAAGGGAGCATAGGACAAAATTTGACATAAGTGTGCATAAAGTGGCTACTTATGGCTCAATGAAAACTAAATTTAACAGTTTCTGTCATTGTTGTGAAAAACACCAGCGATACGATTTTTGTATTCGTGACATCATTAGACAACCTCGAGGGGGTGCAAGTTACCCCACGAAGTGGTACATTGTCAAACTTGGTATCAACCTCAAGTTTTTTCAAACTTTTTAAAATGGAGGACAACATGCTATAATTGGGATCATTTGGACTAATGATCTAGAATTTTCCAATTTTCCCTTGCAAAATTTAGAAAGAAAAAGAAATCACAACCTTCTCAACGAATTCTGGTATGAAAAGTCGAGTTTCCACATTCCAGTTAATTTTTTACGTAAGACATCGGCACACAATTTTCGTGCGGTACACGTAATCGTGTCCACACGCCATAGACCCCCCCCCCTCCCACACACACAGATACAGACGAACATATTTCCGAAAATATTCCAAATGCACTCAAATGGTCTCTTAAAATTTGCTTTCCAGCTGAACTCTTCAATTTGAAATTTTTCGACTCCAATACAGCCCAATATTATCTCCATACAATAATAATAAAGAGTAAAAATTAGAAATGTGGATCACTTCAGCTTAAAACAGGAAGTTTTCACTTTCTAATCCCATTTTCTATTTAGTCGTATAAAATATTTACGCTATAGATTTATATAATAAACAGTATAGTCTCTAAACTGAAACATTAATTTAAAAAGGGAATTATGCTCAAGAGATCTAATAATTTCTAACAGATTTTAAAGGAAAAGACTGATGCAAATCTCAATATTTCATTCGGTACAGAAGATTTCAAATTTGCGTCAGATATGTGTACATGTATGTAATTTGTAGTAGTAAAGATCTTATGTATGATACATAAAATTCATCTTAGATTTGTTTGTACTTTTGTGAAAAATCTAAACTAGATATATTAATAAACAGATATCTAACCAGATATATTAATGAACAAATATCTAACTACATATAGTAATGAACAAATCTGAACTAGATATATTAATAGATTTTAATGAACAAGACTAATGCAAATCTCAATATTTTATTCGATACGGAAGATTTCAGATTTCAGATTTGCATCAGATATATGTACATGTATGTAATTTATTGTAGCAAAGAACTTATGCATGATGCATATAATTCATGTTAGATTCGTTTGTACTTTTGTGAAAAATCTAAACTAAATATGCATAAATAAGTTGATTCAGCTTCGAATTATGCGATATTTCAAACACGTACCTTGTCTGTGACTTGTCTATTCCACATAAACATCAAGGCTACACTGGATAATGCACATGCACGTCTTTGATTATTAAAAAACTTCAAATGTTCATTGTGATTGTCAATATAAAACTTTACAACGAAAACACACCGACAATTCAATGCTTATGCCCTTCACGATTCTGTGTCAGTGAAATGTTACATGCGCGTGGTACATGCGCAATGTACGAAAAACACATTGAGATCATAGGGGCGTCATCCCGAGGCATGACTGACTTAATTATTTTTATCTACGTCTGCGCATATGACGACGGGAATTAAGAACGCGCGCATATTGTTCTCGGAGTCTCAAGAGGGACCAAACTTGTTCCACGACGTCACTAAATTTCCTCGGACATCACTGGATCTTGTGTGCACAGCAAAATTTAAAATCTTTGCATAAGTTGTTTACGTCTAGATGTTGCCACTTCAAAATTAACAAACTATTTTTAACTGTAATAATCATGGAGGTAAAAGGAGTTAAATCTTCATATTAAGAAAACGCCAATATCGTTTGAGACAATAATTCAGGTGGCGCTGTGATAAAATAAGTAGTCCTGTATTGTATGCATTTCTATGACGAAAGACATAAACTATTTATTTAAACTGTCAATTTTGTAAAAATAAATTATTAGTGCAATGAAAAGTAGAACTGAAGCAATAAAGAATATTCCCAAGTATTTAAAATAATTTTACTTTTCAATTAATTTTTATCTCCGTATATTCTGTACTCTTTCCTACAGCTATGCAAAAATACTGGTTAATTATACTCATAATAAGGCAGCCTTTAATTTAAAAATAATTAAAAATACATATACTAAATACCACGCCTTTCTATAGTGTCAACTAACAATAGCAACTACTTTACTAACACTAGCGACACCTAGATATAATTCTCAAAGCATTATGGCATTTTCAAGCTTTTCATCCATAGGAGTTTTATCTCCTCCTTTCTAACTCCATGGTAATAATGTGTGTGTTTCGGCACCTCCTCTCAAAGTTTACTCTAGATTCTGAACGAATCATAATTCCCATTTCGTCAAACTGACAACTTTTCATGTTATATTGAAGAACCTTGCATTGAGGTGATAATTGCCAAGATTATAGGCATGTTACCATGGTGTTAGAAAGAAGATAAAACTCCTATGGATGAAACGCTTGAAAATGCCATGATGCTTTGAGAATTATATCTAGGTATTGCTAGTGTTTATAAAGTAGTTGTTATTGTTAGTTGATACTATAGAAAGGCGTAGTATTTAGTATTTGTAATTTTAATAATTTGACGACGCGGTGGTCAAGCGGTCAAGGGCAGGCGTTTCCTTGTGATCGCTCGGTTGCCGGGTTGTGGGTTCGAGTCCCACCTGCGGACATGAATGTTGTGATGTTGGATGCGGTGTGTTTCGACCCCCACTGGTGCGCTGGGGCAACGTCATGTAACGGCTAACAGGTTCACGGCTCTGGCCATTGTTTAGGAGACATTGACTGTTCATGGTATATGTTCGGGATATTTATTCTGTTTGTATATAATCTATGTCTTATTCTCTTACATTTGAAAAAAAATAATAATTTTTAAATTAAGGATTCCTTAATTATGAGTATAATTAACCAGTATTTTTTCATAGTTGTAGGATAGAGTACAGAATATGTGGAGATAAAGATGAATTGGAAATCCCAGCGCCACCTGAATTATTGTCAGGTTCACGGCTCTGGCCATTGTTTAGGAGACATTGACTGTTCATGTTATATGTTCGGGATATTTATTCTGTTTGTATATAATGTATGTCTTATTCTCTTACATTTGAAAAAAAATAATAATTTTTAAATTAAGGATTCCTTAATTATGAGTATAATTAACCAGTATTTTTTCATAGTTGTAGGATAGAGTACAGAATATGTGGAGATAAAGATGAATTGGAAATCCCAGCGCCACCTGAATTATTGTCAGGTTCACGGCTCTGGCCATTGTTTAGGAGACATTGACTGTTCATGTTATATGTTCGGGATATTTATTCTGTTTGTATATAATGTATGTCTTATTCTCTGCCATTTGAAAAAAAAAATAATTTTTAAATTAAGGATTCCTTAATTATGAGTATAATTAACCAGTATTTTTTCATAGTTGTAGGATAGAGTACAGAATATGTGGAGATAAAGATGAATTGGAAAGTAAAATGATTTTGAATACTTAGGAATATTCTTTATTGCGTTACTTATTCTTTGCGTTGTACTAATAATTAATTTTTACAAAATTGACAGTTTAAATGAATATTTTACGTCTTTCGCCATAGAAATGCATACAATACAGGACTACTTATCTTATCCCAGCGCCACCTGAATTATTGTCTCAAACGATATTGGCGTTTTCTTAATATGAAGATTTAACTCCTTACTTTTACCTCCATGTTCTGAACGAATCATAATTCCCATTTCGTCAAACTGGCAACTTTCATTGGTTGCCGGGCTGAGGGTGCAATCTTATATTTGAGAACCCTGCATTGAGGTGATAATTGGCAAGATTATAGGCATGCTACATATGGCGAATTATCGCCGTTTTACTATTACAAATAAGTAAACTTTCTATGACAGCGAACGTTAAAAGTTTTCGTTTACTTTTCACAGTATTTACATAATTTATGAAGACAGACAAATGTTTGTCAAAAAGTTAAAATAGAGTTTCAATTTAAAGAAACAGAAAAATTCACAGATCCTTTAAAAATGCTGGGCCATGTGTTTCATATATTGGATAGATAGGTAGGGATGAGATCTAAATTGTCGACCTATTGAATCGGGCATTTCGCTCGCTTAAGGTAAGTAAGTTATTAGCCGTTTTGATCATTTAATTTAATTGGAAATCTGACCTCTGGTACCAAAATTGACATTATGATGTATAAAAGGGGTTATATTTTGCTTAAAGGTGGCGTCAGTAAATCTTCTGCCCTATCCGCGTTTTGTTAACTTTAGCGGCACACGTTTTTCGCCGAAATTCTGCTCAAACAGTTGCGAAATATTTTCTGATAGATAAAATGCAATGCTTAGATTATAGTAAAACTAAATTTAATACCCAATAAAACATAGAATATATCTTTTATTTTAATTCAAAATATGTTTGGTGCTGCCATCTGTTGTCGTAATTTAATTCATACCGACTTTTTTTATTTTTTAATGAACATTTTTAAATGTCTATTCCTTTTAATACGCTATTAAATACAACAGATCATATATAATTATGCCATAATCACGGAAATGTAATTGAACTTGGATCTGAGACAAAGGAACTTGAAGACAAAGCTGCAGTCCTCAGTGATGTACATTCAGGTCCCCTTTATCAAATTTATAGAATAAGAAATTACTTTTCAGTGATCGTGACATTATTATATATGATCTGTTGTTGTATTTAATACTGTATTAGAAGGAATAGATATTTAAAAATGCTCACTAAAAAATAAAAATAATCGGTATGAATTAAATTACGACAACAGATGGCAGCACCAAAAGTAGTTTGGATTAACCTAAAAAATATATTCTATGTTTTATTGAGCATTAAATTTAGTTTTAATATTATCTAAGTATTGCATTTTATCTTTTAGAAAATATTTTGCAACTGTTTGAGTAGAATTTTGGCGAAAAACGTATCCCGCGAAAGTTAACAAGGCGCGGATAGGGCAGAAGATTTACTGACGCTCACCCCTTAATGATCACAAAACTTAACAGTTTCAATCACTGTAGCGAAAAATAGCCGCGATCCAACTTTTGTGTTCGTGACGTCATTAGCTCTCCTCGGGGGGTGGGGGGAGGGGGTGTCGGGGAGGAGGGCGAGTTAGCCTCTCATCGGGGTACATCGTCAAACTTTTTATCAACCGAAAAAAATTCAAATCTTTTAAAATGAAGGCTTACACGCTACGATTGGTTTTCATTTGGACCAACAAACCAGATTTTTCTTGCAAAATTTGCAAAATTTGAATAAAAATGTATAGCATCTATTTGCCACTACAATGATTTAAATTGTTAAGTTTAGTGATCATTGAGCCATAAATAATTCGTTTTATGCATACTTATGTCAAATTTTGTCCTTTGCCTGCCATGTTAAGTAAATATAAAATTTTGAATTAATTTCGCTCGAATTTCAAATTTCGGATTTTTAAATCTAGATTTTTCGTTAACAAAGCCGTATAAAAAGTTTTGTGAAAATTTATAAATATTCGGGACAGTTATCGTGTGTACACAAGAAATGGAGCACAGACAGACTACAGATGACACAGTAAAGACGACAGACGTACAAATTGATAGACAGACGACATCGCTCTAAAAATATTCGAAACGTACTCAGGAAGCCCTAAAACATATATTGACATCAGAAGCTCAGAATCAAAAATTTTCATGTGGACAATACTTTATATTATGTTCTGTAGAATAAAAAAGTAAAAATGCAAATCTTTCTTCTTGTTTTTTCGGAAATACAGTTCAGATGATGCATATATATAAATAATTTCAATATTTTAATATTTCTCTTTTTCTCGATAAAACTTAAAAAACTGTCTGTCTGAACAAATATATTTTTTCAATTTCTTTTTTTGTTTTCATTTTCACTCGAAATATTGCCGAAACTATAAAACGCAGATATAAATAGTAAGCGACAAAAATATGCACTAGGAAAATTATTTTCTAAATCTACAGCCTTGATCAAAAGTATTAGGCATTCTAATTTTTATTCTTTAACTGTGGGTGTGTTGCTTGAAATCACCTCATTTGTTTATGACTGCATACGTAGTAGGAAGTTGAAATGCAAATGCAAACGCCATTTCAATTGACAACCAATAAAACATTTCCAGGACGATAACTGAAAATTCTAGGTTTTTGTGGAAGCAGTCGGTTGCATTCTGGTTGTACACGTGTATGTGATTGTTGCTTATATCATCTAAATTTGAGATCTTGCCTGTATAATATGCCGAAAACTGAGGAGCTTAGCAACGAACAGCGGTTGAAAATTCAATTTTTATACGAGCAAGACAAAAGCCAATGTGAAATTGCCAGAAAAGTTAAATTTTCGAGATGTGCAGTGCAATACACTGTCAAACGTCTTAAGAATACTGGTAGTCATTTAAATCATCGAAGAAGTGCGAGAAAAAGGATTGCAACACCCAGGGATGACTGACTTTTGAAATGATTTGCATTGAAAAATCGTAGAAAATCTTCATTTCAATTGGCTGCTAAATTGTCAGAGGCAACAAGAAGAAGTATCCAACCACTAGAAATGGCTTGTAGAAGCTGGATTGAAAGGTTGCAAGGCCGGGAAGAAGTCATGGATTTCCGAAATAAATAAAAAGGAAGCTCTTCATTTTACTGAAGAAGATTGGACGAAAGTTCTGTGGTCTGATGAATCAAACGTTCAGGTAGGTTTAATTTCACTTGTTTTTATTCAAAACTAGCGAAGAATTTCCAATATGTAGCAACTTTTTTATAAAGCTCTTTAGGATATTAGTAAAAAAATTTCAATACCATAGGTAATTGGAATACCTGGTGAGTCTTATGTGAGGAGACATGTAGGTGAGGAATATAAGGAAGAGTGCATAGCGTCCACTGTGAAACATGGTGGTGACACCATAATGATTTTGGGATGCATAGCAGCCGACGGTGTGGGCGAAATGTACATCTGTGAGGGACGAATGAACTCTTTGACGTACATAAATGTACTAGAAACAACACTGCAAGCATCTTTCTCACAAATTTTCGGCGATACAAATATGGATGGGGTTAGATTCCAACATGACAATGCAACTTGTCACACATCTGCTGTGATTATGAAGTGATTCAGTGAAAATGGTGTACATCTTTTGCATTCTCCTCCACAGTCTCCAGATTTCAACCTCACTGAACAGTTGTGGACTTTTATCAAACCCAAGATCAGGAAGTATTCCATTACTTCTAAAACAACCATAAAATTCATATTGCAAGAGGAATGGAAGAAGATACATAGAGAGGAATACAGTAGGTTAGTACTCTCTATGCCTATAATAATTAATGTCGTCGTAAAGGCGAAAAGTGGTCCAACCAAATATTGATAAGTTTCAATGAAAAATGATTATTTTGAATCTCTGCATTTTTATTTTATCCCAACACCTTAGTAGTTTAAATAAATGTATTTCAGTAGGATGCCTAATACTTTTGATCAAGGCTGTATATCTATTTGAAACAAAAATAAACAAACAAACAAAAAAACCCAGCTTTTCTTGTTTTTGAACAATTGCATTATCAGATTGAGGAAGATTACGAATTTTCCGTTAGCCATGAACAATAAGAAATAATTTTTCGCTCTTATAAAGTCCTATAAGTGTCTCTTAATTTTCGAAATATGGTGGTTAAAATTTTGCTTTAGCATTTTAACTTGGGTTTTCCAATGTATGGGAAAGCTGCAATATTGAAAATGTCACGATTATTGCAGCTTAGTCTGTTTACCGACCCCTTTGTGAAATATTGGTGCATAACCGCAAAATATTTTATTTTGTTTAAAAAACTTGGGAGGATCAAACAACTTAGGAATTCTAAAGATGTTTAAGGGTTGGTGATGTTTAGAAATAATAGATGAAAATGTACGTATCCAAGTGCGTTTTTATGTATCGTCAGGCAAGTTTATAGAGTAACTTGAATGCAAAATCTCGTCTGATGTTTTGCATAAGTTGATGAATTTATATACAACCAAGAAAGTTAGTTGTTGTTGTTGAAACCCAGACCGTCCGACCTACCAGAAAGGTGTAAGGTAACTGTTTGGACGGTCGGGAAGTGCCACCCAATTTAGACCGGAACCCAGTGGAGGAGGCATCCACAGGGACCGTACCATCCTTCCCCTACCACCAACCTCTCGGAAGGACTTTCGGACCCACATGTTTAACGTGATCGTACTCCAAACAAAACGAAAGAACCTGAAAAAAATCAAATAAACTTATTGAAATTACTATGAAGTTATTTCTTCTTCTTCTTCTATCCAGACTGTTCGATTTATCCGAAAGTGTACGACATGTATTTGGAGAGCCGGGAAGTTCCATCCACTTTAGACCAGAACCCAGTGGGGGTGGTATTCACAGGGACCATCCTCATTTCCTTACCATCAACCTCTTGAAAGGACTTACGGACCCACTTATTTAACGTGCCCACACTCTGCGTGAACACGGAGACAGTTTGGGCAGAATTGAGAATCAAACTCGGATCATCCGAGTGAAGTCCCCACGCGCTAACCACTGGGCTTTCCCACCCCTGGAGTTTTACTTGGAAAAATATCATTAACGAAAAATCATTTCGGTTTCATGGAATTGGAGCCACCTCTGATGTTTTGTAATAATTTTGTATTTTGATGCTCAAAAATTCGCCAATAGTCAGTTATTTCGCGGGATATCAAATAAACGTCAGTTGTATTTTGATGAGGATTTTGTTCGTGAGTATGAATAAGTCATTTTTTTGGACTATGTTGCGCCAAATTTCAATTTATGTGGTGTTAAATAAATGCCAAAAGCATTGTGCCATGTACACCATTATATCTTTGCAAAAGAAAGTTATTGCATCATGTAGGGAAAGTCATGTGCTGCCTACATCAGATTTTTCTGACATGTAACCCTTTATGTTGAACTTCATCAGATTTTGATTTGTAGCAGCCATTTAATCCTATTGCCGAAAGCAATATAAAAAAATCTGCCCCGGTTAAAAAACTAAATGCTTCAGAGCAATTAGCTGATATAAGTTCAGATTGTTGAAACACATGTAATCTTTTGATAACATCTCTGCAAAGTTCCAAAATTACATAATAACAGGCCACAACCTGCGAAATGCTGTGATCCGTATTTAAGTTGTCCATAACTTTTGGCTTGGCTAACTTGTCATTAAAAGCTAGAAATTTTATCTACCACTTAAATCTTAAAAGACTTTTTATGCGGAAAAAGTACATTGATCTTGGTGTTGTGATTCTTCCATCATACTGTCAGGAAAGACTGGTAGAAAGGCAGCGAATAGCTCGTTTCATTAAAACGTTCTTAAAGTTAATTAAGCCGAATTAAAAGCGTGCTTTCATATGCAAATGAGCGGTAGCTGCGTCATTAGCAGAGCGCGGGTTTCCGACGTCAATCAATCGATGAGGATTGCGATTAATCGATTGAAATTGTATTTTGGATGTTGATGGCTTCTAATGCCGAATAATTCTTATTGGTATCAAATGAGGAGGCAGAATTTCACTATCGAATATTACATATCTTTATTAAAGGGAAAGATTGGCATCAAAAGACGACCTCAATTGGATTTATTTTTTACTTTTATTTTATATCACAGATAACCACCGAAAGGTCAATTATAGATCTTGCAGATGTAACGAAATTTTTAATTACGCAGAGGACAGTTAGGATTTGGGGTTGATATAAATTTTATGTAAAACTGCAAGAGAACGAGAATTTTCTCGTTAAATTCTTTCTTTGTAGCAAAACTATATTTTAGGGGGGGGGGGGCAAGTTTTCAATTTTCCCTATATAAATATATCTAAATGCTGTCACATAAATAAAAACTAGTTTAACATAAAATGTCTCCGGGAGGGGGAGGGGCGAATACTCGTTTCCAGGAGAGTTTCGCCCCCCCCGGTATGTATTATATTCCGCTGAAGTATGCCTGAAATAAACACTGGGTGGGGGGGGGGGTACGCCTTGAATGATAATTAGGTGCGCCGTGAGTGGACGAGATTATTACTTTTTGTTTTAAAAATATTAAATATCCGAATGTTTTCAACTTCCGACAGTTTTGCAGCTACAGGAGAGTCGTAGAAGGAACGCAGTTGATGAAGGGTGCTGTGAACTAAAAAAATGTCTGTTTCGTCTTCGACCCAGATCGTCCGATCTACCTGAAGGTGTAAGGTGTCTATTTGGACTGCCAGGAAGTACCATCCAATTTACGCCGGAACCCAGTGGGAGTGAGATCCACACCTACCCTCCTTCCCCTAAGACCAACCTCTCGAAAGGACATACGGAGCCACATATATAACGTGCCCGTATTCCGCGTGAACGCGGGGACTGATTTGGTTAAGATTGGAATCGAACTCCGGTCGTCCGGTTGCAATCTTCGTGCGTTAACAACTGGACTGTCCCATCCCTGCTCAATAAAGGTCGAAAACCGCTGCCGTTAATTTTCGCCGATTCGCTTCCTTCAATGCGACGGAAAATCGTGGAAATTATAAGGGGTAGGGTCCGCTTCCTGGGAATTTTCTGCTCAAAGAAACAAGTAGAATATCGCCGATACCCTCAGATGTGATAAAAAATCTTTGAGTATGTAGGAGGGGGTGCTTACTTGGAATTTTCTGCTAAAAGAAAAGTAGGTATGATTATCAGATAAATTTATTCTATTCGATGTCGAATTGTTTTATATCTTTATCGATCTTTTCCGATACTTAGGAGGAGGGTGATCTGTTTTACGGAATTTTTCAGAATATTAAATTGAAACGAAATATAGGGGGGGGGGGGCTGTGTGTGCTTTCCTCCGCCTAACCGTAGACGGGTAGACAGAATTATACGATATGCAATTTTCGAAATGACCAGTTGAGTACCAGAGGGAATATGAGATTCATATTCTCAGAGGACTATAGAAGTAATATAAAGTACAGTACTATACCTTTTCTATACCTTTATATACTATACTAATCTATACATTTTCTACCCCTTTCTTAAAACCCTATCCAGAAATGATTCATTATTTTGGATATTAAGCAATTTTGCACGGTAACACGCGTGGATGTATGGATTTGAATGATATGAGACTGTACGACAGAAATGTTTCAAATAACATAACCATCGAGGATTATTGTGAGTAATTAATAAGGATTTTGGCAATTTTTAGAAGTTTCGTGGATGTTTTTTTACATTTTGAGGGCATTTTTACTTTCCGTATATACATAATGTATAAGGAAAGTAATGTGACGGGGTCGAAAATTCGAATTCGATTTTCGACGGGAGAGCACGTTTCAAGCATACCTGATCACGAATGAAACATTTTTGAAGTGATGCCTGTCTGTGTGTGTGTGTGAAAGTGTGTGTGTGTGTGTGTGTGTGTGTGTCAGTGAGCCTGTGGAGACGATAACTGACGAACGAATGGACCGATTCGAACAAAATTTGTAACAAAAATCACAATCCGTAAACACTGGAAGCCTATTGTTTTTATACGTGATCGAATGTTCAGAACCCCCCTAAATTTTCGAGTGAAATTTTGAAAAAATCGTCAAAAAATAAAAACCGCTAATAAATTTACGCAAATAGACATTTCTTATGTAATTTTTCGTTTTAAAACGATTGACATAAATTTTAGAACGCTAACATGAACCGTTCTCGAGATATTGCACATTTTTCAAAAAAATTATCAAAAAGTTATATAAAATAAAAAAAATATATTTTCTATTGAGAAACATGTTCACTTTTCATAAGTAATATCATGCGATAAATTGGGTGACATCATTCTCGTGGATCTAGCTCGTTCCATTCATGAAAAAAAAACTTTGAGTAATACTTTTGTATTTGAACGCCAATAGTCATTTATCTGCTATAAGAATAACTTATTTCTCCGTCCATAACGCTTTGGCGAGATTTTGGCGACGAATTTGGCGGAATGTTGCCAACTTGGCGACATTTTCAATTGCTGCCAAATTAACAAAAATCTCGCCAAATTGATAAAAACGACGCTAAATCAATGAAAATGACGACTAATTGAAGAAAATTCAATATCTTGGAAAGGATATAAATATCTACTATAAGAATAACATTTTTTCTAACTGTAAACGTAGTAAATTCATTGCAGTATATAAGGACTGTAAAAGTAGTAAATTAATTGCATTATATAAGGAAAGTCATGTGTTGCCCACATCAGATTTTTTTTATATATTTTAGGTCATATTTTGCATTTTCTGCAACTTTTACTTCCCCTGGTAATTCATGGTAATGTATAAAGAAAGTGTTTTGGAATCGTGTCGAAAATCGAAACTCGAGTTTTTGACGGATCGACACGTTTTGACACCTCTTGAATACGAAAAAACCATTTTTAGCTTGACGTCTCTCTGTGTGTCTGTCTGTGCAATGTATGTATCCAATATAACTCAAAAACTAATGGACCCAATTTCATAAAATTTGGTATGTAAGACAGTTGTATTGGATCCTGGTACTAATTCGTTTTTTGTACGATTCGGGATAAAAGAACCCGCCTTTTCTTGCGAAATGGCCCACAAATATCTCATGTATTCACTTTAGCTAAAATACTAATTGACCAAATTTCACAAAATTTGGTCGATACGTCAGTTGTGAGATACACTGGTGCTGATTAGATTTTGGTACGATTCGGAAAAGAACAATCTATCTTTTCTTAAGAAATGGCAAGCAAAGATCGCTAAAATCTAAAATAAAACAATACGTGTTTTCAAATGTATCAATGAAATGCCTGTTTCATACGTAATTTTTGACGAGGAAAAGAGCAAGAGCAACCCTATTAATCTAGGACCAACCGTTCTAGAGATTTTTGAGATTTTTCGCATTTTTATTACGTCGTCTTTGGAAAAATATCCAATTACCAAATAAAAACAAAAATCTGATGTGGGCAGCACATGACTTTCTCCGCAGACTCATATTCACGTTCTTTTTATTTCTTCAATAATTTATTACATTGAGTTTAATTGCTCACATTAACATACTTTAATATTTAAAATTACACTGAATTTGTACTTTTAATTCAAATTTCGTTCTCATTTGGTAACTGGACTTATTTTCAAAGGTGTTATAGTGAAAATGCGAAAAATAACTAAAATATCTCGAGAACGGCTAGTCCTAGTGTAATGGGGTTAATCTTATTCTTTTAAAATAAGCATTTAATTGATATAGTTGAGTAGTTATTTATTTTAGATTTTTGCGATTTTTGCGCGACATTTTGCAGAAAAAGGCAGGTTATTTGTACCAAAATCTAATCAGTACCAGGGTAAACTGCAAATGACTTATCTACCAAATTTTGTAAAATCTGATCTACTAGTTTTTCAGCTAGAGAGGATACAGTTGATTTTTGCTTACAATTTCGCAAAAAGGGCGATTTTTTCTATCCTGAATCGTACTTAAAACTCACCAGCATCAGGGTCACCCACAAGTGACTTATCTAACAAATTTTATGGACTTTGTTCCATTAGTTTTTGAGTTAAAGTGGATGCATACATTACACAGACACACACAAAGATGTCATTCCAAAAATAGTTTTTTCGTGATCTAGAGGTCCCAAAACGTGTAGGTACGACGGAAACTCGAGTTGCGATTTTCGGTATGATTCCAATATACTTTCCCTATACATAACCATGTATTCCAGGGAAGGTAAAAATTGATATAAAAGTGAAAATTTTGTGTTATTTTGTGCAATTAAACTCAATTTAATGAATTATTAAAGGGATAAAGACAAAATGAATTTGACTCTGCAGAGAAAGTCATGTGCTGCCCACATCAGATCTTTAAAATAAGAATTAAATTTTCATGAGCATTATGCTTTCAAGTTGCAACACTCTAAATGAGAATTGCCATACGAACAAAGAATTTTTAAAAGTTCTTAATCTGACAATGCAGTTCAAGA
Organism: Amaurobius ferox; assembly: GCA_951213105.1. Taxonomy (NCBI): domain Eukaryota; kingdom Metazoa; phylum Arthropoda; class Arachnida; order Araneae; family Amaurobiidae; genus Amaurobius; species Amaurobius ferox. The sequence goes on along the minus strand of OX578155.1, from coordinate 78,596,168 downwards.
TACTGTATAATCACGCATCAAGGGGGCGAAGTGGTTAATTGTCACGAATATGACTCCTAGGCACTTAAAGTTCTGAATATCGAAAACCGTTTCAAATATAATCATAACTTTAATCATAAATTTAATCATGATAACCGTTTCAAAGTCAATCATCACATTTTATAGTTACGGAAATTGCCGTATATGAAACAATATTTCATCACCAATCACTGTATGTTGTCGAATTTTGAAAGTTTTTTTGAAATCTGAGAAGTTTACTTGAAAATAAAATATTAATGAAAAATATTTTCAATAGTTGGATTAGAAAAGTAACCAGCATACGATTTCGTGAGGAGAAACTCTATATGTGAGGCGTAACCATGGAGGTAAAAGAAAGGAGTTAAAGCTTAATATTAAGAACACGCCAGTATTATTTGAGACAATAATTCAGTCTAGTCTGATGTAAAATATGTAGTCCTGCATTGTATGTATTTTTATGGCGAAAGCCCTAAAATATTTATTTAAACTGCCAATTTCGGAAAAATCAATTATCAGCGCAGTGCAAAATATCTGATGTGGGAAGCACATGACTTTCCCTGCAGACTTATATCCATGTTCTCTTTACTTTAAATAAATTTAATTCACTTTTATTTCAATTTTCGTTCTCATTTGGTAACTGGACTTATTTTCAAAGCTGGTGTAGAGAAAATACGAAAAAACTAAAATATCTCGAGAACGGCTACTCCTAGTGTAATAGGGTTGATCTTATTCTTTTCTTCGTTAAAAATTACGTATAAAACAAGCATTTAATGGATATATTTGAGCACACGTAGTTTTTTTAGTTTAGATTTTGAAGATTTTTGCGGGCCATTTCGCAAAAAAAGGCGGGTTATTTTTTCGAATCGTACCAAAATCTAATCAGAACCAGGGTAACCCACAAGCGACGTATCAACCGATTTTTGTGAAATTCGATCCTATAGTTTTTCAGCTAGAGTCGGTAAAACAATTTTTGCGGACCATTTTGCAAAAAAAGGCGGATTCTTTTATCTTGAATTGTACCTAAAACTAATCAGCACCAGAGTCGTCCACAAGTGACTTACCAACCAAGTTTTATGAAATTTGGTCCATTACTGTTTTAGTTAGAGTGGATACAAAATCTGAACAGACAGACACACACACAGACGTCACGCTAAAAATGGTTTTGTCGTATTCTAGAGGTCTCGAAACGTGTAGATCCGTCGAAAACTCGAGTTGCGATTTTCGGAATGATTCCAATACTTTCCCTATACATTACCATATGTTGGACCAATGTAGTGCCAACCATGTAGTGCAGGGAAAGTAATTAGAACTGAAGTAATAAAGAATATTCCATCGTATTCAAAATTATTTTATCTTTCAATATTAATTTTATCTCCTTATCTTCTGATCTCTATCCTACAACTATAAAAAAATCTGATGTGGGCAGCACATGACTTTCTCTGCAGACTTATATCCACGTTCTCTTTATTTTAATTAAATTTAATTCACTTTTAATTCAATTTTCATTCTTATTTGATAACTAGACTTATTTTAAAAGTTGGTGTAGACAAAGTAAGAAAAAACTGCAATATCTCGAGAACGGCTAGTCCTAGTGTTATTTGGTTGGTCGTATTCTTTTCTTCCTATAAAATTACGTATAAAACAAGCATTTAATGGATATATTTGAGCATATGTAGCTTTTTAGTTTAGATTGTGACAATGTTTGCGGGTCACTTCGCAAAAAAGGCAGGTTATTTTTTTCCGAATCATATCAAAATCTAATCAGCATCAGGGTGACCTATAAGTGACTCATCTACCGAATTTTGTGAAATTCGGTCCATTAGTTTTTCAGCTAGAGTGGATACAAACTTTTGCGGGCCATTTCGCAAAAAAAAAGGCGGGTTCTTTTATTCCGAATCGTACCCAAAACTAATCAGCACCAGAATCGCCCACAAGTGACTTACCTACCAAATTTTGTGAAATTCGGCCTATTAGTTTTCTAGTTAGAGTGGATACAAAATCTGTACAGTCAGACAGACAGACACATAGACGCACTGACACACAGACACACACACAGACGTCACGTTAAAAATGGTTTCTTCGTATTCTAGAGGTCTCGAAACGTGTAGATCCGTCGAAAACTCGAGTTGCGATTTTCGACATGATTCCAATACTTTCCCTATACATTACCATATATTGCAGGGAAAGTAAAAATCTGATGTGAGCAGCACATGACTTTCCCTGCAGACTTATATTAACGTTCTCTTTATTTTAATTAAATTTATTTCACTTTTAATTCAATTTTCGTTCTCATTCGATAACCGGACTTATTTTCAAAGGTGGCGTAGGGAAAATACGAAAAACTAAAATATCTTGAGAACGGCTAGCTCTAGTGTAATGGGGTTGGTCTTATTCTTTTCGTCGTTAAAAATTACGTATTAAATCAGCATTTAATGGATATATTTGAGTATACCCAGTTTTTATTTTAGATGCTAGCATTTTTTGCGGGCCATTTTGCAAAAAAAAGGCAGGTTATTTTTTTCTGAATCGTACCAAAATCTAATCAGCACCAGGGTGGCCTATACGTGACTCATCTACCGAATTTTGTGGAATTCGGTCCATTAGTTTTTCAGCTACAGTGGATACAAGCTTTTGCGGGCCATTTCACAAAAAAGGCGGGTTCTTTTATTCCGAATCGTACCCAAAACTAATCAGCACCAGCCCCGCCCACAAGTGACTTACCTACAAAATTTTGTGAAATTCGGTCCATTAGTTTTTTAGTTAGAGTGGATACAAAATCTGCACAGACAGACAGACACACAGACAGACAGACACACAGACACACAGACATACACACAGACGTCACGCTAAAAATGGTTTTTTCGTATTCTAGAGGTCTCGAAACGTGTAGATCCGTCGAAAACTCGAGTTGCGATTTTTGGCATGATTCCAATACTTTCCCTATACATTACCATGTATTGCAGGGAAAGTAAAAATACTGGTTAATTATTAGGGAATCCTCTTATTAGGGAATCCTTCATTAAAAAATAATCAAAAATACATATACTAAATACTACACCTTTGTATTGTTTAAACTAACACTAGCGACAACTTAAAGCATTATGACATTTTCAAGCGTTGCATTCATAGGAGTTTTATCTCCTTTATAAGTCCATAGACTTAACTAAGTTACCATGATTACAAATGTGATCACAAACTCTTTAAAATCTGAGTTATAAAATTAAATTAAAGAAAATCGTCTGCTTTAACTATAAATTAAAATATCTCACGAATGATTGTTCATTAAGAACACGTACGGTAATTGTTTCTACACAAGATGGTATAAAAATGAATTTTGTGTGTCTGGCACTTCTTGAGTTATAACTGGAAGAAAGTCAGAACAAAAAATTCGAGATTTATAAATTTTTACTTTCCTTATATACATAATGTATAAGGAAAGTATTGTGAAGGGGTCGAAAACTCGAATTCGAGTTTTCGACGGGAGAGCATGTTTCAAGGATCCCTGATCACGAATCAAACATTTTTGAAGTGATGTCTGTGTGTGTGTGAAAGTATGTGTGTGTGTGTGTGTGTGTGTGTGTCAGTGAGCCAGTGGAGACGATAACTGATGAATGAATGGACCGATTCGAACGAAATTTGGTAAAAAAATTAGTAAACGATTGACACAAATTTTAGAACGCTAGCATGAACCGTTTTCGAGATATTGCACATTTTTCAAAAAAATTGTTAAAAAGGTATATAAAATTAAAAAAAATTATTTCCTATTGAGAAACATGTTTACTTTTCATGTGTAATACTATGCGATAAATTGGGTGACATCATTCTCGTGGATCTAGCTCGTTCCATTCATGAAAAAAGATACTTTGAGTAATACTTTTGTATTTGAACGCCAATAGTCATTTACCTGCTGTAAGAATAACTTATTTCTACGTTCATAATGCTTGGCGAGATTTTGGCGACGAATTTGGTGGAATGTCGCCAACTTGGCGACATTTTTAATTATTGCCAAATTAACAAAAAATTTCATCAAATTGATAAAAATAACGCTAAATCAATGAAAATTACGACTAATTGAAGAAAATTCAATATCTTGGAAAGAATATAAGTATCTACTATAAGAATAACATTGTTTTAACTGTAGAAATAGTAAATTCATTGCATTATATAAGGAAAGTCATGTGTTGCCCACATCAGATTTTTTAAATAAAAATCCTACATATTTTTTACTTCTTTTTTCACTACTTATAGTCCAAGTCCCACGTGTATGCAACGTTCCAAATTTCTACCTTCATCTGTTTGCGATGCAAATTTATCTCTTAGTCACAGTCTGTGTTAGATATATGATATAGAAACCTACAATTCTTTATTTAGGTTTATTTAATCCCTTACTGATGGCATTATTTATTCCACACCACTTGATTGATCGGGACGCCAGGAAAATCCTTTCCAAGTGCCCTCAGGGATTTAGAGACCAGGTCCTCTTCCATATTTTATCATTCTTCAGTCCGAGGAGTGTGATCCAGTTATTTATTACCTTGCATCGGACAAGAAGGCCCACTTCGAAGAATTTTCTGTAGTCCATAGGAGATAGAACTTGAAAAATTGCATGTTATACATGTGGAGAGTATTATGTTGATTAAAATAACGATATTAAAACAATTTGATGTCAGCAGCACATGACTTTTCATATGGATTCAAAAGCATTTTTTTTACTTTCCTTATATACATAGTATAATGTATAAGGAAAGTATTGTGACGGGGTCAAACTTTTCGACGGGAGTGCGCGTTTTAAGCTTTCTTGAGCACGAATCGAACTTTTTTGAGGCAATGTCTGTGTATATATATAAACAGACATCGCATATAGATAAATATAGTTTTATATAAATTCAAACGCATTTTTTTTAACTTTCCTTATATACATAGTATAAAGTAAAAATAAAGTATTGTGACGGAGGGTCGAACTTTTCGACGGGAGTGCACGTTTCAAGCATTCTTGAGCACGAATCGAACGTTTTTGAGACAATGTCTACGTGTATATATATGCGTATGTGTGTGTAGATTATTATGTTGATTATGTTAACGAAATTAAAACAATTTGATGTGGGCAGCACATGACTTTTCATATGGATTCAAACGCATTTTTTTTTACTTTCCTTATATACGCAGTATAATGTATAAGGAAAGTATTATGATGGGGGTCGAACTTTTCGACGGGAGTGCATTTTTCAAGCATTCTTGAGCACGAATCGAACGTTTTTGAGGCAATATCTGTATATATTTGTGTGTGTGTATATATCTGTGTGTGTGTGTGTGTAATGTATTATGTTGATTATATTAACGAAATTAAAACAATTTGATGGGGCAGCATATGACTTTTTATGGATTCAAACGCGATTTTTTTACTTTCCTTATATACACAGTATAATGTATAAGGAAAGTATTATGACGGGGGGTCGAACTTTTCGACGGGAGTGCACGTTTCAAGCATTCTTGAGCACGAATCGAACGTTTTTGAGGCAATGTCTACGTGTATATATATGCGTATGTGTGTGTAGATTATTATGTTGATTATATTAACGAAATTAAAACAATTTGATGGGGCAGCATATGACTTTTTATGGATTCAAACGCGAGTTTTTTACTTTCATTATATACACAGTATAAGGAAAGTATTATGACGGGGGGGTCGAACTTTTCGACCGGAGTGCATTTTTCAAGCATTCTTGAGCACGAATCGAACGTTTTTGAGGCAATATCTGTATATATCTGTGTGTGTGTATATATCTGTGTGTGTGTGTGTAATGTATTATGTTGATTATATTAACGAAATTAAAACAATTTGATGGGGCAGCATATGACTTTTTATGGATTCAAACGCGAGTTTTTTACTTTCATTATATACACAGTATAAGGAAAGTATTATGACGGGGGGGTCGAACTTTTCGACCGGAGTGCATTTTTCAAGCATTCTTGAGCACGAATCGAACGTTTTTGAGGCAATATCTGTATATATCTGTGTGTGTGTATATATCTGTGTGTGTGTGTGTAATGTATTATGTTGATTATATTAACGAAATTAAAACAATTTGATGGGGCAGCATATGACTTTTTATGGATTCAAACGCGATTTTTTTACTTTCCTTATATACACAGTATAAGGTATAAGGAAAGTATTATGACGGGGGGTCGAACTTTTCGACGGGAGTGCATTTTTCAAGCATTCTTGAGAACGAATCAAACGTTTTTGAGGCAATGTCTGTGTGTATGTGTGTGTGCTCCCGTGAGATTGCAGAGACAATATCTTATGAAACGAATGGAGCGATTTGAACGAAATTTGGCATAAAAATCACAATCCATGAATACTGGAAGCCTGTTATTTTTTAACGCAATCGAATATTTGGAAGATCCCAAAATTTTTGAATGAAATTTAAAAAAAATGCTCAAGAAATTAAAACCTTCTGTAAAGTTACATAAATAATAATTTCTTATGTAATTTTTCATTAGTAAACGATTGACACAGACTTTAGACTGAAATGATTGACACAAGCTGGCATGAACTGTTCTCGAGATATTGCACATTTTCCTAATAAATTTATAAAATAATCACATAAATTTAAAAAAAATGTATTAACTATTGTGGAAAATATGCACTTTTCATATGTTTTATTATACGATAAATTTGTTAACATCCCTCTCGTTTATCTAGTTCTTTCCATTCTACAGAACCGATAGGTAATAATTTTGTAACTTAACGTTTTACGAAATTTTGGCAGTAATGTTGGCGGAATATGGCCTACCTGGTGACTTTTTTTTTAAATGTTGACAAATTGACGAAATTGTCGCCAAATGGATAAAAATGACAACTAACTAAAAAAAATCAATATCTTGGAAATAATATAAGATTCAATTATAAATATAAACTATTTCTCCGTGCGTAACACATGCCTGAATTCTGGCGACGAACTTGGCGAGTGTTTTTCAGTGAAATAATCAAAGTTTGAAGATCATTTAAACTAAAAAATATTGTAATTACGTTGGCGCAGAATATAAATGTACAAAAAATACGCAAAAAAAAACGCGGTTTTAGAACGGATGCAACATTAAATAAAAATTTAAAAGAGGTTTAAAAATCACGATTTTGATACTGTGAAAAAAGATGGATACCATATTTTATTTTGAAGTGGGTCACGTGATCTCTTCATATAATATTGGTGTAATTATTATTTACATTTTTATTTAAAAAACTACTGAACATATTTTGCTGAATTTTTTTTATATATTTTATGGGATAATTTGAATATTTCCTAAAATTTTCAAAGCAATTTTCAATTTTAACTTCGCTTAAAAAAGTTTGAAAAATTTGGTCCCATAGGTTTCAATCCACGATTAATTGGAAGATATTATTAATTTACATTCCTATATGTTCCACAGACAGTCTGAACAACATACTAAAATTTCTTCTGATAAAGTCATTTTTACGGCAATTGTCGTGAGAACGGACGGACAGACAGACAGAATGACCAAAGTCATAAACTCTTTTCAACTACGTTGGAAAGTGTTAAACAATTTTTACCCTTCATTGTCCGGCACAAGAACCCCTGATATGATATACTTTTGTTACAAACAATTACAACTGAATAAAAGAAATAACTTTATAAATATGTCTATATCATCTTTTAGTAGCATCTCGGGCAAAATCGGGTATTTCTGCTAGTATACATATATTTTTTAATATTATTTAATTTTAATCATTAAGTAATAACTAGACGAAAATATATGTGGTTACTAATCAATCAAATTCTCATACTATGTAAGTACTTCCTCACCATAAGCCGTTTCTATTCGATATGATATACTGTTGTTGCCAACAATTAAAATTGGAAAAAGAAATAACTTTATAAACATATCTACATAATTTTTTAGTAGTATCTCGGGTAAATCCAAGTATTTCTGCTAGTATACATATATTTTTTAATATTATTTAATTTTGAATATTAAGATAATACTTAAACGAAAATATGTGTGGCTACTAATCAATCGAATACTCATACTATTTAAATACTTCCTCACCATAAGCCGTTCTTATTCGATATGATATACTGTTGTTGCCAATAATTAAAATTGAAGAAAAAAATAATTTTACAAATATATCTACTTAATTTTGTAGTAGTATCTCGGGTAAAGACGGGTATTTCTGCTAGTATACATATATTTTTTAATATTATTTAATTTTGAATATTAAGATAATACTTAAACGAAAATATGTGTGGCTACTAATCAATCGAATACTCATACTATTTAAATACTTCCTCACCATAAGCCGTTCCTATTCGATATGATATACTGTTGTTGCCAAGAATTAAAATTGTAGAAAAGTAATAACTTTAAAAATATATCTACTTAATTTTGTAGTAGTATCTCAGGTAAAGCCGGGTATTTCTGCTAGTATACATATATTTTTCAATATTATTTAATTTTTATAAATATATCTACTTAATTTTGTAGTAGCATCTCAGGTAAAGCCGGGTATTTCTGCTAGTATACATATATTTTTCAATATTATTTAATTTTGAATATTAAAATAATACTTAAACGAAAATATGTGTGGTTACTAATCAATCGAATACTCATATTTAAATACTTCCTCACCATATGCCATTGTCATTCGATGTATTATTCATTCGACCCACTTTACCACTTTTTTCGAAACTCCAGGCAAATCCTCTTCATGTGTCTGTCCTCACGGATTTTAGACAGGTCGCATTCTTCATCACTTTAAGCTGCAGCTAGATTCCGTTATTGATTATATCTCTTTTTCGGGCAAGTTGCATTTGGGGACATTTTATAACACTTTCATATTTGAATGGAATAATGGCCTCGTTTTCCCGAATAAAAATAATCGAATACACGAAACATTCGATTACATCTCAGATGTCAAAATCTGCCCCATCAAAACGCTAGCAACTGATTGTTGTCTACCAATATTCAGCGTTTTTCTTTCAGCTAATTCGAGCTCCCAAAGACCGTAGAATGCGTCTAATGAAACAGTTTTTGATGTCAATGACGTTTATAATTGAGCATCTCTGACTGAAATTGGAGTGTTACGAAAAAATGACGATTAATTGTCTAAAAATGACCAATAGACAATTAATTGAAGCGTGGGTCTCAAATGGACTTTCTCATGCCAGAATCCTTTCTTAAGAAACTTATAACTTTTTTTTAAATTTTACGAGAAAAATTTTGAAAAATCTGTATTGTTATCTCAAATGATCATGATTACAGCAGGTTATCCTTAATTTTAAAGGACTTGAAAATATATTTCGCTTATTACGAAGATTGGTAATTTATTCTTTCCGGCGGGAGGAGGGGGCAACTTGCTATTCCGAGGGGGTTGATGACGTCACGGACACAAAAATTGCATTGCAGCTATTTTTCACAGCAATGATTAAAGCTTTTAAGTTTCGTGATCATTATCGTCATAAATAAACCTTTTTAGCCTGATTATATAATTTTTTTTCTATGTTGCTATGTTAGAATTAACTGGTGTGTGGCCCAACTCGACTTTCTTCTACCTGAATCCATTTTTTTGTAACTTTTCTTTAAATGTTGAAAAATTGATATCATGGGTTCAATTGGTTACAATTATAGTGTGTTACCCTTCACTTTAATTGGCTTGACAAAAATCTTCCGATTGATATCATACTTGACAATGTATCCTACTAGGAAGATGATTGCGGCATTTTAAAATGAAATTGGAGCATTCAGAAAGATGTAAACATTTAGTAACTGGTTAACTGGTTATGTTTCCGAACTTAATAGATAATTAACTGGCGTGTAGCTTAAATAGACTTTAATGGATATACTCAAATGGACGTACTTTAATGGACATATTCAAATGGACATAATTTAATGGACATATTCAAATGGACGTACTTTAAAGGATATACTCAAATGGACATACTTGGACATACTCAAATGGACATACTCAAATGGACGTACTTTAATGGATATACTCAAATGGACATACTCAAATGGACGTACTTTAATGGATATACTCAAATAGACATACTTTAATGGACATACTCAAATGGACATACTCAAATGGACGTACTTTAATGGATATACTCAAATGGACATACTTTAATAGACATATTCAAATGGACATACTCAAATGGGCGTACTTTAATGGATATATTCAAATGGACATACTTTAATGGACATACTCAAATGAACGTACTTTGATGGATATACTCAAATGAACATACTTTAATGGACATACTCAAATGGACATACTCAAATGGACGTACTTTAATGGATATACTCAAATGGACATACTTTAATGGACATATTCAAATGGGCATACTCAAATGGGCGTACTTTAATGGATATATTCAAATGGGCATACTTTAATGGACATACTCAAATGAACGTACTTTGATGGATATACTCATATGAACATACTTTAATGGACATACTCAAATGGACATACTCAAATGGACGTACTTTAATGGCTATACTCAAATGGACATACTTTAATGGACATATTCAAATGGACATACTCAAATGGGCGTACTTTAATGGATATATTCAAATGGACATACTTTAATGGACATACTCAAATGGACATACTCAAATGAACGTACTTTGATGGATATACTCAAATGGACATACTTTAATGGACATACTCAAATGGACGTACTTTAATGGATATACTCAAATGGACATACTCAAATGGACGTACTTTAATGGATATACTCAAATGGACATACTTTGATGGACATACTCAAATGGACGTACTTTAATGGATATACTCAAATGGACATACTTTAATGTACATACTCAAATGTACATACTCAAATGGATGTACTTTAATGGATATACTCAAATGGACGTACTTTAATGGATATTCTCAAATGGACATACTTTAATGGACATACTCAAATGGACATACTTTAATGGACTGAAATGGGCGTACTAGGATTCTTTTTTTAATCAACTTGTATTTTTTTTTAATTTTACCAACAAAAAAAAATTGAAAAATCTGTATTGTTGCTCTAAATGATCCCAATTATTACATATTATCCTGAATTTTAAAGAGCTTGGTACCGAGTTTGGTTTTCTACTGCCCCAGGGGGGGGGGGCTAATAACGCCACGAACACAAAAATTGTATCACGTCTATTTTCCGCTACGATGATTGAAACTCTTAAGTTTCGTAATTATTGAGCCATAATTATCCCCTTTTATGCATGATTATATCAAATTTTGCTCTATGCTGCCATGATAAGAAAACGTAAATATATTTTGAAGTTTTCTCTCGAATTTCTAAAAATTCTATCTAGTCCGGGATTTTTCATTAACAAAACAGAATATTAAGTTTTGTGAAAATCTATTAATATTTGTGCAGCAACTGTGTACATAAGAATATTGTGTGCAGGCAGACGGACGGAAATCCTTCCAAAAATAGTCAAAACGTGCTCAGGATATTCTTAAATATGTATTGATTTCAAGATATTGAAATCGGAATTATTCATGAAAAAACATATTTTTCTCAATACTACGTATGAGAAAAAAAAAATGTTTTTAGTTTCCTTATATACATAATGTATAAGGAAAGTATTGTGACGGGGTCGAAAATTCGAATTCGAGTTTTCGACGGGAGAGCACGTTTCAAGAATCCCTGATCACGAATCAAACATTTTTGAAGTGATGTCTCTGTGTGTATGTGTATGTGTGTGTGTGTGTGTGTGTGTGTGTGTGTGTGTGTGTGTGAAAGTAAGTGTGTGTGTGTGTCAGTGGGTCTGTGGAGACGATAACTGACGAACGAATGGACCGATTCGAACCAAATTTGGTACAAAAATCACAATCTATAAACACTGGAAGCCTATTGTTTTTATACGCAATCGAATGTTCAGAACCCCCCCTAAATTTTCGAATGAAATTTTGAAAAAATTGTCAAAAAATCAAAATCAATAATAAAGTTACTCAAATAGACAATTCTTATGTAATTTCTCATTAGAAAACGATTGAAATAAATTTTAGAACGCTAACATGAACTGTTCTCGAGATATTGCACATTTTTCAAAAAAAATTATCAAAAAGTCATATAAAATAGAAAAAAATATATTTCCTATTGAGAAACATGTTCACTTTTCATATCACTTTTCATGTTCACTTATCATGCGATAAATTGGGCGGCATCATTCTCGTGGATCTAACTCGTTCCATTCATGAAAAAAGATACTTTGAGTAATACTTTTGCATTTGAACGCCAATTTATCTGCTGTAAGAATAACTTATTTCTTCGTCCATAACGCTTGGCGAGATTTTGGCGACGAAATTGGCGGAATGTCGCCAACTTGGCGACTTTTTGAAATGTTGCCAAATTAACGAAAATCTCGCCAAATGGATAAAAATGACGATAAATCAATGAAAATGGCGACTAATTGTCGAAAATTCAATATCTTGGAAAGGATATTAGTATCTACTAGAAGAAAAACTTATTTATTTTACTGTAAAAGTAGTAAATTCATTTCATTATATAAGGAAAGTCATGTGTTGCCCACATCAGATTTTTTTTAAATATGATCATATTTATGAATGTGTAAAAATAATTTCTATATTTCAGTATTTTTAACTTTTTTCATGAGAAAATTAAAAAGTTTTTTCCTCCGAGCCAGTGTTTGCCTCACTTTGCGTGATTGCACCCACCCGAAATATCTTCTAAATTATAAAAGATAGTTTCAAACAATAAGCGACAGTTGTTCAGTAGAAAATTCAGTTTCTAGATTGATAATTTGCTTTAACAATTCCATTATTGCTTTCGAGGAATTGTGTTTTGAAATTCAAGAATAATGTAAATTTTCCATATATTATTAAGTTTGTAATGCTGACATCTTAAAAATCAAAAGAGCGGACAAAAAGAAGTCATGTATATTGCTGCTCATTTTGAGTACTACAAGGATATACAATTTCTGTCAGGTTTTTATTTTTACTTTCCTTATATACAATAATGTTTAAGGAAAGTACTGCGACGGAGTCGAAAATTCGAATTGGAGTTTTCGACGGGAGAGCACGTTTCAAGCATCCCTGATCATGAATCGAACATTTTTGAGGTGATGTCTGTGTGTGTGCGAAAGTTTGTGTGTGTGTATGTCAGTGAGTCTGTGGAGACGATAACTGATGAATGAATGGACCGATTCAAGCGAAATTTGGCACAAAAATCACAATGCACGAATACTGGAAGTCTATTGTTTTTATACGCAATCGAATGTTCAGAACCCCCCTAAATTTTCGAATGAAATTTTGAAAAAATCATCAAAAATTCAAAACTTATACATACTAAAGTTACGCAAATAGACATTTCTTATGTAATTTTTCATTAGAAAACGATTGACATAAATTTTAGAATGCTAGCATGAACCGTTCTTGAGATATTGCACATTTAAAAAAAAATTGTCAAAAAATTATATAAAATAAAAAAAATATTTCCAATTGAGAAACATATTCACTTTTCATATGTAATATAATGCGATAAATTGGGTGACATCATTCTCGTGGATCTAGCTCGTTCCATTTATGAAAAAAGATACTTTGAGTAACACTTTTGTATTTGAACGCCAATAGTAATTTATATGCTATAAGAATAAATTATTTCTCTGTCCATAACGCGTGGCGAGATTTTGGCGACGAATTTGGCCGAATGTTGCCAATTTGGCGACTTTTTTAAATGTCGTCAAATTAAAGAAAATCTCGTCAAATGGATAAAAATGATGTTATATCAAGGAAAACGACGACTAATTGACGAAAATTCAATATCTTGGAAAAAATATAAGTATCTGCTATTAGAATAAACTATTTTGTTTTTACTGTAAAAGTAGTAAATACATTGCATTATATAAGTATAGTCATGTGCTGCCCACATCAGATTCTTTTAAATATAGTGGTTCTAATTTAATATTTTGAGCGTGGTTCTAATTTCTGTATGGTAGTATTTTGAGCAAATTCAAAAATGTAGTTCTAAATTCGAAATTTTAATATTTTGAGCTATTTTGGAAATGTGGTTCTAATTTCGATATTGTAGTATTTTAAGCTATTTTGGAAATGCGGTTCTAATTTTCATATTTTAATATTTCTATGTATTATGAAAATGTGGTTCTAATTTCGATATTTTAAGATTTTAAGCTATTTTGGAAATTAGGTTCTAATTTCGATATTTTTATAGAGTTATTTTGAAATGTGGCTCTAATTTCGATATTTTATTATTTCGAGCAATTTTGGAAATGTGGTTCTAATTTCGATATTTTATTATTTTCAGCAATTTTAGAAATGTGGTTCTAATTCCGATATTTTAATATTTTGAGCTATTTCGAAATGTGGTTCTAATTTCGATATTTTAATATTTTGAGCTATTTTGGAAATTATGTTCTAATTTCGATATTTTTATTTTGAAATGTGATTCTAATTTCGATATTTTAATATTTTGAACTATTTTGGAAATGTGGTTCTAATTTCGATATTTTATTATTTTAAGCAATTTTGGAAATGTGGTTCTAATTTCGATATTGTAATATTTGGAGCTATTTTGGAAATCAGGTTCTAATTTCGATATTTTTATAGAGCTATTTTGAAATGTGATTCTAGTTTCGATATTTTAATATTTTGAACAATTTTGGAAATGTGGTTCTAATTTCGATATTTTATTATTTTAAGCAATTTTGGAAATGTGATTCTAATTTCGATATTGTAATATTTTGAGCAATTTTGGAAATGTGGTTCTAATTTCGATATTTTTATTATTTTGAGCAATTTTGGAAATGTGGTTTTAGTTTCGATATTTTAATATTTTGAACAATTTTGCAAATGTGGTTCTAATTTCGATATTGTATTATTTTAAGCAATTTTGGAAATGTGATTCTAATTTCGATATTTTAATATTTTTAGCTGTTTGGAAATATGGTCCTAATTTCGATATTTTAATATTTTGAGCTATTTTGGAAATGTGGTTCTAATTTCGATATTTTAATATTTTGAGCTATTTTGGAAATGTGGTTCTAATCTCAATATTGTAATATTTGGAGCTATTTTGGAAATTAGGTTCTAATTTCGATATTTTTATAGAGCTATTTTGAAATGTGATTCTAGTTTCGATATTTTAATATTTTGAACAATTTTGGAAATGTGGTTCTAATTTCGATATTTCATTATTTTAAGCAATTTTGGAAATGTGATTCTAATTTCGATATCTTAATATTTTGAGCTATTTTGGAAATGTATTTCTAATTTCGATATTGTATTATTTTAAGCAATTTTGGAAATGTGTTTCTAATTTCGATATTTTAACATTTTGAGCTATTTGGAAATGTGGTTCTAATTTCGATATTTTAATATTTTGAGCTATTTTGGAAATGTGGTTCTAATTTCGATATTTTAATATTTTGAGCTATTTTGGAAATGTGGTTCTAATTTCGATATTGTAATATTTGGAGCTATTTTGAAAATTAGGTTCCAATTTCGATATTTTTATAGAGCTATTTTGAAATGTGATTCTAATTTCGATATTTTAATATTTTGAACAAGTTTAGAAATGTGGTTCTAATTTCGATATTTTATTATTTTAGGCAATTTTGGAAATGTGATTCTAATTTCGATATTGTAATATTTTGAGCAATTTTGGAAATGTGGTTCTAATTTCGATATTTTATTATTTTGAGCAATTTTGGAAATGTGGTTTTAGTTTCGATATTGTAATATTTTGAGCTATTTCGGAAATTAGGTTCTAATTTCGATATTTTTATAGAGCTATTTTGAAAATGTGATTCTAATTTCGATATTTTAATATTTTGAGCCATTTTGAAAGCCCGGTTCCTAATTTTCATATTTTAATATTTTGAGCTATTATGAAAATGTTGTTCTAATTTCAATATTTTTTATATTTCGAGCTATTTTGAAAACGTGATTCCAATTTAGATATTTTAATATTTTGAGCTATTTTGGAAATATGGTTCTATTTTCGATATTTTAATATTTTGGGCAATTTTTGAAATGTGATTCTAATTTCGATATTTCAATAATGTGAATCATTTTGAAAATGTGGTTCTAATGTTGATATTTTATTAATTTTGCAATATTTTTATAAGGCGGATCCTAATTTCGATAATTTAATTTTTTTTAATTATTTTGAAAATGCGATTCTAATGTCGATATTTTAACAATTTTAACAAGCAATTTTGGAAATGTGTTTCTAATTTCGATATTTTAACATTTTGAGCTATTTGGAAATGTGGTTCTAATTTCGATATTTTAATATTTTGAGCTATTTTGGAAATGTGGTTCTAATTTCGATATTTTAATATTTTGAGCTATTTTGGAAATGTGGTTCTAATTTCGATATTGTAATATTTGGAGCTATTTTGAAAATTAGGTTCCAATTTCGATATTTTTATAGAGCTATTTTGAAATGTGATTCTAATTTCGATATTTTAATATTTTGAACAAGTTTAGAAATGTGGTTCTAATTTCGATATTTTATTATTTTAGGCAATTTTGGAAATGTGATTCTAATTTCGATATTGTAATATTTTGAGCAATTTTGGAAATGTGGTTCTAATTTCGATATTTTATTATTTTGAGCAATTTTGGAAATGTGGTTTTAGTTTCGATATTGTAATATTTTGAGCTATTTCGGAAATTAGGTTCTAATTTCGATATTTTTATAGAGCTATTTTGAAAATGTGATTCTAATTTCGATATTTTAATATTTTGAGCCATTTTGAAAGCCCGGTTCCTAATTTTCATATTTTAATATTTTGAGCTATTATGAAAATGTTGTTCTAATTTCAATATTTTTTATATTTCGAGCTATTTTGAAAACGTGATTCCAATTTAGATATTTTAATATTTTGAGCTATTTTGGAAATATGGTTCTATTTTCGATATTTTAATATTTTGGGCAATTTTTGAAATGTGATTCTAATTTCGATATTTCAATAATGTGAATCATTTTGAAAATGTGGTTCTAATGTTGATATTTTATTAATTTTGCAATATTTTTATAAGGCGGATCCTAATTTCGATAATTTAATTTTTTTTAATTATTTTGAAAATGCGATTCTAATGTCGATATTTTAACAATTTTTCGATATTTTGAAAAGTTGGTTCCTAATTTAATAATTATAATATTTTGAATTGTTTTGACAATATCTAAAATAGATGTTCCTCGCCTACAAAGATAGATGTCACTCACACAAAACCATTTTCATCCATTGGACTAGAGCTATTGCCGATTTTTTAAAAATGTCTTAAGCAGCCGTCTAGTTGACCCAGAAGGCTTATATGCTCTTTTATGTTAAGAATCTCAAATATTTAAATTAATTTTTTATACTTTTAATTTCATAATCTATATAAATAAAAATGAAAATCTGTCTGTCTGTCTGTCTGTTTGTCCCATCATCACGGCAGAACGGCTGAACCAAATTTGATGAAATTTTGTGGGTAGCCTAGAAATAGCCCCACTTAAAATTTAGTCTATGGTTGGAATTTCTACGACCAGTGGTTCTCCAGATATTAGTAAAAAACAAAACTTTCGTTTGTCTCATCATCACGAGAGAACGGCTAAACCAAATTTAATCAAATTTTGTGGGTGGCCTTGAAATAGCCCCCCATAAATTTTGCCCAAGTTTCGAGTTTCTAAGACCAGGGGTTGTCGAGATATTAATGAAAAACGGAACTTTTTTTATAGGAGTTCTACTCTCCAACTCCGTGGTTTATCCAAACGGAAAGGATAAAATCGTTTGTTTAAAGCGTCAAAGGGAATTGAAACTTTATTTTTGAGTTTGATGTAGGATTTTTGCATTAAATAGTCACTATCTGAAAGCATGAATTGTTTAAAACATGAATTTAAATGGAAAAATCTACCTCCATGTTTTATATTTCACAAGCTTTTACTCAACGATTATAGAAGTATAAAGAAATTAAAATGGTTATTTAATTTCGCATTTTATGAGGAAGATTCTATCTTATATCATGTTGCTCGGCAAAGGAATGGAATTAAATGTGTTTGTTAATGATTATTATTATTTTTTCGATTTGAATAATAAATAAATGGATATTAAAATATATCTTATAAATGAACGGTTTGATTTTTTTTAATTATATTAATTGCGAACTGCATACATCACTTTCATGTATTTTAGCAAAGAGGTTTTAAGCTTATATATTGTGTTTAGCTAATAAACTCATATTCTGTTTACCCAATAAATTCATTTATCCAATTGTTTAAACAGAAAAATAGTAGAATGGGTATATCTTCTAATAATATTTTAGTGTTTTCATTTAGTATATACAAACTGGATCGCGATATTTTATTCAGATCTGCGAATTTAGAGCTACGAATTTGGCTAAATATCGCTAACTTGGCAAATTTCTTAAAAGTTGCCAAATTGATTGAAATGTCCCCAAATTGATAAAAATCACATAAATCAATGAATTTTATTTTGTTTTGTTAAAAGAAAGTACTGAAATGGTGTTTCGTTAGCATTTGTCTGTCAGTCCAACCGCCCTACTCAGTAACCCATTTAACGAATTTTTAAA
The DNA here is from genome assembly GCA_951213105.1 of Amaurobius ferox. Classification (NCBI taxonomy): domain Eukaryota; kingdom Metazoa; phylum Arthropoda; class Arachnida; order Araneae; family Amaurobiidae; genus Amaurobius; species Amaurobius ferox. The sequence goes on along the minus strand of OX578155.1, from coordinate 78,577,561 downwards.
ATGTCACCAAATTGATAAAAATATTTATAAATCCATAAAAATATTTTGAAATTGATAAATTGCCCTAAATAAACGAAATTGTGTTTTTTTAGGGGATAATATTTTGATGATGGTTCGTCAATTTATCGCCAAGTGGGACTGTCAGTTCTACAGTCCCACTTGGCGATAAATTTGGCGATTTTTTAAAATGTCGCCAAACCTTCATTAGAGATATTCAGATGATATTTTGACTACCAATTTATTTGAAGCAAATCATAACATGTCGCTTAACAACGGATTTAAATTTAATGTGTTTATGAGGAAGAAGATTTTTATTAAATCGTTTCCGATTTTAATGATGAAGATATGTATATAAAATAAATTTCATTGCCATCGTATTTTTGACTGGATAATATCAATTACGATCTTCATGTTTAAACATTATTATTATTGATGTTTTCGGGGATTATTGATTCAGAGATTATTGATATTTTCAATTTCTTATGGCATTGTTTTATTGAGGCAAAAATTGTTGAAACTCATATATTGTACGTTGTGCGAGTAATCTTCTACAAATGCACGGGTATATCTTCTAATGTAAGAGAATAAAAGTAGTACATCTATATTGCCATCTATTGGAATCAAGCCTTCCGGTATGAAGATCATGGGGATTATTGATATTTTTAATTTATTAAGTAATATGTTCTATATATATTGGCAAAAATTTTTCAAACTAAATATAATACGGGTAATCTTTTACTAACACTAGGACATATCTTCTAATCTATGACATTATAGGTAGTACGGATTTATCTTCCCATATAATTTTAGCACTTTCATTTGGGCACATATTGGAAATAATTACTGCCTACTGGTTTAAAGATTACGGATTTATTGATATTTTCAATTTATATATGTAATCTACTAATACAGGTTATATCTTCTAATATTCGCGTATATAAGTGGTACGGGTCTCATACAATACGCTATTATTTTGAATATATTGATTCAATTCCATACTTTTTATAAATTTGCTTACAAAAAAGGCGAGGATATTTTATTCTTCAGATCTACCCGTGAAGATAATTTTGAATAACGAGAACAGCCATTCCTTAACTTCTTTTTAGGAGCATTATGTTAAATATTTTAACAGAATATTTTGATTAAAAATGCCATTAAGTATACTATAGGAATTTGCACATGATTGTGAATTTTAAGTTTATTTATATTATATACTCCGTACGAAGAACGGGTATGCTGCTAGTTATTTATTAAATAGGGCTTTAATTTTAAATCTGTCACAGGTCGCATACTTCATATACGTGAGTCCATTAAAAGCCAGGCTGTTTGCTAGTATGACAATTTTCTGGATTCTTATCAAGCAACACCAGGCATTTTACTTGAATGGAAAGGACTCCCTGCCCTGTTTGTTTGAAACCATGAAATACAGATAAAATTCCTAGATATGCTGTAAGAAACATTTTTGTGGGTTTTTTTTTTCCCGAAGAACAAATTAGACAGGAAATCTTGACTTGACATTTTTCAAACAATCATTCATTTTACCATCAATCGCTTCAGTACATTTTACAATAGGGGGCACGCAGAATCAAGGTGTCATTGGAACAGCAGACTATCTTCTAAATAGCTACCTGCAGAAACACCATCAAAATAAATGTCACTCAGAATACGTTACTGAAGGCTTAGACTATTAATTTTGAAAGACATCACTGACGAATCAAGCTCAAAATCTAAACACTATCTCTTTCAAATCTAATCAAGCATCTGGAGGGAAAAACACAAACCTGAATAGAAACAATCACCCCCCGTGTGGGTGACAAGAACGTTAATTGCAAGCCATCCTTTCAAAAGGTATTCATCAACTCCACTTGAGGATGGGTCAAACCATTTAAGTATTACCCCTGAAAATGTAACAACAAAAAAACTGCGGCCCAATCATCCGATTGAGCTCAGTTTGAAGATCTTCCAAATTGGCGGCAATTTCCTCAGAGCTATCCGATGCCTGAGAGGGTAATTACAACCGACCGAGTGTCGTCGGACCAATTACGGCCCGGTTCGGTTGATGGATCAGGTGCGTGATTGGTCCTCACGTCCAAGGTCGCTGACTGTCGGGACGCACCGGATAAGGTGTCGATGTCGAGATGTTTGAGTTAATGACGTTTAATAAGGTAAAAACGCTGGATTGAGCAATTAGGGTTCTCGGTCTTGGTGGGTGATCAACCTCCTAGGGATATTTGATAGTTGGGCGGAGGCAAGGGCAGGTTTCGGTAAAGTATTTCACAGTGGCACTTCATGGAATCATTTACAGCTTTCCACTGTATAAATAAAAACAGAACATTATATGATATAATATGATAACTTTTCTGAGAATTATCAAAACACAGTATGGGCTGCTTGCCCTGAAATAATCCTTATGAATAGGTATATGTAATGTTTTTCTCTCTAAAAAATCATAGAATAGAACATATAGTTAAACCCGTTTTAGAGGTGTAAATAACGAGCTTACGGTTGCAAAATCGTAAATAGATTTCAATAAATATATTTTTTAAAATATTAAATTTACTTTTGGTTACTCAAGATTTACTTTTGATTTACTCCAATAGCGAACTGTTTTGGTGGCTATTACTAATACAGCGAATTATCCTGTTTTTTTGTATTTTGAGGCAAAATGTAAAGTATGTGAATACCAAAATATGTAATGCGGGCAGGACATGACTTTTTCTGCAGATTCAAATTTATTTTTCTTTCATAATCCATTAAATTGAGTTTATTTGCATAAAATGATAAGAACACATATTTGCTATTATATCCAATTTGTAATTTTAATGAGTCTTTTCTTTCATCTGGCAACTTAGCGTGTCTTAAAGCGTCGTCAGCTAGTTAAAATTCCAATAACTTTAAGATCTCAAAGACGGTTCATCCTAGAGTAATGGGTTTGATCTTATTTGTTTTGTCTTTAAAAACGCATAAAACAAGCATTTAAACAATTTTAAACATATTTTCTCTATTATTTTAGGTTTTGACGATTATTGAGGACAATTTCGCTAAAAATGACTGGTTATATTTTCCCGAATTGTACCAAAATGTAACCAGGAAATTCCACAAGTGACTTACCTACCAAAGTTTGGGAAATTTGGTTAATTCGTTTTTTAGCTGGCGTGGTTAGATACATTGCACAGACAGATACCCAGAAACGTCATGTTAAAATTGTTTGTTTTAGCGGTCCAGAAAGTGTAGATCTGAATCCCCTACCCCTTATGGAATTTGATACTGAATCCATATCAGTCTTTATCTGAGCTCTTATAGGCGATCCTGAAAAATAGATGTTTCAGAGAAAATGTAAATTTTTTAATCGGAAGTTGAAATTTTTAGCGAGTCACCTTAACTCCCCTCGGAATTTGATACTGAATTCATAGTGGTAGTCATCTATTAGCTCTATATCTATACACAAACCTGAGAAATAGGTGTTTTAAGGAAAGTTTTTTTAACCTAAAGTGGAAGTGGAACTGAGAGTAAAAATTCTTAGTGAACTCTCCTACCTCCTCCAGAATTAAATGTTGAATCCATGCCAGTTAGCATCTAAGCTTTACGTGTCACCAATCTTGAGAAATAAATGCTGTAAGCAAAATGAAATATTTTGAAGCGTAAATAGAAAAGTACCGGAAACGGAAATCCCCAGTGGACCCCCTTAACGCCCTACTGAATTTGATGCTAAATCCATATCGGTAATTATCTATAAGCTCTATCTGTAGACAAATCTGAAAAATACAATGATTGAAGGAAAGTTTTTGAACCGAAAGTGGAAGAGGAACTGAAAGTAAAATTTCTTAGTGATCTATTTTACCTCGTCTGGAATTTGATGCTGAATCTATGTCAGTTACCACCTAAGCTTTATGTGTCATTAATCTTGAGAAATAGATGTTCTAACCTAAATAGAAGCGAGAAAAATTTAAAAACCAGAAACGGAAATTCTTAGTGAATACCCTATTATTTTGCGAAATTTAATGTTGAATCCATATAAGTTATCATCTAAGCTCTGTTTATGGCAGATCCTTATAAAAAGACGTTTCAAGGAAACATTTTTCGTATAGACAATAGTATAACAAAATTTCGGCCAACAATAAATTCCATTTTAAATCCTTGGAGCCCGAACTCTATTCGGTAAAGTAGAATTTTGGACTTGTGTGGCAAATATCGAGTGTTTCAAACTCATATTTTTATATAGATAGGGTATTCTTGATATGCAAGACTCCGTGCACTGAACATTGCCCCAAGAAATGAATTTTTCGCGCAGAAGTAAACTGTAAAATTAAATCAAGTTATTGCTTTCCACTTTAAATGTATTATACAGAGCTCCACGTGGAATAAAAGTACTCGTATATAAGCCGCAAAGTGCTGCGATAAGTTATTGAAATAAAATATTGTAAATACGAGTAAGTGATATGATTTCTTCTTTTTAATCTGTTAAGTAAAATCTTCGATTAGACGCATCATATAAAGGTTTTCTGTAATGATATCTAGATGCCTTTATCCAGTTTTTTTCTAACCTATGTTTTTATTTTTCAAAAATTTTTCCGATCGCAGTCTAAGTGAATTTTCATATTGATACTAGCTATACAGGGTGATTAAAAAAAAATCTGATGTGGGCAACACATGACTTTCCTTATATAATGCAATGAATTTACTACTTTTACAGTAAAATAATAGGTTTTTCTTATAGTAGATACTTATATTCTTTCCAATATATTGAATTTTCGACAATTAGTTGTCATTTTCATTGATTTAATATGATTTTTATCCATTTGGCGAGATTTTCGTTAATTTGGCAACATTTCAAAAAGTCGGCAAGTTGGCGACATTCCGTTAAATTTGTCGCCAAAATCTCGCCAAGCGTTATGGACGGAGAAATAAGTTATTCTTTAGCAGATAAATGACTATTGGCATTCAAATACAAAAGTATTACTCACTCAAAGTACCTTTTCTCATGAATAGAAAGTGCTAGATCCACGAGAATGATGTCACCAAATTTAGCGCATGATATTACATATGAAAAGCGAACATATTTTACAATAGTTAATTTTTTTTTAATTTATGGGATTTTTTGATAAATTTATTAGAAAAATGTGCAATATCTCGAGAAAGATTTATGCTAGCGTTTTCTAAGGAAAAATTACATATGAAATGTCTATTTGCATAAATTTATTAAAGATTTTGATTTCTTGATGATTTTTTCAAAATTTCACTCGAAAATTTAGAGGGGTTCTGGACATTCGAATACGTTTAAAAACAATAGACTTCCAGTGTTCACGGATTCTGATTTTTGTAGCAAATTTTATTCGAATCTCTCCATTCGTTCGTGAGATATAGTCTCCACAGACTCACTGACATACACACGCACACAAACTTTCACACACACACACTCAGACATCACCTCAAAAATGTCTGATTCGTGATCAGGAATGCTTGAAACGTGCTCTCCCGCCGAAAACTGGAATTGCAATTTTTGACACCGTCGCAATACTTTCCTTATACATTATGTATATAAGGAAAGTAAAAATTGGCCAAATTTTACGAGGAGGTAGTACATACCAAACCAAGCATTTTCGTCATAGTTTACCGGATCGGAAATGAAACGTAAGAGTGTTACAGGGCGCTTACTTCTCCAGAAGCGGCCGATTTGCAAACTCAAAAGCATCATTCAGGTTGTTATTTTCCGGTTGAAAAGAAAACCACGTATGTAAATTTGCTCTGGTTAAGAAGAAGAACCCTTATGCAAACTTTCGTAACACCGAATGTACGGCCTTATCAGTTTGTAGCAGTTATTCTCAGCTTTAACTTTTGAGACGATGGAGGTATGTACAAATAGGGAAAAAGTCGATATGCATTTCATCTATGGAGTGGCAAATGGGAACGACAGAGAGGCACAACGACTGTAAGGGGAAGAATACCAGATTTTCGTCCGCTGCCGAAATGCGCGACATGCCTGGTCTATTCGAGAGAGTTCGAAAATCCCTCCATCGCCGCTGTGAGATGTGCATTCAGGTTGGTGGTCGATTTTTTGAGACATTACTGTAGTTATTGTTTATCAAATGGCATTTTATAACTTTTAAGTTATTCTTGTGTTTTCGCATCACCTCATCGGGTTCACCATTAAGAGTCCACTGGCGTTTTTACATTTCATTTCCGACCTGGCAAACCATGACGAAAAATGCTTGGTTTATTGTGTACTACCACCACCTAAAGTTTGGCCCATCCTTTTCGAATTACCCTGTATACTCGTTATTTGTACCTAATATATAATGTTGTTGAGACCCAGACCGTCCGACCTACCAGAAAGGTTATGGTAACTGTTTGGACGGCTGGGAAGTGCCACCCAATTTAGACCTGAACCCAATTGGGGAGGCATCCACAGGGACCGTACTCTCCTTTCCCTACCACCAACCTCTCGGAAGGACTTACGGACCCACATGTTTAACGTGATAGTACTCCGCATGAACACGGCGGCAGTTGTGGCAGCGTGCAAAACCAGCGCGCAAACCACCGGGCTACCGCACCCGAAATGTGCCAACAGCACGCGGTGTTCCCATAGGTGGTCACCCACCCAAGTACTAACCGCGTCCGATGGTGCTTGACTTCGGTGATCTAACGAGAACCGGTGTTTTCTGCACGGTAGGGTCGTTGGCTAATCGGGTCGTTGATCTAATATATAAAGAAACTTAATTCACAATTCGAACTTTTAGTGGGGATAGACATCCCAGCTCGCGGGGAGTGCACTCGGACGACCTGAGTTCGATTTCCAGCTCTGCCTAAATTATCCTTTGTTCACTTGGAGTACGGGCACGCTAAATATGTGGGTCTGGAAGTCCTTCCGAGAGATTAGTGGTAGGGGAAGGTGGGTACGGTCCGTGTGGATGTCTCGCAGAACACGCTGTGGATGCCAGCATACGCAACGCAGAATTTCAGAATACTGCTCTTTATATATGGATCCCATATATCGTTGCAACATTTCACCATAAATACATGAGTACAAATAAATAATCTTTCAAATTTTTAAATTTTTTCATTTGTTTAAATTTGCTGTTTATGACATTTACTCTTTATGGCAAATTCGCCACCATTGGGCCAATATTAATTTGCAGATATTCCAAAACTTCATTTTCAACATTATCGTCTGACACTCACGGAAAATGGTTTTATCTTTTTTCCAGTAAAACCAAAAGATCCATTTACAGCCAGTATTCTGAATTAATGCATTCATTTAGTTCACAAAGAATGGCAACCCAATTATCGGCTTCGATCGTTCAGCCTGCTCACGTCGTTATTCTTCGTGAATATATGAAAAGGGGATCAGCTTAATTGCTCCAATGAAGAAGGTCAACTTTAAATGGAGGAGAGAGCTTTATAAAAGTAAAAGAAATATTATTTCTTATGTTTATAAACATAGCGGTAAGTAATAAGTTACTTAAGGAATGTATTGTATAAGCGGTAAGTAATAAGTTAATTAAGGAATGTATAATTATGCAAAATTACGTTTATTAAATATCAATATACTATGGAGACAGAGATAAATCTAATCGAGTATGTTACGAAAATATACATAACATAGAAATACGGAAAAGTTTTCGGGCTAAGTATTAAGCGTTTCGCAAATAATTATTATATTTTATTCCTCTAAGTAAAAACACAACTAAAATTCGGGATACTAACACAGGTTGTTCCAGTTAGGGCGGGGTAGACCAGTGGGTAGCGCGCGTCAATTGCACTCGGTAGGCCCGGGTTCGATTCCCGCCAATGCCAAAACTGCCGCCGTGTTCACGCGGAGTACGATCACATTAAACATGTGGATCTGTAAGTCCTTCCGAGAGATTGATGGTAGGGGAAGGAGGGTATGATCCTTTTGGATGACTCTCCCACTGGGTTCCGGTCTAAATTGGGTGGCACTTCCCGGCTGTCCAAACCTACACCTTTCTGGTAGGTCGGACGGTCTGGGTCTCAACAACAACAACAGGTTGTTCCAGCTATGTGATCTTCCAGTGTGAGGAACGGGCCGTCTGGATCGCATTGTACTCGAAATGTAATTAAAATCCGTTCAATAATTCCGGAAAATTGAAGTTTAAAGTGTGCATTTTTACTTTCCCTGCAATACATGGAAAGTATTGGAATCATACCGAAAATCAAGTCTCGAGTTTTCGACAGATCTACACGTTTCGAGACCTCTAGAATACGAAAAAACAATTTTTAACGTGACGTCTGTGTGTGTCTGCGTAACTGTGTGTCTTTCTGTGCAAAGTATGTATCCACTCTAACTCAAAAACTAATGGACCGAATTTCATAAAATTTGGTACGTAAGTCACCACTTGAGCGTGACCCTGGTGCTGATTAGTTTTTAGTACGATTCGAGATAAAAGAACCCGCCTTTTTATTGCGAAATGGCCCGCAAAAATTTCCTGTATCCACTCTAGGTGAAAAACTAATGGACGGGATTTCACAAAATTCTGCAGATAAGTCGCCTGTGGGTTACCTTGGTGCTGATTAGATTTTGGTACGATTCTTCAAATAATAACCTGCTTTTTTCTGGCAAAATTGCTCGCAAAAATCGTCAAAATCTAAAATGAAAAACTACGCATGCTCAAATGTATCCAATACATGCTTGTTTCATGCGTAATTTTTAAGGAAGAAAAGAATAAGACCAACCCCATGACATTGGGACTAGCCGTTCTCGAGGTACTTAATTTTTTCGTATTTTCTCTACGCCACCTTTGAAAATAAGTCCGGTTACCGAATGAGAAAGAAAATTGAATTAAAAGTGAAATAAATTTAATTAAAATAAAGAGAACGCGGGTATACGTCTGCAGGGAAAGTCATGTGATGCCCACATCAGATTTATTATTTTTCATGCAATACATGGTGAGGGGAAAATATTGAAATCATGCCGAAAATCACAACTCGAGTTAACGACGGATCTACACGTTTCGAGACCTCTAGAATACGAAAAAACTATTTTTAGCGTGACGTATATGTGTGTGACCGTCTGTGCAATGTATGTATCCACTCTAACTAAAAAACTACTGGACCGAAATTCATAAAATTTGGTAGGTAAGTGACTTGGGTAAGAGTCCGGTGCTCATTAGTTCTTGTTAGGATTCGTGAAAACAGAACCTGCCGTGTTTTGTAAATAGCCCGTAAAAATTTCAGGTATCCACCCTAGCAAAAATACTAGTTGATCAAATTTTACAAAATTTGGTAGATAAGTTACTAATGGGATACTTTGTTGCGGATTAGATTTTGGTACGATTAGGAAAAGAACAACCTGCTCTTTTTTACGAAATGGCCTGAAAAAGTCGCCAAAATCTAAAAAAAAACGCTACGTATGTTTAAATATATCAATTAAATGCTTGTTTTATACGTAATTTTTGATGACGAAAAGAATAAGAACAACTCTATTACTCTAAGACTAACCGTTCTCCAGAAATTTGAGATTTTTCGCATTTAGTTATGTCGCTTTTGGAAAAATGTCCAATTACCAAATAAAAACAGAAATTGAATAAAAAATGCAAATTTAGTATTATTTTGAGCAATTAAACTTAATTTAATGAATTATTAAAGCAATAAAAAAAATGAATTTGACTTTGCAGGTAAAGTAATGTGCTGCTCACATTAGTATTTTACTTTCCCTGCAATACATGTTAATGTAAAGTATTGGAATCATGCCGAAAATCGCAAATCGAGTTTTCGACGGAGTTACACGTTTCGGGACTTTCTAGAATACGAAAAAACTATTTTTAGTGTGATGTATGTCAGTGTGTGTCTGTCTGTCTGTCTGTTTGTGCAATGTATGTATCTAGTCTGACTCCAAAACTGATGAACCGAATTTCATAAAATTTGGTAGGTTAGTCACTTGGGTGTGACCCTGTTGCTGATTAGTTTTTAGTACGAACTCGTCTGTTTTTGCGAAATGGCTCGCAAAAATTGCCAGTATCCATTCTAGCTGAAAAACTAATAGACCGAATTTCACAAAATTCGGTGAATAAATCGCTTGTGAGTTACATTGGTTCTGATTAGATTTTGGTACGATTCGAAAAAGAATAACCTGCTTAATTTAAAAAATGTCCCGCAAAAATTGTCAAAATCTAAAATAAAAAACTACGTGTGCTCAAATATATCCATTAAATGCTTGTTTTATGCGTAATTTTAACGAGGAAAAGAATAAGACCACACTCATTACATTAGGACAGGCCGTTCTCGAGATATTTTAGTTTTTTAGTATTTTCCCTACGCCACCTTTGAAAATAAGTCCGCTTACCAAATGAGAACGAAAATTGAATTAAAAGTGATTTAAATTTAATTAAAATAAAGTGAAATGGATATAAGTCTGCAGAGAAAGTTATGTGCGTCCACATCTGAATTTTTTTTCTTGTACCTTTTCTGATATAACGTGGCCGCTCCCAACTAATGCACAAACTGCCCCAACTGATTTGTATGGAATTAAAAACTCTTGTTCCTTATGCACTTTAGTTCTGATTTTTTTAACAATCGCATGGATCCTACATTTAGAACATATTTTATATCCAAAAATGATTATTTACACGTATATTTTTTAGTCTACTTTCTATTAACTTCATGTGAAGGACTTTTGTCTATTTGAAAGTTTTTATTTCACGAAAATTTGGCGGAAATTTTGTCATCTTGGGGACGAATTAGACACGGTTTATGCACGGTTTACTGACCAGGGAGTTACTTTTCACTGGGAGTGTAAATAACTTCTCTCATAATTGAAGCCGACCTTGTGCTTTTCCATTTTATGACTGCCCTACCCCCTATAAAAAAATTAAGCAAATTGAAAATCTTGACAAATATGTCTAGTTATAGAATGCAAGCAATATTTAGAGAATATCTACAAGATTTAATGCTGTTTCCCGGACAAATCAATTGTGTGTATGGCCACGCCCACATATGTCCACGCCCATTTTTTGTCAACTTTGTTATTTGTAAGTTTCAAGACAGAACCATTTCTCACGTCTTTCAACTTCAATAAAAATATCCCTTTTAATCATGCCGTAAAATACTTGGATGTCACACTTAACGCCCACATGACTTTTGAACCTCATATTGAAAACAAACTGGAGTCAGTTGTGCTTCAGTAGCAGTTTTAATCCCTTGCTCTGTAACAAGTCCCACCTCTGTATTACAACGTAGCTATCTTAAGGAATACAAGGAATCTTCCTATATTTCCTAAATTAGAAATCCGGGGGTAACATCTCACCTTGAACTCTCACTTTGGCCGCGTGCTTTTAACGAGAAAGTATCAAAAATCTTCTCTGATTGGCTACTTCGGCTTGACAGACTGCTCATCAGCTGTTAAAAGCTTTCTGTCCACGCCTTCTTTTAGTATGGTAATGGGATTTGAACGTCGATCGCCAGTGTGACACCCTTTCTTAATTATTTCCTGCAAGTAGGGGGCTTACGAAAAAAACACACACCACTGTTTAAGTCCAACCCACCAAAGAAAGGACTTTTGACCGTTTTGAAAGCCTGTTTCAACCATTTATTATATAGGATATCTACCGAGAACAAGCTTCCCCGTTATAAACAAGTCATTGTATCTTTATTTTTAAACACTTTCGCTGTACGATATCGTTTGCAAAAATACATATTGTGAATTTGAGTGTTATTCCAAACGTATTTTTGCATTTAACAATCCCTTGATTTACCCAAAACGTTGTTATTCATCTGATGCCCCTTCTTGGGTGATTTGCTATCTCCTAACTTTTCTCCATTTGATTTCTGTCTCTTTCTTTGCCACCTTTGCCAAATTGGTAGACGTCCATCTTCAAAGGAGTTTTCGGACGCTTTATGCAATTTACAGCTGGTCTAACCAAAAAGCCATCACCCAGTTGCTACAGCAACACAAAAAATAATATTGCTGTCCACTCAAATCACATCTCACTCTGAACGTTCACTTTGGCCGCCTGCTTTTGACGAGGAAGTATCAAAAATCTTCTCTGATTGGGTACTTTGGCTTGACAGAATGCTTGTCAGCTGTTAATCGCTATGTGTCAACATATGGTAATGAGACTTGAACGACGAACCCCCAGTGCCACACCTTTTCTCACTTATATCCTGAAAATAGGGGGCATCTGAAAAAACACACAACTGTTTAAGCCCAACACACCTAAGAAAGAACTTTTAACCGTTTTGGAAGTCTGTTTCAACCATTTATTATATAGGATATCCACGGGGAATAAGCTTCGCCATTACAAACAAGCCATTGCATCTTTATTTTTGAACGCCTCCTCTGTACGAGATAGGTTGCAAAAATGCATACTGTGAAAGAGTATCACTCCGAACCTATTTTTGCATTTAATTACGAATTCTCCTTGATTTTCCCAAAACGAGGTCATTCATCTGACCTCCCTTCTTGGGTGCTTTGCTACCTCGAAATTTTTCTCCACTTGATTTCTGTCTCTTTCTTTGCCACCTCTGCCAAATTGGGAGACGTCCATCTTCAAAGGAGTTTTCCGACGCTTTATGCAATTTACAGCTGGTCAAACCAAAAAGCGATCACCCAGTTGCTACAACAATGCAAAAAATAATATTGCTGTCCGCTCAAATCGCTACGATGAAAGTTTATTTTCCATATGGGGATGTGAGGTTGCAGGTGCTCATGAAACGAAAGTACCTTGGAAACTTGGCACCATTTCGGCTTTTTCACTTGGGGTTTGTTGTTTTATCTTTCACTGTAAATGGAGATCCAGCGTATTCTGTTTTGCTTGATTAATTTGTACTTAATTTCATTGTTTAGGTTTTCCTGTCTCCGCAGAGTATAAGATAGCCAAAATTAAAAATTTATTATATTTACATACCGACCATATCTAGCGATAATATTTTAAAAGTATACAGTATGTAATAAATGATTTTGTTTAAACTCTAACTCTTCTGTTGGCAAAAACTAATATCTTGAAAGCCGTACTAAAGGTGCGGTGAATTAAAATATAGAACTGGGATGGGCTCTCCAATCTGGTAGCAAAGAAAGTTGTTGCGTGTAATGAAAATTCACTGTGTAGGCTTCTTCAAAATTTGATCAATTTTAATTTAGAGGTAATTGCCGGACATTTCGCTATTTCTTAAATATATTTTTATATTAAATACATACGATTATATATCTGCACTTTTGCAGATCATTCCAGATGCGTACGGTCTTTCTGGCCACATGTGGATTGTAAAATAATTTGGAAACTCATCACGGTATTAAATAAATTTTTTTTTAAACAAATTTAATTATTCAAATTTTCTGCAATTTCTGATTGAATTATAAAATTCAAATATAAAATGATAAGAGATTTTAACAATGACGTGTTGACATGCTTTTATTAGCAATTAATATTTTAAAGATATTCATAAAATTTATTTAAACTTTTTATTTAATTTCGCCTCCAATATATATTTAAAACATGTCTTAATATATACCAACAGAGGTGTTTGCAGCTAGCAGTTCATTTCTGAAAGAACACTTAATTAGCAGCCACAGCTAACGATAGATACGCCCGCTGCGCGGGTGCAAGCAATCTGTAAAATATACATATTTAATTAATTCACACAAATCTGATGTGAACAGCATATGACTTCCGTACAGACTTAAATTCATTTTCTCTTTATTTCGATAACAGTTTTTTAAATTGAATTTAATTGCACAAAATAACACTATATTTATTTGTTAACTGACTATATTTTCAAAGGCGGTGTAGAAAAAATTCGAAATAACTAAACTATTTCGAGAACGGTTTGTCTTATTGTAATGGGGTTTACATCGGAAAAATTTATGTGTAAAATGTATTTTTAATTGATACATTTGAGCATATGTAGCTATGCATTTTAGATATTGAAAATTTTGGACAAATTTCGTAGAAAAGTCAGGGTTTTTTCCGAATCATATTAAAATCTAATCACCACCAGGGAAACCTACAAGTGACTTATATAATAAATTTTATGAAATTTGACAATCTAAATTTAGATAGTGTGGATAGATGGATTTTTTCAGCCATTTCACAAAAAAATGGCAAGTTCTTTTGTCCCTAACTGTACCAAAATCTAATCAGCACCAGGATCAGCCACAAGTGATTTACCTAAAAACAAATTATGAAATTCGGTCCATTAAAGTTTATGTTAGATTGGATTCATACATTGCACAGACACACACAGACGTTACGCTATAAATATTTTTTTCGGACTCTAGATTTCCCAAAATGTGTAGATTTGACGAAAACTCCAGTTGCAGTTTTCGAACAATTCCAATACTTTCATTATACAGGGTGTCCCAAAAAGATTGAAACGCGCTTTAATTTTTTACCTGTTGGAGATAAGTGGGCAATGTAGATTACTAAAATGTTGAAAGTAAGGTAGGAAATAAGACTACGTTAATAAAATAGTCCTACCATTAATTTTCAAAAAGCTACACTTTTTAAATTTTTATACGATCCGCTTAGACAAATTTGGTCAATCAGAAAATTCTTATTTTTAATACAACAAGATCATTAAAAAAATGCATATCTGTATCTTTAAAATCAACTGAATTATGATAAAGTAAGCAATCTGACTTATGGCACTTTTCCGTACCATGTGAAAGGCTGTTTCATCACTGAAAATAGAAATCATAAAAAAATTGACGATGGAAATTGTTTAGATCAAAAGTACATTAATATCTGTCGAAATTTTTTAATCACAAATGCATCTAAATGAAGCATTACACAGACAGAGATCATATAAAACAGTGGTACTCCCTATGTGGTTAAGTACCCTATGTATTATCATCCAGTTTTATCTTTCTTGTGATATGTCAAAAATTTACATTTCTAATTTGATATATGGTCCCCATTCACAATGTTCAATTTTCAATTAAATATAATGCGCTCAATTTTAAAGATACAGATATGCGGTTTTTTTTAATGATCTTGTATTAAAAATAAAATGTTTTTGATTGACTAAATTTGTGTAAGGGGTCGTATAAAAATTTAAAAAGTCTAACTTTTTGTAAATGAATGGGAGGACTATTTTATTAACGTAGTCTTATTTCCTACTTTACTACAACATTTTTGCAAATTACATTGCCTACTTATCTCCAACAGCTAAAGAATTAAAGAGCGTTTCAATCATTTTAGGGCAACATGTATATTAAAATGTATAGCAGGAAAAGTATATGTATCGATATCTGATGTAATACACAACGTAGTATCCCTGAATACTGCTCTATACAGCTGTTATTTATACTTTCACTTTTTTATCAGTAATATATGGTAAATAAATTCGTGATGAAAAAGGGAATAATAAGTAAATTTTAAAATTTTAAAATTTATTAAATTTTTAAATTTACTGTTTATGGCGTTTATTCTTTATTACAAATTCGCTAGAGTTGGACCAATATTAGGTTACAACCGCTTTAAACTTTATATTCAACATTATCGTCTGAAACTCAATCAAAATATTTTTATCTTTCTTCCACGGAAACTAAAAGATCCAATTTACAGGCCAGTATTCTGAATTTATGCATTCATTTAGTTCACAGAGAATAGCAACGCAATTATCGGCTTCTATCTTTTAGCCTGCCCACGTCATTACTCTTTCCTTGAATATATGAAAAGGGGATTAGCTTAATTGCTCCAATGAAGAAGGTTAACTTTAACTGGCAGAGCTTTATAAAAGTAGAAGAAATATTATTACTTATGTTTATAAAAATAGCGGTTAGTGATAAGTTACTTAAGTATGTTAAGTTAATGTATTCTGCACTTAATTATGCAAAATTATGTTCGTTAAATATCAATATACTATGGAGACAGAGATAAAGCTAATCAAGTACATAAAAAATCTGATGTGGGCAACACATGACTTTCCTTATATAATGTAATGAATTTACTACTTTTACAGTAAAAAAAATCTGATGTGGGCAACACATGTCTTTCTTTATATAATGAAATGAATTTAGTACTTTTACAGTAAAAGAAATAGGTTTTTCTTCTAGTGGATACTAATATCCTTTCCAAGATATTGAATTTTCGACAATTAGTCGTAATTTTCATTGATTTATCGTAATTTTTATCCATTTGGCGAGATTTTCGTTAATTTGGCAACATTTAAAAAAGTCGCCAAGTTGGCGACATTCCGCCAATTTCGTCGCCAAAATCTCGCCAAGCGTTATGGACGAATAAATAAGTTATATATATATATATATAACTTATTAGATATTGAATTTTCGACATATATTATATAACTATTATTATATATTTATATATTATATAACTTAATAGATATTGAATTTTCCACAATTAGTCGTCATTTTCATTGATTTAGCGTCATTTGTATCCATTTGGCGAGATTTTCGTTAATTTGGCAACATTTCAAAAAGTCGCCAAGTTGGCGACATTCCGCCAATTTCGTCGCCAAAATCTCGCCAAGCGTTATGGACGAAGAAATAAGTTATTCTTACAGCAGATAAATTGGCGTTCAAATGCAAAAGTATTACTCAAAGTATCTTTTTTCATGAATGGAACGAGCTAGATCCACGAGAATGATGTCACCCAATTTATCGCATGATATTATATATGAAAAGTGAACATGTTTCTTAATAGGAAATATTTTTTTTTCTATTTTATATGACTTTTTGATAATTTTCTTGAAAAATGTGCAATATCTCGAGAACGGTTCATGCTAGCGTTCTATAATTTATGTCAATCATTTTCTAATGAAAAATTACATAAGAAATGTCTATTTACGTAACTTTATTATTGGTTTTGATTTTTTGACGATTTTTTCAAAATTTCATTCGAAAATTTAGGGGGGTTCTGAACGTTCGATTGCGTATAAAAACAACAGGCTTCCAGTGTTTACAGAATGCGATTTTTGTACCAAATTTGGTTCGAATCGGTCCATTCGTTCGTCAGTTATCGTCTCCAAAGACCCACTGACACACACACACACACATACTTTCACACACACACACACACATACTTTCACACACACACACACACATACTTTCACACACACACACACACACAGACATCACTTCAAAAATGTTTGATTCGTGATTAGGGATGCTTGAAACGTGCTCTCCCGTCGAAAACTCGAATTCGAATTTTCGACCCTGTCACAATACTTTCCTTATACATTATGTATATAAGGAAAGTAAAAATAGGTACATAATCTAGAAATATGGAAGCGGTTCCCGGCTAAGTATTAAGTGTTTCGCAAAGAATTATATTTTATAAATCTAAGTTAAAAGACAACTAAAATTCAAGATGAGGCTTTATTGTTTTCTCTATTGAAAAACTAGGAGTTTTTGCACTCTGTAACTTAACAGGTTATCCCAGCTATATAATATATGGTGTCAGGTAACGCCAATCTCCAAATTTCAATAAAATCCGATCGGTCAGTTCGGTAGTTTCGTGAAACTGAAGCCTAAAGTGTGCATTTTTTTTATCATGTTCTTTTTCTACTTTAACGGGACTGCAGCACCAACCACCCCAACTGATTTGTGCTAAATTTGAAACCCTTGTCCTTTATACCCTAACGTAGTGATTTTTTTTAACAATTACGTCGATCCTACATTTAGAACGTATTTTATATCCAAAAATGTTCATTTATACGTTTCTTCTTAAACTCACTTTTTAGTAATTTCATATGAAGGACTTTTGTTTATCTGAAAGATTGGTTAAATTTTGTTTCACGAAAATTTCTGAAAAATTTGACCACTTTGGCGAGAAATTAGACGTGGTGTAGACACGATTTACTGTTCCGAGCTTCACTTTTGGCGAGAAGTGTAAATATATCCTTTAATAATGGGGAAGGGAACTTTGTACTCTACTTTTGTATAGGAGCCCGGGAAAGTTTCATGGCTATGCTTCACCCTATAAAAATATTAAGCAAATTGAAAATCTTGACAAATATGTCTAATTATTGAAAATAACCGCATTATTTAGAAAATATCTACAACATTTAATTCCGGGACATTTAAAAATTGTGTATATGGAAACGACTACATTTGTCCACTGCTATTTTTAGCATTAAAGTTAATGTCTGTAAACCTAATGTTATTATTTTAATATTTCATGACAGAAAAATTTACCACGTATTTCATATTCGCAACTGCAATAAAAAAAAATCTGATGTGGGCAGCACATGACTTTCCCTGCAGACTTATATTAACGTTCTCTTTATTTTAATTAAATGTATTTCACTTTTAATTGAATTTTCGTTCTCATTCGGTAACCGGACTTATTTTCAAAGGTGGCGTAGAGAAAATGCGGAAAACAAAAATATCTCGAAAACGGCTAGTGCTAGTGTAATGGGGTTGGTCTTATTATTTTCGTCGTTAAAAGTTACGTATTAAACGAGCATTTAATGGATATATTTGAGTATACCTAGTTCTTTAGTTTAGATTCTGACGATTTTTGCGGGCCATTTTGCAAAAAAAGGCAGGTTATTTTTTTCCGAATCGTACCAAAATCTAATCAGCACCAGGGTAACCCACAAGTGACTTATCTACCGGATTTTGTGAAATTCGGTCCAGTAGTTTTTTAGAGTGGATACAAGCTTTTGCGGGCCATTTCGCAAAAAAAGGCAGGTTCTTTTATTCCCAATCGTACCCAAAACTAATCAGCACCAGACTCGCTCACAGGTGACTTACCTATCAAATTTTGTGAAATTCGAACCATTAGTTTTTTAGTTAGAGTGGATACAAAATCTGCACAGACAGACAGACACACAGACAGACACACAGACACACAGACACACACACAGACGTCACGCTGAAAATGGTTTTTTCGTATTCTAGAGGTCTCGAAACGTGTAGATCCGTCGAAAACTTGAGTTGTGATTTTCGGCATGATTCCAATATTTTCCCAATACATTACCATGTATTGCAGGGAAAGTAATATTGATTTTAACAACACCGTAAAATATTTGGATATGACATTTGACACACACACTACTTTTGGCCCTCATACTCGAAATAACATGGAGTCAGTTAAGTGGTTTAGGAACGTTATTTTCCCGTCTGTTGTGGGTTTTACCTCTGGAGAACAACGTCTATAACCTCAAGAATAGATGGAGCCGTCACAACTGTCATTAGAGTAACAGCCGGGGATAACATTTAACTCTGAACTCTCACTTTGACTTCGTGCTTTTGACGAGAGTGTCCAATATCTTCTGTGATTAGGCATTTGTTTTGGAATTTTGTTCAGCAACTGTAAATCACTTAATGTCCACATGGTAAAACCCATAGTCCACCTATCCTCTCCAAACAACGTTGTTTTGCTCGGCATGAACATTCACTGTGTGGACACAGACAAACTTATATTCTCTGTGTATAAGGTTTTCCCAAAATTTGGACAATTTAAATTTAGAGATAGTTGCGGAATATTTCGTTCTTTGGTTAAAACATTTATATATTATATACACTACAAATATTATATATCTCCATTTCTGCGAAGTATCCCAACTGTGTCCGGACTAGCTGGCAGCATTTGGAATGCAAAATAATTTAGAAGAAGGTGAATAATTTTTTTTTACTCAAATTATATAAATCATTTATACTCACATTTAATTATTCACATTTTCTACAATATCTGATTGCAGTTCAAACATAATTTAATAAGCAAAATTTTAGGGGCGCGTGGATATGTTTTTAAGAACAATTAATATTTTTGGGATGTTCCTATAAAATTTATTTAAGCTTTAAAATTATATTTTAATTTTTCTTCTAAACTATATTTAAAACATGTTTTAATATATACCAGCAGACGTGATCGCAGCTAGCTGTTAATCTTTTAAAGAACACTTATTTAGGAGCCACATCTAGCGATAGATACGCCCGCTGCGAAGGTGCAAGAATTTCGTGAATGACACATATTCAACTAATTCACAAAAAGGAATATCATATTTTCAATAGGTTCTATCATAAGCAAAATTAGCAAAAGCTAGAGACCCGTTACAATAAAGTGAAATAAATCAGTTACTTCATCCCCATTTCGTATAATTATTGAACAGCTTTCATCCTTCATTAACAGCACTTTTGTACTTTAGAACTCAGCTATGCAGCTTCAAGCGATGTGTTTACCGATAATTAACGCATTTTTATATTCCCTACAATATATAATATTCTATGTACAGAAAAAGTATTTTTACAAAGCGAAATTGAATTTTTGCTAGATTTACATATTTTACAGGTGTTAAGAGCATGAATCAAACATTTTCGGAGTTGCGCTTGCTTATGCTATGAGTGTGGTGAGCCTATCCGTGAGTCCACTTTGCCTATATTACTTTATAAATCACCATTGGTTTTTAAACATTGCACTTCCATTAACAGGAATAATCAAGCAAAAATTACATGTATATAGCTAAATTTGTTAAAGTCTAATAACTGTGTTGATCCGACCTATAGAACTTATTTTATATTTCAAAATGTTCATATTACGTTAATTTTTATGCCTATTTTCTATTAATTACGTGAGAAGGAATTTTGTATGCTTTGAATTTCAAATTTCATTTGAAGATAAATTGGCAAAAATTTGGTAACCGTGGCGACAAATTTGACACGGCTTTTGCACGGTTTACTATTCATGTCTTCAATTTTTTTATGAGCGGGTAAATACATTCTCTCGTAATTGTAAAGGCGGCCTTATACTGTACGTTCGCATAGGAGCCCAGGTATGTATTACGGCTGGCATGCTTAATATAAAAAATGAGGTAAATTGAAAATCCTCACAGTTGTGTCTAGTTATAGATAATAAGTATTACATAGAAAATACATTCAAGATTTAGCATTTAACAATTCTGTATATTGCCTCTTCGAAATATGCCCACTCCCATTTTTAGCATTCAGTGCTTTCTTGGGGTATTAAAATAGTGTTAATTTTTCATAAGTATGAAAGAGGGGAGGGGTAAATTTTTATGTTTATGGTTTTACTCCACATCACTGTTCCAGATGATTCCACAATCATGCTACAAACGCGGCTTGCCTGTTGAAATGTTAAACATGTTATACAAAGTACATTAATAATGTAATTTGAAATAATGTAACATTATTCCAATCTGTCGATAATATTCTAAAAGTATATTTTATGTAAGGAATGATTTCGTTAAATAGGAATAGGGTATTGAAACTCCTTAAAATCCAGAAAGCTACGTCAAGCAAGGGCGCGGTGAATAGATATATAAAACTGGAATGGGTAGAACCCGTAATCTATCTATTTTACTCCAAAGAAATTTACTGTCTCTGAGACCTGTTATGCAGTATGGATATCCCCAGTGTAGGTTTGCTCAAAGTTTGAAAAATTAAAATTGAGAGGTAATTTCTGAATAATTTGCTATTTTGTTAAGAAATTTGAATATTCTCTATACTGCATTGCATATGATATGCATCTTCATTCTATTTGTTAATTTGTTAAGATTGTTAATTTGTTAATTTGTTAATTTGCTATTTTGTTAAGAAATTTGAATATTCTCTATACTGCATTGCATATATTATGCATCTTCATTCCAGCAGAACATCCCGGCCGCGTCCGGACCCGCTGGCCGCATGTAGACTGAAAATAATTTTAAAACTCGTGAACTCAGTCTGCTGTTAAATGAAACATTTTAAACGAATTTAAATATCTAAATTTTCTACAAATTTTGAATAGAATTCCAAAATTAAATAATGATATATTAGCGACTTATAGCAGCCGCCTATTGGCATATTTTTGATAGAAATTTATATTAAGATATTCGTAAAATGTATTAAAATTTTAACTTTTTATTTATATTTTTTTAATCTATAATTAAACATTTTAATCTATAATTAAACATATACCGCAGCTAGTTTTTAATTTTTGAAAACACATTTTTAGCAGATGCAACTAACGACAGATAAGCAGCGGGGTGCCATGAATCCGGGAACGATGTATGTTCAACTAATTTGTAAAACGAAAGAACTGATTTTTCATAGGGCTGTTTTCACCATTCGCAAAATTAACAAAAGTTGCAATCTCTCTTATATTATTGGTCCAACTTTCTTTAGTTTATCAAAATTTTATATAATTTTTCGAACAGTCCTTATCCTTCCCTGACAGCAGTTTTGTACTTCAGATCCCAGCTATGCAGCTTCAAGCAATTTACTTCCCAATATTTAACGCATATTTACATTCCCTACATTGCATAATATGCTATGTACAGGAAAACTATTGAAACAAAGTCGAAAACGAGTTTTTGTTAGATATTTATTACATATTTTATAGATTAACACCTGTAAACCCTATCCAAATATTTACAGAGCTACTATGTTCTATTATCTATGATTGTGGTGAACCTATCCGTACCGATATCATTTTTCTTATATTATTATATAAATCAGCTGTGGTTCGTAAATATTAAACTTCCACTAAATGAAATAATTAAGCAAAAAATACATTGATTATACTTTAATTAATTTATAAAATATGCAAACCGTAGCGACAAATGAGACACGATTTATGCACGGTTTACTGTTCCGGTTTTAAAATTTTAATGGGAGTGTATATGTATTATCTCATAAATGTGAAGGTGACCTTGTACTCCACGTTTGCATAGGAACAAAGACATGTGTAACGACTGGCATGCTTCCTATAAAAAAAAATTAATAAATTGAAAATCCTGACAGTTGGGAATAAGCATTATTTATAGAATACCTTCAAGGCATAACAATTCTATATATGGACACTCCCGCATATGTCCACTCCCATATTTAGCATTGAGTGTTTTCTTGGCGTATTAGAAGTGTGTTTATTTGGAATAAGTATGAAGGACGGGAGGAGTAAATTTTTTTGTTTATTTTCTAACTCCACATCACTGTTCCAGATGATACCACAGTCATACGACACAAGCGGCTTGCCTGTTAACACGATAAACGTCTTATTCCAAGTGCATTAATAATATAATTATAATAAAGTAACATTAATTTATAATAATTTAATATTAATTTAAAATAATGTAACATTGTTTGAATAATGTACCATTAATGTAATATATATACCTTGAGAGCTGGGAAGTTAAAGTTAATGTCTCTAAATCTGACATTGTTATTATAAATTTTAATTTCAGATCAATTTCCTACAATTCTGAAATTAGCATCTTCAATGATAATATTAATTTAACTATGCCATAATGTACTTAGATGTCACATTTAACAGCCACATGACTTTTGGCAATTATATTGAATGAAAAGCAACTGGAGTTAGCTAAGTGTGTAAGAAGCACTCTTTTTCATCTGTTTTGTAGTGTGTTCCACTCCTGGAGATCAAGCTTCAGATTTTGAAACAAATCATTGCATCATTGTTTTTGCACGCCTGCTCTGTATGAGACTCAGTTCCAAAAATACATATTGGGAAACATCAGGTTATCAAAAATATATTTTTACGTTTAATAATGAGATCTCCTGGTCTTTTACCAATCGAGGTCCCAACTGATCTCCGTTCTTGGGTGCACCTCGTAAATTTTCTCTTTCTCTCGATTTCTGTCTCTTTCTTCGTTACCTCTGCTAAATTGATAGTTGTCCATCTCCAAGGCACTTGACCGATTACGATTGCTGAAATGTACAACTGGTCCAAACAGACGCTAGCATCCAGTTGCTGCATTCAATAGCTGGGAGCTTAATTTGTTCTTACTTACATTGCTTGTTTTCTTAGCTCTCCACACAGTATAAAATTGCGAAAAATTAAAAGTGAATTATATTGGCGTTCTGTTCATATATGTCGATAATATTTTAAAAGTATATTTTATGTAAAGGATGATTTCGTTCCTAAGGGATGATTCAAAGACAATATTCATTTTAATTACGTAATAAAGTACTTAGATGTCACATTCCTTTTACATTATACTTAACAGCCACATGACTTTCGGCCCTCATATTAAATATAAACTAGAGTCAGCTAAGTGTGCCAGAAGCAGTCTTTTTCACCTGCTCTGTAGTGTGTTCCACTCCTGGAGGTCAACATTCAGCTATACAAACAAGTTTTTACATCATTATTTTTGCTTGCCTGCTCTGTATGAGATTCTATTGCGAGAATACATATTGGGAAACATTAAGTTATATTTTTATTATAACATCAAATTATGTTTTGAATATAACATCAAGTTATATTCAAAAAAATTTTTACATTTAATAATGAATTCTCCTTTGCTCCACCAATCGAGGTTCCAGCTGATCTCCCTTCTTGGGTGCATTGCTATCTCGTAAATTTTCTCTTTATCTCGATTTCTGTCTCTCTCTTCGTTACCTCTGCTAAATTGATAGGTGTCCATCTCCAAGGCACTTGACCGATTACGATTGCTGAAATTTACAACTGGTCCAAACAGACGCTAGCATCCAGTTGCTGGATTCAATAGCTGGAAGCTTAATTTGTTCTTACATTGCTTGTTTTCTTCGCCCTCCATACAGTATAAGATTGCGAAAAATTAAAAGTGAATTATATTGGCGTTCTGTTCATATATGTCGATAATATTTTAAAAGTATATTTTATGTAAGGGAGGATTTCGATCAATGAGCGATGTTGTTCGGATGTCCCAGATAATCCAAAGAGATGCGCCGAACAAGTGCGCGGTGAATAGAAATATAGAACTGGAATAGGTAAAACGTGTAATCTATTTATCCTCTCCAAACAATATAGCTGTCTATGAGACGTGTTACGAAGTATGGATATCCACTATGTAGGCTCACTCAAAATTTGGATAATTTGCTATTTGTAAAGAAATTTGAATTTTCTATATAAAGCATATATTATGTATCTTCATTCCAGCAGAACATCTCAGCTGCTTCCCGACCCGCTGGCCGCATGTGAACTGTAAAATAATTTTAAAACTCGTGAACTCAGCCTGCTGTTAAATAAAGAGTTTAAACAAATTTAAATATTCACATTTTCTACAATTTCTAAATTAATTTCCAAAACAAATTAATGCCATAGAAGTGATTTTTAGGAGTGGCGTATTGGCATGCTTTTAATAGTAATTTATGTTTTTAAGATATTAGTAAAATGTATTTAAATTTGAACTTCTATTTAATTTTTCTTCTAATTAATATTTAAAAC
Organism: Amaurobius ferox; assembly: GCA_951213105.1. Classification (NCBI taxonomy): domain Eukaryota; kingdom Metazoa; phylum Arthropoda; class Arachnida; order Araneae; family Amaurobiidae; genus Amaurobius; species Amaurobius ferox. The sequence goes on along the minus strand of OX578155.1, from coordinate 78,552,479 downwards.
ATGTTTGAATATACTGCAGCTAGTTTTTAATTTTTAATAAACACTTTTTATAAGATATATCTAACGATAGATAAGCAGTGGGGCACAAGAAATCCGGGAACGATACATGTTCAACTAATTTGCAAAAAGGAACAGCTTATTATCAATAGGGCTGTTTCCACCATAGGCAAAGTTAAGAAAAGTTAAAAGTCCTCTAATATTAATGGTTCTAGTTCCATTAGTTCATTAAAATGTTGTATAATTACTTGAACAGTCTCTATTCCTTCCAAACATCACTTTTGTACGTCAGAACTCACCTATGCAGCTTCATGCAAATTACTTCGCGATATTTAAACATTTTTACATTCACTACATTACATAATATGCTATGTAAAGGAAAACAATTTTAACAAAGTCGAAAAAGAGTATTTGTTAGATTTACATGTTTTACAGGTGTTAGAACACTAGCCAAACATTTTCAGATTATGAGTGTGCTGTACCTAACCGTGCCTATATAATTTTGTCTATATAACTTTATAAATCAGCGGTGGTTCTGAAATATCAAACTTCCACTAAATGGAATAATCTAGCAAAATTATCTTTATATAGCTTAATTAGTCAATGTCTCATAATTGCTTTTATCCGACATTTAGAACACATTTTACATCTCAAAATTTTCATTGAAACGGTACTTTTAATGCCTACTTCCTACTAACTTGTTTATTTCAAAGTTTGATCAAATGTTTTGGACAAAAATTGGGTATCCATGGCGACAAATTAGACACGGTTTATGCACGGTTTACTGTTACGGGCTTAATCTTTTACGTGGAGTGTAAATATCTTCTCTCATATTTGTAAATGCGATTTTGTACTTTACATTTGCATAGGATCCTAGGAGAGTGTTACGGCGCACTTGCTTCCTATAAATAATTAAGCTGATTGAAAATCCTGACAATTATGTCCAGTGATTGAAAATAACCATTATTTAGAAAATATATACAAGATTTAATTGTGTAGTCGAGACATTTAGAAAATGTGTATATGGTCACGGCAACATGAGTTTATTTTCGAAATTAGCATACGGTGTTTTCTTGAGGTATTAAAATAGCGTTTATTTGGAAAAATTATGAAAGAGGAGGAGATTTTCAAGTACATGGTTTCACTCCACATCACCATCCCGACGATACCACAGTCACGCTACTCATGCGGCTCGCCTGTTAACACTATAAACATCTTGTACAAAGCACATTTCCCCAACCTTCAGTGCTGAAAAGTCAAAGTTAATGCCTCTAATTCTAACATTGTTATTTTAAAGTTTCATGATAGAACAATTTCCAACGTCTTTCAAATTAGAATCTTCAATGAAAATATTCTTTTTTACTACGCGTTACAGTACTCTTTATGTCACTCTATAATATCCATATGATTTTGCCCCTCATATTGAAAACACATTGGAGGCTGATAAGTGCATTACAAGCTACTCTCCCTGGTCTTTAATGTCTTCCTCTTCTGGAGAGCAAGCTTCACTTTTATAAACAAGCCTTTACATCTTTGTTTTTGAACGACTGTTCTGCATGAGGAAAGTTGCAAAAATACATATTGAGGAATAGCAATTTAACCAAAATATTATTTTGCGTTTAATAGCGAATTTTCCTGTTCTTTCCCAAACGAGGTCCCAAGTGACCTACCTCCCTTCTTGGGTGCTTTGCTACAGCGGAAATGTTCTCCTTCTCTCGATTTCTGTCTCTTTCTTCGTTACCTCTGCTAAATTGGTGGTTGTCCATATCCAAGGAACTTGAACGATTACGATTCCATAATCTTTCAACTGATCCAAATAGAAGCCAGCAACATGCTGCTGGATGCAACAGCTGTATTCTACTTTATTTGATTAATTTTTAGTTAACTACGTTGTTAAAGTTTTCTTAGCTCTCCTCAGAGTATAAGATGGCAAAAAATTAAAAGTCAAATATATCTGCGTACCGCTATATGTGTCGATAATACTTCAAAATAAAATTTTATGTAGTAAATGATTTAGTTCAGTCAATGCTTGCATTTGAGACAAAAGGCATCCAGAAAGCTGCTCAAAAAATGGTGGCAGTTGAATAAAAATAAAGAACTGGAATGGGGAAAATGCGTGGTCTGTCTATCCTCATCAAACCAAATTACTGGCTATAAGGAAACGTGTTACTGGGTATGAATATCCCCACTGAAGGCTTGCTTAAATTTTGGATAATTTTAAATTAGAGGTAATTGCTGGATACTTTGCAATTTCGTAAAGAAACTTGGATATTCTATATACAGCATATATTATGTGACTTTATTCCAGTAGAACATCCCACCATCGTCCAGACACGCTGGCCACATGTGGACTGTAAAATAATTTTAAAACTTATGAACTCAGCCTGCTGTTAAATAAAATTGTATATTGAAAACAAATTGGAGTCAGATAAGTGCATTAGAAGCTACCCCCTGTTCTGTAATGTGTTCCTTTTCTGGAGAGCAAGATTCACTTTTATAAACAAGTCATTGCATCTTTATTTTTGAACACCTGCTCTGCATGAGGAATGTTGCAAAAATACATATTGGGTAATAGCAATTTATCCAAAATATAGTTTTGCGTTCAATAGCGAATTTTTCTGGACTTTCCCAAACGAGGTTCCAACTGACCTTCCTTCTTGGGTACTTTGCTACAGCAGAAATGTTCTTCTCTCGATTTCTGCCTCTTTCTTCGTTACCTCTGCTAAATTGGTAGTTGTTCATATCCAAGGAACCTGGACGATTACGATTCCTTAAATTTACAGCTGTACCAAAAAGAAGCCAGCATCCTGCTGCTGGATGCAACAGCTGTATTCTACTTTATTTGATTAATTTTTACTTAACTACGTTGTTAAAGATTTCGTAGCTCTCCATATAGTATAAGATTGCGAAAAATTGAAAGTGATATATATCTGCCTGCCGGTCTTTATATCGCGCTCTCTCGTAGGTCCCACCTCTGGCGAGAACGACGTAGATATGCTAATGAAAAGATGGTGTCTTCTTATCTTTTCCAATATTAGAAATCCGTGAGTAAAATCTCACTCTTCACTTTGGCCTCGTATTTTTGACGAGATAGTATCACATATCTTTTCTGATTGGCTTCTTTTTTTGACATTGTGCTTGTCAACTATTAATCATTTTATATCCAAGCCATATATATATTCGTATACTAAAGGGATTGGAACGTTGACCCCCTGTGCATACCATAAGTACCCATATCATTTCTTAATTTAGAAAAACCTTACTATTTAATTTAATTACTGTCCTTTGGGCCGCGGTAGTTCCGGAATGCCGCTGTCCGCAAAGAGTTAAGGAATGGATTCTGCAATCAGTAAAGCAAAATTCCGTTTGTTAAATCCATCAGTATACTTTGCAACAATTTAGAATAGTCTTTTACTGTAGATAGAATTCTATGTCCTGGGGTAGTATAAGTTGATAGTAGTCATGAACCGACTATCTCTACCCTTTTAAAAACATGGACTGCGATCCATGTGTGCGTGGCACTGCACTCAAGTAATTTCAATTCAATCACATAATATAAAGCAATTAATTTACGTTCCTTTATACCATCTACTATACAATAAACTTGATAAAATATTTATCATGTTTAATGCCTCAAACTTTTTATCTCCAGTGTTCAGTTTTTGATCATACTATGCAAGAAATGGTACTAACTCTCTCTGACTTTATGCTTCATATAATTCAATTTCAACCAATTCCCATTAACTGCATTGTTTGAAACGTTTATTTGAGGATAAAACAAGAAGCAAGTCCCCTTTAACTCCATCGTTTATTCTGAGTTTGAATTTGTATGACCTTTCAATATTAACTTTTCTTTTGAACTTCATGGAGGTGCTTTCATTTTTAACTCCACTAGCTGAACACAATTTCCTTTTATTTTTTCAAGCATTAAACTCTCATGACCATGAAATTGCATTATGTTGTGTCAACGCCTTCGGCTTTAGATTATAAACAGGATATATCAAAAACGGGCAAACATTGAGAGGTTAGTTCTCCAGATCCTAGGGTTTATTAGGAAAACAAATTTTAGGTTCGACTTTAGCATGGTCGAATTAGCATGCATGAGTTTACGTAGTCTTACTTACTGTCTACGTAGCCGCAACACAAAATGAGGTACTTTAACATCCATTGTTGTAAATAAATTAAAAATGTGTCCAATATCCAGTTTCGTTTTCAGCTTCTGATGTCATACGTCACTCGGAATTTCAGAAAACTGCTCTTTATAGATGCAATAAATGGTTGCAATGCTTCATCCCAAATACATGTGTAATAATAAATAAACTCAAATTATCACATTTTTTCAAATTTTGAAATTTTCTGTTTATGGCGTTTACTCTTTATGGCAAATTTGCCACCGTTGAGCTAACATTAATTTTCTGCCATTCCATAACTTTATTTTCGACATTATCGTCTTATACTCACGGAAAATATTTTTATCTTTCTTCCACGAAAACCAAAAGATCCAATCTACAACCAGTATTCTGAATTTATGCATTCATTTAGTTCACAGAGAATGGCAACACAATTATCGGCTTCGATCTTTCAGCCTGCTCACGTAATTATTCTTCGCGTGAATATATGAAAATGGAATCTGCTTAATTGTTCCAATGAAGAAGGTCATATTTAACTGGCAGAGCTTTATAAAAGTAAAAGAAGTATTATTACTTATTTTTACAAACATAGTGGCTAGTAATAAGTTACTTAAGGAATACGTTCTGCACATAATTATGCGAAATTACGCTTGTTAAACATCAATATACTATGGAGACAGAGATAAATCTAGTCAAGTATGTTGCAAAAAAATACATAATTTAGAAATACGGAAGCGTTTCCCGGATTATATTCATCTAAGTGAAAACACAACGAAAATTCGAGATGGCTCGTTAATGTTTACTGGATTAAAACTCTGGGAGTTTTTATCACTCTGAAACTTAACACATGTTATCCCAACTTTGTGATCTTCGGGTGACAGGTACGGGCAGTCTAGGTCACATAGTACTCGAAATTTAAAAAAAATCTGTTCAATCTTCGGGAATTTGAAGTTTAAAGTGTGCTTATCTTGTTTTTCATGTACTTTTTCTAATTCTTCCCGGACTACAGCCCGAACCGCCCCAACTGATTTGTATAAAATTACTCCTGTTCCTTATGCACTAAAGTAATGCATTTTATAACAGCTATATGGATTCTACATTTAGAACATATTTTATATCCAAAAATGTTCATTTATACGTACATTTTTAAGCCCACTTTCTATTAACTTCATGAGAAGGACTTCTATTTATTTGAAAGTTTGGTCAAAATTTTTTTCACGAAAGATTGGCGAAAATTTGCCCATCTTGGGGACGAATTAGAAACGATTTATGCACGTTTTACTGATCCGGGCATTACCTTTTACTTGGAGAGTAAAAAACTGCTCTCATAATTGAAAGTGGCCTTGTACTCTATTTTATGGCTGCCCTGCCCACAATAGAAAAATTAAACAAATTGAAAAACTTGAAAAATATGTCTAGTTATAGAATATAAGCATTATATAGGCAATATCTAAAAGATTTAATTGTGTTTCCGGGAAATTTAACAATTATGCATATGGCCACTTCCACATATGTCAACGCCTATTTTTAGTGAAATATTGTTATTTAAAAGTTTCACAACAGAAGAATTTTCCACATCTTTCAAATTCGCATCTTCAATAAAAATAATTAATGTATTCTGCACTTAATTATGCAAAATTATGTTCGTTAAATATCAATATACTATGGAGACAGAGATAAAGCTAATCAAGTACATAAAAAATCTGATGTGGGCAACACATGACTTTCCTTATATAATGTAATGAATTTACTACTTTTACAGTAAAAAAAATCTGATGTGGGCAACACATGTCTTTCTTTATATAATGAAATGAATTTAGTACTTTTACAGTAAAAGAAATAGGTTTTTCTTCTAGTGGATACTAATATCCTTTCCAAGATATTGAATTTTCGACAATTAGTCGTAATTTTCATTGATTTATCGTAATTTTTATCCATTTGGCGAGATTTTCGTTAATTTGGCAACATTTAAAAAAGTCGCCAAGTTGGCGACATTCCGCCAATTTCGTCGCCAAAATCTCGCCAAGCGTTATGGACGAATAAATAAGTTATATATATATATATATATAACTTATTAAATATTGAATTTTCGACATATATTATATAACTATTATTATATATTTATATATTATATAACTTAATAGATATTGAATTTTCCACAATTAGTCGTCATTTTCATTGATTTAGCGTCATTTGTATCCATTTGGCGAGATTTTCGTTAATTTGGCAACATTTCAAAAAGTCGCCAAGTTGGCGACATTCCGCCAATTTCGTCGCCAAAATCTCGCCAAGCGTTATGGACGAAGAAATAAGTTATTCTTACAGCAGATAAATTGGCGTTCAAATGCAAAAGTATTACTCAAAGTATCTTTTTTCATGAATGGAACGAGCTAGATCCACGAGAATGATGTCACCCAATTTATCGCATGATATTATATATGAAAAGTGAACATGTTTCTTAATAGGAAATATTTTTTTTTCTATTTTATATGACTTTTTGATAATTTTCTTGAAAAATGTGCAATATCTCGAGAACGGTTCATGCTAGCGTTCTATAATTTATGTCAATCATTTTCTAATGAAAAATTACATAAGAAATGTCTATTTACGTAACTTTATTATTGGTTTTGATTTTTTGACGATTTTTTCAAAATTTCATTCGAAAATTTAGGGGGGTTCTGAACGTTCGATTGCGTATAAAAACAACAGGCTTCCAGTGTTTACAGAATGCGATTTTTGTACCAAATTTGGTTCGAATCGGTCCATTCGTTCGTCAGTTATCGTCTCCAAAGACCCACTGACACACACACACACACATACTTTCACACACACACACACACATACTTTCACACACACACACACACATACTTTCACACACACACACACACACAGACATCACTTCAAAAATGTTTGATTCGTGATTAGGGATGCTTGAAACGTGCTCTCCCGTCGAAAACTCGAATTCGAATTTTCGACCCTGTCACAATACTTTCCTTATACATTATGTATATAAGGAAAGTAAAAATAGGTACATAATCTAGAAATATGGAAGCGGTTCCCGGCTAAGTATTAAGTGTTTCGCAAAGAATTATATTTTATAAATCTAAGTTAAAAGACAACTAAAATTCAAGATGAGGCTTTATTGTTTTCTCTATTGAAAAACTAGGAGTTTTTGCACTCTGTAACTTAACAGGTTATCCCAGCTATATAATATATGGTGTCAGGTAACGCCAATCTCCAAATTTCAATAAAATCCGATCGGTCAGTTCGGTAGTTTCGTGAAACTGAAGCCTAAAGTGTGCATTTTTTTTATCATGTTCTTTTTCTACTTTAACGGGACTGCAGCACCAACCACCCCAACTGATTTGTGCTAAATTTGAAACCCTTGTCCTTTATACCCTAACGTAGTGATTTTTTTTAACAATTACGTCGATCCTACATTTAGAACGTATTTTATATCCAAAAATGTTCATTTATACGTTTCTTCTTAAACTCACTTTTTAGTAATTTCATATGAAGGACTTTTGTTTATCTGAAAGATTGGTTAAATTTTGTTTCACGAAAATTTCTGAAAAATTTGACCACTTTGGCGAGAAATTAGACGTGGTGTAGACACGATTTACTGTTCCGAGCTTCACTTTTGGCGAGAAGTGTAAATATATCCTTTAATAATGGGGAAGGGAACTTTGTACTCTACTTTTGTATAGGAGCCCGGGAAAGTTTCATGGCTATGCTTCACCCTATAAAAATATTAAGCAAATTGAAAATCTTGACAAATATGTCTAATTATTGAAAATAACCGCATTATTTAGAAAATATCTACAACATTTAATTCCGGGACATTTAAAAATTGTGTATATGGAAACGACTACATTTGTCCACTGCTATTTTTAGCATTAAAGTTAATGTCTGTAAACCTAATGTTATTATTTTAATATTTCATGACAGAAAAATTTACCACGTATTTCATATTCGCAACTGCAATAAAAAAAAATCTGATGTGGGCAGCACATGACTTTCCCTGCAGACTTATATTAACGTTCTCTTTATTTTAATTAAATGTATTTCACTTTTAATTGAATTTTCGTTCTCATTCGGTAACCGGACTTATTTTCAAAGGTGGCGTAGAGAAAATGCGGAAAACAAAAATATCTCGAAAACGGCTAGTGCTAGTGTAATGGGGTTGGTCTTATTATTTTCGTCGTTAAAAGTTACGTATTAAACGAGCATTTAATGGATATATTTGAGTATACCTAGTTCTTTAGTTTAGATTCTGACGATTTTTGCGGGCCATTTTGCAAAAAAAGGCAGGTTATTTTTTTCCGAATCGTACCAAAATCTAATCAGCACCAGGGTAACCCACAAGTGACTTATCTACCGGATTTTGTGAAATTCGGTCCAGTAGTTTTTTAGAGTGGATACAAGCTTTTGCGGGCCATTTCGCAAAAAAAGGCAGGTTCTTTTATTCCCAATCGTACCCAAAACTAATCAGCACCAGACTCGCTCACAGGTGACTTACCTATCAAATTTTGTGAAATTCGAACCATTAGTTTTTTAGTTAGAGTGGATACAAAATCTGCACAGACAGACAGACACACAGACAGACACACAGACACACAGACACACACACAGACGTCACGCTGAAAATGGTTTTTTCGTATTCTAGAGGTCTCGAAACGTGTAGATCCGTCGAAAACTTGAGTTGTGATTTTCGGCATGATTCCAATATTTTCCCAATACATTACCATGTATTGCAGGGAAAGTAATATTGATTTTAACAACACCGTAAAATATTTGGATATGACATTTGACACACACACTACTTTTGGCCCTCATACTCGAAATAACATGGAGTCAGTTAAGTGGTTTAGGAACGTTATTTTCCCGTCTGTTGTGGGTTTTACCTCTGGAGAACAACGTCTATAACCTCAAGAATAGATGGAGCCGTCACAACTGTCATTAGAGTAACAGCCGGGGATAACATTTAACTCTGAACTCTCACTTTGACTTCGTGCTTTTGACGAGAGTGTCCAATATCTTCTGTGATTAGGCATTTGTTTTGGAATTTTGTTCAGCAACTGTAAATCACTTAATGTCCACATGGTAAAACCCATAGTCCACCTATCCTCTCCAAACAACGTTGTTTTGCTCGGCATGAACATTCACTGTGTGGACACAGACAAACTTATATTCTCTGTGTATAAGGTTTTCCCAAAATTTGGACAATTTAAATTTAGAGATAGTTGCGGAATATTTCGTTCTTTGGTTAAAACATTTATATATTATATACACTACAAATATTATATATCTCCATTTCTGCGAAGTATCCCAACTGTGTCCGGACTAGCTGGCAGCATTTGGAATGCAAAATAATTTAGAAGAAGGTGAATAATTTTTTTTTACTCAAATTATATAAATCATTTATACTCACATTTAATTATTCACATTTTCTACAATATCTGATTGCAGTTCAAACATAATTTAATAAGCAAAATTTTAGGGGCGCGTGGATATGTTTTTAAGAACAATTAATATTTTTGGGATGTTCCTATAAAATTTATTTAAGCTTTAAAATTATATTTTAATTTTTCTTCTAAACTATATTTAAAACATGTTTTAATATATACCAGCAGACGTGATCGCAGCTAGCTGTTAATCTTTTAAAGAACACTTATTTAGGAGCCACATCTAGCGATAGATACGCCCGTTGCGAAGGTGCAAGAATTTCGTGAATGACACATATTCAACTAATTCACAAAAAGGAATATCATATTTTCAATAGGTTCTATCATAAGCAAAATTAGCAAAAGCTAGAGACCCGTTACAATAAAGTGAAATAAATCAGTTACTTCATCCCCATTTCGTATAATTATTGAACAGCTTTCATCCTTCATTAACAGCACTTTTGTACTTTAGAACTCAGCTATGCAGCTTCAAGCGATGTGTTTACCGATAATTAACGCATTTTTATATTCCCTACAATATATAATATTCTATGTACAGAAAAAGTATTTTTACAAAGCGAAATTGAATTTTTGCTAGATTTACATATTTTACAGGTGTTAAGAGCATGAATCAAACATTTTCGGAGTTGCGCTTGCTTATGCTATGAGTGTGGTGAGCCTATCCGTGAGTCCACTTTGCCTATATTACTTTATAAATCACCATTGGTTTTTAAACATTGCACTTCCATTAACAGGAATAATCAAGCAAAAATTACATGTATATAGCTAAATTTGTTAAAGTCTAATAACTGTGTTGATCCGACCTATAGAACTTATTTTATATTTCAAAATGTTCATATTACGTTAATTTTTATGCCTATTTTCTATTAATTACGTGAGAAGGAATTTTGTATGCTTTGAATTTCAAATTTCATTTGAAGATAAATTGGCAAAAATTTGGTAACCGTGGCGACAAATTTGACACGGCTTTTGCACGGTTTACTATTCATGTCTTCAATTTTTTTATGAGCGGGTAAATACATTCTCTCGTAATTGTAAAGGCGGCCTTATACTGTACGTTCGCATAGGAGCCCAGGTATGTATTACGGCTGGCATGCTTAATATAAAAAATGAGGTAAATTGAAAATCCTCACAGTTGTGTCTAGTTATAGATAATAAGTATTACATAGAAAATACATTCAAGATTTAGCATTTAACAATTCTGTATATTGCCTCTTCGAAATATGCCCACTCCCATTTTTAGCATTCAGTGCTTTCTTGGGGTATTAAAATAGTGTTAATTTTTCATAAGTATGAAAGAGGGGAGGGGTAAATTTTTATGTTTATGGTTTTACTCCACATCACTGTTCCAGATGATTCCACAATCATCCTACAAACGCGGCTTGCCTGTTGAAATGTTAAACATGTTATACAAAGTACATTAATAATGTAATTTGAAATAATGTAACATTATTCCAATCTGTCGATAATATTCTAAAAGTATATTTTATGTAAGGAATGATTTCGTTAAATAGGAATAGGGTATTGAAACTCCTTAAAATCCAGAAAGCTACGTCAAGCAAGGGCGCGGTGAATAGATATATAAAACTGGAATGGGTAGAACCCGTAATCTATCTATTTTACTCCAAAGAAATTTACTGTCTCTGAGACCTGTTATGCAGTATGGATATCCCCAGTGTAGGTTTGCTCAAAGTTTGAAAAATTAAAATTGAGAGGTAATTTCTGAATAATTTGCTATTTTGTTAAGAAATTTGAATATTCTCTATACTGCATTGCATATGATATGCATCTTCATTCTATTTGTTAATTTGTTAAGATTGTTAATTTGTTAATTTGTTAATTTGCTATTTTGTTAAGAAATTTGAATATTCTCTATACTGCATTGCATATATTATGCATCTTCATTCCAGCAGAACATCCCGGCCGCGTCCGGACCCGCTGGCCGCATGTAGACTGAAAATAATTTTAAAACTCGTGAACTCAGTCTGCTGTTAAATGAAACATTTTAAACGAATTTAAATATCTAAATTTTCTACAAATTTTGAATAGAATTCCAAAATTAAATAATGATATATTAGCGACTTATAGCAGCCGCCTATTGGCATATTTTTGATAGAAATTTATATTAAGATATTCGTAAAATGTATTAAAATTTTAACTTTTTATTTATATTTTTTTAATCTATAATTAAACATTTTAATCTATAATTAAACATATACCGCAGCTAGTTTTTAATTTTTGAAAACACATTTTTAGCAGATGCAACTAACGACAGATAAGCAGCGGGGTGCCATGAATCCGGGAACGATGTATGTTCAACTAATTTGTAAAACGAAAGAACTGATTTTTCATAGGGCTGTTTTCACCATTCGCAAAATTAACAAAAGTTGCAATCTCTCTTATATTATTGGTCCAACTTTCTTTAGTTTATCAAAATTTTATATAATTTTTCGAACAGTCCTTATCCTTCCCTGACAGCAGTTTTGTACTTCAGATCCCAGCTATGCAGCTTCAAGCAATTTACTTCCCAATATTTAACGCATATTTACATTCCCTACATTGCATAATATGCTATGTACAGGAAAACTATTGAAACAAAGTCGAAAACGAGTTTTTGTTAGATATTTATTACATATTTTATAGATTAACACCTGTAAACCCTATCCAAATATTTACAGAGCTACTATGTTCTATTATCTATGATTGTGGTGAACCTATCCGTACCGATATCATTTTTCTTATATTATTATATAAATCAGCTGTGGTTCGTAAATATTAAACTTCCACTAAATGAAATAATTAAGCAAAAAATACATTGATTATACTTTAATTAATTTATAAAATATGCAAACCGTAGCGACAAATGAGACACGATTTATGCACGGTTTACTGTTCCGGTTTTAAAATTTTAATGGGAGTGTATATGTATTATCTCATAAATGTGAAGGTGACCTTGTACTCCACGTTTGCATAGGAACAAAGACATGTGTAACGACTGGCATGCTTCCTATAAAAAAAAATTAATAAATTGAAAATCCTGACAGTTGGGAATAAGCATTATTTATAGAATACCTTCAAGGCATAACAATTCTATATATGGACACTCCCGCATATGTCCACTCCCATATTTAGCATTGAGTGTTTTCTTGGCGTATTAGAAGTGTGTTTATTTGGAATAAGTATGAAGGACGGGAGGAGTAAATTTTTTTGTTTATTTTCTAACTCCACATCACTGTTCCAGATGATACCACAGTCATACGACACAAGCGGCTTGCCTGTTAACACGATAAACGTCTTATTCCAAGTGCATTAATAATATAATTATAATAAAGTAACATTAATTTATAATAATTTAATATTAATTTAAAATAATGTAACATTGTTTGAATAATGTACCATTAATGTAATATATATACCTTGAGAGCTGGGAAGTTAAAGTTAATGTCTCTAAATCTGACATTGTTATTATAAATTTTAATTTCAGATCAATTTCCTACAATTCTGAAATTAGCATCTTCAATGATAATATTAATTTAACTATGCCATAATGTACTTAGATGTCACATTTAACAGCCACATGACTTTTGGCAATTATATTGAATGAAAAGCAACTGGAGTTAGCTAAGTGTGTAAGAAGCACTCTTTTTCATCTGTTTTGTAGTGTGTTCCACTCCTGGAGATCAAGCTTCAGATTTTGAAACAAATCATTGCATCATTGTTTTTGCACGCCTGCTCTGTATGAGACTCAGTTCCAAAAATACATATTGGGAAACATCAGGTTATCAAAAATATATTTTTACGTTTAATAATGAGATCTCCTGGTCTTTTACCAATCGAGGTCCCAACTGATCTCCGTTCTTGGGTGCACCTCGTAAATTTTCTCTTTCTCTCGATTTCTGTCTCTTTCTTCGTTACCTCTGCTAAATTGATAGTTGTCCATCTCCAAGGCACTTGACCGATTACGATTGCTGAAATGTACAACTGGTCCAAACAGACGCTAGCATCCAGTTGCTGCATTCAATAGCTGGGAGCTTAATTTGTTCTTACTTACATTGCTTGTTTTCTTAGCTCTCCACACAGTATAAAATTGCGAAAAATTAAAAGTGAATTATATTGGCGTTCTGTTCATATATGTCGATAATATTTTAAAAGTATATTTTATGTAAAGGATGATTTCGTTCCTAAGGGATGATTCAAAGACAATATTCATTTTAATTACGTAATAAAGTACTTAGATGTCACATTCCTTTTACATTATACTTAACAGCCACATGACTTTCGGCCCTCATATTAAATATAAACTAGAGTCAGCTAAGTGTGCCAGAAGCAGTCTTTTTCACCTGCTCTGTAGTGTGTTCCACTCCTGGAGGTCAACATTCAGCTATACAAACAAGTTTTTACATCATTATTTTTGCTTGCCTGCTCTGTATGAGATTCTATTGCGAGAATACATATTGGGAAACATTAAGTTATATTTTTATTATAACATCAAATTATGTTTTGAATATAACATCAAGTTATATTCAAAAAAATTTTTACATTTAATAATGAATTCTCCTTTGCTCCACCAATCGAGGTTCCAGCTGATCTCCCTTCTTGGGTGCATTGCTATCTCGTAAATTTTCTCTTTATCTCGATTTCTGTCTCTCTCTTCGTTACCTCTGCTAAATTGATAGGTGTCCATCTCCAAGGCACTTGACCGATTACGATTGCTGAAATTTACAACTGGTCCAAACAGACGCTAGCATCCAGTTGCTGGATTCAATAGCTGGAAGCTTAATTTGTTCTTACATTGCTTGTTTTCTTCGCCCTCCATACAGTATAAGATTGCGAAAAATTAAAAGTGAATTATATTGGCGTTCTGTTCATATATGTCGATAATATTTTAAAAGTATATTTTATGTAAGGGAGGATTTCGATCAATGAGCGATGTTGTTCGGATGTCCCAGATAATCCAAAGAGATGCGCCGAACAAGTGCGCGGTGAATAGAAATATAGAACTGGAATAGGTAAAACGTGTAATCTATTTATCCTCTCCAAACAATATAGCTGTCTATGAGACGTGTTACGAAGTATGGATATCCACTATGTAGGCTCACTCAAAATTTGGATAATTTGCTATTTGTAAAGAAATTTGAATTTTCTATATAAAGCATATATTATGTATCTTCATTCCAGCAGAACATCTCAGCTGCTTCCCGACCCGCTGGCCGCATGTGAACTGTAAAATAATTTTAAAACTCGTGAACTCAGCCTGCTGTTAAATAAAGAGTTTAAACAAATTTAAATATTCACATTTTCTACAATTTCTAAATTAATTTCCAAAACAAATTAATGCCATAGAAGTGATTTTTAGGAGTGGCGTATTGGCATGCTTTTAATAGTAATTTATGTTTTTAAGATATTAGTAAAATGTATTTAAATTTGAACTTCTATTTAATTTTTCTTCTAATTAATATTTAAAACATGTTTGAATATACTGCAGCTAGTTTTTAATTTTTAATAAACACTTTTTATAAGATATATCTAACGATAGATAAGCAGTGGGGCACAAGAAATCCGGGAACGATACATGTTCAACTAATTTGCAAAAAGGAACAGCTTATTATCAATAGGGCTGTTTCCACCATAGGCAAAGTTAAGAAAAGTTAAAAGTCCTCTAATATTAATGGTTCTAGTTCCATTAGTTCATTAAAATGTTGTATAATTACTTGAACAGTCTCTATTCCTTCCAAACATCACTTTTGTACGTCAGAACTCACCTATGCAGCTTCATGCAAATTACTTCGCGATATTTAAACATTTTTACATTCACTACATTACATAATATGCTATGTAAAGGAAAACAATTTTAACAAAGTCGAAAAAGAGTATTTGTTAGATTTACATGTTTTACAGGTGTTAGAACACTAGCCAAACATTTTCAGATTATGAGTGTGCTGTACCTAACCGTGCCTATATAATTTTGTCTATATAACTTTATAAATCAGCGGTGGTTCTGAAATATCAAACTTCCACTAAATGGAATAATCTAGCAAAATTATCTTTATATAGCTTAATTAGTCAATGTCTCATAATTGCTTTTATCCGACATTTAGAACACATTTTACATCTCAAAATTTTCATTGAAACGGTACTTTTAATGCCTACTTCCTACTAACTTGTTTATTTCAAAGTTTGATCAAATGTTTTGGACAAAAATTGGGTATCCATGGCGACAAATTAGACACGGTTTATGCACGGTTTACTGTTACGGGCTTAATCTTTTACGTGGAGTGTAAATATCTTCTCTCATATTTGTAAATGCGATTTTGTACTTTACATTTGCATAGGATCCTAGGAGAGTGTTACGGCGCACTTGCTTCCTATAAATAATTAAGCTGATTGAAAATCCTGACAATTATGTCCAGTGATTGAAAATAACCATTATTTAGAAAATATATACAAGATTTAATTGTGTAGTCGAGACATTTAGAAAATGTGTATATGGTCACGGCAACATGAGTTTATTTTCGAAATTAGCATACGGTGTTTTCTTGAGGTATTAAAATAGGGTTTATTTGGAAAAATTATGAAAGAGGAGGAGATTTTCAAGTACATGGTTTCACTCCACATCACCATCCCGACGATACCACAGTCACGCTACTCATGCGGCTCGCCTGTTAACACTATAAACATCTTGTACAAAGCACATTTCCCCAACCTTCAGTGCTGAAAAGTCAAAGTTAATGCCTCTAATTCTAACATTGTTATTTTAAAGTTTCATGATAGAACAATTTCCAACGTCTTTCAAATTAGAATCTTCAATGAAAATATTCTTTTTTACTACGCGTTACAGTACTCTTTATGTCACTCTATAATATCCATATGATTTTGCCCCTCATATTGAAAACACATTGGAGGCTGATAAGTGCATTACAAGCTACTCTCCCTGGTCTTTAATGTCTTCCTCTTCTGGAGAGCAAGCTTCACTTTTATAAACAAGCCTTTACATCTTTGTTTTTGAACGACTGTTCTGCATGAGGAAAGTTGCAAAAATACATATTGAGGAATAGCAATTTAACCAAAATATTATTTTGCGTTTAATAGCGAATTTTCCTGTTCTTTCCCAAACGAGGTCCCAAGTGACCTACCTCCCTTCTTGGGTGCTTTGCTACAGCGGAAATGTTCTCCTTCTCTCGATTTCTGTCTCTTTCTTCGTTACCTCTGCTAAATTGGTGGTTGTCCATATCCAAGGAACTTGAACGATTACGATTCCATAATCTTTCAACTGATCCAAATAGAAGCCAGCAACATGCTGCTGGATGCAACAGCTGTATTCTACTTTATTTGATTAATTTTTAGTTAACTACGTTGTTAAAGTTTTCTTAGCTCTCCTCAGAGTATAAGATGGCAAAAAATTAAAAGTCAAATATATCTGCGTACCGCTATATGTGTCGATAATACTTCAAAATAAAATTTTATGTAGTAAATGATTTAGTTCAGTCAATGCTTGCATTTGAGACAAAAGGCATCCAGAAAGCTGCTCAAAAAATGGTGGCAGTTGAATAAAAATAAAGAACTGGAATGGGGAAAATGCGTGGTCTGTCTATCCTCATCAAACCAAATTACTGGCTATAAGGAAACGTGTTACTGGGTATGAATATCCCCACTGAAGGCTTGCTTAAATTTTGGATAATTTTAAATTAGAGGTAATTGCTGGATACTTTGCAATTTCGTAAAGAAACTTGGATATTCTATATACAGCATATATTATGTGACTTTATTCCAGTAGAACATCCCACCATCGTCCAGACACGCTGGCCACATGTGGACTGTAAAATAATTTTAAAACTTATGAACTCAGCCTGCTGTTAAATAAAATTGTATATTGAAAACAAATTGGAGTCAGATAAGTGCATTAGAAGCTACCCCCTGTTCTGTAATGTGTTCCTTTTCTGGAGAGCAAGATTCACTTTTATAAACAAGTCATTGCATCTTTATTTTTGAACACCTGCTCTGCATGAGGAATGTTGCAAAAATACATATTGGGTAATAGCAATTTATCCAAAATATAGTTTTGCGTTCAATAGCGAATTTTTCTGGACTTTCCCAAACGAGGTTCCAACTGACCTTCCTTCTTGGGTACTTTGCTACAGCAGAAATGTTCTTCTCTCGATTTCTGCCTCTTTCTTCGTTACCTCTGCTAAATTGGTAGTTGTTCATATCCAAGGAACCTGGACGATTACGATTCCTTAAATTTACAGCTGTACCAAAAAGAAGCCAGCATCCTGCTGCTGGATGCAACAGCTGTATTCTACTTTATTTGATTAATTTTTACTTAACTACGTTGTTAAAGATTTCGTAGCTCTCCATATAGTATAAGATTGCGAAAAATTGAAAGTGATATATATCTGCCTGCCGGTCTTTATATCGCGCTCTCTCGTAGGTCCCACCTCTGGCGAGAACGACGTAGATATGCTAATGAAAAGATGGTGTCTTCTTATCTTTTCCAATATTAGAAATCCGTGAGTAAAATCTCACTCTTCACTTTGGCCTCGTATTTTTGACGAGATAGTATCACATATCTTTTCTGATTGGCTTCTTTTTTTGACATTGTGCTTGTCAACTATTAATCATTTTATATCCAAGCCATATATATATTCGTATACTAAAGGGATTGGAACGTTGACCCCCTGTGCATACCATAAGTACCCATATCATTTCTTAATTTAGAAAAACCTTACTATTTAATTTAATTACTGTCCTTTGGGCCGCGGTAGTTCCGGAATGCCGCTGTCCGCAAAGAGTTAAGGAATGGATTCTGCAATCAGTAAAGCAAAATTCCGTTTGTTAAATCCATCAGTATACTTTGCAACAATTTAGAATAGTCTTTTACTGTAGATAGAATTCTATGTCCTGGGGTAGTATAAGTTGATAGTAGTCATGAACCGACTATCTCTACCCTTTTAAAAACATGGACTGCGATCCATGTGTGCGTGGCACTGCACTCAAGTAATTTCAATTCAATCACATAATATAAAGCAATTAATTTACGTTCCTTTATACCATCTACTATACAATAAACTTGATAAAATATTTATCATGTTTAATGCCTCAAACTTTTTATCTCCAGTGTTCAGTTTTTGATCATACTATGCAAGAAATGGTACTAACTCTCTCTGACTTTATGCTTCATATAATTCAATTTCAACCAATTCCCATTAACTGCATTGTTTGAAACGTTTATTTGAGGATAAAACAAGAAGCAAGTCCCCTTTAACTCCATCGTTTATTCTGAGTTTGAATTTGTATGACCTTTCAATATTAACTTTTCTTTTGAACTTCATGGAGGTGCTTTCATTTTTAACTCCACTAGCTGAACACAATTTCCTTTTATTTTTTCAAGCATTAAACTCTCATGACCATGAAATTGCATTATGTTGTGTCAACGCCTTCGGCTTTAGATTATAAACAGGATATATCAAAAACGGGCAAACATTGAGAGGTTAGTTCTCCAGATCCTAGGGTTTATTAGGAAAACAAATTTTAGGTTCGACTTTAGCATGGTCGAATTAGCATGCATGAGTTTACGTAGTCTTACTTACTGTCTACGTAGCCGCAACACAAAATGAGGTACTTTAACATCCATTGTTGTAAATAAATTAAAAATGTGTCCAATATCCAGTTTCGTTTTCAGCTTCTGATGTCATACGTCACTCGGAATTTCAGAAAACTGCTCTTTATAGATGCAATAAATGGTTGCAATGCTTCATCCCAAATACATGTGTAATAATAAATAAACTCAAATTATCACATTTTTTCAAATTTTGAAATTTTCTGTTTATGGCGTTTACTCTTTATGGCAAATTTGCCACCGTTGAGCTAACATTAATTTTCTGCCATTCCATAACTTTATTTTCGACATTATCGTCTTATACTCACGGAAAATATTTTTATCTTTCTTCCACGAAAACCAAAAGATCCAATCTACAACCAGTATTCTGAATTTATGCATTCATTTAGTTCACAGAGAATGGCAACGCAATTATCGGCTTCGATCTTTCAGCCTGCTCACGTAATTATTCTTCGCGTGAATATATGAAAATGGAATCTGCTTAATTGTTCCAATGAAGAAGGTCATATTTAACTGGCAGAGCTTTATAAAAGTAAAAGAAGTATTATTACTTATTTTTACAAACATAGTGGCTAGTAATAAGTTACTTAAGGAATACGTTCTGCACATAATTATGCGAAATTACGCTTGTTAAACATCAATATACTATGGAGACAGAGATAAATCTAGTCAAGTATGTTGCAAAAAAATACATAATTTAGAAATACGGAAGCGTTTCCCGGATTATATTCATCTAAGTGAAAACACAACGAAAATTCGAGATGGCTCGTTAATGTTTACTGGATTAAAACTCTGGGAGTTTTTATCACTCTGAAACTTAACACATGTTATCCCAACTTTGTGATCTTCGGGTGACAGGTACGGGCAGTCTAGGTCACATAGTACTCGAAATTTAAAAAAAATCTGTTCAATCTTCGGGAATTTGAAGTTTAAAGTGTGCTTATCTTGTTTTTCATGTACTTTTTCTAATTCTTCCCGGACTACAGCCCGAACCGCCCCAACTGATTTGTATAAAATTACTCCTGTTCCTTATGCACTAAAGTAATGCATTTTATAACAGCTATATGGATTCTACATTTAGAACATATTTTATATCCAAAAATGTTCATTTATACGTACATTTTTAAGCCCACTTTCTATTAACTTCATGAGAAGGACTTCTATTTATTTGAAAGTTTGGTCAAAATTTTTTTCACGAAAGATTGGCGAAAATTTGCCCATCTTGGGGACGAATTAGAAACGATTTATGCACGTTTTACTGATCCGGGCATTACCTTTTACTTGGAGAGTAAAAAACTGCTCTCATAATTGAAAGTGGCCTTGTACTCTATTTTATGGCTGCCCTGCCCACAATAGAAAAATTAAACAAATTGAAAAACTTGAAAAATATGTCTAGTTATAGAATATAAGCATTATATAGGCAATATCTAAAAGATTTAATTGTGTTTCCGGGAAATTTAACAATTATGCATATGGCCACTTCCACATATGTCAACGCCTATTTTTAGTGAAATATTGTTATTTAAAAGTTTCACAACAGAAGAATTTTCCACATCTTTCAAATTCGCATCTTCAATAAAAATATCCCTTTTAACCACACCTTAAATACTTAGATGTCACATTTAACGCTCACATGACTTTAGGACCTCGTAATGAATACAAACTGCAGTCAGGTGTGCTTCAGAAGTAGTCTTCATCCCCTGTTCTGAAGTAGGTCCCATCTCTGGAGAACAACTTAGATATCATAAAGAATATAAGGAATCCTCCTTTTCCAATATTAGAAATTCGGGGGTAACATCTCAAAATGAACGCTCACTTTGGCCGCGTGCTTTTGACGAGAAAGTATCAAAAGTCTTCTCTGATTGGCTACTTTGGCGTGACAGACTGCTCGTCAGCTGTTAGTCGCTATGTGTCCACGTGTGTTACTGGGACTTGAACGTCGACCGCCAGTGCGACACCTTTACTTACTTATATCCTGAAAGTAGGGGCATCTGAGGAAACACACCACTGTTTAAGCCCAACACACCTAAGAAAGAACTTTGGACCGTTTCAGAAGCCTATTTCAACCATTCATTATATAGGATAGCCACGTAGAACAAGCTTCTCCACTACAAACAAGCCATTCCATCTTAATTTTTGAACGCCTGCTCTGTGCGAGATCGGTTGCAAAAATACATATTGTGAAATAGAGTGTTATTCCGAACATATTTTTACATTTAATTACGAATTCCCCTTGATTTATTTAAAACGCAGTTATTCATCTGACCTCTCTCCCTTCATGGGTGCTTTGCTACCTCGAAATTTTTCTCCTCTTGATTTCTGTCTCTTTCTTTGCTCCCTCTGCTTAATTTGTGGTCGTCTTCCTTTAAAGGATTTTCCTCACGCTTTATGCAATTACAGCTGGTCAAACCCAAAAATCATCACCCAGTTGCTACAGCAACGACAATTATAATATTGCTGACATCTCAAATCGTTATGATGATTGTCTATTTTCTTTGCAGGGAAGTGAAGGATTTCCCTTAGATCCACATGTAACTAAAGCGCCTAGGAAACTTGGAACCAAGGATGGTTCATACAGTCAATGGAGAGTCAACGTATTCTGCTTTGCTTGATGAATTTGTACTTTGTTTCGTTTTAATCTTATACGCTGCGAAGTTTTCCTACTTCTCCGCAGCGTATAAGATTGGGAAAAATAAAAATTAAATATATTTACATACCGTCAATATACAGCGATAATATTTTAAAACTATACTTTATGTAAAAAATAATTTCATTTAAACGGTGTTACATCACCCAATTCGAGTCAATATCCCGAAAGCCGCGCCAAACAAGGGTACGGTGAATTAAAATACAAAACTGGGTTAAGGTGAACCCACAGTCAATCTATCCTCTCCAAGCAACAATTCTGGCGGTAAAGAAACTTGTTATGTGGTATGAAAATTCACTGTGTAGGCTTCCTCAAAATATGATGAATTTTAATTTAGAGGTAATGGCCGGACACTTCGCTATTTCGTAAAGATATATTAATATAAATAAAAACGATTATATATCTGCACTTTTGCAGAGCATTCCAGATGCGTCCGGTCCAGCTGGCCACATGTGGATTGTAAAATAATTTGGAAACTCATCACGCTTATTAAATAAATTATTTTAAACAAATTTAATTATTCAAATTTTCTGCAATTTCTGATTGAAGTTCAAATATAAATTAATAAGCGATATTTAACAGTGGCGTGTTGATATGCTTTTATTAGCAATTAATATTTTAAAGATATTCATAAAATTTATTTATTTTTTTATTTTATTTCGCCTCCAATCTATATTTAAAACATGCCTTATTTTCTACATGTCTTACCATCAGATGTGTTCGCAGCTAGCGGTTCATTTCTGAAAGAAAACTTATTTAGCAGCTATAACTAACAATAGATACGTCCGCTGCGCGAATGCAAGAAATCTGTACAATATGCATATTAAACTAATTCACACAAATCTGATGTGAACAGCATATAACTTCCGTACAGACTTAAATTCATTTTCTCTTTTTTTCCTTAAAAGGTTTTTAAATTGAATTTAATTGCTCAAAATAACACTGTTTTTATTTGTTAACTGGCTATATTCTCAAAGGCGGCGTAGAAATGATGCAAAGAACTAAACAATCTCGAGAACGGTGTGTCCTATTGTAATGGGGTTTTGATCGTCAAAATTTATGTGTAAAACGTATATTTAATTGATACATTTGAGCATATGTTGCTTTGTATTTTAGATATTTACAATTTTGGGGAAATTTCGCAATTTAAGTTTCGCAAAATAATTTGGAAACCGGTGAATAATTTTTTTTTACTCAAATTAAATAAATCATTTTACGCATATATAATTATTCACATTTTCCACAATTTCTGATTGAAGTCCTAAAATAATTTAATAAGCAAATTTTAAGGGCATGTTGATATGTTTAAATAGCAATTAATATTTTTGGGGATATTCGTAAAAATTATTTAAGCTTTAAAATTATATTTTAATTTTGCTCACAATCTACATTTAAAACATGTTTTAATATATACCAGCAGACGTGATCGCGAGCAAGTTGTTAATTTTTTAAAGAACACGTATTTAGGAGCGACATCTAACGGTAGATACGTCCGCTGCGAATTTGCAAGAAATTCGTGAATAACACATATTCAACTAATTCACAAAAAGGTATATCATACTTTCAATAGGTTCTGTCGTAAGCAATGTTAGCAAAAGCTGGAGACTCACTACAATTAAGTGAAATAAATCCGTTACTTCATCCACACATTGCATAATTTTTGATCATCCTTTACACTTTATTAACAGGACTATACATCAGAACTCAGTTATACAGCTTCAAGAAATATACTTACCGATATTTAACGCGTTTTTATATTCCCTACAATACATTATATTCTATGTACAGAAAAAGCATTGTAACAAAGTCGAAATTGAGTTTTTGCTAGATTTCCATATTTTACAGGTGTTAGAACACGATGCAAACATTTTCGGAGTTGCGCTTGCTTATGCTATGAGTGTGGTGCGTCTATCCGTGAGTCCACTCTGCCTATATTACTTTATAAATCACCATTGGTTTTTAAATATTACACTTCCACTAACAGGAATAATCAAGCACAAATTACACTTATATTGCAAAATTTGTTAAAGTCTAATAACTGCGTTGATCCGACATTTAGAACATATTTTATATCTCAAAATATTCATGTTACGTTAATTTTTATGCCTACTTTCTCTTAATTCCGTGTGAACGAATTTTGTATGCTTTGAATTTTAAATTTCATTTGACGATAAATTGGAAAAAATTCGGTTACCGTGGCGACAAATTAGACACGGCTTTTGCACGGTTTACTGTTCGTGGCTTCAATTTTTTATGAGCGGGAAAATATATTCTCTCGTAATTGTAAAGCGGCCTTGTAGTGTCCGTTCGCATAGGAGCCCAGGCATGTATTACGGCTGACATGCTTCCTATAAAAAATGAAGTAAATTGAAAATCCTCACGGTTGTGTCTAGTTATAGATAATAAGCATTACATAGAAAATACATTCAAGATTAGCATTTAACAATTCTGTATACTGCCACTTCGAAATATGCCCACTCCCATTTTTAGTATTCAGTGTCTTCTTGGGGCATTAAAATAGTGTTAATTTTTCATAAGTATGAAAGAGGGTAGGGGTAAATTTTGATGTTTATGGTTTTACACATCACTGTTCCAGGTGATACCACAATCACGCTACAAACGCGGCTTGCCTGTTGAAACGTTAAACACGTTTTACAAAGTCCGTTAATAATGTAATTTGAAATAATGTAACATTATGCCAATCTGTCGATAATATTCTAAAAGTATATTTTATATAAGGAATGATTTCGTTAAATTAGGATAGCATTAATCGTGTGTTTCAAAATCCAGAAAACTGCGCCAAACATGGGCGCGGTGAATAGATATATAGGACTGGAATGTGTAGAACCCGTAATCTATTTATTTTATTCCAAACAAAATTACTGTCTCTGAGACTTATGCAGTATGGATATCCCCTGTGTAGGTTTGCTCAAAGTTTGAAAAACTGTAATTTAGAGGTAATTTCTGAATAATTTGCTATTCTGTTAAGAAATTTGAATATTCTCTATACTGCATTGCATATATTATGCATCTTCATTCCAGCAGAACATCCCAGCCGCGTCCGGACTCGCTGGCCGTATGCAGATTGAAAATAATTTTAAAACTCGTGAACTCGGTCTGCTGTTAAATGAAACATTTTAAACGAATTTAAATATCTAAATTTTCTACAAATTTTGAATGGAATTCCAAAATTAATTAATGATATATTAGCGACTTATAACAGCTGCCTATTGGCATATTTTTGATAGAAATTTATATTGAGATATTGCATTAAAATTTTAACTTTTTATTTAAATTTTTTTATTCTATAATTAAAACATGTTTGAATATACCGCAGCTTGTTTTTAATTTTTGAAAAACACACTTTTAGCAGCTGCAACTAACGACAGATAAGCAGCGGGGTGAAAGAAATCCGGGAACGATATATGTTCAACTAATTTGCAAAACGAAATACTAATTCTTCATAGGGCTGTTTTCACCATAGGCAAAATTAACAAAAGTTGTTATATTATTGGTTTGAATTTCATTAGTTAATCAAAATTTTATATAATTTTTCGAACAGTCCTTATCCTTCCCTAGCAGCACTTTTGTACTTCAGAACCTAGCTATGCAGCTTCAAGCAATTTACTTCCCAATATTTAACGCATATTTACATTCCCTACATTGCATAATATGCTATGTACAGGGAAACTATTGAAACAAAGTCGAAAACGAGTTTTTTTAGATATACATATTTTATAGATTAACACCTGTAAACCGTATCCAAACATTTACAGAGTTACTATGTTCTATTATCTATGATTGTGGTGAACCTATCCGTACCGATATCATTTTTCTTATATTATTATATAAAGCAGCTGTGGTTCGTAAATATGAAACTTCCACTAAATGGAATAATCAAGAAAAAGATATATTGATTATATTTTAATTAATTTATAAAATATGCAAACCTAGCGATAAATTAGACACCATTTATGCACGGTTTACTGTTCCGGTCTTAAATTTTTAATGGGAGTGTATATTTATTATCTCATAACTGTGAAGGCGACATTATTCTCTACGTTTTCATAGGAACAAAGACATGTGTTACGACTCGCAAAAATTAATAAATTGAAAATCCTGACAGTTGTGAATAAACATTATTTATAAAATATCTGCAAGGTTTAGCATTTAACAATTCTATATATGGGCACTCCCGCATATGTCAACTCCCATATTTAGCATTGAGTGTTTTCTTGGCGTATTAAAAGTGTGTTTATTTGGAATAAGTATGAAAGACGGGAGGGGTAAATTTTTTTGTTTATGGTCTTACCCCATTTCCCTTTTCTAGACGATACCACAATCATACTACACAAGCGGCTTGCCTGTTAGTACGATAAACATCTTATTCAAAGTGCATTAATAATGTAATTTGTAATAAAGTAACATTAATTTATAATAATATAACATTATTTTAAAATAATGTAACATTATTTGAATAATGTACCATTAATGTAATATATATACCTTGAGAGCTGGAAAGTTAAAGTTAATGTCTCTAAGTCTCACATTGTTATCTTAAAGTTTCATAAGCGATCAATTTCCTCCTATTTTCAAATTAACATCTTCAAAGACAGTATTCATTTTAATTACGTCATAAAATACTTAGATGTAACATTTAACAGCCACATGACTTTTGGCCCTCATATTGAATATAAACTGGAGTCAGCTAAATGTGCCAGAAGCACTCTTTTTCACCTGCTTTGTAGTGTGTTCCACTCCTGGAGGTCAAGCTTCAGCTATTCAAACAAGTTTTTACATCATTATTTTTGCAAAATCCGGAAAAGATACATGTTCAACTAATTTGCAAAAAGGACGATTTTATTCTCAATACAGTTCTTTTCACCATATGCAAAGTCAAAAAAAGTTGCAATTCCGCTAATATTAATGGTTCCAGTTCTATTAGTTCATTAAAATGTTGTATAATTATTTGAACAGTCTTTCTTCTTTCCTTACAGCACTTTTGTACTTCAGAACTCACCTATGCAGCTTCTTGCTATTTATTTCCCGATATTTAAAGCTTTTTTCATTCCCTACACTACATAATATGCTATGTACAGGAAAACTGTTATTACAAAATCGAAAACGCGTTTTTGTTAGATTTACATATTTTACAGGTGTTAGAACACTAGCCAAGTATTTTCAGAGTTCTGGTGCTTTGTTATCTATGAGTGTGGTGTACCTATCCGTGCCTATATCATTTTGCCCATATTACTTTATAAATCAGCGGTGGTTCTTAAACATCAAACTTTCACTAAATGGAATATTCTAGCAAAATTACCTTTATATAGCGTAATTAGTCAATGTCTCAATGCGTTAATCCGACATTTAGAACACATTTTACATCCCAAAATTTTCATTTAAACGGCACTTTTAATGATTACTTTCTATTAACTTCATGTAAAGGAATTTTGTTTATTTGAAAGTTTGGTCAAATTTTATTTCACGAAAGTTTGGCGAAAATTTGCCCATCTTGAGGACGAATTAGAAACGGTTTGTGCACTGTTTACTTATCCGGGATTTACTTTTTACTTGGACTGTAAATGACTGCTCTCATAATTGAAATATAATAAATAAAGTCTCAAAAATTGCTCTCATAATTGAAGGCGACATTGTACTCTATTTTATGGCTGCACTGTCCACTATAGAAAAATGAAGCAAATTGAAGATCTTGCAAAATGTGTCTAGTTATAGAATATAAGCGTTATATAGAAAATATCTACAAGATTTAATTTTGTTTCCGGGACATTTAACAATTATGTATATGGCCTCTTCCACATATGTCAACGCCCATTTTCAGTTAAATATTGTTATTTTAAAGTTTCATAACAGAAGAATTTTCCACATCTTTCAAATTCGCATCTTCAATAAAAATATCCCTTTTAACCACACCTTAAATACTTGGATGTCACATTTAACGCTCACATAACTTTAGGACCACATAATGAATACAAACTGCAGTCAGGTGTGCTTCAGAAGTAGGCTTCATCCCCTGCTCTGAAGTAGGTCCCATCTCTGGAGAACGACTTAGATATCACAAAGAATATAAGGAATCTTCTTTTTTCAATAGGTGAAATTCGGGGTAACATCTCACCCTGAACGCTCACTTTGGCCGCGTGCTTTTGACGAGAAAGTACCAAAAGTCTTCTCTGATTGGCTACTTTGCCTTGACAGACTGCTCGTCAGCTGTTAGTCGCTATGTGTCCACGTATGGTACTGGGACTTGAACGTCGACCGCCAGTGCGACACCCTTTCTGACTTATATCCTGAAAGTAGGGGCATCTGAAAAAACACACAACTCTTTGAGCCGACGCACCTAAGAAAGAACTTTGGATCGTTTTGGAAGCCAGTTTCAACCATATATTATATAGGATATCCACGGAGAACAAGCTTCTCCACTACAAACAAGCCATTGCATCTTTATTTTTGAACACCTGCTCTGTACGAGATCAGTTGCAAAAATACATATTGTCAAATAGAGTGCTATTCCCAACATATTTTTACATTTAATTACGAATTCTCCTTGATTTATCCAAAACGAGGTTATTCATGTGACCTCCCTTCTTGGTTGCTTTGCCACCACGAAATTTTTCTCTTCTTGATTTCTGTCTCTTTCTTTGTTATCTCTGCTAAATTGGTAGCCGTCAACTTTTAAAGGATTTTCCTGACGCTTTACGCAATTTACAGCTGGTCAAACCAAAAAGTTACCGTCCAGTTGCTACAGCAACGACAATAATAATATTCCGGTCCTCTCAAATCGCTGCAATGAATGTTTATTTTCTATGTGGGGATGTGAGATTGCAGGTGCTCGTGAAACGATAGCACCTTGGATCCTTGGAACATTTCGGCTTTTTCATCTCGGATTTGTTAGAATACCTTGCATTGTAAATGGGGATCCAACGTATTCTCGAAACATCTGTATGCTGTCTTGTTTGATTAATTCGTATTTAATTAAGTTATTTAAATTTTCCTAGCTATCCATTGCGTATAATATTGTAAAAAATTAAAAGTGAAATATATTTGTGTACCGTCTATATGTATCGATAATATTTTACATGTGTCTTTTATGTGTTTAACGATTTCGGCTTTCACTCTGGTGTTTAATTTAAATGATTATATCCAAGAAGATGCGCAAAGCAATAACTCAGGCAATTGAAGTAAAAAGGACTTTAAAAATATGTAGAACACTTAGTCTATCTGTACTCCCTTTTTCTGTCTGTATCTTGGTTATCTGGGCTAAATTTGTTGTTGTCCCTCTCCAAGGAACTTGAACAATTATGCTACCCGAAATTTAAAGCTTATCCAATCCGCCATTATCCAGTTGCTGGTATGCTAATAATATTGCTGTCCTCTCAAATCTCTATGATGAATGTCTATTTTCTTTGTAGGGAAGTGAAGAATTTCCCACACCTAAGAAATTTGAGACGATTTCGGCTTTTTCACTTGGAGTCTTTTAGTGTAAATGGAGATTCACCGTATTCTGCTTTGCTTGATTAATTTGTACTTAATTTCGTTGTTTAGGTTTTCCTATTCCTCCGTAGAGTATGAGATTGCCAAAAATTGAGAATTATATATATTTACGATCCGTCCATATGCTGCGATAATATTTTAAAAGTATATTGTATGTAATAAATGATTTCGTTGTATGTAATAAATGTAAATAATGATATTGTATGTAATGAATGATGATATATTGATTGTAATAAATGAACCCTCAGTCTATCTGTACTCCCTATTTCTGTCTGAATCTTGGTTACCTGGGCTAAATTTGTTGTTGTCCCTCTCCAAGGAACTGGAACGATTATGCTTCTCGGAATTTACAGCTGATCTAATCATCCATCATCCATTTGATGGTATGCTAATGATATTGCTGTCCTCACAAATCTCTATGGTGAAAGTCTATTTTCTTTGTAGGGATGTGAAGGATTTCCCTCAGATCCACCTGTAACTAAAGCGCCTTGGAAACTTGGAAGCATTGTGGCTTTTTCACCTGGGGTTTGTTGGTGTATCTTTCACTATAAATAGAGATCCAACGTATTCTGCTTTGCTTGATTAATTTGTGCTCAATATCGTTGTTTAAGTTTTCCTACTTCTCCGCAGAGTATAATATTGCGAAAAATTAAATATATTTGCTTACCGTCCAAATGTTGCGCTAATATTTTAAAAGTATATATTATGTAAAGAATGATTTCGTTTAAACTGCCTTATATTTAGCAATTCTAAAATGAATATCTCGAAAGCCGAGCCAAACAAGGGTGCGGTGAATTAAAATTTAGAACTGGGATGGGCTGAATCCGTAATTTATCTGTTCCCTCAAAATATCATTTCTGGCAGCAAAGATACTTGTTACGTGGTATGAAAATTCACTGTGCAGGTTTCCTCAAAATTCGGTCAATTTTAATTTAGAGGTAATTGCCGGACATTTCGCTATTTTGTAAAAATACTTTAATATAAATAAATATGATTATATATTTGCACTTCGGCAGAGCCTTGCAGCTGCATCCGATCCAAACTGACCACATGTGGACTGTAAAATAATTTGGAAACTCATCATGCTATTAAATAAATTATTTTAAACAAATATAATTATTCAAATTTTCTACAATTTTTGACTGAAGTTCAAATTAAATTGATGAGCGATTTTTAACAGGGATTTGTTGACATGCTTTTATTAGCAATTCATATTTTACAGATATTCATAGAATTTATTAAATTTTTTTTTTAATTTCGCCTCTAAGCTATATTTAAAACATCTCTTAATATATACCAACAGAGATGCTCGCAACTAGCGGATTGTTTCATAGAGAACATTTATTTAGCTGCCACAGCTAACGATAAATACACCCGCTGCGCGGATGAAAAAAATAATTAAAATATACATATTTATGCGTAAAACGTATATTTCATTGATACATTTGAGCATATGTAGCTACGTATTTCAGATATTGACAATTTGGGGGGTACATTTCGTAAAAAATCTGAGTTTTCCCGAATCGTATTAAAATCATATCAGCACCAGGGTTACTTACTAATGACTTATCTACTAAATTTTGTTAAATTTGACCAATTAGTTGTTTTTTAGTCAGAGTGAATCCATGCAATTTTTGTGAGACATCTGGCAAAAAAAAGGCAGGTTCTTTTATCTGGAACCGTACCAAAATCTAATCAGCACCAGGATCACCCACAAGTGACTTTCCTAACAAATTTTATGAAATTCGGTTCATTAATTTTTCATTTAGAGTGGATATATACATTGCACAGAAATACATACATACACACACACACACAGATACACACATACACAGACATCACGCTATAAATAGATTTTTTGACCTCTATATTTACCAAAACGTGTAAATTTGTGAGAAAACTCCAGTTGCGATTTTCGAACAATTCCAATGCTTTTCCTATATATTACAATGCATAGCAGGGAAAGTATATCTATCAGTACCTGATGTCATACGCAATGCAGTATTCCAAAATGCTGCTTTATACAGCTGTTATATATAGTTTCACTTTTTCATCTCGAATATATGATAAATAACTTCTTGATGGAAAAGCGAATGTTTATGGCGTTTAATTTTTATTGCAAATTCGCCACTGTTGAGCCAATATTAGGTTACAATCGCTTCAAAACTTTATTTTCAACATTATCGTCTGGTACTCACGGAAAATGTTTTTATCTTTCTTCCCCGAAAACTGAAAGATCCAATTTATAGCTAGTAGTCCGAATTTATGCATTCATTTAGTTCACAGAGAATGGCAACGTAATTATCGGCTTCGAACTTTCAGCCTGCTCACGTCATTATTTTTCCCGTGACTATATGGAAATGGCATCAGCTTTATTGCTCCAACGAAGGTCAAATTTAATTGGAAGAGCTTTGTAAAGCAAACGAAATATCAATACTTATGTTTATAAACATAGTGGTTAGTGATAAGTTACTTAATGTATTCGGCACATAATGATGCGAAATTAGGTTTGTTAAATTTCAATATACTGTGGAGACAGAGATAAAACTATACAAGTATGTTACAAATAGATACATAGTCTAGAAATACGGAAGTGATTCCCTGGTAATCATTAAGCGTTTCGCAAAGAATTATTACATTTTATAAATCTAAGTGAAAAGACAACTAAAATTCGGGATGACGCTTTTTATTCGATTGAAAAACTAGGATTTGCCCTCTGTAACTTTAAAACTAGGATGTGATAAACTAGGATACTCTGTAATTTAACACAGGTTATCCCAGCTATGTGATGTATGGTGTCAGGTAATGGCAGTCTCTGAATTTCCATAAAATCCGATATGTAGTTTTGTGAAAAATGCGCCTAATGTGTGCATTTTTTTTTATGATGTTCTTGTTCCTTTTCTACTTTAACGGGATTGCAGCCCCAACCTCCCCAATTGATTTGTGGGAAATTTGAAACCCTTGCACCTTGTATCCTAACGTACTGATTTCTTTTTTTAACAATAGCGTCGATTCTACATTTAGATCATATTTTATGTCCAAAAATGTGCATTTATACGTTCATTTTTAAATCCATTTTCTAGTAACTTCATGTGAAGGACTTTTGTTTATTTGAAAGTTTGGTAAAATTTTATTTCACGAAAATTTGTGGAAAATTTGGCCACTTTGACGACGACATAGACATGGTTTATGCACGGTTAACGGTTCCAAGCTTCATTTTTGGCGAGAAGTGTAAATATCCCATTTAATAATTGTGAAGGGGACTATGTTGTTTACTTATGCATAGGAGCCCGGGCAAGATTTAGGGCTGCCCTGCCTCCTATGAAATAATTAAACAAATTAAAAATCTTGACAAATATGTCTTTTTATTGAAAATAAGCATGATTTTGAAAATATTTACAAGATTTAATACCGGGACATTTAAAAATTGTATATATGGCCACGACAGAATTTTCCCACTCCTATTTTTTGCATTCGGAGTTTTCTTGCGGCATTAAAATAGTGTTTATTTTTAATAAGTATGAAAAAGGGGAATGGGATAAATTTTCAAGTTTATGATCTAACTCCAGACGGCACCACAATCGTAGTTCGCGGTAGCTCGCCTGCTTACAAGATAATCACCTCCCAGAGTTGCATTTTCCTAGCGCTATTTAGCTCCCCAAAGTTAATGTCTCTAAGTCTAATGTTCTTATTTTAAAATTTCATGACAGAGCAATTCACCACGTATTTCAAATTCGCATCTGCAATAAAAATATTCCTTTTAACCATGCCGTAAAATACTTGGATGTCACATTTAACACAAATACGACTTTTGGCCCTCATATTCGAAATAAACTGGAGTCAGCTAAGTGCTTCAGGAACGTTATTTTTTTTCTGCTCTATTGTGGGTCCTACCTTTAGGGAACAACGTAAATACCGTAAAGAATAGATTGAGTAGTCCCATCTTTCATTAGGTTACATCCGGGGGTAAACGTTAACTCTGAACTATCACTTTGACCTCGTGATTTTGTCGAAAAAGTGTTCAAAATCTTCTTTGATTGGCTACTTTTTTTTGACATTCTGCTCATCAATTGTAAATCACTTTATGTAAACATGGGTAACAACCGTAGTTCATCTATCCTCTGCAAACAACGTTGTTTGCTCACAGGAAACGTGTTACTCAGCATGAAAATACACTGTGTATGCACAGACAAATTTATATTCTGTGTGTGTAGGCTTTCTCAAAATCTGGGCAAATTTAATTTAGAGATAATTGCGGGATATTTCGTTCCTTGGTTAAAACATTTAAATGTTATATATACTACATATATTATATATCTGCATTTCTGCGAAGTATCCCTGCTCCGTCCGGACTAGCTGCAGCGTGTGGACTGCAAAATAATGTGGAAACCGGTGAATAATTATTTTCACTCAAATTAAATAAGTCATTTTACACATATTTAATTATTCACATTTTCTACAATTTCTGATTGAAGTTCTAACATAAATTAATAAGCGACATTTTAGAAGCGTGTTGATATGTTTTTAATAGCAATTAATATTTTTTGGATGTCCGTAAAATTTATTTAAGCTTTAAAATTATATTTTAATTTTTCTTCTAATCTATATTTAAAACATGTTTTAATATATACCAGCAGACGTGAACGCAGTTAGCTGTTAATTTTTTAATGAGCACTTATTTAGGAGCCACATCTAACGGTAGTTTCGTCCGCCGCGAAGGTGCGAGAAATTCGTGAATGACACATATTCATCTAATTCACAAAAAAGAATATCATATTTTATAGGTTCTATCATAAGCAAAGTTAGCAAAAGATGGAGACCCGCTACAATTAAGGGGAATAAATCCGTTATTTCATCTACATTTCGTATAATTTTTGAGCAGTTTTATCCTTCATTAACAGCACTTTTGTTCTTTACAACTCAGCTATGCAGTTTAAAGCAATGTACTTATCGATATTTAACGCATTTTTATATTCCCTACAATACATAATATTCTATGCGCGGAAAAAGTATTGTAACTAAGTGGAAATTGAGTTTTTCCTAGATTTACATATTTTACAGGTGTTAGAACGCGATTCAAACATTTTCGGAGATGCGGTTGCTTCTGCTATGAGTGTGGCGTGCCTATCCGTGAGTCCACTTTGAATATATTACTTTATAAATCACCATTGGTTTTTAAATGTTACACTTCCACTAACAGGAATAATCAAGCACAAATTACATTTATATAGCTAAATTTGTTAAAGTCTAATAACTGCGTTAATCCGACATTTAGAACTTACTTTATATCTCAAAATGTTCATGTTATTTTAATTTTTATGCCTACTACCTTACTTATTTTTTATGCCTCTATTAGTTCCGTGTGAAGAAATTTGTTTGTTTTGCATTTCAAGTTTTATTTGACGATAAATTGGCAAAAATTTGGTCACCGTGGCGACAAATTAAACACGGCTTTTTAATTTTTATGCCTACTGCCTACTTACTTTTTATGCCTCTATTAATTCCGTGTGAAGGAATTTGTTTGTTTTGCATTTCAAGTTTTGTTTGACGATAAGTTGGCAAAAATTTGGTAACCGTGGCGACAAATTAGGCACGGCTTTTGCTCGATTTAATAGTCGGGGCTAAAATTTTTAATGAGAGTAAAATATTCTCTCATAATTGTAAAGGCGGCTTTGTACTGTGCGTTTGCATAGGATGCCAGGCATGTTTTACGGCTGGCATGCTTCCTATAAAAAATTAAGTAAATTGAAAATTCTGACAGTTGTGTCTAGTTATAGATAATAAGCATTACATAGAAAATACATTCAAGATTTAGTATTTAATAATTCTGTATATGACCACTTCGACATATGTCCACTCCCATTTTTAGAATTCAGAGTTATCTTGGGGTATTAAAACAGTGTTTATTTTTAATAGGTATTATAGAGGGGAGGAGTAAATTTTTATGTTTGTGGTTTTACTCCACATCACTGTTCCAGATGATACCACAATCACGCTATAAACGCGGCTTGCCTGTTGAAACGTTAAACACGTTATACAAGGTACATTAATATAATAAGCTGGTTATAGGGTGGATGGTGCGCGATCACTGCGGGCGGTTTCTCCCTGGTATCGGTGAAGATGGTTGAAGCTGAGGTGGAATGATGGTAGTAGATAATGAAATGGTGACTCCAATATTTTAAAATTTACCTTTTCCTTTATTAGATGAGGAATGGTCATGTTTCAAATAATATACAGCAAGGAATATTGGACATCAGGATTATTGACAATCATACTTGAAGATACACATAGATTTCCAGCATATGGAATAGTATTCGTAGAACACATCGACGGCTCCGAAAATTGTTTGTTCCGATTGGACAGCTCGGAAAAATCGATCTATGATGAAAAAAATCTCGTGACTCTTCAAAATTATATTGAAATGCGAATTAAGCAATTTACTTCATTATTAATTTAATATTAGATACATTAAAAAATACAGTCTGTTCAATGCCCCGAATGCAAAACGCAACCTATTGCTGTGAGATTACATCGCCAACTGCGACTAATTACCCTATTCTTAATTAAGCGTCTTAGTGTAAATTTGCGCTCGTAACGACACAGAAAAGAGTTCGAATACATTTCAATACGAAATGTGAATCCGGGTAAAAGTAAAAAGCGCGGGATTGTATCATAACGTCAAGGGTATCGAAACAGGAGGCGAGACTTCAACAAGTCGAAAAACACAATTGGATTTTTATCAAATTGGAATAATATTTAAGAACAGGTTTTATAATCGAAACGAAATTAGAATTTGCCGAATATTAAATTTAGAGGGAATTAATTAATAAACAGATATTATGCATTTCATAATATTAATAATGTAATTTGTAATAATGTAACATTATCCCAATCTGGAAAGTTCAATCTAATGTCTCTAAGTCCAACATTGTTTTAAAGTTTCATGACAGAACAAATACCCACGACTTTCATGTTACCATCTTCAATGAAAATATTAATTTTAACTAATTCAGAAAGTACTTAGATGTCATACTTAAGAGCCACATGACTTTTGGCCCTCATGTTCAAAACAAACAGAAGTTAGCTAAGTGCGTCAGAAGCACTCAATTCCTCTTGTTCTGTATTCTATTCCATTCTTGGAGAGCGAACTTCACCTTTACAAACAAATCATTGCATCTTTATTTTTTCACGCATGCTCTGCATTGGTAGGTCGGACGTTATGTGTCTCAACAACAACAACAACAACGCATGATCTGTAAACGCATATATACCAACTCTGTCAACGCATGATGTAAGAATACATTTTGGGAAATAGCATATATTCCAAAATATATTTTTACTTTAACGAATTCTCCTGAGCTATCCCAAATGAGGTTCTAACAATAATCTCTTTCTTGGGTTCTTGTCCATCTCCAAGGATGCTTAATTTTTTCTTAATTATGTTGCTTAATTTTTCTCAGATTTCCACACTCCACAGAGTATAAGATTGGAAAAAAAATAAAAGTGATTATATTGGTGTACCTTTCATATGTGTCGATAATATTCAAAATGTATGTTCTATGTAAAGAATGATGTAGTTCAATTCGTGTTTCTCAAATGATGTCAAGAATGCACATACTGTTTTCATATCGGAGATAAAAGTCTTCACGACTAGAGACTCCATTCACGATGCACACTGGCCAACAATCAGTGTTTCGTCGTTGAATTTTTTAGCAATCCAGAAAGCTACGCCAAATAAAGGCGCGGTGAATAGAAATATAGAACAGAAATTAGTAGAACCCGTAATCTATCTATACTTCTCCAAACAACATTGCTGACTATGAGACTCAGAATGCAGTATGAATATCCCCTGTGTAGGTTTGTTCAAAGTTAGGAAAATTTTAATTTAAAGGTAATTTCTGGATAATTTACTATTTTGTTAAGAGATTTGAATATTCTATATACTGCATTGCATATATTATATTATACTGCATTGCATATATTATTTGAATATTCTATATACTGCATTGCAGAGTATAAGATTGGAAAAAAACTTAAAAGTGATTATATTGGTGTACCTTTCATATGTGTCGATAATATTCTAAAGGTATATTGTATGTAAAGAATAATTTAGTTCAATCGGTGTTTCATAGCCTAAATCATAGCAATCCAGAAAGCTACGCCAAACAAAGGCGCGGTGAATAGAAATATAGAACTGGAATTAGTAGAACCCGTAATCTATCTATCCTTCTTCAAACAGCATTGTTGGCTATGAGACTTATTATACAGTATGAATGTCCCCTGTGTAGGTTTGTTCAAAGTTTGGGAAATTTTTATTTAAATGTAATTTCTGGATAATTTGTTATTTTGTTAAGATATTTGAATATTTTATATACTGCATTGCATATATTGTGTATGTTCATTCCTGCAGAACATACCAGCTGCGTCCGGATCCGCAGGCCGCATGTGAACTGAAAATAATTTTAAAACTCGTGAACTCAGACTGCTGTTTAATGAAACATTTTAAACAAATTTTCTACGAATTCTGAATAGAATTCTGAAATTAATTAATGACATGTTAGCTACTCATAACAGCGGCTTATTAGCATATTTTTGATAGAAATTTATAATAAGATATTCGTAATATGTATTAAAATTTTGACTTTTTATTTAATTTTTTTTCTAATATATATTTAAAACATGTTTGAATATACCGTAGCTGGTTTTTAATTTTTAATAAACACATTTTTAGCAGCTGAAACTAACATCAGATAAGCAGAGGGGTTAAAGAAATGCTGGAACGATATATGTTCAACTAATTTGCAAAAATAAAGAACTTACTCTCAATAGGGCTGTATTCACCATAGACAAAGTTAACAAAAGTTGCAATCCCGCTAATATTAATGGTCCTAGTTCCATTAGTTCAAATTTTTATATAATTTTTCAAACAGTTTTTATCGTTCCCTAACAGCACTTTTGTACTTCAGAACTCAGCTATGCACCTTCAAGCAATTTACTTACCGATATTTAACGCATATTTACATTCCCTACATTACATAGTATGGTATGTACAGGAAAACTACTGAAACAAAGTCGAAAACGAGTTTTTGTTAGATTTACATATTTTATAGGTGTTAGAACTCTCCAAACATTTACAATGTTACGGTGGTTTATTATCTATTATTGTGGTGTACCTATCCGTGCCGATATCAGTTTTCTTATATTATTATATAAATCAGCTGTGGTTTGTAAATATTAAACTTCCTCTAAATGGAATAATCAATCAAAAAATACATTGATTATACCTTAATTAATTTATAAAATATGCAAACCGTAGCGAAAAATTAGACACTGTTTATGCACGGTTTACTGTTCCGGTCTTAAATTTTTAATTGGAGTGTAAAAATATTTTCTCATAATTGTGAACGCAACCTTGTGCTCTACGTTTGTATATGAGCAAAGGCATGTATTACGGCTGGCATGCTTCCTATAAAAAAATTAATAAATTGAAAATCCAGACAGTTGTGAATAAGTATTATTTATAAAATACCTTGAAGGTTTAGCATTTAACAATTCTATGTATAAGCACTCCCACATATATCCACTCCCAGTTATAGCATTCAGTATTTTCTTGGCGAATTAAAAGTGTGTTTATTTGGAATAAGTATGAAAGACGGAAGGGGTAAATTTTTTTGTTATGGTCTCACTCCACATCACTGTTTCAGACGATACCACAATCACGCTACACAAGCGGCTTGCCTGTTAACACCATAAACATCTTATTCAAAGTGCATTAATGTAATTTATAATAAAGTAACATTAATTTATAATATTGTAACATTAATTTATGATAATGTAAGATTATTTGAATAATTAACTATTAACGTAATATATATACCTTGAGAGCTGGAAAGTTAAAGTTTATGTCTCTAAGTCTAACATTGTTATCTTAAAGTTTCATTATAGATCAATTTCCTACGACTTTCAAATTAGCAATTTCAATGACAATATTCATTTCAATTACGTCATAAACTATTTAGATGTCACATTTAACAGCCACATGACTTTTGGCCCTCATATTGAGTATAAACTGGAGTCAGCTAAGTGTGTCAGAAGCACTCTTTTTCATCTGCTTTGTAGTGTGTTCCACTCCTGGAGATTCAGCTTCAGCTTTACAAACAAGTCATTGAGTCATTATTTTTGCACGCCTGCTCTGTATGAAATTCGGTTGCAAAAATACATATTGGGAAACATCAACTCATCCAAAATATATTTTTACGTTTAATAATGATTTCTCCTGGGCTTTATCAATCGAAGTTCCAACTGATCTCCCTTCTTGGGTGCATTGCTGTCTCGTAAATTTTCTCTTTCTCTCGATTTCTGTCTCTTTCTTCGTTACCTCTGCTAAATTGATAGTTGTCCATATCCAGGGCACTTGATATGGACGATTACGATTGCTATAATTTACGATTACGATTGCTATAATTTATGATTACGATTGCTATAATTTACAACTGGTCTAAACAGAAGCCAGTATCCTGCTGCTGGATTCAACAGCTGTTTTCTACTTTATTTGATTAATTTTTACTTAACTACGTTGTGAAAGCCTTTTTTGCTCTCCACAGAGTATAAGAATGCGAAAAATTAAACGTGAAATATATCTGCGTACAGTTTATATGTGTCGATAATATAAGAATTTTTTATGCAGTGAATGATTTAGTTTAACAAATGGTTTCAGATTTAGAGTGGATAGATTCATTGGACACAGCCAAAGACACATAGAGGCACACACACACGGTATCAATAGAATTTTCGTCTTCTAGAGGGCCCAAAACTTAAAGATCCGTCGAAAACTTCTGTTGCAATTTTCGACACGATTCAAAAAATTACCCTATATATTACAAGTATTGCAACTAAAGTATATGTATCATTATCTGAACTCATACTCAACGTAGTATTCCAGAGTACTGCCCTTTATATATAGTTGTTATACATAATTTCACTTTTTCATCGCGATCATATAGGTACCAATAATTAAATTCTCAAATTTTCAAATCTTATTAAATTTTTAAATATAGTGTTTATAGCATTTATTCTTTATGGCACATTCGCCACAGTTGGGCCAATATTAGGACACAACCTCTTCAAAATTTTAGTTTCAACATTATCATCTGACACTCATGGAAAATGTTTTTATCTTATTTCCACTAAAACTCAATGATCCGATTTAGGCCAGTATTCTGATTTTATGCATTTAGTTCAGAGAGAATGGCAACGCAATTATCGGTTTCAATTTTTCAGCCTGCCTACGTCATTATTCTACCTGTAAAAATATGAAAAAGGATTCAGCTTAATTGCTCCATTTAGGAAGTTCAAACATAACTGACTTCATAAAAGTAAAAGAAAATCTGATGTGGGCATCACATGACTTTCCCTGCAGATTCAAATTCGTTTTTCCCTTATCTCTATAATAATTCATTAAATTGGGTTGAATTGCGCAAAATGACATTAAATTTTCATTTTTAATTCAATTTCTGTTTTTATTTGGTAATTGGACAATTTTCCAAAGGCGACATTATAAAAATTCGAAAATTCTCAAATATCTTGAGAACGGTTAATCCCAGAGTCATAGAGTTGTTTTTGTTCTTTGCCCTGTCAAAAATTAAGTATAAAACAAGCATTTAATTAAGGCATTTGAATATATGAAGTCTTTTTTTTTTATTTTCGTGATTTTTGCGGGCCATTTCGCAAAAAAGGCAGGTTGTTCTTTACGGAATAGTACCAAGATCTACTCAGCACCATAGTATCCCACAAGTAACTTATACTTTTATACTTATTTATAACTTTTATACTACTCTTTGGCTCTTATATTACCTCCGGTTTCTTTTGGCAGATTAGGTGCAATTCACCCTGTATGGGATATTTATGAGGAACTTTAGCTACTCCTCTGTAAATAAGTCATTACGTCTTAAATTTTGCACATCCCTGTTCTCCATGGGGTTCGGTTGCAAAAATGCATATTGTGGAATAAAGTTATTCAAAACATATTTATATGTTTTATTACGAATTCTCCTTGGTTTGACCAAAACGAAGTTATTTGGCTGCCTTTCTTCTTGGGTGATTTGCATCCTTGTAAATTTTCTCCTTCTGTCGATTTCTATCTCTTACTTCGTTGTCTCTGCTAAATTGGTAGTAGTCCATCTTCAAAGGACTATAAGGATTACGCTTCTCACAATTTATAGCTGGTTTAACCAAAAGCTTGCATGCAGTTGCTACAGGAATGTCAAGAATCACATTACTGCTCTCTCAAATTACTATAACGAATGTTTATTTTCGATGTGGGGATGTGAGGGCTCAGGTGCTCTTATAACGAAAGCACCTCGTAAACTTGCAATTATTTCGGCTTTTCCACGTCATGTTTGTTCGGGCGCGGTAGCCCACTGGTTAGCGCGCTGGAGTTGCACTCGGTAGGCCCGGGTTCGATTCCAGTCGCTGCCAAAACTGCCGCCGTGTTCACGCGTAGTACGATCACGTTAAACATGTGGATCCGTAAGTCCTTCCGAGAGGTTGGTGTTAGGGGAAGGAGGGTACGGTCCTTGTGGATGCCTCCCCCACTGGGTTCCGGTCTAAATTGGGTGGCACTTCCCGGCCGTCCAAACAGTTACCTTACACCTTTCTGGTAGGTCGGACGGTCTGGGTAACAACAACAACGTCAGGTTTGTTGGTCTATTTTGCACTGTAAATGGGGATTCAACGTATCCTACAACTGCATTCTGCTTTGTGTGATTAATTTGTACTTAATTATGTTGTTTAAGTTTTCCTACCTCTCTACAGAGTATAAATAAGATCACAAAGAAATGAAAGTGAAATATATTTGAGTACCTCTCCATAAGTTTCGATAATATTATAAAAGTATACGTTATGTAAAAAATTATTTCGTTTCGTCGTTGTGTTCCCTCATGTGTTGAGTGGATCAAGATATTTGCGGTAAACAAGGTCGCGGGGAATTTAAATAGGAGCTACTGTGGGTAGAACTCGCAGTCTTTTTTTACCCTACAATCAATATTACTGGCTCTCAGGTAACTTGTTGAAACGTATGAAAACAGTGGGGTGCCACTCCTCTGCTGCGAACATTATCTGTGACGTCAGTTGGAGTTGGAATTTACTTGCTGCGCGCGGAGATGTTTTTATTTTTTGTTTGAAACAAATATATTTTTAAAGTGTTTATTGGTTTCGAAGACTTCTTACAAGTTCAACTAGAATTTTAATCAAAGATTTGCATCTTAAATTCCAGGCAATGCTAGCTTTTTTATGTGTTCTTTTCGTAATATAATGTAAATTTTAGAGTCGTGTTTCCCAACCTCAGATATATGCAAAATTTTCAGTATTGAAGAAAAACCAAAGATATTTTTTATTAAGAAATTAATGACTAAAAGTACATTTATATTTTCAAAATTTATTTATATTCCTTTTTTTAAGGTTGAATAATGCAAATTTTAATCAAAAATTTTCTTTTAAAGTAGTCAACATTGTAAAATTTATATTAATTTGGGAAAATGCACTTCTTTCTTGAAACATTAGTTTAGTTCATGAAGTTCCATTATGTAGGATTTTTAAATCTTAAAAGACGAAAGTACAGTATAATTTTTATTCATTTCATTTTACAGCAAGTTATTTGTATCTTTATATATTTTCTAATGATGTTCTTGTAGTTTTTGAAAAATCTAACAGGATTTAATCTCTCACATTTTATATTAATTAAAATTAATTACATTACATTTTATTAATTAAATTTTATTATATTCAAAAAATGGGGGGGGGGGGGGGTACGATGTAAGAAAATAAACAGGCGCGCGTTTTCAAGGGGATAAAGGTTGGGAACCGCTGTTTTAAATCAGAGTGCAAGTTGTGTACATGTATGTGCATGCAAATTGTATACAAAATTGTGAACAAAATTCATATAAATTATAGAAGCATCACTTAAATCGTTTACTAGTTAGGCATAAGTACATCCCCCTCCCCCCTAAAAGGACATAGAATTCTTAGTGTTAGCGTTTTAATTATTGTTTTGATTTTCAATTATTAGAGATAACATAATCGAAAATAACTTTATTTATATGCATTTAGAAAGAAATTACGCGATGTTTATTTGTGTATAATGAAAATTTTAGAATAATTGCTTGTTTAGAAAACTTTCCGAACATATTTTTGTAAATTCGCGTATTTAAAACAAAAGTCATATACATTATAGAAGCATCACTTAAATCGTTTACTAGTTAGGCATAAGTACACCCCCCCCCCCCTAAAAAGACATAAAACTCTTAGTGTTAGCGTTTTAATTATTGTTTTGATTTTCAATTATTAGAGATAACATAATCGAAAATAACTTTATTTATATGCATTTAGAAAGAAATTACGCGATGTTTATTTGTGTATAATGAAAATTTTAGAATGATTGCTTGTTTAGAAAACTTTCCGAACATATTTCTGTAAATTCGTGTATTTAAAACAAAATTCAATAAAAATAACATCGCCTCCTGTAATAACATTGACTGGTTTCAAAAAGCGAAACGAAACTATCAGATGATTTATATTTTTCAGAAAGGGAAATACAGTTTTATTATATATGTACCCTTCCAAAAAAAACCTGTACTGCATATTTAAGTTGTGTTCAAGTAAAATTAATGTTATTTGAGTATTTATT
Organism: Amaurobius ferox; assembly: GCA_951213105.1. Classification (NCBI taxonomy): domain Eukaryota; kingdom Metazoa; phylum Arthropoda; class Arachnida; order Araneae; family Amaurobiidae; genus Amaurobius; species Amaurobius ferox. The sequence continues at coordinate 78,508,432 of OX578155.1, read as the reverse complement.
TCATATTTTAAATTAAAAAAAATGATTAAATTAATTTTGTTAGCATCCCTTAACATTGGAGTCCACCGGGCCGTTCCTGACATTTAACTCCAAGTGACGTTGCGTCTTTACGTGCTCTCATTGGTTAGAGCTGAAGTGGCGCAACCTTATAGATATAGTAACCTTGGTATGAAAATCTATCTTGCAGTTTTGCTCAAAATCTGGCTAATTTGAATTTAGAGAAATTGCGGGATACTTCGCTATTTTATAAAGAAGCTTAAATCTTATAATGCATACTGCATATGTTATATAAATAGTCAAAATAATCTGTAAAATTATTTTGAATCTCGTAAATTCAGCATGCTATTATTTTTCAAAATATATTTTTACGTTTAATAAAGAATTTTCTTGGGCTTTCCCAATCGAGGTTCTAACTAAAATCTCCCTTCTTGGGTGCTTGTGCATCTCCAAGGAACTTGAACGATTGCGATTTCTGTAAATTTACAGCTGGTCCAAACAGCAGCCTGCAACAGCTGGATGCTTAATTTGTTCTTAATTATGTTGTTTAAGTTTTTTTAGATCTTCACAGACTATGATTGGAAAAAATTAAAAGTGATTATATTGGTGTACCCTTCATATGTTTCGATAATATTCCAAAAGTAAATTTTATGTAAGAAATGATTTCGTTTAATCAATAGCCCGTTAAATACCTCATGATAATCCAGAAAGCTTCCCCAACCAAGGCCGAGGTGAATAGAAATACAGAACTGATTTCAATACAGCTTTGGATAAGCAGCGGGGTGCAAGAAATCCGGGAACAATACATGTTCAACTAATTTGCGAAAAGAAAGAACTTATTCTCAATAGGGCTGTTTTCACCATAGGCAAAGTTAACAGAAGTTGCAATCCCGCTAATATTAATAGTCCTAGTTTATTAATTCATCAAAATTTTGTATAATTTTTCGAACTGTCTTTATCCTTCCCTAACAGCACTTTTGTACTTCAGAACCTGGCTACTCAGCTTCAGGCAATTTACTTCCCGGTATTTAATGCATTTTTACATTTCCTACATTACTTAATATGCTATGTACAGGGAAACTATTGTAACAATGTCGAAAACGAGTTTTTGTTATATTTGCATATTTTATAGGTGTTAGAATACTATACGAACATGTACAGAGATACGGTGGTTTCTGTAAATTTACAGCTGGTCCAAACAGCAGCCTGCAACAGCTGGATGCTTAATTTGTTCTTAATTATGTTGTTTAAGTTTCTTTAGATCTTCACAGACTATGATTGGAAAAAATAAAAAGTGATTATATTGGTGTACCCTTCATATGTGCCGATAATATTCTAAAATTAAATTTTATGTAAAAAATGATTTCGTTTAATCAGCAGTTGTCCAAATCGTAGCCCTCTGATAATCCAGAAAGCTTCCCCAACCAAGGGCGAGGTGAAAAAATCCGGGAACAATACGTGTTCAACTAATTTACGAAAAGAAAGAACTTAATCTTCATAGGGCTGTTTTCACCATAGGCAAAGTTAACAAAAGTTGCAATCCCGCTAATATTAATAGTCCTAGTTTCATTAATTCATCAAAATTTTGTATAATTTTTCGAACTGTCTTTATCCTTCCCTAACAGAACTTTTGTACTTCAGAACCTGGCTACTCAGCTTCAGGCAATTTACTTCCCGGTATTTAACGCATTTTTACATTTCCTACATTACTTAATATGCTATGTACAGGGAAACTATTGTAGCAATGTCGAAAACGAGTTTTTGTTATATTTGCATATTTTATAGGTGTTAGAACACTATACAAACATGTACAGAGATACGGTGGTTTATTATCTATGACTGTGGTGTATCTATCCGTGCCTATATCATTTTGCCTATATTACATTATACATCAGCGGTGGGCCGTAAATATTAAACTTCCACTAACTGGAACAATCAAGCAAAAATAACATTTATATAGTTTAATAAGATAAAGTCTAAAAATTTCGTTGTTCCGACATTTCCAATATATTTTACATCCCAAAATTTTTATTTATAAATTAATCTTTATGCCTAATTTCTATTAACTTTATGTGAAGGAATTTTGTTCGTTTGAAATTTTGATCAAATTTTATTTGACGAAAATTTGGCAAGAAATGGGCAACCGTGGCGACAAATTGGACACGGTTTTCTTACGGCTTACTGTTCCGGGCTTAATTTTTTACGGGGTGTGTAAATATCTTCTCTCATATTTGTAAAAGCGGCTTTGTTCTCTATGTTTGCATAGGAGGCCCAGGAAATTTTTACATTTGCATGCTTCCTATAATAAACTAGGCTAATTGATAATCCTGAGAATTATGTCCAGGTATATAAAGTAACCATTATTTGGAAAATATCAAGATTTAATATTGGAGCCGAGACATTTAACGATTGTGTATACGGTCACGCCTACATAAGTCTATTCTAAATGTTAGCATTCGGAGTTTTCGTGAGGTTGTAAAATATTCTTTATTTGAAAAAATATGAGAGGGAGAGAGTCGTGTAAGTTTTCAAGTATATGGTCTCACCCTACATTGCCGTTCCCGACGGTAATCACGTTACCTCAGGTTGTTCGCCTGTTAACACGCTAAACATCTTGTAAACATCTTGTACATTTTCCCAGCCTTAAGCATTAGAATATCAAAGTTAATGCCTCTAAATCTAACACGATGGAGAATTTAAAAATTCATGACAGACAAATTTTCAACGACTTTCAAATTCGCATCTTGAATGAAAATATCCCTTTTAATCAGAACGTAAAGTACTTAGATGTCACACTTAACGCTCCTATAACTTTTGGCCCTGATAATGAAAATATACTTTAGTCATCTAAGTGCTTCAGAAGCTGTCTTTATACCATGATCTGTAGTAGAACCTACCTCTGGAGAGAACAACGTAGATATGCTAAAGACTAGGTGGAGTTTTCCTATATTTTCCAAGATTAGAATTCCGAGGTTATCATCTCATCCTGAACTCTCACTTTGGCCTCGTGCTTTTGGCGGGAAAGCACTAAATATCTTCTCTGATTGGCTACTTTTTTTGACATTCAGCTTCTCAACTGTTAAACATTTTATATTTACGCCAGATATTCGTACATTAAGGGGATTTGAACATTAACCACCTGGGCATATCATAAGTGCTAATACCCTTTCTTAATTAGAAAAACCTTACTATTTAATTTTAACTCACCTAAGAAAAATCTGTGGACCGTTTTGGAAGTCAGTTTCAACCATATATTTTATAGGATATCTACAGAAAACAAGCTTCACTTCTACAAACTTTATGTCTTCATACTTAATTATGTCGTTAAGTTTTCCTACCTCTCCACCGACTATATGATTACAAAAAAGTGAAATGAAATATATTTGCATACCTGTTCATAGGTACCGATAATATTTTAAAAATGTATTTTATGTACATAATGATTTCGTTTTATTAGTGTGTAGCCTCATCTGTTGAATAGGTTCATGAAGCTGCACCAAACAATGTAGACCAGGATTTAAAATGAGAGCTTCATTGAATTCGCAGTCTATCTTAAATCTCCAAACAATGTTACTGGCATCAGGAAACGTGTTGCACGGTATGAAGATGTACAATGTAGGTTTGCTCAAGATTTGGCTAATTTTAATTTCGAGAAATACGGTATACTTCGATATTCTGTATAGAAGTTTAAATATTATAATGTACTAGCAGCATTTCCGTTCTTCGTACGGAGTATATAATATAAAGAAACTTTAAATTTGCAATCATGTGCAAATATCTAAAGTATACTATATGACATTGTTAATCAAAATAGTTTGCTAAAATATTTAATTCAATGCTCATAAAAAGAAGTTTAAGAATATCTGTTTTCACTATGCAAAATTATCTTCTCCGGCAGGTCTGTAAAATAAAACATCATGCCCCTTTTTGTAAGCAAATTTACAAAAATTATGAAATTGAATCAATATATGAAAAATAAAAGCGTTAAACGTATGGGACCCGTACTACTTATATAAGTGAATATTAAAAGATATAACCCGCGTTAATAGATTACATGTATAAATTGGAAATATCAATAAACCGTAATATTTAAACCTGAAGGCCGTAATTGACTCCAGTATATGCCAAAATGAAAGCGCTAAAATTATATGGGAATATATATATACCCGTACTACTTATATTGTCGCAGATTAGAATATATGTCCGTGCATTTGTAGAAGATTACTGGTACACCGTACAATATAGGAGTTTCAACATGTTTTGTCCTAATAAAATAGATGACGTAATAAATAGAAAATATTAATAACCCCCGTAATCTTTATACCAGAAGGCCGTAATTGATTCCAATAAATGCCAATATGTATAAACCTATATGCCAATCTATAACAAAACATATGCAAATATACCTGCACTACTTATATTCTCGTAGTTTAGAAGATATACCCGTGCATTTGTAGAAGATTTCTCGTACAACGTCCAATATATAAGTTTCAACAATTTTGCCCATAATAAAACAATAGCATAATAACTTGAAAATATCAAATATCCCTGAAACATAAAAATAATCCCCGAAAATATCAATATTAATAATGTTTAAACCTGAACACTATAATTGATATTATCCAGTCGAAAATGCAGAGTCAATGATATTTATTTCATATACTAGCAGCATACCCGTTCTTCGTACGGAGTATATAATATAAAAAAACTTAAAATTCACAATCATGTGCAAATACCTATAGCATACTAAATGATATTTTTAATCTTAATATTCTGTTAAAATATTTAATTTAATACTCCTAAAACTAAGTTTAAGAATCTGTGTTCTCTCTATTCAAAATTATCTTCACTGGCAGATCTGAAGAATAAAACATCATGGCCCCTTTCGTAAGTAAATTAATGAAAATATGGAATTGAATCAATATATGCAAAATAAAAGCGTTAAAATTGTATGGTAACCGCATAACTTATATATTCGAATATTAGAAGAAATAACCTGTATTGGTAGATTACATGTATAGATAAAAAATATCAATAAACCCGTAATCTTTAAACCTGAAGGCAGTAATTGATTCCAATATATGTCAAAATGAAAGTGCTATATTTATATGGGAAGATATACTCGTACTACTTATAATGTCGAGGATTAGAAGATATGTCCGGGTGTTAATAGAAGATAACCCGTATTCAAATATGAGTCTCAAAAATCTTTGCCAAAATTGAATAGATGATGTAAAAGATTAAAAATATCAATGATCCCCGTTATCTTCACACCATAGGGCCGTACTTGATTCTGATATATGCCAATATATGTCAAAATATATGCCAATATACCTGTATTAATTAGATTATCGTAGATTAGAAGGTTTACCCGATCCACAAATTAACATCCATAAATTAGAGTTCTACCCACCGTAGCTCATATTTTAATTCCCCCAGACATTGTTTGCCGCAGATATCTTGATCCACTCAACACATGAACGAACACAATGGCATGAAAGGGTTACGTCCAAAAAGAGCACCAGGCGCGAAGCGCCTTTAATCTCCAATCTCTAAGTGTCTCTGAGGTGTCTGTCTTATACTCTGCAGAGAGGTAGGAAAACTTAAACAACATAATTAAGTACAAATTAATCAAACAAAGCAGCATGCAGTTGTAGGATACGTTGAATCCCCATTTACAGTGCAAAATAGATAATTAAAAATGCGAATTTAGTGTTATTTTGTGCAATTAAACCCAGTTTAACGACTTAATAAAGAAATAAAGAAAAAATGAATTTGAGGCTGAAGGGAAAGTCACGTGCTGCCCACATCAGAGTTTGACGTGGAAAAGACCTGACGTGGAAAAGCCGAAAAAATTGCAAGTTTACGAGGTGCTTTTGTTTCAAGAGCACCTGATCCCTCACATCCCCTCATCGAAAATGAGCATTCATCATAGTAATTTGAGAGAGCAGTAATGTGTGATTCTTGACATTCCTGTAGCAACTGCATGCAAGCTTTTGGTTGAACCAGCTATAAATTGTGAGAAGCGAAATCGTTATAGTCCTTTGAAGATGGACTACTACCAATTTAGCAGAGACAACGAAGTAAGAGATCAAAATCGACACAGAAGGAGAAAATATACAGGGATGCAAATCACCCAAGAAGAAAGGCAGCCAAATAACCTCGTTTTGGTCAAACCAAGGAGAATTCGTAATAAAACACGTAAATATGTTTTGAATAACTTGCTATTCCACAATATGCATTTTTGAAACCGAACCCCATGGAGAACAGGGATGTGCAAAATTTAAGACGTACTGACTTCTTTACAGAGGAGTAGCTAAAGTTCTTCATAAATATCCCATACACGGTGAATTGCACCTAATCTGCCAAAAGAAAACGGGGGTAATATAAGGTAAGAGGGGTAAGAGCCCAAGAGCAGTATAAAACACCATAGCAACTCTGTCTTACCTCTAACCGTTTCCGAGTTATGATGGAAAGTGCGTCATGTCTGAAATAACCCACACTTGTGAGGTTTCTGAAAGATCTACACACAAAATAAGTGCATAATTGGAAAGAGCGGAAACAATCCTATAAGATGACGCCATTTCCATCAAGATATCTGCATTTAACACTCGCAAGGTTCCATGCTCAACCCTCATTTCAATTTCCTGTCCGCCGTCAGCCTGCTGTTTTGTGAGGTTCAGGAACGAGGTGCTACTTCGACGAGCGCCAATTTCAGTGTTGCGTTGCAAACAAAAAGCTAAATTTCTCCTGACCTAAAAGACCGATATGGTTTATTGCAGGCTCATTAGAAAGCTGGTCGAATGGAAAAGTTGTTGGCAAATTTGCCCGATTGTAACTGGAAGTGTTTTTGCTATATACCCGGTTACGGCTTTTGGCAACATTTCGATTTTGCACTTCGACAATGTTTCAGGGCTTGTAGGTCGCCGTTAAATCCAGATATCCTGATATTATTGGATTATATAGGATATTACAGGATGTCATCTTATAGGATTTTTTCTGCTTTTTCCAATTATGTGCTTATTTTGCTTGTAGACCTTTATGAAATCTCACAAATTTGGACTTTTTCAGACTTGACGCAATTTTTTCTATCCACCATAACTCGGAAAGGTTAGAGATAGGACAAGGTTGCTACGATGTTTTATACTGTTTATGGGACCTTCTATCACCCCCTTCGTTTGGCAGATTAGGTGCAATTCACCCTGTTTATGAAATGATTGAAACAACCCTGGAAAGAAAAAGAACCCTCCTTTTTTTGCGAAATGTCCCGTCAAAATCTCATGTATTCACTCTAGCAGAAATACTAATATACCAAATTCACACAAAATTTGGTAGATAAGTTACTTGTGGGATATTCTGCTGCTGATTAGATCATGGTACGATTCGGAAAATAACAACCTACATTTTTTACGAAATGACCGGCAAAAATCGCCAAAAATCTAAAAAAAGACTACATGTATTCAAATGAATTAATATAATGCTTGTATTATACGTAATTTTTTGCAGGGAAAAACACAAAAACAACTATATGACTCTGGGACTAACCGTTCACGAGATATTTGAGATTTTTCGAATTTTTGTTATGTCGCCTTTGGGAAAATGTCCAATTACCAAATAAAAACAAAAATTGAATTAAAAATGCAAATTTAATGTTATTTTGCTCAATTCAACCCAATTTAATGAATTATTATAGAGATAAAGAAAAAATGATTTTCAGTCTGCAGGAAAATTCATATGATGTCCACATCAGATTTTCTTTTACTTTTATAAAGTCAGTTAAGTTTGAACTTCCTCAAAGGAGCAATTAAGCTGATTTCATTTTCATATTTTTACAGGAAGAATACTGACGTAAGCAGGCTCAAAGATCAAAACCGATAATTGCGTTGCCATTCTCTCTGAACTGAATGCATAAAATCAGAATACTGGCTGTAAATCGGATCATTGAGTTTTAGTGGAAATAAGATAAAAACATTTTCCATGAGTGTCAGATGATAATGTTGAAACTAAAATTTTGAAGAGGTTGTGTCCTAATATTGGCCCAACTGTGGCGAATGTGCCATAAAGAATAAACTCTATAAACACTATATTTAAAAATTTAATAATATTGGAAAATTTGAAAATTTAATTATTGGTACCTATATGAACGCGATGAAAAAGTGAAACTATGTATAACAACTATATATAAAGGCCAGTATTCTGGAATACTACGTTGAGTATGAGATCAGATAATGATACATATACTTTAGTTGCAATACTTGTACATAAATAATTGTAATACATAGGGTAATTTTTGGAATCGTGTCGAAAATTGCAATTGAAGTTTTCGACGGATTTTTAAGTTTTGGGACCTCTAGAACATGAAAATTCTATTTATACAGTACGTGAGGGCCCCTATGGGTCATTGTATGAATTTAATGAATGCATCCACTCTAAATCAGAATCTATTGGTTAAACTAAATCATTCACTGCATAAAAAATTCTTATATTATCGACACATATAAACTGTACGTAGATATATTTCACTTTTAATTATTCGTAATCTTATAGCCAGTGGAGAGCTAAAAAGTCTTTAACAACGTAGTTAAGTAAAAATTAATCAAATAAAGTAGAATACAGCTGTTGCATCCAGCAGCAGGTTACCGGCTTCTGTTTAGACCAGTTGTAAATTCCAGCAATCGTAATCGGTCAAGTGCCTTGGATATGGGCAACTATCAATTTAGCAGAGGTAACGACGAAAGAGACAGAAATGAAGAAAAAGAGAAAATTTACGAGACAGCAACACACCCAAGAAGGGAAATCATTTGGAACCTCGATTGATAAAGCCCAGGAGAAATCATTACTAAACGTAAAAATATATTTTGGATAACTTGATGTTTCCCAATATGTATTTTTGCAACCGAATCTCATACTGAGCAGGCGTGCAAAAATAATGACTCAAGGACTTGTTTGTAAAGCTGAATCTTAATCTCCAGGAGGGGAACACACTACAATGCAGATGAAAAAGAGTGCTTCTGACACACATAGCTGACTCCAGTTTATATCCAAAATGAGGGCCAAAAGTCACGTGGCTGTTAAATGTGACATCTAAATAGTTTATGACGTAATTAAAATGAATATTGTCATTGAAAATGCTAGTTTGAAAATCGTAGGAAATTGATCTGTAATGAAACTTTAAGATAACAATGTTAGACTTGGAGACATAAACTTTAACTTTCCAGCTGTCAAGGTATATATATTACATTAATGGTAAATTATTCAAATAATGTTACATTATCATAAATTAATGTTACAATATTATAAATTAATGTTACTTTATTATAAATTACATTATAAATGCACTTTGCATAAGATGTTTATCTTGTTAACAGGCAAGCCGCTTGTGTAGCGTGATTGTGGTATCGTCTGGAACAGTGATGTGGAGTAAGACATTAACAAAAAAAATTACCCTTCCCGTCTTTCATACTTATTCCAAATAAACACACTTTTAATACGCCAAGGAAATACTGAATGCTATAAATGGGAGTGGACATATGTGGGAGTGCCCATACATAAAATTGTTAAATGCTAAACCTTCAAGGTATTTTATAAATAATGCTTATTCACAACTGTCTGAATTTTTAATTTATTAATCTTTTTATAGGAAGCATGCCATCCGTAATACATGCCTTTGCTCCTATGCAAACGTAGAGTAAAAGGTTGCGTTCACAATTATGAGAAAATGTATTTACACTCCAATTAAAAATTTAAGACCGGAACAGTAAACCGTGCATAAACAGTGTCTAATTTTTTGCTACGGTTTGCATACTTTATAAATTAATTAAGGTATAATTAATGTACTTTTTGATTGATTATTCCATTTAGTGGAAGTTTAATATTTACAAACCACAGCTGATTTATATAATAATATAAGAAACATGTTATCGGCACGGATAGGTACACCACAATCATAGGTAATAAACAACCCTAATTCTGTAGATGTTTGGATAGGGTTCTAACACCTATAAAATATGTAAATTTAACAAAAACTCGTTTTCGAATTTGTTATAATTGTTTTCCTGTACATTGCATATTATGCAATGTAGGGAATTCAAAAATGCGATAAATATAGGGAAGTAAATTGCCTGAAGCTGCATAGCTGAGTCCTGAAGAACAAAAGTGCTGTTAGGGAAGGATAAAGACTGTTTGAAAAATTATATAAAATTTTGAACTAATGGAACTAGGACCATTAATTTTAGCGGGATTGCAACTTCTGTTAACATTGCCTATGGTGAAAGCAGCCCTGTTGAGAATAAGTTTTTTCTTTTTGCAAATTAATTGAACATATATCGCTTTCGGATTTCTTGCACACCGCTGCTTATCTATTGTTGTTGCAGCTGCTATAAATGTGTTTTTTAAAAATTAAAAACTAGTTGCGTTATTCAAATATGTTTTAAATATAGATTAGAAGAAAAATTAAATCAAATGTTAACATTTTAATACATATTACGAATATCTTAATAATGATTTCTATCAAAAATATGCTAATAAGCCGCTGTTATAGATCGCTAATATATCATTAATTAATTTTGAAATTCTATTCAGAATTTGTAGAAAATTTGTTTAAAATGTTTCATTTAACAGCAGGCTGAGTTCACGAGTTTTAAAATTATTTTCAGTACACATGCGGCCAGCGGATCCGGACGCAGCTTTTATGTTCTGCAGGAATGAAGATACATAATATATGCTACGCAGTATATAGAATATTCAAATATCTTAACAATATAATAAATTATCCAGAAATTACCTTTAAATTAAAATTTTCCAAACTTTGAACAAACCTACACAGGGGACATTCATACTGCATAATAAGTCTCATAGTCAGCAATGCTGTTTGGAGAAGGATATATGGATTACGGGTTCTACTAATTCCAGTTCTATATTTCTATTCACCGCGCCTTTGTTTCGCGTAGTTTTCTAGTTTGCTAAAAATTTGACTGTGAAGCAGTAATTGAACTAAATCATTCTTTACATAAAATATACCTTTAGAATATTATCGCCACATATGAAAGGTACACCAATATAATCACTTTTAATTTTTTTTCCAATCTTATACTCTGCAATGCAGTATATAGAATATTCAAATAATATATGCAATGCAGTATAATATAATATATGCAATGCAGTATATAGCATATTCAAATTTCTTAAAAAAATAGTAAATTATCCAGAAATTACCTTTAACTAAAATTTTCCAAACTTTGAACAAACCTATACACAGGGGATATTGAAACTGCATAATAAATCTCATAGCCAGCAATGTTGTTTGGAGAAGTATAGGCAGATTCCAGTTACATATTTCTATTCTCCGCGCCTTTGTTTGGCGTAGCTTTCTGGATTGCCAGATAACACAGGAAAAAATCACTGATTAAACTAAATTATTATTTTTTACATAAATTATACCTTTAGAATATTATCGACACATATGAAAGGTGCACCAATATAAACACTTTTTTTTCCCAATCTTATACTCTGTGGAGTGTGGAAAGCTGAGAAAACTTAAGTAACATAATTAAGAACAAATTAAGCATCCAGCTGTTGCTGGCTTTTGTTTGGACCAGCTGTAAATTTACAGGAATCGTAATCGTTCAAGTTCCTTGGAGATGGACAAGCACCCAAGAAAGAGATTATTGTTAGGGGATTATTGTTAAGATATTATTTGGGATAGCCCAGGAGAATTCGTTAAAGTAAAAATATATTTTGGAATATATGCTTTTTCCCAAAATGTATTTTTACAACGGAATCTCATACAGAGCATGCGTGAAAAAATAAAGAAGCAATGATCTGGTTGAAAGTTAAAGTTTGCTCTCCAGGAATGGAATAGAATACAGAACAAGAGGAATGGAGTGCTTCTGACGCACTTAGCCGACTTCAGTTTGTTTTCAATATGAGGGCTAAAAGTCATATGGCTCTTAAGTATGACATCTAAGTACTTTCTGAATTAGTTAAAATTAATATTTTCATTGAAGATGGTAACTTGAAAGTCGTGGGAATTTGTTCTGTCATGAAACTTTAAAACCATGTTAGACTTAAGAGACATTAAATTGAACTTTCGAGATTGTGATAATGTTAAATTATTACAAATTACGTCATTAATGTTATGAAATGCATATTATCTGTTTATTAATTAATTCCTTCTAAATTTAAAATTCGGCAAATTCTAATTTCGTTTCGATTCTAAAATCTGTTCTTAAATTTTATTACAATTTGATAAAGCGCCAATTGTGTTTTCGACTTGTTGAAGACTCGCCTCCTGTATCGATACCCTTGACGTTATGATATTATCCCGCTCTTTTTACTTTTACCCGGATTCACATTTCGTATTGAAATGTATTCGAACTCTTTTCTGTGTCGTCACAAGCGCACATTTACACTAAGACGCTTAATTAATAATAGGGTAATTAGTCTCAGTTGGCGATGTAATCTCACAGCAATAGATCGCGTTTTGCATTCGTTGCATAGAACAGACTGTATTCTTAATGTATCTAATATTAAATTAATAATGAAGTAAATTGTTTAAATCGCGTTTCAATATAATTTCGAAGAGTCATGAGATTTTTTCATCATAGATCGATTATTTCGAACTGTCCAATCGGCACAAACCATACGGATCCGCCGATGTGTTCTACGAATATTGTTCCTTATGCTGGAAATCTATGTGTATCTTCAAGTATGATTGTCAATAATCCTGATGTCCAATATTCCTTGCTGTATATTATTTGAAACATAATAATTGCTCATCTAATAAAGGAAAAGGTAAATTTAAAAATATTGGAGTCACCATTTCATTATCTACTACCATCATTCCACCTCAGCTTCAACCAGCATACACGACGTATTGGTGCACTCGCCACGTCAGCGCGGATCTCCCATCTTCTCCGATGCCAGTGAGAAACCTCCCGCAGCGATCGCGCACCACCCACCACTTAACCAGTTTATTGTATTAATGCACTTTTTATAACGTGTTTATCGTTTTAACAGACAAACCGCGTTTATAGCATGACTGTGATATCATCAGGAACAGCGATGTGAAATAAAACCATAAACATAAAAATTTACCCTTCGCCTCTTTCATACTTATTAAAAATTAGCACTGTTTTAATACACCAAACAAACTCTGAATGCTAAAAATGGGTGTGGACATATGTCGAAGTGGCAATATACAGAATTGTTAAATGCTAAATCTTGAATGTATTTTCTATGTAATGCTTATTTTCTATAACTAGACACAACTGTCAGGACTTTCAATTTTGCTTAATTTTTATAGGAAGCGTGACAGCCGTAATACCTGTCTGGGCTCCTATGCAAACGTACAGTGCAAGGAAGCCTTTATAATTATGCGAGAATATATTTACACTCTCATTAAAAATTTAAGCTCCGAATAGTAAACCGTGCAAAAGATGTGTCTAATTTGTCGCCACGGTTACCAAATTTTTGACAATTTATCGCCAAGTAAAATTTGAAATGCAAAACAAACAAAATTCCTTCACACGGAATTAATAGAAAGTAGGCATAAAAATTAACGTAATGAACATTTTGAGATATAAAATAAATTCTAAATGTCGGATAAACGCAGTTATTAGACTTAAACAAATTTTACTATATAAATGTAATTTTTGCTTGATTATTCCTGTTAATGGAATGGTGATTTATAAAGTAATATAGGCAAAGTAGACTCACGGATAGGCACACCACACTCATAGCATAAGCAATAGCAACTTCAATTATTTTTGAATCGTGTTTTAACACCTGTAAAACATGTAAATCTAGCAAAAACTCAATTTCGACTTTGTTACAATACTTTTTCTGTACATAGAATATTATGTATCGTAGGGAATATAAAAATGCATTAAATATCTGTAAGTACATTGCTTGAAACTCCATAGCTGAGTTGTAAAGAACAAAAAGGCTGTTAATGAAGGTTGAAAGCTGTTCAAAAATTATACGAAATGTGGATGAAGTAACGGATTTATTATCCTTAATTTAGCGGATCTCCAGCTTTTGCTGACTTTGCTTATGATAGAACCCATTGAAAATATGATATTCCTTTTTGTGAATTAGTTGAACAAGTATCGTTCACGAATTCTTGCACCCGCGCAGCGGACGTAACAATCATTAGCTGTGGCTGCTAAAAATATTTATGAAGAAATTAACCAGTAACTGCGAATAACTCTGTTGGCATATATTAAATCATGTTTTAAATGAAAATTTAAAGCCTAACCTGGAAACGGCACGTAACGAACTTAATCAAAAAAGCGTATATGGCCACAGGAGCCTTATACCCAATGATAGGAAACGGAAATCTAAGTTATCAAAATAAACTCCTAATTTATAAATCGGTCATCCGCCCGGGAATGCTGTATGCAGCACCCGTATGGGGATATGCCTGTAAAACTACAATAGACCTCCTAGAGACAAAACAAAACAAAATCCTACGGATTATCAGGAAAGCTCCCAGGTACTTAAGAAACTCGGTAATTAGGAATGACTTCAAAATAAAAACTGTTAGAGCCCAAATTAAAAAGCTAGCGTTTAAATTTTACAGAAATTTGCCATCCGTTCCAAACGAACTGTTATTCAATCTGCATGACTATGATCATCGCAAGGCCAAATCTCGTAAGAGACCCCGCGCTGTTCTAAACATCGATAATCGGAATTAAATGATCCCACCTCAAACATCTGATTTTAAAATAAAACTCGCGACTATTATTTTATAAAAAAAAAAAAAAAAATATTCTAAACACTAAACTGCCAAAACGCTAGGTAACCCTTAGATCTGCATCAACCCCCCCAAACTGCTTAAACTCTAAATGTGCAACAAACTGCCACACTAGGAGCTAGGATAAATAATAAAAAGTAGTAAATAAAAACCTCGAACCTCCAATTAGGGTCACTGAATTAATGTCACAGTTTGACGATAAGAACCACATATTGAAACTGGAGATTAAAGGCGCTTCGCGCCTGGTGCTCTGTCTTGTACGACACTACGTACGACACTACGTATGAAAATTTAAAGTTCAAAAAATGTTTGCAAATATCTTAAACTTTTTAATTACTTTTAAATACTTGTCGACACGCCCCTGTTAAAATTCGTTTGTATGTTATTAATTTATGTTGGAACTCATTTCAGAATTTGAAGATAATTTGTGAAACGAAACTTGGGTAAAATATTTTATTTAATAGCTTGCTGAATATACGAGTTTCAAAATTATTTTAATTATTTGTATAACATATGCAGTATATATACAGAGTCTTTCAAAAGCCCGTATGAAATTTAAAAATGCATTAAAATTCGAAAAATCATCGCATTGAGATGCGGTTTGTACCATTAGTATTGTCCCGTCTTTGACGTGAAAATAATTTGTAATTTAGAAAATCACATATAGGTGGCGCTTACCCGAATACATCTTCCCGAAGTATGCAAATGGGGATGTTATAAAAGAGCTGTAGTGCTCTGTAGATTCTTCATTTAATTCATTAGTATACTGTGAAAAGAAGAAGTTTTTCGAGAATGTTAACTTTGATCGAAAAAGCCTTGTTAGTGAAGCTGTGTTACGTGAGCGGAGAATCAGCATAACCGATGCTTTGCGAAAATTTCGATTTAGGAAAAATCTAAAGAAAGGAAAAGGTCCTATCACCTGTTAAGGGTTACTGAAGCTTGTCACACGATTTGAAGAAACTGGATGTTTGGAGGATCGCCCCTGAAGCGGAAGACCATCGTTAACGGACTCCCGTGCCAGAACTGTGGCATCTGAAATTGAAAACCTAGCAACTCAAACAGCGGCTGTGGCTAGCAGCGCTTCTGATGCTGCAAGGCGATTGGATATTCCTGTATCCTCGGTATGGCTTATCCTTCACGGTATCTTACATCTGTATCCTTACAAATTGCAATCACTCCATCAGCTTTTACCGGTAGATACCGCACAGCGACAAACGTTTGCCAAATGACTGTGTCAAAAATCTCACAGGAACCACAGTGGTTATTTAAAGTGTTGTGAACAGACGAATCCCACTTTTCACTGCATGGAAATGTGAACACACACAACTGTCGTATATGGGCGACTTCTAATCCACGTGAGTACATAGAGCAGCCACTTCATTCAGCACGAGTGTCAGTTTGGTGTGGCTTCACTGGCTCTTACATTCTGGGACCCCTTTTCTTCGAGAAGTTTAGCTCAAGTACAGGTTGGAAAACTTGCACAGTAAACGCACAGCGTTATTTGACTTTTCTGCGTGAGCAAGTCGTGCGGTGTTTGCGAGAATAAAATGCGATAATAAATGGATGTTATTTATAGAACCATAAATTATGTGATCCATAAATTAACATTAATGTTTTCAAATAATTCATGCTATCAGAAACTGACTAATTATCGCAACAATCTCCCACCAAACTCAGAGATAAATTTTTAATTAACTTTCACGTTCAAACATACGATTTCCAACCGTTTTGTTTATATGAACCATGGAGTTAGAGGGTAGAACTATAAAAAAAAGGTTTGTTTTTCAATAATATTTCGACAAATCCTAGTCTTAGAAACTCGAATCTTGGACACAATTTAAGTGAGGCTATTTCAAGGCTTCCTACAAAATTTCTCTAAATTCAGTTCAGCCGTTCTCCTGTGATGATGAGACAAACCAAAGTTATGGTTTTCACTAATATATCGATAACCGCTGGTCGTAGAAACTAGAAACAATAGCTAAATTCTAAGGAGCGATATTTCAAGTCTATCTACAAAATTTCACACAATTCGGTTCAGCCGTTCTTCCGTGATGTTGGGACAAACAGACAGACACACAGATCTTCAATTTTATTTGTATAGATTCCGCATATGTTATATAAATAATTAAAATAATTTGTAAAATGATTCTGAAACTCGTAAATTCAGCACGCTATTAAATAAAATATTTTCCACAAATTTCATTATTCAAACTTTCTGCAATATCCGAAAGGAATTCCAACATATATTAATAACATATAAGTAATTTTATATAGGGCGTGTTGATACGTATTTAATAGTAATTAAAAATTTTAATATATTTGTAAAACTTTTTGGAACATTGAATTTTTATTTATTTTGCTTCTAATGTAAAGTTTAAGCATGGTTTAATATATGCCAGCAAAGTTGCTCTCAGCTAGCGGTTAATTCTTTGACAAATACATTTCAGCAGCTACATCTAACGATAGATACGCCCGCTGAGGAGAATTCGTGAACGATACATGCTCAACTAATTCACAAGAATGAATGTTAAGAATCATATTGCTGCCCTCTCAAATTGCTATGATGAGTATTTATTTTCGATGTGGGGATTGGAGGGCTCAGGTGTTCGTGAAACGAAAGCCTTGAACCATTTCGGCTTTTCCACCTCAGGCTTTGTTTGATTAACTCGGTTTAAGTTTGCCTACCTCTCCACAGACCTAAAGATTGCAAAAAATTGAAAGTGAAATATATTTGCATATCTGTTCATAGGTACCGATAATATTTTAAAAGAGTATTTTATGTATAGATTGATTTCGTTTTATCGGTGATTAACTATAGCTGCTAAACATATCCAGAAATTTTAGCTAATCAAGTATGCGGAGAATCAAAATTAGAGCTGGAGTTTTTAGAAACCGCAGTCTGTCACCTGCACTCTCATAACATTGTTCCTCGCTCTCAGGATACGTGCTGCAACATATGAAAATCTACCGTGTAGGCTGGCTCAAAATTTGGCCAATTTTAACTCAGAGAAATTACGGGATACTTCCCAATTTTGTAAAGAAGTTTAATTTATGATACAGGGATTCATTTATGACACTTTTATGATACAGGGTCTTTCAAAAATCCGTATAAACTTTAAAAATTCATCAGAAATCGGCACAAATCGTCGCATTGAGATGCGGTTTTTACCATACGTATTGTCTGGACGGGTTTTTTTTTTATTTGACGTGAAAAAATTTTGTTGTTTAAAAGATCACCTATAGGTGGCGCTGAACGCATTGGAAAGACAAAGAAAATAACTTACTGCACGCTCAGTACCTTTATTATAGTATCATGTGTTCGACATGTCCTCCTCCACAAGGTATGACACAATTCAGGCGAGTGAAAACACCAATAACTGCAGAATGCAGCATGTCAGGATGGATCAAACTCATTTCACGACAAATGGAATCTTTTAATTCCGACAATGCGGAAGGAAATGATTGATACACTCGTGACTTTACGTACCCCCACAACCAAAACTCAACTGGTGTCAAATTTGGAGACCGAGGTGGCCATGGGATCTTGCAATGCCTGCTGATTAGACTGTCTTCCCCGAAAGTGTCAATTAGAAATTTTTTTACTGGAGGTGCGATGTGAGATGGGGCTCCATTTTGAGTAAATGTTACAGTAGATAGCACATTTTATTCTCGCAAAGACTGCACGACTTGCTCACGCAGAAGAGACAAATGACGCTGTGCGTTTACTGTGCAAATTTTCCAACCAGTACTTGAGCTAAACTCCTCGAAGCAAAAGGGTCCCAGAATGTAGGGGCCAGTGAAGCCACACCAAACTATCACTCTTGCTGAATGAAGAGGCTGCTCTATGTACTCACGTGGTATACGGACCCATATACGACAGTTGTGTGTGTTCACATTTCCATGCAGTGAAAAGTGGGCTTCGTCTGTTCACAACACTTTAAATAACCACTGTGGTTCCTGTGAGATTTTTGACAAAGCCATTTGGCAAACGTTTGTCGCTGTGCGGTATCTACCGGTAAAAGCTGATGGAGTGATTGCAATTTGTAAGGATACAGATGTAAGATACCGTGAAGGATACGCCATACCGAGGATACAGGAATATCCAATCGCCTTGCAGCATCAGAAGCTCTGCTAGTCACAGCCGCTGTTTCAGTTGATAGGTTTTCAATTTCAGATGCCACAGCACTGGCACGGGAGTCCGTTAACGATGGTCTTCTGCTTCAGGGGCGATCCTCCAAACATCCAGTTTCTTCAAATCGTGTGACAAGCTTCAGTAATCCAGAACAGGTGATAGGACCTTTTCTTTTTTTTAGATTTTTCCTAAATCGAAATTTTCGCAAAGCATCGAATGCTAATTCTCCGCTCACGTAATACAGCTTCACTAATAAGGCTTTCTCGATCAAAGTTAACATTCTCGAAAAACTTCTTTGCACAGTTTACTAATGAATCAAATGAAGAATTTACAGAGCACTACAGCTCTTTTATAATAGCGTCATTTGCTTACTTCGAGAAGATGTATTCGGGTAAGCGCCACCTATAGGTGATGTTTTAAATTACAAAATTTTTTCACGTCAACCGCCCCCCCCCCCCGTCCTGACAATACGTATGGTACAAACCGCATCTCAATGCGATGATTTTTAATGAATTTTTAAAATTTATACGGACTTTTGAAAGACCCTGTATATATTACTGCATATGTTATATAAATAATTAAAATAATTTTGAAACTCGTTTATTCAGCAAGCTATTTAATAAAATTTTTACCCAAGTTTCGTTTCTCAAATTATCTTCTAAATCCGAAATAAGTTCCAACATATATTAATAACATATAAACGACTTTTAACAGGGGCGTGTCGACAAGTATTTAAAAGTAATTAAAAAGTTTAAGTCATTTGCAAAAATTTTTTAAACTTTAATTTCTTATTTAAAACATGATTTAATATATGCCAACAGAGTTGTTCGCAGCTACTGGTTAATTTTTTCAGAAATATTTTTAGCAGCCACAGCTAATGATTGATACGTACGCTGCGCGGGTGCAAGAATTCGTGAACGATACTTGTTCAACTAATTCACAAAAAGGAATATCATATTTTCAATAGGTTCTATCATTAGCAAAGTTAGCAAAAGCTGGAGACCCGCTACAATTGAGGATAATAAATCCGTTATTTCATCCACATTTCGTATAATTTTTGAACAGCCTTTATCCTTCATTAACAGCACTTTTGTTTTTTGCAACTGAGCTATGCAGTTTCAAGCAATGTACCTACCGATATTTAACGCTTTTTCATATTCCCGACAATACATAATATTCTATGTACAGAGAAAGTATTGTAACAAAGTCGACATTGAGTTTTTGCCAGATTTACATATTTTACAGGTGTTAGAACACGATTCAAACATATTCGGAGTTGCACTTGCTTATGCTATGAGTGTGGTGTGCCTATCCGTGAGACTACTTTGCCTGTATTACTTTATAAATCACCATTCCATTAATAGGAATAATCAAGCAAAAATTACATTTATATAGCAAAATTTGTTCAAGTCTAATAACTGCATTTATCCGACAATTAGAACTTATTTTATATCTCAAAATGTTCATATTACGTTAGTTTTTTGACGAATTTCTATTAATTCCGTGTGAAGGAATTTGGTTGTTTTGCATTTCAAATTTTATTTGACAATAAATTGTCAAAAATTTGGTAACTGTGGCGACAAATTAGACACATCTTTAGCACGGTTTACTATTCGGGGCTTAAATTTAAAATGAGAGTGTAAATATATTCTCACATAATTGTAAAGGCTTCCTTGCACTGTACGTTTGCATAGGAGCCCAGGCATGTATTACGGCTGTCATGCTTCCTATAAAAATTAAGTAAATTGAAAATCTTGACAGTTGTGTCTAGTTATACAAAATAAGCATTACACAGAAAATACATTCCAGATTTAGAATTTAACAATTCTGTATATTGCCACTTCGACATATGTCCACTCCCATTCAGAGTTTTCTTGGGGTATGAAAACAGTGCTAATTTTTAATAAGTATGAAAGAGGAGAGGGGTAAATTTTTATGTTAATGGTTTTATTCCACCTCACTCTTCCAGATGATATCACAGTCATGCTATAAACGCGGCTTGCCTGTTAAAACGATAAACATGTTATACAAGGTGCATTAATATAATAAGCTGGTTATGTGGTGGATGGTGCGCGATCACTGCGGGCGGTTTCTCCCAGGCATCGGTGAAGATGGGAGAGCGACGCTGACGTGGCTAGGGCACCAATACGCTGTGTATGCTGGTTGAAGCTGAGGTGACGTGATGGTAGAAGATAAGGAAATGATGACTCCAATATTTTTAAATTTACTTTTTCCTTTATTAGATGAGTAATTATTATGTTTCAAATAATATACAGCAAGGAATATTGGACATCAGGATTATTGACGATGATACTTGAAGATACACATATATTTCCAGCATTTGGAACAATATTCGTAGAACACACATCGGCGGATCCGAAAATGGTTTGTGCCGATTGGACAGCTCGGAATAATCGATCTATGATGAAAAAATCTCGTGACTCATCGAAATTATATTGAAATGCGATTTAAGCAATTTACTTCATTATTAACTTAATATTAGATACATTAAGAATACAGTCTGTTCTATGCCCCGAATGCAAAACGCGACCTATTGCTGTGAGATTACATCGCCAACTGAGGCTAATTTCCCTATTCTTAATTAAGCGTCTTAGTGTAAATGTGCGCGCTCGTGACGCCGCAGAAAAGAGATCTAATACATTTCAATACGAAATGTGAATCCGGGTAAAAGTAAAAAGCGCGGGATTGTATCATAACGTCAAGGGTATCGATACAGGAAGCGAGACTTCAACAAGTCGAAAAACACAATTGGCGCTTTATCAAATTGGAATAATATTTAAGAACACGTTTTAGAATCGAAACGAAATTAGAATTTTCCGAATATTAAATTTAGAAGGAATTAATTAATAAACAGATATTATGCATTTCATAACATTAATAATATAATTTGTAATAATGTAACATTATCCCAATCTGGAAAGTTCAATTTCATGTCTCTACATTGTTTTAAAGTTTCATGACAGAACAAATTCCCACGACTTTCGAGTTACCCTCTTCAATGAAAATATTAATTTTAACTAAATCAGAAAGTACTTAGATGGCATACTTAAGAGCCACATGACTTTTAGCCCTCATATTGAAAACAAACTGAAGTCAGCTAAGTGCTTTAGAAGCACTCAATTCCTCTTGTTCTGTATTCTATTCCATTCCTGGAGAGCGAAATTCACCTTTACAAACAAATCATTGCATCTTTATTTTTTCACGCATGCTCTGTATGACATTCCGTTGTAAAAATACATTTTGGGAAATAGCATATATTCCAAAATATATTTTTACTTTAACGAATTCTCCTGGGCTATCCCAAATGAGGTTCTAACAATAATCTCTTTCTTGGGTGCTTGTCCATCTCCAAGGAACTTGAACGATTACGATTCCTGTAAATTTACAGCTCGTTCAAACAAAAGCCAGCAAAAATTGGATTCGTAATTTGTTCATATATGTCGATAATATTCTGAAGGTATAATTTATGTAAAGAATAATTTAGTTTAATCAGTGGTACTGATTAAACAAAATTATCCTTTATTAGTCCGTGTTCACGGCAATCCAGAACGCTGTGTTATCTAGCAATCCAGATAATTTACTTTTCCCGTAATTATCTGGATTATCCGTGTTATCTAGCAATCCAGAAAACTACGCCAAACAAAGGCGCGGTGAACAGAAATATAGAACTGGAATTTGTTCAACCCGTAATCTATCTATCCTTCTCCAAACAACATTGCTGACTACGAGACTTATTATGCAGTTTCAATATCCCCTGTGTAGGTTTGTTCAAAGTTTGGTAAATTTTAATTTAAAGGTAATTTCTGGATAATTTGCTATTTTGTTAAGAAATTTGAATATGCTATATACTGCATTGCATATATTATTTGAATATACTATATACTGCATTGCAAAGTATAAGATTGGAAAAAAAATTAAATGTGATTATATTGGTGTACCTTTCATATCTGGCGATAATATTCTAAAGGTATATTTTATATAAAAAATGATTTCGTTCAATCAATGCAACACAGACAAATTTTCTGCAATCCAGAAATCTACGCCAAACAAAGGCGCGTTGAATAGAAATATAGAACTGGAATTAGTAGAACCCGTAATCTATATATCCTTCTCCAAACAGCATGGCTGACTATGAGACTTATTATGCAATATGAATGTCCCCTGTGTAGGTTTGTTCAAAGTTTGGAAAATTTTAATTGAAAAGTAATTTCTGGATAATTTGTTATTTTGTTAAGATATTTGAATATTCTATATACTGCATTGCATATATTAGGTATCTTCATTCCTGCAGAACATCCCAGCTGCGTCCGGATCCGCAGGCCGCATGCGGACAGAAAATAATTTTAAAACTCGTGAACTCAGCCTGCTGTTAAATGAAACATTTTAAACAAATTTTCTACGAATTCTGAATAGAATTCCGAAATTAATTAATGATCTATTAGCGACTTATAACAGCGGCTTATTAGCATATTTTTGATAGAAATCATTATTAGGATATTCGTAATATGTATTAAAATTTTAATTTTTTATTTAATGTTTCTTTTAATCTATATTTAAAACATATTTAAATATTCCGCAACTAGTTTCTAATTTTTAAAAAACACATTTTTAACAGCTGCAACTAACAATATATAAGCAGGGGTGTGCAAGAAATCCTAGAACGATGTATGTTCAACTAATTTGCAAAAAGAAAAAACTTATACTCAATATTGCTGTTTTCACCATAGGCAAAGTTAACAAAAGTTGTAATCCCGCTAATATTAATGGTCCTAATTCCATTAGTTCAAAATTTTATATAATTTTTCAAACAGATTTTTTCCTTCCCTAACAGCACTTTTGTACTTCAGAACTCAGCTATGCAGCTTCAGGCAATTTACTTCCCGATATTTAACGCATTTTTGAATTCCCTACATTGCATAATATGCAATGTACAGGAAAACTATTGTAACAAATTCGAAAACCAGTTTTTGTTAGATTTACGTATTTTATAGGTGTTAGAGCCCTATTCAAACATTTGCAGAGTTACTGTGGTTTATTATCTATGATTGTGGTGTACCTATCCGCGCCGATACCATTTTTCTTGTATTAATATGTAAATCAGCTGTGGTTCGTAAATATTAAACTTCCACTAAATGGAATAATCAATCAAAAAATACATTAATTATACCTTAATTAATTTATAAAATATGCAAACCGTAGCGAAAAATTAGACACTGTTTATGAACGGTTTACTGTTCCGGTCTTAAATTTTTAATTGGAGTGTAAATACATTTTCTCATAATTGTGAACTCAACCTTGTACTCTACGTTTGCATAGGAGCAAAGGTATGTATTACGGATGGCATGCTTCCTATAAAAAGATTAATAAATTGAAAATGCAGACAGTTGTGAGTAAGCATTATTTATAAAATACCTTGAAGGTTTAGCATTTAACAATTCTATGTTTGGGCACTCCTACATATGTCCACTCCCATTTATAGCATTCAGTATTTTCTTAGCGTATTAAAAGTGTGTTTATTTGGAATAAATATGAAAGACGGGAGAGGGGTAAATTTTTTTTGTTATGGTCTTACTCCACATCACTGTTCTAGACGATACCAGAATCACGCTACACAAGCGGCTTGCCTGTTAAAACCATAAACATCGATAATAAAGTAACATTTATAAAACAGAAACATTAATTTATGATATTGTAACATTAATTTATAATAATGTAACATTATTTGAATAATTTACCATTAATGTAATATATATACCTTGACAGCTGGAAAGTTAAAGTTAATGTCTCTAAGTCTAACATTGTTATCTTAAAGTTTCATTACAGATCAATTTCCTACGATTTTCAAATTAGCATCTTCAATGACAATATTCATTTTAACTAAGCCATAATGTACTTAGATGTCACATTTAACAGCCACATGACTTTTGGCCCTCATATTGAATATAAACTGGAGTCAGCTAAGTGTGTCAGAAGCACTCTTTCTCACCAGCTTTGTAGTGTGTTCCACTCCTGGAGATCAAGTTTCAGCTTTACAAACAAGTCATTCATTCATTATTTTTGCACGCCTGCTCTGTATCAGATTCGGTTGCAAAAATACATATTGGGGAGACATCAAGTTATCCAAAATATATTTTTGCGCTTAATAATGATTTCTCCTGGGGTTTATCAATTGAGGTTCCAACTGATCTCCATTCTTGGGTGCATTGCTGTCTCGTAAATATTCTCTTTCTCTCGATTTCTGTCTCTTTCTTCCTTACCTCTGCTAAATTGAAAGTTGTCCATCTCCAAGGCACTTGACCTATTACGATTGCTGTAATTTACAACTGGTCCAAACAGAAGCCAGCATCCTGCTGCTGGATTCAACAGCTGTATTCTACTTTATTTGATTAATTTTTACTTAACTACGTTGTGAAAGCCTTTTTAGCTCTCCACAGAGATTGCGAAAAATTAAAAGTGATATATATCTGCGTACAGTTTATCTGTGTCGATAATATAAGAATTTTTTATGCAGTGAATGATTTAGTTTAACCAACGGATTCAGATTTAGAGTGGATAGATTCACTGGACACAGCCAAAGACACATAGAGGCACACACACACGGTATCAATAGAATTTTCGAGTTCTAGAGGTCCCAAAACTTAAAGATCCGTCGAAAACTTCTGTTGCAATTTTCGACACGATTCCAAATGTTACCCTATATATTACAATTATTGCAGCTAAAATATATGTATCATTATCTGTTCTCATACTCAACGTAGTATTCCAGAGTACTGCCCTTTATATATAGTTGTTATACATAGTTTCACTTGCCGGTCGTCCAATTTGTTAGTCCTCTGGACGAGCCGGACGGCCTGGGGCTTTCACACATAGTTTCACTTTTTCATCGCGATCATATTGGTACCAATAATCAAATTTTCAAATCTTATTAAATTTTTAAATATAGTGTTTATAGAGTTTATTCTTTATGGCCCATTCGCCACAGTCGGGCCAATATTAGGACACAACCTCTTCAAAATTTTAGTTTCAACCTTATCATCTGACACTCATGGAAAATGTTTTTATCTTATTGCCACTAAAATTCATTGATCCGATTTACAGCCAGTATTCTGATTTAATGCATTTAGTTCAGAGAGAATGGCAACGCAATTATCTGTTTTGATTTTGCAGCCTGCTTACGTCATTATTCTGCCTGTAAAAATATGAAAAGGGAATCAGCTTAATTGCTCCATTGAGGAAGTTCAAACATAACTGACTTCATAAAAGCAAAAGAAAATCTGATGTGGATATCACATGACTTTCCCTGCAGACTCAAATTCATTTTTCCTTTATCTCTATATTAATTTGTTAAATTGGGTTGAATTGCGCAAAATAACATTAAATTTGCATTTTTAATTCAATTTCTGTTTTTATTAGGTAATAGAACAGTTTTCCAAAGGCGACACAACAAAAATTCGAAAAATCTTAAATATCTCGAGAACGGTTAGTCCCAGAGTCATAGAGTTGTTTTTGTTCGTTTCCCTGTCAAAAATTACGTATAAAACAAGCATTTTATTAATGCATTTGAATATACGTAGACTTTTTTTACATTTTCGCGATTTTTGCTGGCCATTTCGTAAAAAAGGCAGGTTTTTCTTTTCCGAATCGTACCAAGATCTAATCAGCACCAGAGTATCCCACAAGTAACTTATCTACCAAATTTTGCGTGAATTTGGTCAATTAGTGTTTCAGCTAGAGTGGATACATGAGATTTTGGCTGGACATTTCACAAAAAAAGGCGGG
Organism: Amaurobius ferox; assembly: GCA_951213105.1. Taxonomy (NCBI): domain Eukaryota; kingdom Metazoa; phylum Arthropoda; class Arachnida; order Araneae; family Amaurobiidae; genus Amaurobius; species Amaurobius ferox. The sequence goes on along the minus strand of OX578155.1, from coordinate 78,481,748 downwards.
GTTTAGAGTGAATAGATTCACTGGACACAGCCAAAGACACATAGAGGCACACACACACGGTATCAATAGAATTTTCGAGTTCTAGAGGTCCCAAAACTTAAAGATCCGTCGAAAACTTTTGTTGCAATTTTCGACAAGATTCCAAATGTTACCCTATATATTACAATTATTGCAGCTAATGTATATGTATCATTATCTGATCTCATACTCAACGTAGTATTCCAGAGTACTGCCCTTTATATATAGTTGTTATACATAGTTTCACTTGCCGGTCGTCCAATTTGTTGCTCTAAGTCCTCTGGACGAGCCGGACGGCCTGGGGCTTTCACACATAGTTTCACTTTTTCTTCGCGATCATATTGGTACCAATAATCAAATTTTCAAATCTTATTAAATTTTTAAATATAGTGTTTATAGAGTTTATTCTTTATGGCCCATTCGCCACAGTCGGGCCAATATTAGGACACAACCTCTTCAAAATTTTAGTTTCAACCTTATCATCTGACACTCATGGAAAATGTTTTTATCTTATTGCCACTAAAATTCATTGATCCGATTTACAGCCAGTATTCTGATTTAATGCATTTAGTTCAGAGAGAATGGCAACGCAATTATCTGTTTTGATTTTGCAGCCTGCTTACGTCATTATTCTGCCTGTAAAAATATGAAAAGGGAATCAGCTTAATTGCTCCATTGAGGAAGTTCAAACATAACTGACTTCATAAAAGCAAAAGAAAATCTGATGTGGATATCACATGACTTTCCCTGCAGACTCAAATTCATTTTTTCTTTATCTCTATATTAATTTGTTAAATTGGGTTGAATTGCGCAAAATAACATTAAATTTGCATTTTTAATTCAATTTCTGTTTTTATTAGGTAATAGAACAGTTTTCCAAAGGCGACACAACAAAAATTCGAAAAATCTTAAATATCTCGAGAACGGTTAGTCCCAGAGTCATAGAGTTGTTTTTGTTCTTTTCCCTGTCAAAAATTACGTATAAAACAAGCATTTTATTAATGCATTTGAATATACGTAGACTTTTTTTAGATTTTCGCGATTTTTGCTGGCCATTTCGTAAAAAAGGCAGGTTTTTCTTTTCCGAATCGTACCAAGATCTAATCAGCACCAGAGTATCCCACAAGTAACTTATCTACCAAATTTTGCGTGAATTTGGTCAATTAGTGTTTCAGCTAGAGTGGATACATGAGATTTTGGCTGGACATTTCACAAAAAAAGGCGGGTTTTTTTTTCAGGCCTGTTTCAATCATTTCATAAACAGGGTGAATTGCACCTAATCTGCCAAACGAAGGGGGGTGATAGAAGGTCCCATAAACAGTATAAAACACCGTAGCAACCCTGTCCTATCTCTGACCTTTCCGAGTTATATTGGATAGAAAGAAATTGCGTCAAGTATGAAAAAGTCCAAATTTGTGAGATTTCTGAAAGGTCTACAAGCAAATTAAGCACATAATTGGAAAAAGCAGAAGAAATCCTATAAGATGACATCCTATAATATTCCATATAATCCTATAATATCAGGATATCTGGATTTAACGGCGAGCTACAAGCGCTGAAACATTGTCGAAGTGCAAAATCGAAATATTGACAAAAGTTGTAACCGGCTATGTAGCAAAAACACTTCCAGTTACAATCGGTCAAATTTGCCAACAACTCTTCCATTCGACCAGTTTTCTAATGAACCTGCAATAAACCATACCGGTCTTTTAGGTCAGGAGAAATTTAGCTTTTTGTTTGCAACGCAACACTGAAATTGCCGTTCGTCTAAGTAGCACCTCGTTCTTGAACCTCACAAAACAGCAGGCTGACGGAGGACAGGAAATTGAAATGATTGTTGAGCTTGGAACCTTGCAAGTGTTAAATCCAGATATCTTGATGGAAATGGTGTTATTTAATAGGATTTTTTCCGCTCTTTCTAATTATGCACTTATTTTGCGTGTAGATCTTTCAGAAACCTCATATGTGTGGGTTATTTCTGACATGACACACTTTCCATCATAACTTTGAAACGCTTAGAGATAGGGCAGAGTTGCTATGGTGTTTTATACTGCTCTTGGGCTCTGCTATCACCCCCCTTTTCTTTTGGCAGATTAGGTGCAAATCACCCTGTATGGGATATTTACAGAGAGCTTTAGCTACTCCTCTGTAAATAAGTCATTACGTCTTAAATTTTGCACATCCCTGTTCTCCATGGTGTTCGGTTGCAAAAATGCATATTGTGGAATAGCAAGTTATTTAAAACATATTTATATGTTTTATAACAAATTCTTCTTGGTTTGAGCAAAATGAGGTTATTTGGCTGCCTTTCTTCTTGGGTGATTTGCATCCCAGTAAATGTTCTCCTTCTGTCGATTTTGATCTCTTACTTCGTAGTCTCTGCTAAATTGGTAGTAGTTCATCTTCAAAGGACTATAACGATTACGCTTCTCACAATTTATAGCTGGTTCAACCAAAAGCTTGCATGCAGTTGCTACAGGAATGTCAAGAATCACATTACTGCTCTCTCAAATTACTATGATGAATGTTTATTTTCGATGTGCGGATGTGAGGGCTCAGGTGCTCTTGTAACGAAAGCACCTCGTAAACTTGCAATTATTTCGGCTTTTCCACGTCAGGTTTGTTGGTCTATCTTGCATTGTAAATGGGGATTCAACGTATCCTATACCTTCATGCTGCTTTGTTTGATTAATTTGTACTTAATTATGTTTAAGTTTTCCTACCTCTCTGCAGAGTATAAGATTGCAAAGAATTGAAAGTGATATATATTGGAGTACCTGTCCATATGTACCGATAATATTATAAAAGTGTACTTTATGTATCGAATTATTTTGTTTCGTCATTCTATTTCCATAGTTTAAACCTAAAAACTGAAAGGCCAAAAAAGGTAGTTTTGAAGGGGCTACCAACTAACTATGACATTGAGGAGATTAAAATGACGCTAACATCCATTGGATTAGATGTAGTCCGGGTTTCTCAATTGAGAAACACAAAAACAAGATTACCCCTGCCGATCTTCTTACTCAGCCTTAGGCCCACGGAAGACTGGCAGAGGATTTACAGACTGACAAGGTTAGGATACTTGGCTGTGAAGGTAGAGGCCTTCAGAGCACGGGGCTTTAAGATTTGCTACCGGTGCCAGCAGTTCAACCACTCCTCTGAGAACTGCAGTATGCCACCAAAGTGCCTGAAGTGTGCACAAGATCATTTCACACGGGACTGCCAGAGACCCAGGACAGAGAAGGCAACGTGTGCAAATTGCAATGGAGACCATCCAGCGAACTTCAGGCAATGCCCGAAGAACCCCTGGAACAGAGGAAAGGCACCGGAGTATGCCCCCCCTCCCCCAAAAAACCACCTTGGAGGCAAAAGGCCCTCGGACTAAACCCCCAGGCACCCCCTCAGGGCTCCTCGCACATAGTGCCACAGGAAAAAAGACACCAACCTTCAGCACCTACCAGATCGGTGCAAGAGCAGGCCCCCAAATCATCGACCTCCAGAGAATTGACCCTGGAGGAAGTAAGAGCAGCTACAGCTGCCATTAAAAAGAGATCGGAAATAGAAAAAGGCAGACAGGCAAAGGAGGCAAAGGATAGGCTTGACATTAAGGTTGAGGATTGGAAACAAAATAAACGAGTCAGGGATGAAGAGATCGCGCAAACCCAGCCGTTAGTTAAAACGGGTGAAAAAAAGCAAAAAACTATCGAGTTCCAAAAGGACACTCACAAAAAAGTGCAAACCGCGGTTGAGGCTGAGGAAATGGAAGCTGAGACTGAACCGACTGATAAATCTGATGCTGAAAAGATAGAGGATATCATCAACCTCATCAGAGGATTTATTAGCATGTTCAATCTAGACGACATAAAACATCTGTTGATGCAGTTCGCAGAGTTAGTACAAAAAAAGAGCGATCCTATGGTAATGGTCTTTGAGGCCCTTAAAATAATCGCGGACTTTAAAAATAACAGTGAGAATCAAACCCGTCATGGCTAGGTCCCAAAAAGAATCCTTAAAAATAATATTTTGGAATGCGAACGGCATATCTCCAAGAATAAATGAACTTAGGAACTATGTAAATGAAAATGACGTAGACGCCTTATTAATTCAGGAAACTAAAGTTAGAGAAAGTAAAAAACTAAACATAGCCAACTACATATGCTATCATAATCTTAGCTCAAATACTAATGCTAGAACGCCCCATGGAGGAACAGCAGTATACATTAAAAGAAATATTCCCCACGAGGAACTAAACAACATAAATCTTCAAGGTATAGAAAATACTAGTATAAAAATTAAAATTAATAATACTAGCCCGTTTATCCTAACCTCAACATATGTCAAAAATATGAGTAGAGTAGATGTAGCTGCGCAACTGGAACTGCTTTTCGCGCGATATCCAAACACTATACTCGCAGGCGACTTCAACGCGCACCACCGAGCGTGGGGCTGTAGGAGAGCCAATTCACGCGGTACACAGATACACAGACTGCTGAACACGACAAACACTAACATTATTGTACCGTCGACACCAACCTGCTTCTCAGGCGCCAATGGCTCATTTATAGACTTTGTCCTAACGCGAAACATAGATTACGCTCACACTATTAGTACCTTGGATGAATTCGACTCGGATCATCTGCCGGTACTGGTGACATTCGACCTGAACACACCTCTTCCAGCCTCTTTGGGACAAGAGAGGGTCAACTGGGAAGTATTCAAAAGAGCACTCTTCGAGCCGCACTTAGCAGTACCTAACATAATGAGCACGGCGGATATTGACTCTGCCACGCACACACTCACAACAGAAATCAAGAGAGCAATTGCCTCTGCCACAACACATCGTGAGTCTCCAAAAATGCCCACACTTTCCCACCATGTCAAACAATTAGTCAGGCAAAGAAATAGAATACGTAAGACATGGCAGGCTAACAGAGACCCCGCCCTTAAAAGGGAGCTTAACAGACTCACGTGCAAAGTCAGGGAAAAAATTGTCGCAAAAAAGCAGCAACAGTATAAAGAACTAATCGAATCCCTTAGCCCAGAAGACGTATCGCTCTGGCAATTCGCAAAAAAACTCAGGAAACCTCAAATTAAGCTCCCGCCACTAATAGATGGTGCTAAAATCGCGTACTCAGACAAGGAAAAAGCCGAGGCGCTCGCAAGCCATTATGAAAAACAATTCCAACCAAACCACGATCTAATGTGTCAGGACACCCTAAGAATGGTCAGACAAACTTTAAATAATTTCAGGAATTCCCCGGTAACGGCTGAGATTAGCCCAGCCACCCCGCAGGAGATAGTAGAAATCATTAAAAATCTCAAAAACCGTAAAAGCCCAGGGCACGACAAAATCAGAAATATTGCGGTTAAAACCTACCCTTAAACGTAATATGTTACTTGACAATCTTAATAAATAAAATATTAAAACTAAACTATTTTCCCAAAGAATGGAAGGAAGCGATAATTATAGCAATCCATAAGCCTGGTGAGGATGCCACAATTCCAGCCAACTACAGACCAATTAGCTTGCTACCGACACTTAGTAAAATTACTGAGAAAATTATTCTTAAGAGACTGAACACGCACCTTAGTGAGACTGACATTATCATTCCGGAGCAGTTTGGATTTCGGCCAAAGCACTCCACCACTCATCAATTGCTGAGAGTAGTAGAGTACATATCTTCTGGTCTCAATAACAAGACACCCACAGCTGCGATTTTTCTGGACATACAAAAAGCCTTTGATAAAGTATGGCACTGTGGATTAGCGTACAAATTGATCACTTTAAAAGTCCCTGACGCTATTGTCAAACTTTTAATCTCATACTTAAATAACAGACACTTTCAAGTCAGAGTAGGAGGTAACTTATCTACACCCAAGCTCATTAAAAGTAGTGTACCGCAAGGTTCTATCCTGGGCCAGACACTCTTTAACATATACCTGAACGACATCCCTAGGACTCCAAACACAGAGCTGGCACTCTATGCAGACGACAGTGCGATACTTGCAAAACACCCCTATGTCTCAGTAATGCACAGACAGCTACAACAACACTTAGACATACTCCAAACTTGGCTGGAGAAATGGCGAATAAAATTAAACCCCAATAAATGTCATTGGATTTATTTCTCAAGAAAACGTAAACCTCCGCCGCCTCTGTATATAAACAACCATGCCCTAAAAGCGGAAAAATCTACTAAATACCTAGGTGTAACGATAGATTCCCACCTAACCTGGAAACAGCACGTAACGAACTTAATCAAAAAAGCGTATATGGCCACAGGAGCCTTATACCCAATGATAGGAAACGGAAATCTAAGTTATCAAAATAAACTCCTAATTTATAAATCGGTCATCCGCCCGGGAATGCTGTATGCAGCAATAGACCTCCTAGAAACAAAACAAAACAAAATCCTACGGAGTATCAGGAAAGCTCCCAGGTACTTAAGAAACTCGGTAATTAGGAATGACTTCAAAATAAAAACTGTTAGAGCCCAAATTAAAAAGCTAGCGCTTAAATTTTACAGAAATTTGCCATCCGTTCCAAACGAACTGTTATTCAATCTGCATGACTATGATCATCGCAAGGCCAAATCTCGTAAGAGACCCCGCGCTGTTCTAAACATCGATAATCGGAATTAAATGATCCCACCTCAAACATCTGATTTTTAAATAAAACTAGCGACTATTATTATATAAAAAAAAAAAAAAAATATTCTAAACACTAATCTGCCAAAACGCTAGGTAACCCTTAGATCTGCATCAACCCCCCAAACTGCTTAAACTCTAAATGTGCAACAAACTGCCACACTAGGAGCTAGGATAAATAATAAAAAGTAGTAAATAAAAACCTCGAACCTCCAATTAGGGTCACTGAATTAATGTCACAGTTTGACGATAAGAACCACATATTGAAACTGGAGATTAAAGGCGCTTCGCGCCTGGTGCTCTGTCTTGTACGACACTACTGATGTCATTCTATTTGTTAATGCGTTGAGTGGATCAAGATATCTGCGGCAAACAAGGCCGCGGGGAATTTAAATATGCGCTACTGTGGGTAGAACCCGCAGTCTGTTTTTACCCTCCAAACAATATTACTGGCTCTCAGATAATTTGTTGAAACGTATGAAAATCTTCCTTATAGTTTTGCTCAAAATCTGACTAATTTGAATTTAGAGAAATTGCGGGATACTTCGCAATTTTATAAAGAAGTTTATATCATTTAATGTATACTGCATATATTATACAAATAGTTAAAATAATCGGTAAAATGGTTTTGAATCTCGTAAATTCGGCATGCTATTATCAAAGTATTCAGCATGCTATTATTTTCAAAATATATTTTTACGTTTAATAACGAATTCTCTTACGCTTTCCCAATCGAGGTTCTAACTATACTCTCCCTACTTGGATGCTTGTCCATTTCCAAGGAACTTGAACGATTACGATTTCTGTAAATTTACAGCTGGTCCAAACCGAAGCCAGCAACAGCTGGATGCTGAATTTGTTCTTAATTATGTTGTTTAAGTTTTTTATCTCTCCATAGAGACTATAAGATTGGAAAAAATTAAAAGTGGTGTACCATTGGTGTACCGTTCATAGGTGTCGATAATATTCCAAAAGTATATTTTATGTAAGAAATGATTTCGTTTAATCATAATGAGAGGTAACAAGTTCTCGATGATCCAGAAAGCTTCCCCAACCAAGGGCGAGGTGAATAGAAATACGGAACTGGAATGGGTAAAACCCGTAATCTATCTCTCATTCTACAAACAACATTTCTATTTATGAGACTTATTATGCAGTATGGATATCCCCTGTGTAGGTTTGCTCAAAGTTTGGAAAATTTTAATTTAGAGATAATTTCTGGATAATTTGCAGTTTTGGTAAGAAATTTGAATATTCTATATACTGCATTGCATATATTATGTATCTTCATTCCAGCAGAATATCCCAGCTGCGTCCTGACCCGCTGGTCGCATGTGAACTGAAAATAATTTTAAAACTCGTGAATTCAGCCTGCTTAAATGAAAATTTTAAACAAATTAGAATATTCAAAATTTCTACATATTCTTAATAGAATGCCAAAATTAATTTATGATATATTAGCGACTAATAAATCAGCGGCCTATTGGCATATTTTTGATAGAAATTTATATTAAGATATTCGTAATATGTACTAAAATTTTGACTTTTTATTTAATTTTTTTTCTAATATATATTTAAAACATGTTTGAATATACCGTAGCTGGTTTTTAATTTTTAATAAACACATTTTTAGCAGCTGAAACTAACATCAGATAAGCAGAGGGGTTAAAGAAATGCTGGAACGATATATGTTCAACTAATTTGCAAAAAGAAAGAACTTATTCTTAATAGGGCTGTTTTCACTATAGGCAAAGTTAACAAAAGTTGCAATCCCTCTAATATTAATGTCCTAGTTTCATTAGTTCATCAAAATTTTATATAATTTTTTAAACAGTCTTCATCCTTCCCTAAACAGCACTTTTGTACTTTAGAACTCAGCTATGCAGCTGCAGGCAATTTACTTCCCGGTATTTAACGCCTTTTTACATTTCCTACATTGCATAATATGCTCTGTATAGGAAAATTATTGAAACAAAGTCAAAAACGAGTTTTTGGTAGATTTACATATTTTATAGGTGTTAGAGCCCTATTGAAATATTTGCAGAGTTACTGTGGTTTATTATCTATGATTGTGGTGTACCCATCCGTGCCGATACCATTTTTGTTGTATTAATATGTAAATCAGCTGTGATTCGTAAATATTGAACTTCCACTAAATGGAATAATCAAGAAAAAATACATTAATTATATTTTAATTAATTTATAAAATATGCAAACCGTAGCGACAAATTAGACACGTTTTATGCACGGTTTTACTGTTCCGGTCTTAAATTTTTAATGGGAGTGTAAATGCATTCTCTCACGATTGTGAAGGCGAATTTGTGCTCTACTATTGCATAGTAGCGAAGGCATGTGTTACGTCTGGCATGCTTCCTATAAAAAATTTAATAAATTGAAAATCCTGACAGTTGTGAATAAACATTATTTATAAAATACCTTCAAGATTTAGCATTTAACAATCCTATATATGGGCACTCCGGCATATGTCCACTCCCATTTTCAGCATTTAGAGTTTTCTTAGCATATTAAAGAGTGCTTATTTGAAATAAGTATGAAAGATGGGAGGGGTAATTTTTTTTGTTTATGGTCTTACTCCACATCACTGCTACAGACGATACCACAATCAGCCACACATACACACGGCTTGCCTGCTACACCATAAACATATTATTCAAAGTGCATTAATAATGTAATTTATAATAAAGTAACATTAATTTATAATAATATAACATTAATTTATAATAATGTAACATTATATGAATAATGCACCATTAATGTTATATATATACACGGAGAGTTGGAAAGTTAAAGTTAATGTCTCTAAGTCTAACATTGTTATCTTAAACTTTCATTGCAGTTAATTTACTAAGATTTCCAAATTAGCAACTTCAATGACAATATTAATTTGAACTACGGCATAAAGTACTTAGATGTCACATTTAACAGCCACATAACTTTTGGCTCTCATGTTAAATGGAGACAGCAAAGTGTGTCAGGAGTACTCTTTTTCATCTGCTTTGTAGTGTGTTCCACTCCTGGAGATCATTCAGATTTACAAACAAGTCATTGCATCATTATTTTTGCACGCCTGCTCTGTATAAGATTCGGCTGCAAAAATACATATTGGAAAACATCATGTTATCCAAAATATATTTTTACGCTTAATAATGAATTCTCCTGAACTTTTCCAATTGAGGTTCCAACTGATCTCCCTTCTTGGGTGCACCTCGTAAATTTTCTCTTTCTCTCGATTTCTGTCTCTTTCTTCGTTACCTCTGCTAAATTGATAGTTATCTATCTCCAACTCACTTGACCGATTGCGATTGCTCAAATTTAAAACTGGTCCGAACGGAAGCCAGGCATCCAATTGTTGGATTCAATAACTGGATGCTTAATTTGTTATTTACGTTGTTTGTTTTCTTAGCTCTCTACACAGTATAAGATTGCGAAAAATTAAAATTGAATTATATTGGCGTTCCATTCATATATGTCGATAATATTTTAAAAGTATATTTTATGAAAGGTATGATTTTGTTTAAACAATACCAGCTGTCAAACGTGTTAGAAAATTCAGGAAACTGCGCCGAACAAGTGCGCGGTGAATAGAATTATAGAACTGGAATGAGTAGAACCCGTAATCCATCCATGCTTCCCAAACAACGTTGCTGTTTATGAGACTTGTTACGCAGTATGAATATCCACTGTCTAGGCTTGTTCAAAATTTAGAAAATTTTAATTTAGAGGTAATTGCTGCATAATTTGCTATTTTTTAAAAAAATTTGAATGTTCTATATACTGAATTGCATATATTATGTATCTTCATTTCAGCAGAATATCCCAGCTGCGTCCGGACCCGCTGGCCGCATGTGAACTGTAAAATAATGTTAAAACTCGTGAAATCAGCCTGCTGTTAAATATGCAAATTTAAATATTCAAATTTTCAACAATTTCTAAATTAATTTCCAAAATTATTTAATGCCACTTAAGCGAGTTTAACAGCGGCGTATTGGCATGTTTCTAATATTAATTTATGTTTTTTAGATATTCGTAAAATATATTTAAATTTGAACTTTTATTTAAATTTTCTTTTAATTTATATTTAAAAGATGTCTGAATAAACTGCGGATAGTTTTTTATTTTTAATAAACACTATTTTAGCAGATATACCTAACGATAGATAAGCAGCGGAGAGCAAAAAATCCGGGTGTTCAACTAATACATGTTCAACTAATTTGTAAACAGGACGATCTTATTATCAATACGGCTCTGTTCACCATATGCAAAGTTAACAAAAGTTGCAAGCCTGCTAATATTAATGGTTCTAGTTCCATTAGTTCATTAAGATGTTGTATAATTATTTGAACAGTTTTTATTTTTTCCTTAGAGCACTTTCGTACTTCAGAACTCACCTGTGCAGCTTCATGCAATTTTCTTCCCGATATATAAAGCTTTTTTCACTCTCTACACTATATAATATTCTATGTACAGGAAGACTATTGTAACAAAGTCGAAAACAAGTTCTTGTTAGATTTACATATTTCACAGGAGTTAGAACACTAGTCAAACATTTTCAGAGTTACGGTGGTCATTACCTATGAGTGTGGTGTACCTATCCTTGCCTGTATCATTTTGCCTATATTACTTTATAAATCAGCGATGGTTCTTAAATATTAAACTTCCACTAAATGGAATAATTTAGCAAAATTACCTTTATATAGCTTAATTAGTCATTGTCTCCTAATTGTGTTGATCCGACATTTAGAACATATTTTTCATCCCAAAATTTTCATTTAAACGGTACTTTTAATGTCTACTTCAGGTGAAGGAATTTTGCTTATTTCAAAGTTTTATCAAATTTTTTGGACTAAAATTGAGCAACCATGGTGACAAATTAGCCACGGTTTATGCACGGTTTTCTATTACGGGTTTAATTTTTTACGGGGCGTGTAAATATCTTCTCTCATACTTGTAAATGCGACTTTGTACTTTACATTTGCATAGGAGCCCAGGAGAGTATTTATTCGTCGAATATGTTTCCTATAAATAATTTAGATAATTGAAAATCCTGACAATTATGTCCAGTGATTGAAAACAACCATTATTTAGAAAATATCTACAAGATTTAATTGTGTAATCGAGACATTTAGAAATTGTGTATATGGTCACGTCAACATGAGTTTATTTTCCATATTAGCATTCGGAGTTTTCTTGAGGTATTAAAATAGTGTTTATTTGGAAAAAGTATGAAAGAGGGGGAGGGGTGTAAATTTTCAAGTATATGGTCTCACTCCACGTCACCGTTCCCGACGATACCACAATCACGCTATACAGGCGGCTCGCCTGTTAACACGATAAACATCTTGTACAAAGCACATTTTCCCAGTTTTGAGTGCTGAAAAGTCAAAGTTAATGCCTCTAAGTCTAACATTGTTATTTTAATGTGTCATGACAGAACAATTTCCAACGACTTACAAATTAGAATCCTCAATGAAAATATTCTTTTTTACTACGGCTGAAAGTGCTCTGATGTCACTATTAATATCCATATGGCTTTTGCCCTCATATTGAAAAGAAATTGGAGTCTGATAAGTGCATTAGAAGCTACCCCTGCTCTGTAATGTGTTCCTCTTCTGGAGAGCAGGCTTCACTTTTATAAACAAATCATTACATCTTTATTTTTGAACGCCTGCTGTGCATGAGGAAAGTTGCAAAAATACGTATTGAGGAATAGCAATTTAAACAAATATAATTTTGCGTTTAATAGCGAATTTTCCTGGACTTTCCCAAACCAGGTTCCACTCGATTTTTGTCTCTTTCTGCGGTACCTCTGCTAAATAAATAGGTAGTTGTCCCTATCCAAGGAACCTGAACGATTACGATTCCTTAAATTTACAGCTGGTCCAAATAGAAGCCAGCATCCTGTTGCTGGGTGCAACAGCTGTATTCTACTTTATTTGATTAATATTTACTTAACTACGTTAAAGATTTCTTAGCTCCCTACAGAGTATAAGATTGCGAAAAATTAAAAGTGAAATATATTAGCGTACCGTCTATATGTGTCGATAATATTTTAAAAGAATATTGTATGTAATGAATGATTTAGTTTAATCAGTATATGGGTAAAAGATGTTTGAATCCAGAAAGCTGCTCCAAAAAGGGGCGTGTTGAATAAAAATAATGAATTGGAATGGGGAAAATACGTTGTCTATCTATCCGTGTCAAACAAAATTACTGGCTCTAAGGAAACATGGTACGGGGTGTGAATATACACAGTGTAGGCTTGCTTAAAATTTGGATAATTTTAAATTAGAGGTAATTGCGGGATACTTTGTTATTTTGTAAAGACATTTGAATATTGTATATACTGCATATATTATATATCTTTATCCCAGCTGACCATCCCACCTGCGTCGGGATCCGCTGGGCGGATGTGTACTGCAAAATAATTTTAAAACTCGTGAACTCAGCTTGCTCTGTTAAGTAAAATTGTTTAAAGAAATTTAAATATTCAAATTTTCATCAATTAATGCCATATAAGCGATTTTTAACAGCGACGTATTAGCATGTTTTTAATAGTAATTGATATTTTTAAGGTATTAGTAAAATGTATTGAAATTTCAACTTTTTATTTAATTTGTCTTATAATCTATATTTAAAACACGTTTGAATATATCGCAGCTAGTTTTTAATTTTTAATAAATACATTTTTAGCAGCTACAGCTAGCGATAGATAAGCAAAGGGGTGCAAGAATTCCGGGAACGATACATATTCAACTAATTTGCAAAAAGGAAGATCTTATTCTCAGTAGGGCTGTTTTCACCATAGGCAAAGTTAACAAAAGTTGCAAGCCTATAAGCTAATATTAAGAGTTATATTATTGCTACTATTGCTAATATTAAGAGTATGCAAATATATGAGTGTGGTGCACCTATCCTTGCCTATATCATTTTGCCGTGATTACTTTATAAATCAACGGTGGTTCTTAAATATTAAACTTCCACTAAATGGAATAATCTAGCAAAAAATACCTTTATATAGCTTAACTAGTATATATCTCACAATTGCGTTGATCCCTCATTTGGAACACATTTTACATCCTAAAATTTTCATTTAAACGGTACTTTTTATATCTACTTTCTCTTAACTTCATGTGAAGGAATTTTGTTCATTTCAAAGTTTGATAAAATTTTTTGGACGAAAATTGGGCAACCATGGCGACAAATTAGCCACGGTTTTTCCACGGTTTATTCTTAAAATGCTTAATATTTTACGGGGAGTGTAAATAGCTTTTCTTATATTTGTAAAGCCGACTTTGTACTTTACATTTGCTTTGGAGCCCAGCAGGGTATTACGCTGGACCTGCGTCATATAAATAATTAAGCTAATTGAAAATCCTGACAATTATGTCGTGTGATAGAAATAAACCATGATTTAGAAAATATCTACAAGATTTAATTTTGTAGTCGAGACCTTTAGTAATTGTGTTTATGGTCACGCCAACATGAGTTTATTTTCAATTTTAGGATTCGGAGTTTTTAGAAGTATTAAAAGAGTGTTTATTTGGAAAAAGTATGAAAGAGGGGGAGATGTTGTTGTTGAAACCCAGACCGTCCGACCTACCAGAAAGGTTTAAGGTAACTGTTTGGACGGTCGGGAAGTGCCACCCAATTTAGACCGGAACCCAGTGGGGGGAGGCATCCACAGGGACCGTACCCTCCTTCCCCTACTACTAACCTCTCGCAAGGACTTTCGAACCCACATGTTTAACGTGATCGTACTCCGCATGAACACGGCGGCAGTTTTGGCAGTGGCTGGAATCGAACCCGGGCCTACCGAGTGCAACTCCAGCGCGCTAACCAATGGGCTACCGCGCCCAGAGGGGGATATGTTGTTGTTGAAACCCAGACCGTCCGACCTACCAAAAAGAGAGGGGGAGATGTGTAAATTTTCAAGTATATGGTCTCACTCCACATTAGCGTTCCCGACGATACCAGAATCACACTACTCAGGCGGCTCGCCTGTTAATACACTAAACATCTTGTATAAAGTCCGTTTTCCCAGCCTTGACCGCTGGAAAGTCAAAGCTAATGCCTCTAAGTCTAACACGTTGTTATTTTGAAGTTTCATGACAGAAAAATATCCAACGACTTTCAAATTTGCATCTTCAATGAAAATATTCCTTTTAAGCAGAACATAAAGTACTTGGATGTCACTCTTAACTCTCCTTTAACTCTTGGCCCTGATACTGAAAATAAACTTTAGTCAACTAAGTGCTTTAGATGCAGTCTTTATACAGTGCTCTCTTGTAGGTCCCATCTCTGGAGAGAACAATGTCGATATCCTAATGAATAGATGGAATCTTCCTATTCTTTCCAATATTTGATATCCGAGGGTAACATCTCACTTTGGCCTCGTGCTTTTGACGAGAAAGTATCAAATATCTTCTCTGATAGGCTACTTTTTTGACATTGTGCTTGTCAACTGCTAATCATTTTATATCCACGCCATATATTCGTACACTAATGGGATTTGAACGTTGACCACCTGTGTATGTCATAACTGACGATACCCATTCTTAATTTAAAAAAAAAAACTATGGTTTAATTTTAACTCACCTAAGAGAAATCTGTGCACCGATTTGGAAGCATGTTTCAACCATCTATCATATAAGATATCTACAGAGAACAAGCTTCTCCATAAACAAGTCATTACAGCTCTTATTTTTGCACGTCTGTTCTGTATGGGGTTAGGTTGCAAAAATACATATTGTGAAATACCAAGTTATCCAAAACATATTTTTATATTCCCTGCAATACATGACAATGTATAGGGAAAGTCTTGGAATCATGCCGAAAATCGCAACTCGAGTTTTCGACGGACTTGCACGTTTCGAGATCTCCAAAATACGAAAAAAATTTTTTTTAGCGTGACGTCCGTCTGTGTGTCTGTATGTGCAGATTTTGTGTCCCCTCTAACAGAAAAACTAATGGACCGAATTTCATAAAATTTGGTAGGTAAGTCACTTGCGGGCGAATCTGGTGCTGATTAGTTTTGGGTACGATTCGATATAAAAGAACCCGCCTTTTTTTGCGAAATAGCCCGCAAAAGTTTGTATCCACTCTAGCTGAAAAACTAATGGACCGATAAAAAACTGATTAGGTTTTGGTACGACTCGGAAAAAAATAACCTGCGTTTTTTTTGCAAAATAGCCCCCAAAATCTAAAATAAAAAACTACGTATGCTCAAATATATCCATTAAATGCTTGTTTAACACGTAATTTTTAACGAAGAAAAGAATAAGACCAAACCCATTATACTAAACCTAGTCGTTCTCGAGATATTTCAGTTTTTTCGTATTTTCTCTATGCCACCTTTGAAAACAATTCCAACTATCCAATGAGAACGAAAATTGAATTAAAAGTGAATTAAATTTAATTAAGATAATGAGAACGTGAATATAAGTCTGCAGGGAAAGTCATATGCTGCCCACATCAGATTTTTACGTTTCATTATGAATTCGCGTTAGTTTGACAAAAATGAGGTTACTCACCTGACCTCTCTTCTTTGGTGTTTTTCTACTTTGTAAATTTTCTCTCTCTCTTGATTTCAGTCTCTTTCATTGTTATCTCTGCCAAATTGGTAGTTGTCCGTCTTAAAAGGACTAGAACGATTACACTTCCTGAAATTTCCCGGGTAGAATTCGCAGTCTATCTTTCGTCTTCACACAATGTTACTGGTTCTCAGAAAACTTGTTGCACAACATGGATATCTACCATGTAGGCTTGCTCAAAATTTGGCTAATTTTAATTTAGAGAAATTTCGGTATACTTCGCTATTTTTTAAAGAAGTTTAAATATTATAATGCATACTGTATATGTTATATAAAAATCCGATGTGGGCAGCACATGACTTTCCTTATATAATGCAACGAATTTACTACTTTTACAGTAAAAAAATAGATTATTATTATAGTAGATATTTATACTATTTCCAAGATATTGAATTTTCGTCAATGAGTCGTCATTTTCATTGATTTAGCTTCAACTTTATCCATTTGGCGAGTTTTTCGATAATTTAACAACATTGAAGAAAGTAGCCAAGTTGGCGACATCCCACCAAATTCGTCTCCAAAATCTCGCCAAGCGCTATGGGCGAAGAAATACGTTATTCTTACAGCAGATAAATGACTATTGGCGTTCAAATACTAAAGTATTACCCAAAGTATCCTTTTTCATAAATGGAATGAGCTAGATCCAGGAGAATGATGTCAGAAATGTATCACATTGTATTACATATGAAAAGTGAACATGTTTCTCAATAGGAAATATTTTTTTTTATTATATATGATTTTTTGATAATTTTTTTTAAAAATGTGCAATATCTCGAGAACAGTTCATGTTAGCATTCTAAAATTTATGTCAATCGTTTTCTAATGAAAAATTACATAAGAAATGTCTATTAACGTAACTTTTCTAGTGGTTTTGATTTTTTGACGATTTTTTCAAAATTTCACTCGAAAATTTAGGGGGTTCTGAACATTTGATTGCATATAAAGACAATAGGCTTCCAGTGTTTATGGATTGTAATTTTTGTACCAAATTTCATTCGAATCGGTTCATTCGTTCGTCAGTTATCGTCTCCTAAGGCTCACTGACACAGACACACACACACACACACACACACAGACATCACCTCAAAAAGGTTCGATTCGTGATAAGGGATGCTTGAAACTTTCTCTCCCGTCGAAAACTCGAATTCGAATTTTCGACTCCTTCACAATACTTTCCTTATACATTATTGTATATAAGGAAAGTAGTAATTAAAATAATTTGTAAAATGATTTTGAAACTCGTAAATTCAGCAGGCTATTACACAAAATATTTTATACAAATTTCATTATTCAAATTTTTAGCAATTTCTGAAAAAAGTGCCAACATATATTAATAACATATAAGCGACTTTTAACAGGGTCGTGTTGAAACTTATTTAACAGTAATTAAAATGTTTAAGGTATTCGTAAAATTTATTGGAACTTTAAATTTTTATTTAAAACATGTTGTAATATATGCCAGGAAGTTGCTCTAAACTAGTAGTTAATTTTTATTAAACACTACATGGGTGCTAGAATTCATGAACAACGCTGCATGGTCAACTAATTCACAAAAATGAATATTATATTCTCAATAGGGCCGTTTGCATCATAGCTAAAGTTAACATAAGCAGGAGACGTCCTTCCATTAAGGGAACTAAATCCGTTACTTCATTCATCGTATAATTTTTAATCATCATTTTTTATCCTTTATTAACAGCAGTTTTGTACATCTGAACTCAGCTATGCAGCTTTAAGCAATTTACTTACCGATATTTAACGCATTTTACTTTCCCTGCAATACATGGAAAGTATTGGAATCATGCCGAAAATCACAACTCGAGTTTTCGACGGATCTACACGTTTCAAGACCTCTAGAATACGAAAAAACCATTTTTAGCGTGACGTCTGTGTGTGTGTCTGTCTGTCTGTGCAGATTTTGTATCCACTCTAACAAAAAAACTAATGGACCGAATTTCACAAAATTTTGTAGGTAAGTCACTTGTGGCCGGGGCTGGAGCTGATTAGTTTTGGGTATGATTCGGAATAAAAGAACCCGCCTTTTTTTGCGAAATGGCCCCTCAAAAGTTTGTATCCACTCTAGCTGAAAAACTAATGGACCGAATTTCACAAAATTCGGCAGATGAGTCAGTTGTGGGTCACCCTGGTGCTGATTAGATTTTGGTACGATTCGGAAAAAAATAACCTGCGTTTTTTTGCAAAATGGCCCGCAAAAGTCATCAAAATCTAAACTTAAGAACTACGTATGCTCAAATATAGCCATTAAATGCTTGTTTAATACGTAATTTTTAGCGAAGGAAAGAATAAGACCGACCCCATTACACTAGGACTAGCCGTTCTCGAGATATTTTAGTTTTTCGTATTTTTCCTACACCATTTTTGAAAATAAGTCCAGTTTTCAAATGAGAACGAAAATTGAATTAAAAATGAATTAAATTTAAATTAAATAAATAGAACGTGAATATAAGTCTGCAGGGAAAGTCATGTGCTGCCCACATCAGATTTTTTACATTCCCTACAATAAATAATATGCTATGCACACAAAAAGTATTCTAACAAAATCTAAGTTGAGTTTTTGCTAGATTTACATATTTTACTGGTATTAGAACTCTATTCAAACATTTTCAGTGTTGCGGTTGTTTATGCTATGAGTGTGGCGTGCCTATCCGTGAGTATATCACTTTGCCTATATTACTTTATAAATCAGTTCTTAAATATTACACTTCCACTAAATGGAATAATCAAGCAAAAATGACATTAGTAGAAGAGAAATGATATTGCAGCTACCGCAGGAGCAATGGAGCAATATTGCTTCTGCGGATGAGACCTGAGGAGGGTGTATGAGGAGGAAGGGATCTTCGGACTGATGAGGGAATATTATCGGAGGGCGTGAACTTTGGACCAATGAAGAAATGAGGAAATTTTTTGGATGAGTGATTTGAACTTTGAGCCGATAAGGAGGAAGTATTGGGGAATATTTAAATAGCTATTCTGATCGTGGACTGATAATCTGATCGAGTTGAACTTTGGACGGATGACGTAATGAGCACACTTGAACTTTGGACGATGACGTGGCCTTGAACTTTGAGCTGTCATGTGAATCTGAACGGATATATGAAGCCCAAGGTAGATTCGAGTGGCGCCATCTATCGTGATTTTTTTAACGTCCTGAATTTAAAGGACGTATCGGCTGGGAACGATCTGGATTCAAACTGAAGACCTACCTGTAGATTGGTAGCGGAGCGTGCTATCCGCTAGGCCACGACCACTTGATAAGATTGTAACAATGACGGATATCTTTAGTGGGAATTTGATTGGGGAAATGTTTTCGGTATCATGAATGAATAAATGGTGGAAAGGGGAAGAATGATACCAAAAAAGTGTTATTAAAATTATCAGTATTTCGTAAAAATGATGTTTAATGCATTAATTTTATCGAATGTTAAGTGAACTATGTAGTGTGTTACAGTGGGCTAAAATTTAATTATGTGAGTGAATGGATCAATACTGCGCGAATTTTCGGAGATGTTAATTGTTTTAATGAAACACTTATGACTGAATGTTAAAATATGAATATTAAACAAACAAGAAAATGTCTTTTCAATCTTATCATATTTTGATATTTCAAGAGGTTTAAAACTCAACAATTTTATTATTTTTAGTGAATGGACTGAGTGAATTTTTGGGAATCTATTCAATATTTAAATGAATTTAGCAAATTGCATGATATTTATCGAATGTTTGGGTAAATTAAAGGTAAGTTTTTAATGTTACAAGGGGTTTAAGACCCCATAATTTTATTATTGCAGTAAATACAAAACAGTCTGTATAAGAGAAGAAAATATTCAATAAACTAGAATGCATATTTTCAAATCCATCACAACTTACCTTTCGATTAAACATGGAACCCTCTAAAATTTCATTATTTAAATTTTCAATTATGATTGAGTGCATTACACTATATTTAACGAATGAATGGGGAAGTTATCTAAGAAATTTTCAGTAGCACCATCTATCGGGATTTTTTAAAGTTCTTCCATTTAGAAACATTTATTTTTACTTTCCCTGCAATACATGGTAATGTATAAGGAAAGTATTGGAATCATGTCGAAAATCGCAACTCGAGTTTTCGATGGATCTACACGTTTCGAGACCTCTAGAATACGAAAAAACTATTTTCGTGTGATGTCTGTATGTGTGTCTGTGTGTGTATTGTATTTGTGTGTGTGTCTGTGTGTGTATTTGTGGTGTGTCTGTGCAGATTTTGTATCCACTCTAACTAAAAAACTAATGGACCGAATTTCATAAAACTTGGTAGATAAGTCACTTGTGGACGAATTTGGTGCCGATTAGTTTTGGGTACGATTTAGGATAAATAAAACCAGCCTTTTTTTTCGAAATGGCTCGCAAAAGCTTTTATCCACTCTAGCTGAAAAACTAATGGACCGAATTTCACAAAATTGGGTAGATAAGTCATTTGTAGGACACCCTGGTGCTGATTAGATTTTGGTATGATTCGGAAAAAAATAACTTGTCTTTGTTTGCAAAATGGCCAGCAAAAATCGCCAAAATCTAAAATTGAAAACTACGTATGCTAAATATATCCATTAAACGCTTGTTTAATACGTAATTTTTAACGAAGAAAAGAGTAAGACCAACCCCATTATACTAGGGCTAGCCGTTCTCGAGATATTTTAGTTTGTTCTTATTTTCTCTAAGCCACCCTTGAAATTAAATCCAGTTATCAAATGAGAACGGAAATTGAATTAAAAGTGAATTACATTTAATAAAATAAAGAGAACTTGAATATAAGTCTGCAGGGAAAGTCATGTTCTGCCCACATCAGATTTTTTTAATTGTTTAACTAAATAATCCTATTAACAAAAAAAATATGAAATAGACAAACACTTGTCTTTTGAAACCTATCACAATTTTCCATTCGATATTCCGAGTCATTAAGACAACATTTCATTATATTAGTAAATTGCATGATATTTACTGAATGTTTGTTGAATTAAAGGTACGTTTTTAATGTTACAGGAGATATAAAATCCTCTATTCTATAAATTTACAAAATTTTACAAATTTATGGCGCATAAGATAACACATTTAAGGGTATCTATAATTGTTATCATTGAATTTAAATGAATGAGTGAAGTGCAAAACATTCTAATAACATTAAAATACGAAATATATGCATTAATTCTTTAAAAACAGCATCTCATTGCGGGGAGCTATCATTGACATACAAAGGGATTTCGCAGCTGTAGGTGCACCGTAAAAATCAATGATTTCTTAATCTACCTACATTACCAAGGGTGGTTTTTTTTTCTTTTTTTTGGAAAATCTTTTTTTAAATTTAGGAAATTACTCTGCACTTAGTGCATTTTCGAAAAGTTAGAGGTATGTTTTTTAATGTTATAGATGGTCTAAGACTCATCTTTTTGCTTTCAAAATTATGATATTTAAATTAAATTTAGCAATTTACACAATACTTACCGAATGAATGGAGAAATAATCTAAGAAATTTTCAGTGGCGCCATCTATCGAGATTTTTTAAAGTTCTTCTATTTAGGAGAGTTTTTTTTAAATTTTTTAACTAAATAATCCTAATAACAAAATAATAATGAAATAAACAGGGCCATGTCTTTTCAAACCTATTACAACTTTCCATTCGATATTCCAACGAGTTTAAAATTTCATTATTTTAGCAAATTGCACGATATTTACTAAATATTTGGAGAATTAAAAGTACGTTTTTAATATTACAAGAGCTATAAGATCCTCCATTCGATATATTTACAAAATCCCACAGTGCAGAACATTCTAATAACATTAAAATACAAAATATATGCAATTACTTCTTTAAAAACCAACATCTCTTTGCGGGAAGCTATCGTTGACATAAAAATATAGATTTCGTAGCTGTAGGCACATCGTAAAAACCAAAGATATCTTAATGAATCTACACACATTACCAAAGCTGTGGGATTTTTCAAGGGGTCTAGGACCCTGAAATTTCATTATTTTAGTGAATTGTTTGAATTTCATTATTTTTAGTGGATTGCTTGATACTTAACGAATGCTTGCTGAAGTGGCGAGGGGCATGTTTTCAATATTCAAACAGATCTAAGACCCTAAAATTTCACTATTTTAGTGAATTGTTTAATTCTTAGTGAATGTTTGGGGAACTATGGGTGCGCTTTTAATGTTACATGAGCTTTAAGACCCCTTTATCGCTTAAAATTATGATATGTGATTGCAATTTAGCGAATTGCACAATACTTAGTAGATGGATGGTGAATAAGAGACTCTTTTTTATTGTGACAAGGAGTCTATGACACTCAAATTGGTATATTTTTAAAAAGAAATTCACCAATTTTAGGAGTTTAGAATTCCACTTAGCGATTATTTTAAGGATGTGTGATTGTTAACATTGGATTTAAATGAAAGAGTGATTCTCTGGTGGGAGCGCAGTACATTATAATAACATTAAAATATGAAAGATACAGAATTACCATTTTAAAAGAAACGTGTAATGAGTTCAATACCTCATTCCTAGACATTGTTGACATAGAAATAGAAATGTCGAGATTTCGCGGCTGTAGGTACACCATAAAACCATCAGTTCTTAACGAAAATAGGCAGACCACCAATGGATCTAATATTTTTTTAAGGATATCTGATTTTTTTTTCTGGGGAAATAATTATAGAATTTTTTACATTGTACTTAAATGAAAGTATGGCAAATGCTAACCATCGTAGAAAGGACAGGATGAGCACATTTGAATGTGCCTATTTAAACAAAGTGTGGAAAATGACAGGACAAAACTGAGATCTACGACAAAATTTTACGCTTCTTACAGAATGAATACCAACTTTGTAGAATTTTAGGAAACTAAGGTCGAATTTTCAGTGATTCTTAGAGTTTCAAACCCCACATTCTTTATGAATCTTCATACTTTTTAGAGAATGTAACATAATTTGGCATTTATTTTTTATGAATAATGGTATATAATTTCAGAATTTTAACATTGAACATAAATTTTAAGAATTGAACTCTGTAAAGTGTAGATATATTTCATTACGAAATTCACACTGCAGACATTTGATATGATTCAAATAAATTGATTTTTAAATATTTTTTATATTGTATTTTAAAAAGCAAGATTACTAATTCCAATATATTTGAATGCGTAACCCACAAGTAAATGCCATTTTTAAATAGCACAAGTTAAAAATGAGTCGATTAATGAAATAAGGTGTTCAGTTTGAAAGATCGAAAACATTTAATGAATTTATTCTTCATAAAATACACATTAACCATTATTCGTTGTACATCTAAACAGTTAACTTAAAATAATTTTCTTATCGCGCATTCATAATCTAATAATTTGAATGACTTGAAAAAATTTCGATCATATCAGTAAAAGTCACCTTCCACACGCAGCAAAACTTTCTTTGCTATATTATTAATGTCACGATTTATAAGTACTTGTTCATGCATACACTTATATGTTTCTAAAGGAGCACTGTGAAGACATTCATGGTAACTTTGATCTTCAATTTGGGCAACACAACCAACACATTTGAAAAGTTTTCTTACATGGCGCATTACACTGTCATGAATACAAGAGATTAGATGATTAAATGCAATTTTTTTGTGACAGATATCTAATGGTAGAAAGGTTATACCTGTATTTTATTTTTAATATTTGAGTAGGAAGCCAGTTTATAAATAAGCTTTCTCAAAGTTTATTACTAATGTTGTGAACACAGTTTTTTAAACATGCTATTTGATTTTCATCTAAGACAACACGACACTGCGTTAGGCAAAATTTTGAATCATATAATAGAATTATTTTCCGTAAATAAAGTTTACCATTGCCATTAAAACCGAACATCTCATTCCGACTGATGAAAGAGATATCTGCATATAGAGCATTGAACGACCACAATTTTTGAGAAAATCCACTTCAAGTAACAAGTGACATTGTAACACTTTCACGGATAGACAATAATTCATTTTGTTCATTAGGGATATATTTCCATATATGCATTTTCAGCTTCCCATGGCGAAGTTTCAAATATGCATACATACCAGAACCTAAATGCCACAGGTGAAGTGTATCTTGCACATAATCTGAAGAAGTAGATTCGATAGAAACAGATTCCGTAATGGAGGATAAAACTCCGTTGTGTCCTAGAGCACAAGAAACCAGATCTTTAGTGGAGTTTCCGACCTCGGTTAGGACTTGTGAATTAGCAGTGGCATGTGTTTCTGCTGGACCTATGGAAGACTTAAGGTAGGTGTCTAACCAATCTACCGAAACATTGGTGAGGGTGGGTTTAAAACATCTGCGACAATATCCATAGATTTTATCTCTTCTAGAACAGGAATTGACAAATCCGTAGTATTTCCTCTGGAGATTAGCTGTTTGAGTGATGGCATAGTTTGAATTTTAGGCATAATTTGTGGATACTAACATCCAAGTATCACATTTGCAGTATAAGATTTGTTTCTAAAACACTATAAATTTGTCACAGCTATGAATAATCCAAACTTATCAACGCACCAGAGAAGATCGTTATGTCTTATCTGTTCACGTCATAAGTATAATCAAGTGACCTAAATCGAGTGTCGTGTGCAAACAAATTAAATAAGATAGGAAGTGGTTAGAGCTTGTAATTTTCAGTAAATTGTATAACATTGGATAGTGCTAAACGCAATTTTTATCCACATGGGAGAATCTCCCATGTAAATGCCTTCAAGGTTTGGCATTTAACATTTCTGATTATGGCAGCTCCCACATATGTACACTCTCATTTTTAGCATTCAGAGTTTTCTTGGGGTATTAACAGAGTGTTTATTTGGAATAAGTATGAAAGAATAGAGGGGTAAATTTTCAAGTTTATGGTTTAACTACATCACTGTTTCAGACGATACCATAATCACGCTACAAACGCGGCTTACCGGTATACACGATAAACATTTAATACAAGGTACATTAATAATGTAATTTGTAAAGATGTAACATTATCCTAATCTTGAGCCCTGGAAAGTTAAAGTTAATGTCTCTAAGTCTAACATTGTGATATTAAAGTTTCATGACAGAACTATTTCCCACGACTTTTAAATTAGCATCTTCAATGAAAATATTCATTTTAACTACGCCATAGAGTACTTATATATCATATTTAGGAGCCACATGACTTTTCGCCCTTATATTGAAAACAAACGGGAGTCAGCTAAGTGCATTAGAAGCACTCATTTTCTCCTGTTCTGTAGTGTGTTCTACTCCTGTAGAGCGAGCTTCACCTTTACAAACAAGTTATTTTATCTTTATTTTTGCAAGCATGCTGTGTATAAGGGAGGTTACAAAAATACATATTGGGGAATAGCAATTTATCCAAAATATATATTTTTGCGTTTAATAACGAATTTTCTTGGACTTTCCCAAGCAAGGTCCCAACTGACCTCCCTTCTTGGTTGCTTTACTACCGAGAAAATTTTCTCCTTATCTCGATTTCTGTCACTTTCTTCGTTGCCTCTGCTACATTGGTAGTTGTCTATCTCCAAGTCACTTGACGGATTACGACTGTTGAAATTTCCAGCTGGTCCAAACAGAAGCCAGCATCTAGTTGGTAGATGCAACAGCTGGATGCTTAATTTGTTCTTAATTACGTTGTTTAAGTTTTCTTTGGTCTTTCAGATTTTGAAAAAATTAAAAGTGAATTAAATTGGCGCACCATCTATATATGACGATAATATTTTAAAAGTATATTTTATGTAAAAAATGATTTTGTTTAATCAGGTATGCAAGAAGTAAATCAGCAAATATCCAGAAAGCTGCGCCAAACAAGGGCGCTGTGAATAGAAATATAGAACTGAAATGGGTAGAACCCGTAATCCACAGATTAAAATATACAGATATTTCACTCGACCTCAGCGCCCTCAACCGCCAACCAAAATATCAAGGTTGGCAGGCTTGGCGATGGTCTGTGACGGTTTTCGCCAAGACGTTCTGCTAATATAACCCTATTTGGCACTGAACGAAACACTTGGAACTTAGAACTTTGTTGCTTTGTTCTATCATCGCATGCACATCGCATGTTTTTTACACATGGTAAACATACTTTCGCTGCTATTTTATGGATTACTAAAAGAAAAGGACGAATTACGTTAAAAAAGAATTACGTTTAAATGGTATGTCATTTATTTTTATTTAAATAAAAAATTATGTGTTATCTATCCCATATTTCATCCTATGCACGTGTTCATCATAAGAAATTGGTGCAGTATTATCACTGCCGCCTAGATTATAAATTCTAAGAAGCAATGGCATTATTAGTTAAAAAACCTTTTCCGCATTTATATAAAATGTATAAAAATTGATATTTGGATAGCTTTTTCTAGAGAAAGTTGAATATAATATTGGATGTGTATATATTTTACATGCTTTTTACTAACTGACGTAATGTGGAAAATAATACCCCCCCCTTCTAATTAACGATTGAGTTCGACACCTTTGATAATGCATTTATGTAAATTTGTTATTTAGTATAAGAATATAATTTAGTATAGTGTATTTAAAAAAATATATATATATATAATAACAGCATCCCAGAATAAATTAAGAACTAAGCAATTTAACTATCTATACGCTAGTATACTGTTTAGGCTGAAAATATTATAAAATATTTTAGTCTTTTGGGTATGTTAGCTTGTAATTTTTGGTGTATAATGATTTACAGTGATGCAATGCGTCAATTTTCTTTATTTAGTTTATGATTGCATGAATTAAATATATATCTGTGTTTATTTATTTAAAGTTAAACATATTACAGATAAAAGTATTTTTGAATGCTGATCATGTTTATAGTTTAAAAAATTATAAAAGTACAGTTTATTTTATTTTTTTTGGCCGCATTAACATAAAATCGCCAATTGAGCGATAGTCGCCAAATCTAGCAGTCGAGGATGGTTGGCTCATCGAACGCTAGTGTACATGCGAAATCCTATGTTAACGATGTTGCCATAGGTTCCTATGGGAGTGAACCTTCTGAATATAGAATTCTGTGCCGTAATCTATCTATCTTTCTCCAAATAACATTGCTGTCTATAAGACTTGTTATGCAGTATGAATATCCACTGTGTAGGTTTGCTTTAAATTTGGAGGTAATTGCTGGATAATTTGCAATTTTGTTAAGAAATCTGAATATTCTATATACTGCATTGCATATATTATATATCTTCATTCCAGCAGAACATCCCAGTTGCATTCGGAATTTTAGCGATTTGACGTCAATAAAGACAACAAAATACCAAGTAAAAATTAGTTTAAAATTATTCAGAGTATGGCTCAGCTTCACTTTCTCATATCAGAATTCATTTTTTTTTTTCATAATTAGAAAAATCGATATCGTGTTTCCAAATTGTTGCAACTATAGCTTGTTACCCTTAACTTTAAAGGACTTGGAAATGTTTTTTTTAATGATACCATACAGACCCCTCCAGGGGGTAGCTTGCCTCCCACCCCCACCCCAAAGAAGGGGGGCTAATGTCATCACGAGCAAAAAATATTGTGCCGCGGTTGCTTTTCACAGCAATGACTGAGCGTATTAATTCTCGTGATCAAGACATAAATCAACCCTTTTAAGCATGATTATGTGAAATTTTGTTCAACGCTATTATGTTTAAAAAATATTAAAATTTCGAATAAATTTCGAAGTTTTCGCTCAAATTTGAGAAAAATTCTATCTAGTTTAAGATTTTTTTATAACAGAGCCGGATATAACGTCTCGTGAAAATTAATTAATGTTTCTGGCTGCTATCGTGCACACAAAAAATCGACCACAGACGGACATCATACCAAAAATAGTCGAAACGTGTTCAGGAGGCCTTGAAACATCTATTGACATCAGAAACAAAAAAATTTCGTAAAAACAATACTTTCTAAATATTAAGTATGAGAACGCAAAGATGGAGATATGATGCAATTTTAAATAAACTACCATATCATATGAAAAAGGGAATATATACTAATTCAATTAATATAAATAGTTAGATAGAAAAGACAAAAATAAATATATAAGGAAATTTACGTACTGCAACATAATTAAGATTTTATATATTTGCTGCAAAAACAATTTAAAAAGAATATACCATTCCTCGAAAAAGTAAGGACTACTGTTTAATCAACGGATTAGTGTTCAATCTTTTCGCAGACTAAAATGAAATATATAAAATGATTATTTATCAAAATGTGATTGATTATCACTCTTTTGATATATTGCTTTATAAAGCAGTGGTAGTAGTTAAATATTACATTTACACTAACTGGAATAATTTTTCATTGAAAATTACCCTTTTCTCTGCTTAACTTGATTAATACCTTTCTTATAAATCCAATGGAGAATTTCAACATATTCTACATGACACCTACCCAGGGGGATAATAATGTTCTTATTTGTTCTCTTTTTGTTCCAAATGAAGTTAATTGTCACTTTTTCTACTTTTTCTATAACGCATGGTAATGTATAGGTAAAGTATTGCAATTGTGTTGAAAATCGGAACTTGAGTTTTCAACGAATCTACATGTTTTGGAATTTCTAGAACATGAATAATCAATTTCTAGCGTCATGTCTGTGTATGTATGTGTTTCTTCTTCCTCAGCCTCTCTCCCTCTCTCTCTGTGTATGTGTGTGTGTCTGTTTGTGCATAGAATATATCCACTCTAACTCAAAAATTAGTCGACCAAACTGCATAAAATTTTATGGCTAAGTCACTTGTGGGTTACCCTGGTGCTGATTAGATTTTGGTAAGATTCAGGATATAAAATCTGCCTTTTTTTGCAAAATTGCCCGCAAAAATAGCATATATCCATTCAAGCTGAAAAAATGATTAACCCAATTTCACAAAACTTGGTAGATATGCACATGTGGGTTACCCTGGTGCTGATTAGATTTTATTATGATTCGGAGGGGGGGGGGACCTTTCTTCTTTTGCGAAATGACCCGCAAAATTTGTCAAAATCTAAAATAAAAGATTACGTATGCCAAACTTATCATTTAAATGCTTATTTAATACGTAATTTTTGACAATAAAAAGAATAAGACCTCATTACTTTAGAACTGGCCGTTCTTCAGATATATATATTTTTTTCAATTTTGCTACGTCGCCTTGGAAAGTACGCCCAGTTACCAAATGGAAACGAAAATTGGATTTAAAGTACTAATTCAGTGTAATTTAAAATAATTATAAGTGTTATTTTGTGCCATTAAACTCATTTTAATGAATTATTAAAGAAATAAAGAGAGGGTGAATTTGAGTCTGTAGGGAAAGTCATGTACTGCCCACGTGTTTGGATGTACCACATTTCACCGTAATAGTAAATTCCCTAAGAAGATATGGTGAACATGCCTTAAACGGTGTACACTTACCAAAATATAGTTTCATTATATGAATTTAAGTACCATTAAACAAGGAGTGCATTTTTTTATAACTTCCACTTGATAACATTGAACTTATTCCAGAAAACGATTTTTAGCACAAATAATTTAATTCCACATTGTAAATAACGATTAACAGATGAACGTGAAATTCACCAAAAAGTACGATGCTCATGTTTAATACACATAAGAGATCAATTAATGTCTTAAAATGTATTTCATTTAATAAGAAATTTATATACTAAAATTTAGGTTTGCAAAATTTTCACTTACGCTGCTTTATTGAATGACATCAAGTCTTTTGCACTTCCAAAAACATTCTTCAGAAATCAAATATTTTGGGACTAATCTTCGCGATAAATTATGGATTCTATCTGTTTCTGTCGTTAATGACATCAGTCGAAATTTCAGAACTATTACTTGTCGGGAGAAATCGAAAAAATATGTTCCCGTAATTAGAAAAGTCTTTAAATGGGGACCACATTTGAATAATTAAAGATCCTGACTTTTACCAGGTGAATTTAATCAGGGATTAAATGAGCCAGTGAAGTTCAAATTGGCGAAGTGGGATATAAAATGATTAATGAAAATCTGTTAATTAAAATTAAATATAAAGTTGCTCAAAAATACAATAAAAATGGGAAATACGATTAAGCTGATGATCAAAAGCAAGAAGATTTAAAAAGCTCAATATAAGAAATCGTACCTTAGCGGTTACTAAATATGGCAAACATTTTGTATAACAATCAATATTTTAATAATATATATATATATATATATATATATATATATATATATATATGTCATAAAACGAAAATATACAAGTGCACTGAGTGTACTTTTTTAGTACACTATATATATATATATATATATATATTTTATATATTTTATATATATATATATATATATATATATATATATATATATATATATATATATATGTCATAAAACGTCATATATATATTTTATATATATATATATATATATATATATATATATATATATATATATATATATATATATGTCATAAAACGTATATATATATATGTCATAATATATATATTATATATATTTTATATATATATATATATATATATATATATATATATATGTCATAAAACGAAAATATACAAGTGTACTGAGTGTACTAAAAAAGTAACTAGACATAAAAGCGCGATGCAGTTTGTAAATGTCAAGAAATACAGCTAAGCAAAAGCTACGAGACAAATATCGGAAAGGTGAGGAAAAAGGACCAACTGGGAATACATAAAAGGCCTAGGGGGATGGTGACCCCTAGTTCCCGGTTAAAAGTCGACTTTTATGGTAGCACTCCCGGAGCCATATATTACTTGAGGTCCTATTTCAGAACAACGACAAAGCAGAAGACGAACCCACAACTTCGTCTTCTGTTTTGACGTTGTTCTGAAATAGGACCTCAGGTAACATACGGCTCCGGGAGTGTTATCATTGGTGTAAAAGTCGACTTTTAACCGGGAACTAGGGGTCACCAACCCCCTAGGCCTTTTATGTATTCCCAGTTGGTCCTTTTCCCTCACCCTTCCGATATTTGTCTCGTAGCTTTTGCTTAGCTATATATATGTATATATATATATATATATATATATATATATATATATAGTTGCAATGGTGTCTATAGTTCAATACTATCGCCATTGTCAGAAACTGATAATTCTATCGGTTTTAATTTGAATTGTATGGCTGTCCTGACGAGAATGCAATTTCGAACTAACCGCCATTTTTTTAGTAGTTTCATTTGATTGTTCTCCATATATCTTGATCTTTAATCTTGAGCTAATTATTATTGCCTTTTCTCATTTTTGCCGTGTTTTCTTTTTCATTTTATATATATATTTATATATTTATATATATACCGTTTTAATTGTGATTTTTGTATACTAATATTCTCCTCATCCCCTTTCCCCTTCTGTTTTTATCCTTAGTTTTGGTCTATAGTTACTTATTTGTAACATATATGCTAAAGATGGGTTTGGTTGTACTTACCGTAGTTCATGCATAGTTTGCGATTAAAATATTTCAATATATATATATGAACTCTACACCTTTTACTAAAATGTTTGTATCTATCGACCATTTCCATAAATTATCGATTTTGATTATTTGTTCAATGGTTGCTTCCTTTGTTTCGCCATTTCTCTGAAAGTAGGTTGCAGATAGCTGGACGTTTTCTTCTAGATTTATGCGTGCTCTCCATCTTGGACGAGTGAAGTGGCAATTATCTTCTCTTGTTCCGGCTCCTCTCATTCCTTAAGTGGTGATGAGGGACGAAAACTATAAATTCTGTTTGGCAACAACACGTAAAACTGCAGTTTTGCAAGAAAATAAATAGCGCTTGGTTCAAATCGGAGATTCCTGTGCATAAACATTCATTTGATCTGATCGATAGGAAGTTCCTTAGAGATATGTAAATGTGATATCTATAAAAGTTTTATTATATATTTATCAATTAATGAAGAAAATTGGAATAAGTATATAATGTAAAAGAATTTCTTTCCCATTGCAGACAACTGCATCTATGGTCTGGCTACGTCTTTTTAATGTGCTCTTTAGCTGGTAGAGCTGGTTTAGTTTTATAAAGATTGAGCTCTGGGTGTACTATAATTGGGATCCTATATCGATTGTCATTCGTAGTTCTGCTTTGATCGATAGAGGGCGCTCTTATAACGGCGCAATAACCCTTGATGGTTCCAGACAAAACAGCTTTTGCAGATCCGCTATATGAGCGCCCTCTATCGATCGAAGTAGAACTACGAACGACAAGCTTAGAATATAGCCTCTATAACGACCAAACTCATAGTCGCAGAACCTGACAGACTTTCATGGGATGTGTTCTGATGATTACGACATTTTTATTAAGACGTTCCTATAGAACATTTGTTTCAATACCCCGGTTTCGAATTCCGGTTTTGAAACCGGTCCACCATGTTGTTATCTGCAGTGGAAGCGTGACTTCAACTTCGCAATGTTGTTGTTGTTGAGACCCAGACCGTCCGACCTACCAGAAAGGTATAAGGCAACTACGAACAAGTAGAACTACGAACGACAAGCTTAGAATATAGCCCCTATGACGATCAAACTCATAGTCGCAGAACCTGACAGACTTTCATGGGATGTTTCTGATGATTACGACACTTTTAATAAGACGTTCCTATAGAATATTTGTTTCAATACCCCGGTTTCGAATTCCGGTTTTGAAACCGGTCCACCATGTTGTTATCAGCAGTGGAAGCGTGACTTCAACTTCGCAATGTTGTTGTTGTTGAGACCCAGACCGTCCGACCTACCAGAAAGGTGTAAGGCAACTGTTTGGACGGCCAGGAAGAGCCACCCAATTTAGACCGGAACCCAGTGGGGGAGGCTTCCACAAGGATCGTACTCTCTTTCCCCTACCACCAACCTCTCGGAAGGACTTAAGGACCCACATGTTTAACGTGATCGTACTCCGCGTGAACACGGTGGCAGTTTTGGCAGCGGAGGTAATAGAACTCGGGCCTACCAAGTGCAATTCCCGCGTTCTAACCACTAGACTACCGCGCCCCAACATTGGATTGTGTTTTTTCTGCGTGTGCTGTGTGTAGATGCTTCCCCTTGCAGTTTTGAGGTTAATATTTGCGAAATTTGAGACAGCTGCTTCATAAGAATAAATTCGTTACTGTCCATAGAACGATAGTTGTGAAGAACTTATGTTCTTCACAACTATCAATTAAAAGTTGTGAAGAACTTGTTTTATTAATAACTTTCAATTAACAGTTGTAAAGAAAGTTGAATTGGAAGTCGTGTATTATTTGCAATTGAAAGTTATAAAGAAAATTGAATTAAATGCCGTGAATAACTCCTGTTCTTCTCCACCCCTAAAAGTTGTGAATTGCATGGATCTGAAGAAAGTTGAATTGAAAGGTGCGAGGAAATTTGAATTGAAATTTGTAAATTATTTACGATTGAAAGTTGTGAAGAAAGTTGATTTGAAAGTTATAAATGATTTATGCTCTCAGCTAATTTCAATAGAAAGTTATCAATTATAGGGAGATTGAAGAAAGTCGAATTGAAAGCTGTGAACTCGTGTTCTTTACAACTTTCAATTGAAAATTGTTTGGATTTGAAGAACTTATTGTGAAGAACTTATGTTCTTCACAACTATCAATTAAAAGTTGTGAAGAAATTATGTTATTACTTTCAATTAACAGTTGCAAAGAAAGTTGAATTGGAAGTTGTGTATTGTTTGCAATTGAAAGTTGTAAAGAAAATTGAATTAAATGCCGTGAATAACTCCTGTTCTTCTCTACCCCTAAAAGTTGTGAATTGCAAGGATCTGAAGAAAATTGAATTGAAAGGTGCGAGGAAATTTGAATTGAAATTTGTAAATTATTTACCACAGAATACTATATTCAGAAGGCTCACTCCCATAGGATCCTATGGCAACATTTCTAACATGGGATGTCGCATAGACACTAGCGCTAGTCAGATGGACCAATTGAAGTGCGATGCGTCTGCCAGATTTGGCGCGTTATCGCTCGCTTGGCGATTTTTTTTAAACGGGAGGGGAACAAAATGTTGAGGACTGTACTTTTATAATTTTTGAAACTATAGAAAGGATCAGGATTTAAAAATACATTAATCTGCAACATAAATATATTCATTAGTTTAAGAATATTTAAATAAACATAGTTATATATTTAATTCAAATAATCATAAAATAGATTAAAAAATACACACATTGCATTGTCTCACTATAAAACATAATGCACAAAAAATTACAAGCTAACATACTCAAAAGACTGAAATATTATATAATATTTTCAGTCTAAAAAGTATACTAGCGTGTTGATCGTTAATTACTTGATCCTTAATTTATTCTGGGATACTGATAATAGACTTTTTTTTTTAAATATAAAAATATTCATAAAGTAAATATCAAATTTACATAAATGCACTATCGAAGTTGTGGAACTCAATCATTAATTACCCGAGGGGGGGGGGAATTTTCCACCATAAGGCACTTAATAAAAATTTTACATAAATATATACACATACTATATCACCCTTCCCGGTCGTCCATTTTGTTGCTCCAAGTCCTCTGGACGAGCCGGAAGGCCTGGGGCTTTCACATACTATATCACATTCAACTAAGAAAAAGCTATCCAAATATCAATTATTTCACATTTTATAAAAATACGGAAAATATTTTTAAACTAATTATACCACTACCTCTTAAAATTTAGTCTAATCCGGCAGTAATAACACAGCACTAATATACTTATATGAACACGTGTATACTTATGAACACGTGTATACTTATAATGAACACGTATGTAGGATGGTGATAACTAAAATTATTTCAATTTTAATAAACATAAATTACATACCCTGTAACGCAACCAGTTTTCTTTTATCAATCCGTTTCTATGAAATGATCTAAACACTTAACAAATAATCCTTTTTCACGTTACTCAAACCACGCTAGTCTGTTCAAAGTTTTCGCCGAGCGAAATAGGGTTATAACATTGAAAATCGTCTTGGAACCAAACCAGACTATCGCCAAGCGATCGGAACAAACCAGACCATCGCCAAGAGCGCGCCAACCCAATGTTTGGTCTATCCCTAATGGCCGCCGCGAAAACGAAACTATCGAGAGTGACAGGTCTGTATAGTAGTCTGTGTTATTTACGATTGAAAGTTGTGAAGAAAGTTGATTTGAAAGTTATAAATGATTTATGCTCTCAGCTAATTTCAATAGAAAGTTATCAATTATAGGGAGATTGAAGAAAGTCGAATTGAAAGCTGTGAACTCGTGTTCTTTACAACTTTCAATTGAAAATTGTTTTGAATTGAAGGTTGTGAATAACAATGTTCCAACTGAAGTTGATGCACCTGACCAGTTTATGCTCTGTCCAATGAGCTATAGAGCATGGACATGTGACATCACAAGGACAATTCTGCCCTTACGTTTCCAAAACCAAATACTCGCTTGTTTAGCAGTATTGAAATTTTCATTATTTCTGTATTGAAAACTGTTACTTTAGAAACTTACAAGTTTAGCCTCTAATTTTAGTTAGTTTAACCCCTAATTTTAGTATGATATATCCAAATTTGTCTTCTTTGATGAATATTTTTAATTTACCGGAAGATAAAATATTCACTTTAATTGAAATATATACCTGAATTTTTTAAAGAAAAATCTTTATATATTTTACCCTTCTCGTTCACATATACATTGCAGAATTTGCAAGTAAATGCATACATCTTTAGAACGCTAGTTAGTGACTACGGAAAAATGAGTAGTAGTGCACATTCACTTAACATCACTTAAAATGCAAATGAAATCTTTAAATATATTTTGTTATTCAAGTATTCTAAATAACTTAATTTCATCACAAAGATGAATTTTGATGCTTATTGGGTTTAGTTTCAATTTTTATTTACTATCATCATCCGTTTACTATTACAGGCTATGGTAAAAAAAAAATCTGATGTGGGCAACAAATGACTTTCCTTATATAATAGAATGAATTTACTACTTTTACAATTAAAAATATGTTATTCTTATAGTAGATACTTGTATTCTTTCCAAGATATTAAATTTTCTTCAATTACTCATCATTTTCATTTATTTAGTGTCATTTTTATCCATTTAGCGAGATATTCGTTAATTTGGCAACATTTAAAAATGTCGCCAAGTTGGCGACATTCCGCTAAATTCATCGCCAAAATCTCACCAAGCGTTATGGATGGAGAAATAAGTTATTCTTACAGCAGATAAATGACCATTGGCGTTCAAATACAAAAGTATTACTTAAAGAATATTTTCTCGTGAATGGAACGCTCTAGATCCACGAGAATGATGGCACCAAATTTACTGCATGGTATTACATATAAAAAGTGAACATGTTTCTCAATAGTTAATATTTTTTTTTAATTTATGGGATTTTTTTTGATAAATTTATTTGAAAAATGCATAATATCTCGAGAACGATTCATGCTAGCATTCTAAAGTTTATCTCAATCGTTTTCTAAGGAAAAATTACATAAGAAATGTCTGTTTGCGTAACCTTATTAAAGGTTTTGATTTTTTGTTGATTTTTTCAAAATTTCACTCGAAAATTTAGGTGGGTTCTGAACATTCGATTGTGTTTTAAAACAATAGGCTTTTAGTACTCATGAAGTGTGATTTTTGTACCAAATATCATTCAAATCGTTCCATTCTTTCGTGAGATATCATCTCCACAGACTCACTTTCACACACACACACACACACACACACACACTTACACACACACATACAGCCATTGCCTCAAAAATGTTCGATTGGTGATCAGGGATGCTTGAAACGTGCTCTCCCGTTGAAAACTCGAATTCGAATTTTCGACCCCGTCACAATACTTTCCTTATACATTATGTATATAAGGAAAGTAATAATGCCCTTTTACCCTTACGTCTCTGCGCATACTAGTACGCAAGTTGTTTATTTACGCTCGTGCGCATGCCCTATTGAGAACCATTTTATTTTCTTCTACATTTGAAGCTGACTCTACATTCTATTTCCTCCGACTTCTGGTGGAAGCGATACTTGAAATCTGTATGATATGTATGAGTTTTATAATGAAACTCGGACAACTCAATCAATCCAATTAGATGCAGTGATAACTGAAGACTTAAAATACAAAGTTTTGATCTTTTTAAGGACTGAGGCCGTAAATTTTGCCAGTGATATTCAGTTCCCAAGTTTCATGTGGTACAGGATGTAATAAAAAATTAAATTAATTAAAAAACTTGTAAATAAGAAATACAAAATGATAGAGGTTGTTTATATAGGAAGTTTCAGTTCGAACTAAAAAACTGAAGGAGAAAGATGTTAGGTCTACTTCCAATAGAGAAAGACGCAATATTGTCACGGTAAGTTAAAGAGTAAAGTGTTGCCTGGCTAGTTTGAAGATCCGTGGTCGAATTTTGATTTTTTCCGAACGTTCGAGCACGTTTAAAATAAATACGGTTTCAGTATTCCTTGATTGTAATAATCGTTCCAAATTACGTTCGAAACGAGCCATTTGTTTGTAAGATATCATTTCCACCGACTCACACACCACCTCAAAACCATTTAATTCAAGTTCAGATATTCTTAAAACGTGCTCTACCATCCAAAACTCAAATTAAAATTTCCTTGTAACTACAGTTTCCCTATGTATGTAGAAAAAGTAAAAATATGATATGGGTAACATACGACTTTTCCGAAATAATGTGATCACTTCATTTTTTTCACAGCGAAATAATGATGCACAACATTTACAACACAATAAATAATGACGAAGTAATGATGTCACCATCTGCGGCACAACAAATGATGACGAAATAATGATGTATCCATCTACAGCACATCAAATGATAACGAAATAATGTCTTCATCTACGGCACAACAAATGATGATGAAATAATGAGGTCTTTATCTATTGCGAAATAATGATGTCTCCATCTACGGCACAACAAATGATGACGAAATAATGATATCTTCATCCACAGCATAACAAATGAGGACGAAATGATGATGTCTTCATCTACGGCACAACAAATGATGATTAAATAATGATGTCTTTATCTACTGCGAAATAATGAGGTCTCCATCTACGCACAACAAATGATGACGACATAATGATAACTTCATCCACGGCACAACAAATGATGACGAAATAATGATGTCTCCATCTACGGCACAACAAATGATGACGAAATAATGATGTTTTTATCTACGGCACAGCAAATGGTGATGAAATAATGATGTCTTCATCAACGGCACAGCAAATGATGACGAAATATTGATGTCTTTATCTACTGCGAAATAATGATATCTCCATCTACGGCACAACAAATGATGACGAAAAAATGATATCTTCCTTCCACGGCACAACAAATGATGACGAAATAATGATGTCTCCATCTACGGCACAACAAATGATGACGAAATAATGATGACTTCATTTACGGCACAACAAATGATGACGAAATAACGATGTCTTGATCTACTGCGAAATAGTGATGTCTCCATCTACGACACAACAAATGATGACGAAATAATGATATCTTCATCTACGGTGCAACAAATGATGACGAAATAATGATGTCTTCATCTACGGTAAAATAATAATATCTCCATCCACGACGAAATATTGAGGTTTCCATCTACAGCACAATGCTCTTGGAGTTGAATTGCTCATTAAAATGAGAAGTTTATCTTGATGATAACATATAAAACTATTTAAAATTGTTAAATTCACTTATATTTCATTTGACAATTAACAACTCTAAGCAACTATAGCAAAATCCATTTCCAGTGCTAATGGCATTCAATTAATATCAAGTGAAATAAATGATAATTGGTGAATTATTTGGAGTCAAAACTATTATAAAACGTGCAATTACATTAGGTTTCACGCTTAAAATCTAGATATAAAACTATTTTTAAAGTTAAAAGCCTTATTCACATTAAGGGATATTTTAAAAACATATGTAAAATGTAAGGGTTTTCAGGCACATTTAAACATCTGAAACTATTATTTAATAATATTAATATAATTTTTTTTAATCTTGCTGTGCCATTTTATGTAATATTAATTGTTTGTTCATTTCTCTGTATATTCTTGTGCTATTCGCATGTTGAGAATATTTAAATTTATTTTTGTGGATTGGTAGTGTATAAAAACACGATGTATCTTTTCAATCATATGCTTCTGATGGTAGAAGTTTTCATATTGATAGAAGTTTTCATAGGGAATTGTAAATATCTTTTAAAACATCATTCACTATGAATAAAGTTTTACATTTTTAAAATAATTTTATGTTTCAAAACGTATCTAGTTTTGTGAACACCAGAATGACGTTAACAGATTTGTTGCATAAAATTGTGTATGAAAAATGAACAGATTTTACCATATTTACACCTCTTTAATTTTGAGTAATTTTTACTTTCTCATACGTAGTACTCAGAAACTAATGTTTTCACGAAAATTTTCGATTTAGCGATTTTGATGTCAATGCATGTTTTACAACCTTTTAAACACATTTTGACTATTTCTGGAGTTATGTCCGTTGGTCTGTTATGTCTGTCTGTGTGTGGTCGATTTTTCGTGCACACGATAGCGGCCACAAATATTAATGGATTTTCACGAAACTTTCTCTCCGGCTTTGTTGTAAAAACATTTAGAAAACTAGATAGAATTTTTTTTTTAATCCGAGCGAGAACTTTAAATTTTAGCCGAAATTTTATATTTTCTTAATATGGCAGCATGGAACAAAATTTGACATTATCACGAATTAAAGAGTTTATTTATGGTTCAACAATCACGAGACTTATATAGTTTCTTTCAATCATTGTTGTGAAAAATAGCCGCGATGCACATTTGTTTTTCTTCGTGATGTCATTAGCTCCCTTGGGGGGCAAGTTACTTACCGGGGGGGTAAGTGTGTTATCAATCGAAAGATTCTTGAAGGGTAGCACGCTATTATCATCATTTGGACCCTTAAGACCGATTTCCCAGATTTTTGTTTTGTAAAATCTGAAAAATAAAAATTTTATTCTGGGGTAAAAATGTTGAGTAGCGCTACATTCTAGTTAATTTTATAAGTATTTTTTTGTCAATGATTAACACTCGAGATATAAAATAAATGCGGATTGTTTCAGTTAATAAATTAGGTATAAAAAACATTTTTTTAACATTGTTAAAGGCATTAAGGTTTCAAGTCATTGTTAAAGGCATTAAGGTTAAAGGCATTAGGTTTTTAATATTACTAAATAAAAGTCGAGGTAAAGAACGAACTAGGGGGGGGGGGGGGGGGGCAGGGGAGGATTAGAAATTTGATACTGTAATATAATGTGCATCGAAATATAAATTATACCAAGATATTTCACTTATAAAATACTTGACACATGCTTAACTTTTCACCGACGATAATGAAACTTTTATTCATGATGGTATTTAATGAAATACCCATTCGATATTCCCCGTATATTCTTAATGAGATATTCTTGGCAAAATTACTCTTCCATTAAGCCTGGGTTACTTCTCCAAAAGCCGTTCACTGTCGGCAATGAAGCTGTTGTTTGTGATGGAACAGGCGCAGGCCAGTGATGGGTATTTGATCAGATTTGACATCATCCATTACGCGGCCTTTGATGGCTATCTCATTGCATCAGATGACATCACAGCGGGTATTATTACT
Source organism: Amaurobius ferox (assembly GCA_951213105.1). NCBI lineage: Eukaryota > Metazoa > Arthropoda > Arachnida > Araneae > Amaurobiidae > Amaurobius > Amaurobius ferox. The sequence continues at coordinate 78,440,775 of OX578155.1, read as the reverse complement.
TAATATAGAGAAGCCGATCATCGATCAAAGTAAGCAAATTGTTTGCTGGTTCCCGCTATGGCAATTACAGTACTTTGGAAATCGGAAGCAAGTTAAACCAGCTGCCATTTTTAAATGAGATCATTATAAAAGTCTAATTTCTGGTATGTTGCTTATTTCTTTCTGTAGGAAGGTGTCATGGGAAAATGGGTGGGCCAAGAGTTATGAAATAGTTTGCAGTGGCGGCATGTGACTTCAGGAATAGGTGAAGCAGATTTATCGACGGAATTTACCCTTCTCCTCGACAATAAACATCATAAAAAAAAATCACGCTACTGGCACAAGTGTTGCTAAATATTACCTGAAAATCTGATGTGGGCAGCACATGACTTTCCCTTCAGACTTATATACACGTTATCTTTATTTTAATTAAATTTAATTCACTTTTAATTCACTTTTCGTTCTCATTTGATAACTGGACTTATTTTCAAAAGTGGCGTAGAGAAAATACGAAAAAACTAAAATGTCTCCAGAACGGCTAGTCCTAGTGTAATGGGGTTGGTCTCTCTTTGTTAAAAATTACGTATTAAACAAGCATTTAATGGATATATTTGAGCATACGTAGTTTTTTTATTTTAGATTTTAGTAATTTTTGTGGGACATTTTGTAAAGAAAGGCAGCTTATATTCTTCCGAATCCTACCAAAATCTAATCAGCACCAGGGGGACCCATAAGTGACTAATCTACCGAATTTTGTGAAATTCGGTCCATTAGTTTTTCAGCAAGAGTGGATACAAGCTTTTGAGTGTGTTTTCGCAAAAAAAAAGGCGGATTTTTTTTTATCCCGAATCGTACCAAAAACTAATCAGCACCAGACTCGCCCACAAGTGACTTACCTACCAAATTTTGTGAAATTCGGTTCATTAGTTTTTTAAGTTAGAGTGGATACATACATTGCACATACACACAGACACACACACAGACGTCACGCTAAAAATAGTTTTTCGTATTCTAGAGGTCTCGAAACGTATAGATCCGTCGAAGACTCAAGTTGCGATTTTCGGCATGATTCCAATACTTTCCCTATACATTGCCATTTATTGCAGGGAAAGTAAAAATCTGATGTGGGCAGCACATGACTTTCCCTGCAGACTCAAATTCATATGTTCTTTATTTCTTTAATAATTCGTTAGAATGAGTTTTACTACATCAAATAACACTAAAGTTGCATTTTTAATTCAATTTTTGTTTTTATTTGGTAATTGGACATTTTCCCAAAATCGACGTAACAAAAATGCAAGAAATTTCAAATATCTTGAGAACGGTTAGTTCTAAAGTATAATGAAGTGTATTATATTCTTTTACTCGCCAAAAATTGCGTATAAAACAAAAATTCATTTGATATATTTTAGCATATATAGTTTTTTTGTTTCGATTTTGGCGATTTTAGCGGGCCATTTCGTAAAAAAAGGCAGGTTGTTCTTCTCCGAATTGTACCAAAATCTGATCAGCACCAGAGTTTCCCACAAGTAACTTATTTACCAATTTTTGTGAAATTGGGTCAATTAGTATTTTAGCTAGTGTGGATACATTAAATTTTTGCGCGCAATTTCCTAAGTAAAAACAGATTGTTCTTTTCTGAATCGTACCAAAATCTAATCAACACCAGGGTTGACCACAAGTGACTTATCTTCCAAATTTTATGAAATTTAGTCGATTAGTTGTGTTAGAAAGGAAATATACAACTTTTGTGGGCCATTTCGTGAAATAAGGCAGGTTGTTCTTTCCGAATCGTACCAAAATGTAATCAGCACCAGGGTCGCCCACAGGTGACTTATCTACCAAATTTTATGAAATTTAGTCAATTTGTTGAGTTAGAGTGGAAATATATAATTTTTGCGGGCCATTTCGTAAAAAAGGCAGGTTATTCTTTTTCGAATCGAACCAAAATTAAATCAGCACCAGGGTCGACCATAAGTAACTTATCTACCAAATTTTATGAAATTTAGTCGATTATTTGAGTTAGAGTGGAAATATAAAATTCTTGCGGGCCATTTCGTAAAAAAATGCTGGTTGTTCTTTTCCGAATCGTATCAAAATTTAATCAGCACTACGGTGATCTACAAGTGATTTTTGTACCAAATTTTGTAAAATTTGATCCATTAGTTTTTCAGTTACAGTGATTACAGGCAATTTTAGAGGGCCATTTCGCAAAAAAAGACTGGTTGCTTTATTCCGAATAGTACCCAAAACTAATCAGCACCAGGCTCACATACCAGTGACTTACCTACCAAATTTTATTGAATTCTGTCTATTAGTTTTTGAATTAGAGTGGATACATACATTGCACAGACAGAGAGATAGACACACACACACAGAAGTCAGGCTAAAAATAATTGTTTCGTATTCTAGAGGTATAGAAACGTGTAGATCCGTCGAAAACTCTAGTTGCGATTTTCGACATGATTCCAATACTTTCCCTATACATTCCCATTTATTTCAGGGAGAGTAAAAATCTGATGGGGGCAGCACATGACTTTCCCTGCAGACTTATATCCACGTTTCCTTTATTTTAATTAAATTTATTTCACTTTTAATTCACTTTTCGTTCTCATTTGGTAAGTGGACTTATTTTCAAAGGTGGCGTAGAGAAAATACGAAAAAAACTAAAATATCTCGAGAACGGCTAGTCCTAGTGTAAGGGGGCAGGTCTTATTTTTTTCATCGTTAAAAATTACGTATAAAACAAGCATTTAATAGATATATTTGGGCATACGTATGTATTTATTTTAGATTTTGATGATTTTTGAGGACCATTTCGCAAAAAAAGTTATGTTCTTCTTTTCCGAATCGTACCAAAATCTAATCAGCACCAAGGCGGCCCACAAGAAACTAATATACCGAATTTTGTGTAATTCGGTCCATTAGTTTTTCAGCTAGAGTGGATACAGTCTGTTGCGGATCATTTCGCAAAAAAAGGCGGGTTCTTTTATCCCGATTCGTACCCAAAACTAATCAGCACCAGACTCGCCCGCAAGTGACTTACCTACCAAATTTTGTGAAATTCGGTCAATTACTTTTTGAGTTAGAGTGGATACAAAATCTGCACAGACAGACAGACACACAGACAGACAGACAGACAAACAGACAGACACACAGACACACACACAGACACACACACAGACGTCACGCTAAAAATAACTTTTTCTATTCTAGAGGTCTCGAAACGTGTAGATTTGTCGAAAACTCGAGATGTGATTTTCGGTATGATTCTAATACTTTCCCTATACATTACCATGTATGGCAGGGAAAGTAAAAATCTGATGTGGGCAGCACATGACTTTCCCTGCAGACTTATATTCACGTTCTCTTTATTTTAATTAAATTTATTTCACTTTTAATTCAATTTTCGTTCTCATTCGGTAACCGGACTTATTTTAAATGCGAAAAATAAAAATATCTCAAGAACGGCTAGTCCTAGTGTAATGGGGTTGGTCTTATTCTTTTCGTCGTTAAAAATTACGTATTAAACGAGTATTTAATGGATATATTTGAGTATACCTAGTTCATTAGTTTAGATTTTGCCGATTTTTGTGGGCCATTTTCAAAAAAGAGCAGATTATTTTTTTCTGAATTCTACTAAAATCTAATCAGCACCAGGGTGATCTACAAGAGACTTATCTACCAAATTTTGTGAAATTCGGTCCATTAGTTTTACAGCTAGAGTGGATACAAGCTTTTGCGGGCCATTTCGCAAAAAAGGCGGGTTCTTTTATCCCGAATCGTATCCAAAACTAACTAGTACCAGACTCGCCCACAAGTGACTTACCTACCAAATTTTATGAAATTCGGTCCATTAGTTTTTTAGTTAGAGTGGATAAAATATCTGCACAGACAGACACTTAGACACATTGACACACGGACACACAGACGTCTCGTTAAAAAGAGTTCTTTCGTACTCTAGAGGTCTCGAAACGTGTAGATCCGTCGAAAACTCGAGTTGCGATTTTCGGCATGATTCCAATACCTTTCCCTATACATTACCATGTATTGCAGGGGAAGTAAAATAACCAAACGAGTTTGAAAAATTCCCCAAATAATAATAATAATAATAATAACCCATTCAGCCGACAACTTTTAGTGAAACTGCTCTTATCCTCCGTCACCTGCTTCGGTACGGTCCCTGTGGATGCCTCCCCCACTGGGTTCCGGTCTAAATTGGGAGGCACTTCCCGGCCGTCCATACAGTTACCTTACACCTTTCTGGTAGGTCGGACGGTCTGGGTCTCAACAACAACAACACCACGAGCTGGCACTAATAGTTTGTCGCCTTTTTAGCACCCTACAACATAGTTGAAACGTGTTTATGACTCTAATCATTCCGTCATTCTGTCTGTCTGTCTGCCTGTCTGTCCGTTCGTACGATAACTGCCGTAAAAATGACTTTATCAAAATGAAATTTTAGTACGTTGTTGAGATTGTCTGTAGGACATATGGGAATGTAAATGAATAATATTGGATTGAACCAGGGTTGAATAAATGAAATACATTGAACTCTATGGGGCCTAATTTTTCAAACATTTTTCAAGCGAAGTTAAAATTCACAAATTGCTTTCAAAATTGTAGGAAATATTCAAATTATCCCATAAAATATATATATTAAATATAAAAAAATCAGCAAAATACGTTCGGTATTTTTTTAAATAAAAGTTAAAATCAGCAATATACGTTCGGTATTTTTTTAAATAAAAGTTAAAATCAGCAAAATGCGTTCGGTATTTTTTTAAATAAAAGTTAAAATAATAATTGCAACTATATAATATGAAGAGATTATATGACCCACTTCAAAATGAAATATGGCATCCATTTTCATTTCTCAAAAAAAAAAAAATCGTGATTTTTAAAGTTCTTTTAAAATTATATTTAGTGTTTCATCCGTCCAAAAACCGCTTCATTCTTGAGTTTTTTCTGTGCATCTGTATTCTGCGCCAACGCAATTATAATATTCGTTAGTTTAAATGGTCATCAAACTTTGATTATCGAATGAATGTATCGCATTTTAGAGATGCGATGCATTCAGCGGATTGCATTTCTGTTGGAAAGTGTTACATAATCAATGCCTCATGGATGATTGATTTTTCTTGTTAATACTGAATTTTTTATTCTTCTTCATAAGATGAGAGCGTTCTTTAGTAGTTTTGCCCATCAACGTTGCGTATGTTTTTACAAAGAAGGCATTGAAGAATACCATAAAATAACACTTGAAACTTAAATTTTTATCTTTTTCCAGTATCATTGAATATTCAATACTTTTTACTTTCCCTGCAGTACATGGTAATGTATAGGGAAAGTATTGGAATCATGACGAAAATCGCAACTCGAGTTTTTGACGGATCTACACGTTTCAAGACCTCTAGAACACGAAAATACTATTTTTAGCGTGATGTCTGTGTGTGTGTCTGTCTGTGTGTCTGTCTGTGTGTGTCTGTCTGTCTGTGCAATGTATGTATTCACTCTAACTCAAAAATTAATGGACCGAATTTCATAAAATTTTGTAGATAAGTCACTTGGATGCGACCCTGGTTATGATTAGTTTTTGATACAATTCGTAAAAATAGAACCCGCCTTTTTTTGCGAAATGGCCCTTAAAAATTTCATATATCCGCTCTAGCTAAAATACTAATTGATCAAATTTTACAAAATTTGGTAAATAAGTCACTTGTGAATCATCCTGGAGCTGATTAGATTTTGGTACGATTCGAAAAAATATGTCTGCCTTTATTTGCCAAATGGCTCACAAAAATCTCCAAAATCTAAAAAAAAAACTACGTATGCTCAAATATATCCATTAAATGCTTGTTTAATACGCAACTTTTAACGAAGAAAAGAATAAGACCAACCCCATTACACTAGGACTTGCCGTTCTCGAGACATTTTAGATTTTTCGTATTTCCTCTACCTCACCTTTGAAAATAGCTCCAGTTATCAAATAAGAATGAAAATTGAATTAAAAGTGAAATAAATTTAATTACGTCAGATTTTTACTTTCCCTGCAATACTTGGTAATGTATAGGAAAAGTATTGGAATCATGTCGAAAATCGCATCTCGAGTTTTCGACGGATCTACACGTTTCGAGACCTCTAGAATACGAAAAAACTATTTTTAGCGGGACGTCTGTATGTGTGTCTGTGTGTCTGTGCAATGTATGTATCCACTCTAACTAAAAAAACTAATGAACCGAATTTCATAAAATTTGGTATGTAAGTCACTTGGGTAAGACCTTGGTGCTGATTAGAGTTTGGTAGGAATCGTAAAAACAGAACCTGCCTTTTTTGCGCAAAAGGCCAGTAAAAATGTCATGTATGCACTCTAGCTAAAATACTAATTGACAAAATTTCACAAAATTTGGTAGATAAGTTATTTTGGGGACACTTTGGTGCTGATAAGATTTTGGTACGATTCGGAAAAGAACAACCTGCCTTTCTTTACGAAATGGCCAGCAAAAATTTCATGTATCCACTCTAGCTAAAATACTAATCGACCGAATTTTACAAAATTTGGTAGATAAGTTATTTTTGGAACACTCTGATGCTGATTAGATTTTAGTACGATTCGGAAAAAAACAACCTGCTTTTTTTACGTAATGATCCGTCAAAATCGCCAAAATCTAAAAAAAAAAGACTAAATAGTGTGTGCTCAAATTTTCAATTAAATTCTTGGTTTATACGCAATTTTTGAAGAGGAAAAGAATATAGCACACACCATTATACTTTAGGTTTAACCGTTCTCAAGATATTTGAGATTTCTTGCATTTTGGTTAAGCCGATTTCGGAAAAATGCCCAGTTACCAAATAAAAACAAAAAATGAATTAGAAATGCAAATTTAGTGTTATTATGTGCAATTAAGCTCAATTTCATGAATTATAAAAGAAATGAAGAGAAGATGAATATGAGTCTGCAGGGAAAGTCATGTGCTGCCCACATCAGATTTTTAATTTCATGTATCAATTTCTCTACATATATAGTATAATATACAGGGGATAATATACAAAGTGTAAAATACCTCGGTTTAAGCGTTTCGGTAATTGATTTACATACTTACTTCTAATTTGAAAGTATTAAAATTAAATGAAAACTTTTTTTCACATAATTTTTTTTTCAGTGTGTGGTATTTTCATAAAAATGGGTTTAAATTTTTATACAGTCCCTTCAGCAAGAAAATCAAAAACATCCAATGATAAAATAGTTGCGCTGTACAGTAACTAGTCAAAGGGAAAACTTAATACAATTATCTACGATATTCATGAAGATATTTACAACAAAAATAACGCAAAAGAACTTGTAAAATAGGCAAAAATTTAAATATTGGACTTGCGTTACCTCTCCACTTTGACTGGTGCTGCAGGGACTGACTCCAAAGTGAAACCAGACTTTAAAAAAAAAAAAACGTTTCTGTGCAATTTTATTTGTAGCTGACCCTAGCTCTGCAGGGTAAGAATTCCTGATTGTTACTTTCCTATATAGTATAATGTATAAGGAAGGTATTGTGACGGGGTAGAAAATTCGATTTCGAGCTTTCACGGGAAATCATGTTTCAAGCATCCCGGAACGCATATCAAACGCTTTTGAGATGATATCTGTGTGTGTCAGTGAGTCCGTGGAGACGATATCTCACGAATGAATAAACCGATTCTAACAAAATTTGGTATAAAAATTACAATCCGTGAATACTGGAAGCCTATTGTTTTTAATCGCAATCAAATGTTCAGAACCCCCCTAAATTTTCGAGTGAAATTTTGAAAAAATCATCAAAAAATTAAAACATTTAATTCAGTTGCGTTAATAATCATTTATGTAATTTTTCATTAGAAAACAACTGACAAAAACTTTAGAACGATAGCATGAACCATTCTCGTGATAATGCACATTTTTCAAATGAATGTACAAAATAATCACATAAAATAAAAAAAATATCAACTTTTGTAAAATATGTTCACTTTTCATATGCAATATCATGCGATGAATTTGGTAACATCATTTTCGTGGATCTAGCTCGTTCCATTCATGAGAAAAAATACTTTGAGTAATACTTTTGTATATGGACGCCAATAGTCATTCATCTGCAATAAGAATAACTTATTTCTCCGTCCATAACTCTTGGTGAGATTTTAGTGACAAATTTGGCAGAATGTCGCCAACGTGGCGACTTTTTTAAATGTTCCCAAATTAACGAAATTATCACCAAATTGATAAAAATGACGATTAAATCAATGAAAATGACGACTAATTGATGAAAGTTCAATATTCTGGAAAGAACATAAGAATAGACTATAAGTATAACCCATATTTGCGTTCTTAACGCTTGGCGAGAAATTTAGTTGGACTTCGCCATCTTGGCGGCTATTTTAAATGTTACCAAAGTCATAAAAATATATCCTAATTGATAAAAATGAAGCCATAAGGGAAGTAGTGTTTCCCAATTTCTGTTTTCCGTCATATGACTGGCATATCTTCTGGCATATAAGAAATGCTCTTCTCTCTAATTGGTTGTAACACTTGGTGATGCATTTGGCGAACTTGGGGAATAATTTAGCAATGTATCGCCAACATGACGATATTACGCCCTAGATTGACATAAATATCGTCGAAATTGCAATACTGAAGCTAAATTAATTAAAATACGCCTAATTGATAAATTAATTATTAAAATATCTTAATATATGGACTATATCGCTTATTGAGGATACTATCAATATTGATAATTATTTATTTAGAGGTGCGCGAAATGTAAGTTAATTGAGTAATTTGAAATAGTTTTACATGTTGTCATCCGGAAAATCGCCAAATTCGATAGCATTTATTTTGCTGTTTGTCAAAATTGTCGACAGAAATTTTATTTTTTGTCGCCAAATATTTCGCCAAACGTGACAGAGAAACAGGCGGTGATTTTGAGTATTTTATTTATCATAAAATAAAATGTAAGGCTTAATGATGATTCGGCTCATTATTTCAAAAAAAGTTTGGCAGATAAGCATCCAACAAACACGATTTTATTTCTAGTGCACGATATTAGTCTTATTTGCAGGCATTTAACACAACGAAACGTACATATTAGAGATATCTAAGTAATTTAATCCTGATTGGTAGAAACTGACAAATCTTATAGAAATCTGGTGAGAATAAAATGATTTTTTTGAAATTCTGTTGCATAAGCGGGGTTGGAGTGTTAGATGAACACAAGGGGCGAAAACGTCTTAGTCATATGTACAAATTTACTTACAGGAAGGACAACATATTTTTTTTTTTTTGGCGGGCCACAGAATTTTATTCATTATTTTTTTTTCAAAATTTACTTTTTTAAATGTTTAAAATTTCAGACTACAAAATGAGGAGAAAATTCCTACTTAATAAGTGTTAAGGTCACTCTGGAGGTTTAAAATGATAGTGGGGATGAGATGAGAGGAACTGCGAGGAGGTGATTCTCAAGAGGGAAGATAGATGTTCACTATTAATAGATACTGAGATGACTTTTCCTATGATCCATGCTTAAAAACACGCGTTTTCATAAATATAGAGATGTAATTATTTCCATATATTTTGGGCACAATTTCAAAATGCTGATTTTGAAATGGCTTTACAAAAATATAATTTTATTATATATGCCGTATTGTACACCCTGGCGGGAAGCCCATGGGATGTAGTTTGTTCATCCCAGGTGTAATTAAATAAAAAATAATAAGCATACGATGAAAAGTATTAAAGCTCAAGTTATATTTGGAAGACACCCCCATAGAAGATAACTACATCCATGGACAGGTTTCGCGCTTAATATGCACTCGTCAGCATGGAATAGCCAGTGCCAGCAAGAAACTTGCTAGAACCACAATCTTTGCGAGCCGCTGTGGGAACTGACAAATTTTGTCCTTCCTCAAGTGAGATATAGGAAGACACTAAAAGTTATAATTTGGAGAGCCAGGCCGTCGCGATAATTGGTTTACGACAGGAAATGGGATCCTTTGAAAGGAAATTAATCCATTTGAAAAGGAATTAGATTTTTTCAAAATAAAATGGGATCCTTTGAAAGGGAATTAGATCCTTTCAAAATGAAATGCAATCCTTTGAAAGGAAATTAATCCCTTTGAAAGGGAATTAGATCCTTTCAAAATGAAATGCAATCCTTTGAAAGGAAATTAATCCCTTTGAAAGGGAATTAGATCCTTTCCAAAATGAAATGGGATCCTTCTTTGAGCGAAAATTTTGTTCGCCGAATTTTGTTTTCCAATATTTCAAAAATCCTAAATGTATTCAATTTTTGAATAGATATAGATCGTAAGCTCCACGGCTGGGATAGACCAGTGTCTAAGGCGAGAGAATCGATTACGGTAGTCCAGCATTCGATCCTCGACTTGAGTGCGTGTTACGCGGCTTGTCGGTCCTGAAAAAGGAGGTTATTATTTGCGATTGAAACTAGTAAATTGGTTTTACTTTGCATTTACAAAGTTTTATATCTTGGTGTTATTTTTGCAGCAGTTTTTGAGAGATTATTTAAACGAGGACTAAGTTGTAAATCAATCATTTTAAATACATATTCTTAGCTCTAGATAAATTACTTAGCGAGTGATATTTTTTTATGTAGAGATAATTATTAGCTTATTTAATTTAAATTAAAAAAAAAAACTCTTTTCTTGAATTATCTCCTGAGATATTTTCGCCCCAGGCTACCACTTAAGTTCGCTAATAGACTTTTATAAAAATATATTCTAAAGGTATGACTCTTTCTTACTTTTCCTACAAAACATATAATATATGCAAATGGAAAGTACTGCAAAAATACAAGCTTCGAATTTGCATGCATTTACACATCTTAAAGACATCTTGAACATGAATCCACAATTTCCCATTTGTCTATCAGTCTGTGACCACGCTGTCTGTTAAACAACTTCAGCAAATGGAATGGAATTTGGTACGATTATTTTTATTGATACTCAGAAGCCGAATTTCCAGATTAAAAGGAAAAGTAAATTTCTCCAGTTTGTCGAACATTTTCTTTTGATAATCGAAAAATATTTTGTTCGACTATGTTTGAGAGAGGTGTATTATAAATATAAAAAGCGTGCTGATATGCAGGGTGATTAAAAAATGATGGGAAAAACTTTACAAGGTGGTAGTATACAAGCAAACCAAGCATTTTTTGTCATAGTTTAGGGGTTGGAAATGAAACGTAAAGGCGCCAGTGAGCGCTTAATGGTGGAACCGATGAGGTGAGGCGAAAACACAAGAATGATTTAGAAGTTCTAAAATGATATTTAATAAACGAAAATTACAGTAATGGCTCAAAAGAGCGACCGCTAACCTGAATTCACGTCTCACAGCGGCGTTGGAGGGATTGGCGAACTCTCTCGAACAGACCAGGCATATCGCGCACTTCGACAGCAGCGGCTAAAATTCTGACGACGAGTTCCTCTTCAGATTCAGAAGGAGTGCTATAGACGAGACTCTTGAGATATCCTTACGAAAAGAAGTCAAGACACAACAGATCGGGCGATCGTGGAGGCCAAGCTATGGGACAATTCCATCGTCCTGAAGGCTCAAGCCACTCGACTGGCCCTAAGGCTTGCAGCAGTTTTTTGAGTGGCCGGAATTCCATTGTCCTGTATCGCTTTTACGTTTTATTTCCGACCCGTTAAATTATGGCGAAAAATGTTTGGTTTGGTGCGTACTACCACCTTTAGAAGTTTGCTCCATTTTTTTTAATCACCCTGTATAGAACTGGTGTTGATCATGTACATTTAATAACTCATTTTACAGTAGAATCATTTTTTAAAATTATTTAATATAAAATCTACAAATCAATCTATAAGACACGCCGGCTTGGTTGAGTCATACACTGCTGGTTACCTCCTCAATGACTGTCATCTGCCTCATGGGCACCTGAGGCACCTGCACATAGTCATCCAGTTCACCATCGTAGTGACCACACAAATAACGATTCGGCTTTTTACAGTCATCTGCGTTATTTTCGATGACCACAAGCGCATTGTTGGTGGGACGGCAGTCGTAGTTTTCGTAGTAGATGTCTACGTTTGCGTCGATGTTGTCCACATCTATGTTACCTTCATTCTCGTCTTCTGAGGGGTTGTCTGATTCTGGAGTCGGTCTGTGGCTGTTCTGGGAGGCGTCGGGATGTTGGCAACGTTTGGGGCTGTCGTCGTCTGCAATGTCAATTGTGTCGCTGAAGGAGATTGTTTTCTGACATTTGGGGTGACCAGGAGAGGATTCGCGGCGACTGCTAAAGGAGAAACATAAAATATCTGTTAATAACTATCTCATATTTTATATTAATAACTATATATCATATGTTATATCTGTAAACAGTTATAAAATATGATATATTATGGAGACCGGGGTGCTTAATAACATTTTACATAATATGCTAAACGCACTGAGATCGACTTATTGTTATAAAAATGAGTTTAAAATCGACTGATAGTAGTGAATATTAAATAAATTAATCAATTCATTCAAACTATTTGCAAAACTAACTGTAAAGTATAAACTTTGCTAAAAATATAACATATAACACAACTATTAACGACTCCAACCGACGTTTAATTATTTATTTTGTCACAGGCCTCTTGTGGCTCTTATTCATTGAGAATGTCTTTTAAATCCTCCTGTCATTCTACTGTTATTTATCCTTACTCCTATGGTTTTATTTTCATTTTTTGTAGTTTGATTTTTTAGTGTAGTTGGCCTAGGTGACGTCTTGCAACATTTTATAGGCAGACGCTTTCTTGCTTTTCTGTTGCGGTTGAAAAAGAATGGCAGACGATAATGGTGATACTTTATAGCTTTGGTAGTTTACAGTGCTTTTTGGTAAAAGTATTTTTCTGATCGTAATTAAAAATTTAGTGATTTTTCTAAACTTTTAAATTTGATGAGCAATTTTGCAAGTCTTCAGTTTGAAATTAAAATAAAAAAATCACTGGCGGGGCAAAATATTTGAGGAAAAATTTTGGAATATAAATGCAAATATAGATATATATACACTGACAACGATTATACCTTTGTTTGATATGCTGACTATCTTCAGTTTCTGTGAGACACCGAATTATTAAACCGAAGTATTAAAAGGAATAAAGACATCTTATGAAGAGATAATACATCCTACAATTTTGCCAAATTTGCTTAAACAAAGTTAATCTACGGTAAGAATGAAATATTATCGTCTTGATAGCGAAAGGTTTCTAATGATCAAAAAACATTCAAGAACTCATTAAATCAGAGTAGATATCTAGATTTCATTGTTTTAAGGTCATAACGGTTGGCAATAATCTGTTTTAGGACAATATGATATGAAGAAATGCGTATGTAAAACCTGTCGGTAAAATCGAATTTTGCTTAACAATTATTTCATTTGTTATATGGACACTGCTCTTATAAAAATTCTTAAACTCATGAAGGAATTTTAATATTGTAAATTATTTGTAAAATCCCTGTTGTGTGGATAATATGTGAAATCCTGCAGTGCAGATAATTTGTGAAATCTTATTAGGCGAATCATTTATCGTGCAAATAATTTGTGAAATCCTATTATGCAAATCATTTGTTGTGGAAAATTATTTGTGACATTTGCCATACAGGAAAAATATATACATATAATTGTAAAATATCAACCTCTGCACGAATTGAAGAAGTACAAATGCCATGAACTGCAAAACTGCTTTCGTATTGCTAAAAAATGTTAAAATCTACAAAATTTTTAAATCCTAGAAGTACATATAAAAATAAATGGGAAAATGTTATGGTTATGCATGTATTTGTTATTAAGTTACTTTCACTCACATCAAAGATATGCAGCAGGATTTCAAAAAAGGAGAGCAGGGCAACACACAGAATGAGGATAGGCACTATACTAGATATTGTTTTAATGTAGACCCAATTGAAAGTTCCTGTCTAAATATTATTCAGCCAGTCTTCCGTGTTTTGACGCTTAACTCCCCCTCTGGTTACGTCAAATCAAATACGTATATATACTTAAAAGCACATATATATACTTAAAAATACATGCACATACGAATATATACTTAAAAGAACATGCGCATAGTATACATATTTAAAAGCACATGCATATATACTAACATCATTCCATACAAGGTTCTTTAATATAAGGTTGGCCCTCAGACCGGCAACCAATGGAAAGTTGTCAGTTTGACGCAATGGAATTCAGGATCTAAAGTGAACTTTGAGAAGAGTTGCTGAAATAAACACGTTATTACTGTTAAAAATAGTTTGTTTATTTTGAAGTACCAACATCCAGGCGTAAACAACTTGAACAAAGATTTTAATTTGTGCTGTGTACACTGTATCCAGTGACGTTCGAGGAAATTTAGTGACGTCATTGAGCAAATTTTGTCCCTCTTGAGAGCCCGAGAGCAAAATGCGAGCATTCTTAATTGCAATTTTGTCATATTGGCAGAACTAGATAGAAATAATTAAGTCAATCATGCCCCGGGATTACATCTCCCCCCCCCCCCCTGATTCCACACTCACTCACCTCTGCAAAAGATTGAAGTCTTGCGTGCAGCAACAAGACGGTGCCTGCGATGTGCAGGTACTGCACGAACCGTGGGCACGTCTTCTGCCAATGGTGTACTTCGTGGTGATATTGTTGAGCAAAAGAGCAGCAGCACCAGCAAATGAGAAAGCGGCTGAGAAGTAGAAGCCGGTTCTGGGACCCTGACTTTGGTTGAGGTAACCTGAAAATAAACAAAAAGTCAAAGTTTATAACTTGTATCGAAAGGATGTAGTTAATTATGTACATACATGCATTTTTTTTAAATATTTAAAAATTGAGCAATCAAGCTAACATCCCACTGTATTTAAAATAAATTGGTTTCCAGTACTCACTGCATGAAAAAAGTGTTCTAAATTATTTTCGAAACGCTTTATTCGCTCGTGAGATATCGCTCACGGGCACATTCACTAACGTACAGATACATAAGACATCACCTTGAAAATGTTGTCAAAATTCGAGTTCAGGAATGTTTGAAAAGTGTTTTCCGTCGAAAACTTGAAATCGAAGTCTCAACCCCGTCATTAAACTTTCTCTATATATTATTGTATGAATGCAGGGAGAATACAAATGTCTAAATCTTGGATTATGTTAGGCAATAAAACTCAAAATTATGTATATAACAAGAAAGGTCAATCATGCATAAGCATTGATTATGAAACACTTTCCAACTGAAATGCAATTTCATTTAAAAATTTTTAAAATGTGATGCATCCAGTGGTGATATCTTTTACATTATCACAGTACTACAGTAATTTGTTATACTTAAATATTTAAAAATGTATCGAAATATAAATCATCTGATTCTCTATGCAAAATCAATGAATATTTCATTCATATAACTTGTATTCCAGACTCCAGAGCTAAATAAATTTGTGTGAAAAAAATTCAGTAATTCTTATGTAACTCACCTTACAATCGCTTCAGATATTTGCATTCTGCATAAGTTAAAATTAGGCTTCGTTGAAGAAATAATAAAAGTTTAGGGATCATTTAAAATCACAACTATTGTAATTGCATAGGCACGGTATTTAGATACACATATAATACACAGATACACAGATAATATGTGTGTGTGTATGTATTCAAAGTATTGGAATCGTGCCGAAGATCGGCACTCGAATTTTCGAAGGAACTTCACGTTTTTGGGACTTCTAGAACACGAAAGAACTATTTTTAGGAAGACGATTGTGTGTGTAAGAGTGTATCTGTGTATATTTCTGTGAGTCTGTGAGGATATTACATCCACTCTAATTGAAAAACTAATGGACCGAATTTCATAAAATTTGGTCGGTATGTTTTTTGTGGGAAATCCTGATGTTCATTAGATTATAGTACGAGTCGTAATAAAAGAATCTGCCTTCTTTGCGAAATGGCCGGCAGAAATTGCCTTTATCCACTCTAGCTAAAAACTAATGGAACAAATTTAACCAAATTTGGTGTATAATATTTCAATGACCTACAAGTGATTTATATACTAAATTTAACAAAATTTGGTACATAAATAATTTGTAGGTTATTCTAGTACGATTCAGGAAAAAGGAACGGCCTATTTTTGCGAAATGGCCAGCAAAAATCGTTATATATAAAAATAAAAGACTACGTGTGCTCAATAATATCAATTAAATTCCTATTTTATATGTGATTTTTGACAACAAAAAGAATAAGACTAACCCCATTACTCTAGGACTAGCCGTTCTTGAGATATTCTAGTTTTTTCGCGTTTTCGCTACGCCACCTTTGACAATAAGTGCAGCTATCAAATGAGAACCAAATTTAAATTTAACGTGCAAATTCAATGTCATTTAAAATACTTATGGTTGTTATTTTGTGCAGATAACTCAAATTATTATTGAAGAAATAAAGAGAACGTGAATATGAGTCTGCAGGGAAAGACATGTGCTGCCTACATTAGAATTTTTAACAATATTACAACAATGATTTATAGAAGTGAACGGGGATTATTTGCAGGCCATTTCGAAAAAAGATGTATGATCCATATTTAAAGATCCACCAAATTTTTGTAGAATAAAATGTTCAACAAGTTTAAGTCGTGTACCAAATTTTAACTCTCTAGGACGTAGGAAAGTGCATTAAAAATGCCATCAAATAAGTATATCATGAAGAGTTATAAAAACTTAAAAAAAAAACTTGAGAAATTGTTATCTACCAAATTTACTTTAAAATGTGAAGTCTCTCTCATATAAAAAATTATTAAAGTCTTGGAAAGATATTTATTACATAATATATCACTTTTTTCTTTCTGGAGGATATCGCAAAAGTCAGAATTTAATTGACTGTTTTTTTCCCTATATTAAATAATTTTTAATTAAAAAACTATCTTAACATATTTTACTGAAATTTTTTATATATATTTTATGGCATAATGTGAATATTTCCTAAAAATTTCGAAGCAATTTGTGAATTTTAAATCTTCTAAAAAAATGTTTGAAAAATTAGGTCCCATAGGGTTCAATATATTTCATTTTTTCAATCCTGGTTCAATAAAAAACTAATTGGGTGATATTATTCATTTATATTCCCATAGGTCCCACAGACCGTCTGAAAAACATACCAAAATTTCATTTTGATAAAGTCATTTTTACGGCAGTTATCGTGCTGACAGACAGACAGACAGAATGAACAAAGCCATAAATACTTTTCAACTATGTTGTAAAGTGTTAATGATAAAATCATTTTTACGTCAGTTATCGTGCTAACGGACAGACAGACAGACAGACAGACCGACAGACAGATAGACCAGACAGAATGAACAAAGTCATAAACACTTTTCAACTATGTTGTAAAGTGTTAAAAAAAATAAAAAAATAACAAAATTTATTTGTGTTGGTAGGAAATCACGCCATTGTACTTCTTTACGCCTGCACTACACGGTAATGTATAAGGCAAAGTATTGGAAATGTGTCGAAAATCAAAGGATCTACCCGTTTTGAACACTCTAGATTCCGAAAACACTATTTTTACCGTGATATCTGTGTGTGTACTTATGTGTCTGTCTGTATATCTATCTGTGCAATGTATGTATCCACTGTAGCTGAAAAACTAATTGCCCAAATATCACAAAATATGGAAGATACATGACTTGTGGGATACTTTGGTGCTGGTTAGATTTTAGTACTAATCGGAGAGAAAATAACCTGCCTTTTTACTTTCCTTATATACATAATGTATAAGGAAAGTATTGTGACGGGGTCGAAAATTCGAATTCGAGTTTTCGACGAGAGAGCACGTTTCAAGCATCCCTGATCACAAATCGAACATTTTTGAAGTGATGCCTGTGTGTGTATGTGTGTGTGTCAGTGAGACTGTGGAGACGATATCTCACGAACGAATGGACCGATTCGTATGAAATTTGGTACAAAAATCACAATTCGTGAATACTGGAAGCCTATAGCTTTAAAACACAATCGAATAGACCCCCCCCCCCCAAATTTTCGAGTGAAATTTTGAAAAAAATCACCAAAAAATCAAAAATTTTAATAAAGTTACACAAATAGACATTTCTTATGTAATTTTTCCTTAGAAAACGATTGACATAAATTTTAGAACGCTAGCATGAACCGTTCTAGAGATTGAGAGCATGAACCGCTCTAGAGATTGCATATTTTTGAAATAAATTTATCAAAAAATCCCATAAATTAAAAAAAAAAATACTAACTGTTGAGAAACATGCTCACTTTTCATGTGTTATATCATGCGATAAATTTGGTGACATCATTGTCGTGGATCTAGCTCATTCCATTCATGAGAAAAGATACTTTGAGTAATACTTTTGTATTTGAACCCTAATAGTCATTTATCTGCTATAAGAATAACTTATTTCTCCGTCCATAACGATTGGTGAGATTTTGGCGACTTATTTAGTGTAATGTCGCCAACTTGGTGACTTTTTTAAATGTTGCCAAATTAACGAAAGTCTCGCCAAATGGATGAAAATAATGCTAAATCAGTGAAAATGATGACTAATTTTCGAAAATCTGTATCTTAGAGAGAATATAAGTATCTACCATAAGAAAAACCTATTTTTTTACAGTAAAAGTAGTAAATTCATTGTATTATATAAGGAAAGTCATGTGTTGCCCACATCAGATTTTTTTGCTAAATGGCTTGTAAAAATTGCCGAAATCTGAAATTAAAGACAACGTTTATAATTGATATACGCATGTATCAATTACATACGTTGTTTTATACCCAATTTTGGACGCCAAAAAGAATAAGGCCAACCGCATAACTCTAGGAGATATTTTCGAGATATTTTAGTTAGTTTTTAAGTGTTTTTGGTTCGTCGCCTTTGAAATTATGTCCAGGCTCCAAAGGATAACGAAAATTGAAATAAAATTGAGTTCAGTCTAATTTTAAATAATTATTCATGTAAGTTTGTACTATTATGCTCTATGAACTACAAAAGAAAAAAAGCTTGATGTGGGCAGCACATGACTTTCCTTATATAATGCGATGAATTTACTACTTTTATAGTAAAAATAGATAGGCCATTCTTATAGTAGCTACTTATATTAATTCTTATAGTTGCTATTTATTTATAAGATATAGAATTTTCATCAATTAGTCGTAATTTTCATTGATTTAGCATCATTTTTATCAATTTTGCGAATTTTTGTTAATTTGGCAACATTTAAAAATGCTGCCAAGTTAACGACATTTCGCCAAATTCGTCGTTAAAATCTCGCTACTCGCCAAGCGTTATGGACGGAGAAGTAAGTTATTCTTATGGCACATAAACGATTATTGGTTTTCAAATACAAAGGTATTGCTCAAAGTATCCTTTTTCATGAATGGAACGAGTTAGATCCACGAAAATGATGTCACAAATTCATCGCATGATATTACATGGGAAAAGTGAACATGTTTCTCTACAGTTAATATATTTTTTAATTTATGGGATTTTTTGATAAATTTATATGTAAAATGTGTAATATCTGGAAAACGGTTCATGCTAGCGTTCTGAAGTTTATGTTAATCGTTTTCTAAGGAAAATTACATAAAAAATGTCTATTTGCGTAACTTTATTAAAGGTTTTGATTTTTTGATGATTTTTTCAAAATTTCACTCGAAAATTTAGGGGGGGTTCTGACATTGGATTGTGTTTAAAAACAATAGGCTTCCAGTTTCACGGATTGCAATTTTTGAACCAAGTTTCATTCGAATCGCTCCATTCGTTCGTGAGATATCGTCTCCATAGGCGCACTCCACACACACACACACACACACACAGACATCACCTTAAAAATGTTCGATTCCTGATCAGGAATACTTGAAACGTGCTCTCCAGTCGAAAACTCGAATTCGAATTTTCGAGCCTGTCACAATACGTGATACCTTATACGTTCTATGCATATAAGGAAAGTAAAAAAGAGAAAATGAAAGAGTCTGTGGTGAAAGTCATGCGCTTCTAACATTAATTTATTTTTTGTTCATAGAGAACTAAAGAAGCACACACCCAATGTTATAACTAATCACATGCAATTTAGAGATACAAACAGAAAAAACTAATCTCCAACCCACTGGAAATCGAGTAATAACATGTATCTCAATTAAAAAAAAACTTAAATATTTTGTCGATTTGTTTGTCGGCAGTACTTCAAATAAGGCTATGTTCATACTATTTGTAGAAGTTTTTTCCGTCTTGATTGCGGAAGATATTAAGGTTGTTTCAATCAGCTAATCCATCAATAACGTCAAAAGGGGGGATTGTAGATGCGGACTAGACACGGCGGGAGAAAACTGAAGCGAGATTATATGCTTTTCACGTGTTAGAGCGATTAAGCTGTAGTTTGTTTTATCGATGTATAATCTTAATCGAAATGGGACGTAATTAGAATTTTCTTTGTTTACTTATTGTTGCAAGGTATTTTTGGAGATATAGCTGTCTTGTATAAGCAACACACACTTATATTAGAAACTTACGGAAAATTTATTTTGCAAAATAAATGAAAATTGGATTTTATATATAAGCATTACATGAAGTACATCTGGAGTACTCGCGGAAATTTTCAATTTTATCACGAATTGTTCCTGAGATATTAGACATTTTGCATACACACATGATAAATTTCGAACAAATTGAACGAATCGAATGAAATTTGATACGGCTATTTGAACATATTAAATAACGATTAACTGTGTGGTCCAACTCGATTTTCTCATATCATAGTCCATTTTCAGTAGCTTTTATTTTCAAAATTTACAAGAAAATTTATTTTGAAAAATCGGTGTTATGGTTCTGCATAATTACAATTATAGTGTGTTACCCTTCACGTTAAAGGGCGTGAAAAAACATTTCGATTGATACCATACTTGACAATGTACCCCCGGGGGAGGGTAGCCCCCCCCATAGAGGGGGGACAAATGACGTCACGTACAAAAAGTTGTATCATTGAGCCATAAATAAAACCCTTTATTCATGATTATGTCAAATTTTGTCTTATGCTGCCATGTTAAAACAATATATAATTTCGAATTAAAAAAAAATCTATTCAGTTCTAGTTTTTTTTTATAACAAAACCGGATATAAAGTTTCGTAAAAATTACAACAAATTATTATTTGTGGCCGCTATTGTGTATACAAGAAATCGAACACAGACATACAGACAGACGGACATTACTTTAAAATTATTTAAAATCTGTTCAGGAGATCTTAAATCGTATATTGGCTTCAAAATCTCGAAATCGAAAATTTTCGTGAAAACAATGCTTAATACTTTCTCAATACTATGCATGAGAAAATGAAAATAGAAGTCGTCTCAGCATGTTTATACTAAATATCAATTTTCACGGATATAATGCAGCGTCATTTGACACCCAGCTTATCATGGCATATAACGATTGATGGTTTTGGTAAACGTACCAGGTGTTTGCGAGCAACAGTCTGCATATCTCTGCTATACATTGATGATATTGAAAGGAATGTCTTCAGTATGCAGTAATTACTACTGACATTATCATCCACAGTTGGACCAATCCCACTGCCAAAAGTCACCCTCTCTAGGTGTTAAGGATCAGTAAGATCAAAAGAGAGGTTAGTGGGCTCTGGTTTGATTTTTGAAAAAAAAACTGTAATTAATTGTCACTTTTTGCGTTTCCAAAGTAATCCAATGAATAATTATTTCAAAAACATCTATAGAATGCCCATTTGCTAGAATCTCTAGAATGCCATATCAATGATCGTTTACCGTTTAAATCTAGCTGCCCTTACCATCCTAAAATTTGTCGTCCTCTTATCAGTTTTTGTACTGAATTTAATTTTAAACCCGCTCATTCAACTGTTACTACTTTGTTCAATCATATTCGTACTGATAAATTTAGAGATAATGTTAACTTTAAAAATCTCGCTGAGGTGTATGTTGTACCCCTTCTTTTTCCGGATAATGCCTATAAATTTTATATCGGTAGTACTAAACGTACGGTTGGTATCCGTTTGTGAGAACATGCAAGAGACATAAAAAATGGTAAGCAAATGACTGCCCTTGCTCAATTAGTGAATAAAGATAATTTTTGCCCCTTTTCGAAAATTCTTTTCTTTTGTTTAGCTGTAATAACCCGCATTCTATCTTACTTTATGAATCCTTTTTCATTTATCTATATCATTCTTCTATTTGTAATTTTGACCCTGTTCAGATCTTAAGTTACGCTTGGCGACTCGTTCTCGACCCCGTGCAAGTTAAACCTTTACATAATTACCTTAATTGACAGTATTGTTCTAAAATAATTAATGCCTTTAAACATTTTTTTCTAAATATTTATCTTTGAGCTACGTATATATTGTATAATTTATATCTGTTTTATAATTCATCAATTTGTACGGCTGAAGATTTCCAAGATATGCAAATTTCACTTAACGGCAATGGATTGTATTTAAGCATGTTGACATCTGTTTTTAACACTTTACAACAAAGTTGAAAAGTGTTTATGGATTTGTTCATTCATTCTGTCTGTCTGTCTGTCTGTCTGTCTGTCTGTCTGTCTGTCTGTCTGTCCGTTAGCACGATAACTGCCGTAAAAATGACTTAATCAAAATGAAATTTTAGTATGTTGTTCAGACAGTCTGTAGGACCTATGGGAATATAAATGAATAATATCACACAATTAGTTTTGGATTGAACCCGGGTTGAAAAAATGAAATACATTGAGCCCTATGGAACCTAATTTTTCTAACATTTTTTAAGCGGATTTAAAATTCACAAATTGCTTCGAAAATTTTAGGTAATAGTCAAATTGTTCCATAAAATATATAAAAAAAATTCAGCTAAATATATTCAGTAGTTTTTTAAATAAAAATTAAAATAATAATTACACATCTTATATGAAACGATCACGTGACCATGATATGAAACGATCACATGACCCACTTCAAAATGATATATGGCATCCATCTTGTTTCAAATTCGTGATTTTTTAAAGTTCTTTTTAATTCATATTGAGTGTTGTATCCATCCTAAAACTACTTTATTTCTGCTTAAATTCTGTGCATCTACATACTAAAACAACACAATGACAATATATTTGAGTTTAAATTCTCATTCAAATTTGATTAATTCTACAACTAAGCCTATTTTTCACCTATGTAAAATGTAAACAGCAAAATATGTAGAATGAGTTGTATTAGAATTACTGTATTTCTTTAACACAAAATAATTAAGTCCATGGAGTCTGCATGGCTGATATGAATGAAATATTAATTGATTTTATAAACAGAAGGACGATTTTTTTCGATGAAGTTTTAAGCATAGAGTTTATGAATTGTAGCTCCATGGTCTTAATTTTTAAATAAAATAAATTATTATAGTATTGTGATGAATGAAATGGAGGAAGTTATGAATGAAATCCTGCTTTTATAGAGAGATCCAGGCGTGTTATTTTTTCTATGACGTCATTTGAATTAATTTCAGTTGTTTTCGATGAAGTTTTCAAATATAATAAATTATCGTAGTATTATGATAGATTTAAAAATATTACCGTGGAATGTATTGCATTTTAGAGATATTTAAACCACGCAATTTATATTTCAATGCCGTCTTTTGAATGAAGTTCATTTTTTTCAATGAAGGTTTAAGTTTTCAAATATAATAAATCAATGTAGTATTGTGATAAGTTTTAAAATATTACCGAGGAATGTATTGCATTTTCGACTTTTTTAAATAAAATTGCATTGAAGTTGTAAAGTGTTTCATAATCAATGCTTTAAGCATGATTGATCTTTCTTGTTTATTATATCGCCACTGAAGATGAACATGAGGATGATCGACAACACTTTGGCTGTCTTTGATGTACGTCTGTAGGATGATTGTTTAATAAAGTGAGCCTTGGATCTCTAGAATGGTTGCCACTTTT
The DNA here is from genome assembly GCA_951213105.1 of Amaurobius ferox. Taxonomy (NCBI): domain Eukaryota; kingdom Metazoa; phylum Arthropoda; class Arachnida; order Araneae; family Amaurobiidae; genus Amaurobius; species Amaurobius ferox. Next base: position 78,416,851 of record OX578155.1, on the reverse strand, counting down.
GCTGCTAAGGCTAGGATAGATGTCACATAGCCATCCAATCCTACTTAAAAAGATTTCACCTAGCTGACTCCAATTAATGCGTTGTTTGCTCTGCGGAAGGGAGACCCTGGAAAACACCTTGTTCTGCACTGGATAGAACTTTCTTAGAACTATTTTAACAAATATTTGTGTTTCTCTGTTTATTTTATCTGTCTTGTCCAAGGTACGTTTTGTGTGCATTGCTTTTTTAGTCTGTAGCAGACATCGTGAAATCGGTCGCTAATGGGCCGAACTCAGGTATCAAATTGTATGTTCATATGCATGTAATTATTATTGGCATATATTACATGCAGACATACATTAGCACGTACTACAACAAATATGATACTGTTTAAATTTTTATTTTCATTGATTTATTGATACAAACTGCTCATTCTGATTCTGCAATCAATATGCATTCGATTATTTGCTTTCGCGAAATGTTTAGTTTTTCAAATTTAGACGTTTTTGCAATAAATTTTACACTTTTTATAGATTTTTTATTTTGAGATTGAATTGATATAGTACTTAACAAAGTAAATCTTTAAATTCTAAAATTTTACAAATTTAAATATGTGTTTTCTTTTAAATTCAACGTGTAAAATTTTATTGAATTCGTTAAGTTATTTCTATGAATACTAGAAGGCATGCCCGTCATATGACGGAATTAAAAATTTGCAAAGCATCGCCTCCTACTTAGCGTCATTATCAATTTGGCGATATTTTCGTCAATCTGGCAATATTTAAAAACGCCGCCAAGTTTGCGACATCCTGCCAAATTTTTCGCCAAGCATTATAATCAGACAGAGAAATGGGTAATTCATATAGTCGCTTGTTATGTTCTTTCCAAGATATTGAATTTTTATCAATTAGTCGTCATTTTCATTGATTTAGCTTCAATTTTATTAATTTGGCGATATTGTTGTGAATTTAGCAGAATTTAAAAAGACTCGCCAAGTTGGCGATATGCCTCCAAAATTCGTCACCAGAATTGCGCCAAACGTTACAGATGGAGAAATATGTTATTCTTATAGTAGATTCTTATATTATTTTCCAAGATATTGAATTTTCATTAATTTGTCTTCATTTTCATTGATTTAGCGTCATTTTTATTAATTTGGCGACATTTCCGTCAATTTGGCATCATTTAAAAATCTGGCCAAGTTGGAGATATTCCTCCAATTTCAAGGCCAAAACTTCGCCAAGCATTATGGACAGAGAAATAGGTTATTCTTATTCAAACAGCAGTGTAGGTGTCAAGTCAATGGGTCAGTCAATTTAGTGTTCGTCTGGAGGGCTATGAAAATGCCGATGGTCAGGATTAGTATCTGAATTGAAATGTTTATCTGTGATAGAAACACGTCTGGCGACATTTCGTAGCAGCGTTACCCAGAGACAGATAGATAAACAGACGGATAAATCAAGGTGTTATATGTGTGTATTTGATTTTTCATACATATAAATGTATGCAAATATACATGGAAAATGCAAAAATCATGTTTTTTCAGGTGTATTGTCAAGCACATTAAGAAGCAATACCTCACGAACGAAAAAAATCGCTTTAACTAAAATTTTATGTGATTATCACAAACAGTTAATTCTCGAATTCTGTTGTTTATGAACGATGCTGAAGATTCGACAACCGCCAAATGTTGGAACGAATATTTTAAAAATTAGTAACAGAATCCTCATATTAAATCTTGGTATATAAACAAAGATATTATACTCAATTTGCCATTGAAAAACGAATGGTATGCATATTAGAATACGTAACATATACCATTTTCGTGACCACTTGTTTTTAGAATGATTTATAAGAAATTTGTACAAAATATCAAAGTTATTCACATTGAAAGGGTTGTTTTTACTTATGCAATATTATGCGACAAGTACATTAATCCCATTCTTATGAATTAAACTTATTGCTTTTATAAGAGAATAGTTATATTTTCTATTTCAAACTATCAAATTTTACAAACTTCACTTAATTAAATATCGATATTAGTTTTTGACAAACTTATAAATAAATTTTAATTTGAAAACAAAAATCTAAATAATAATTTTGATGTTCAAGTTCTTTAACGCAGACATACATATTGAATAAATAAAAAAACAAGAAAGATCAATCATGCTTAAAGCATTGATTATGAAACACTTTCCAACTTCAATGCAATTTTATTTAAAAAAGTCGAAAATGCAATACATTCCTCGGTAATATTTTAAATCTTATCACAATACTACATAATTTATTATATTTGAAAACTTAAACCTTCATTGAAAAAAATGCACTTCATTCAAATGACGGCATTGAAATATAAATTTACTGGTTTAAATATCTCTAAAATGAGATACAGTCCACGGTAATATTTTTAAAACTAATATAATACTACGATAATTTATTATATTTGAAAACTTCATCGAAAACAACTGAAATTCATTCAAATGACGTCATAAGAAAAATAACACGCCTGGATCTCTCTATAAAAACAGCATTTCATTCATAACTTTCTCCCATTCATTTCATTCATCACAATACTATAATAATTTATTTTATTTAAAAATTAAGACCATGGAGCTGCAAGTAATCAAACTCTATGCGTAAAACTTCATCGAAAAAAATCGTCCTTCTCTTGTAAAATCAATGAATATTTCATTCATATCAGCTACGCAGACTCCATGGACTAAATGATTTTGTGTTAAAGAAATACAAAACTTCTAATACAACTCATTCTATATATTTTGCTGTTTACATTTTACATAGGTGAAAAATAGGCTTAGTTGTAGAAATAATCAAATTTCGATGAGCATTTAAACTCAAATATATTGTCATTGGGTTGTTTCAGTATGTAGATGCACAGAATTTAAGCAAAAATAAAGTAGTTTTAGGACGGATACAACACGCAATATGAATTAAAAAGAACTTTAAAAAATCACGATTTTGAAACAAGATGGATGCCATATATCATTTTGTAGTGGGTCATGTGATCGTTTCATATCATGGTCACGTGCTCGTTTCATATAAGAGGTGTAATTATTATTTTAATTTTTATTTAAAAACTACTGAATATATTTCGCTGAATTTTTTTTTATATATTTTATGGAACAGTTTGAATATTGCCTAAAATTTTCGAAGCAATTTGTGAATTTTAAATCCTCTTAAAAATGTTTGAAAAATTAGGTCCCATAGAGCTCAATGTATTTCATTTTTTCAACCCGGGTTCAATCCAAAACTAATTGGGTGATATTATTAATTTATATTCCAATAGGTCCTACAGACCGTCCGAACAACATTCTAAAATTTCATTCTGATTAAGTCATTTTTACGGCAGTTATCGTGCTAACGAACAGACAGACAGACAGACAGACAGAATGAACAAAGTCATAAACACTTTTCAACTTTGTTGTAAAGTGTTAAAAATGAAAATAAGTATCGTCTAAATATATCAAACTAATTCATTATGATGCAATCATCATGATGATGAATTCATCATGATAAGAAAGTCATCTGCTGCCCACATTGGATTCCTTCATCGTCAAACAATGCTCTGAAAAACAATTAACTTCATGCTTTCGATGTCAAATACTAGTTATGAAATATTACATGATCATAATGCAGTGACCATGTTCTTCAAAAACTTTATACTTTCAATATTATGCAAACTTTTTGCGAAACATTCATTATATATATATATATATACATATTTTGTTTTTAATTTTTCTGATAGCTACAATAAAATATATTCATTTTGTCTTTCCAGTTATTCTCAAATCAATAAATATTTAAAAAATATATCTATATTTAAGAATTTAATTGTATGTTCGTGTTATTCCGAGAGCACTGCAATAACTAAACTAGCGAAATGGACTATAATACAAATAATTTATGCTGTACTACAAATGCTGTACTACAAATAATTTATGTATCATCACCCAATTACTACACAGTAATGCAGTCACATTTTAATTTTAATGCTTTCAAATTAATAAAGATATGAACAGTAATATACTGCCTTCTAGAAGTTATGCACCCGATGCAATTTCTCAAGTTGTGTACGAATCCGTGGATTTTATTAGATGAAATTTGTTATTGTCGTCGCAGAAAATATGCAAATATAAAATGATGTGTCCAATAGCGTTTTACACCTCGAACAATATGAAAATTTGAAGTCAGGTGAAAGCGTCTCATTTAACACTAAGTTTAAATGCTTAAAAAAGTTTTAGTGTGGATTTCGGATTAGGTTAATTTTTTTTTATAACGCAAAGAACATATTTGGAAGTTTCTCAATGCTGACCTGCTTATTGGAGACATGAAGAATAATCCATTAAGGAATGCGTCAATTTCTTTTTGGTGGACTATTAGGTCATTTCGCGTTTATGAAAACAATTCCCAATAATCAGGGGAGTTATCTTGTGACCTAATACGAATAATTCTATGCCTTCAACATCCTATAATAGCCAATACATCGCATCTCAGGCCAAACGTTCTCGCTGACCGAGCGAACCAGCTCTCAGAATAATGGCTACCACAGCAATAGGAACCTCGATATCCAGTAATGTAGACGAAGACTATATGTCAAAATACTCTAAGTGAGGTACGACGAATTTGTGTACTTACCTGCGCTAGAGCTAGTACGCTAGAGCCTGAATTGGTGTAGTCAGTATGCGATTAGGACAGACGTGTAATAGTCCAATGTACTATCTACGGATGAGTCAAGATTTGTCCTAGATTCAGACAATGAAATGCATGGGTCAGGAACACGCAACCAGCACAATAGCATCACTAAACACCACGCCTTCAGTCGTGGTAATGTGCTGGTATGGGCTGGATTTTCTTTAGGATGTCCCACAGATCTTCACGTCTTCTAAGGGTGTACTGTGACGACGGAGAGGTATTACGATTAAGTTTGTAAACCCCTGAGTTTTTACACTGCAACAGATGGTTCAGATTTTTGTTTGCTGAAAAATAACGCTCGTCCACACCAAGCAGGGCTGATGGATGAGTAGCTTGAGGGCGAAGGCATTTTTTGTATGCAGTAGCCAGCGCACTCACAGCATAAAAAATCCCATCGAATATATTTGGGATATCCTTTAAAGATCTATCTATGCCGGGCAACCCCCACTACAATTACTCTCTAATAGCTACAATCTGTCCCTCTGCACTCTACAGGAATGACGTTTATTGACCTCTGCTGATAAAACGTCTGGGATAAAACGTCGATGTGAAATTTATTTAAAGTCAGGGGAGCTCACATCCAAAGTTGAGGCTTGTTTGTATATGATACAACATTTTTTCTAAATATATCAAGTGCCATGTAAGCACTTAAAGGGTAAATAATATAACTAAAAATATTTTATATAATTTTACTATTACACTAAATATATTACTCAATGTGCCAGCTACTTGATTGTGAAATATGGATTTCATGAAAGAACTTTTTGAGTTAAGTTGGAGTGATTTACTGATTGTATAACTCTTGAAATGCAGTGAACTATAGCATATATAAATTGATTTGCACTTCTTAAGCACACACACACTAACACACACCACTACAAAAAAAATCTGATGTGAGCAGCACATGACTTTCCTTATATAATGCAATGAATTTACTACATTTACAGTTAAAAAATGTTATCTTTATAGTAGATACTTATATTCTTTCCAAGATATTGAATTTTCTTCAATTAGTCGTCATTTTCATTGATTTAGCGTCATTTTTATACATTTGGCGAGCTTTTCGTTAATTTGGCAACATTTAAAAATATCGCCAAGTTGGCGACATTCCACCAAATAAGTCGCTAAAATCACAGAGCGGATAAATGACTATTGGCGTTCAAATACAAGAGTATTACTCAAAGTATATTTTCTCGTGAATGGAACGAGCTAGATCCACGAGAATGATATCACTCAATTTATCACATGATATTACACATGAAAGTGAACATGTTTCTTAACAGTTAATATATATTTTTTTAATTTATGGGATTTTTTGATAAATTTATTTGAAAAATGTGCAATATCTCGAGAATCGTTCATACTAGCGTTATAAAGTTTATGTCAATAGTTTTCTAAGGAAACATTACATAAGAAATATCAATTTGCGCAACTTTATTAAAGGTTTTGATTTTTTTATGATTTTTTCAAATTTTCACTCGACAATTTATGGGGGTTCTGAACATTCGATTACTTTTAAAAACAATAGACTTCCAGTATTCACGGAGTGTGATTTTTGTACCAAATTTCATTCAAATCGCTTTATTCGTTCGTGAGGTAGCGTAACTGAAAATTTACCTGTTTAACAGTGGCATTCTTGTTTCGGTAAACCCAGTTTTTTGTGTGATTGTACCCATATTTACTTTTAGTGTGCATAAATTCCTTATCGATCACATTATTTCTACAAAGCAATGAAGTTTAGCTGTACATTTGCACTATTCGATAGAACTTTTTTGAGTTCTGTCGGATTTATTGCTAGTTGCCATATTTATAGAAGACTTGTTCTATAGTATACATAAATCGATTACCTATTCTTCCACGCACACATACGCTAACAGACACCACTGCAAAGATACAACACTCAAAAACTGCCGTATTAAAAATCAATAATATAAATATTGCATACATTGAATTTTTGTGTTTAAGGTTGTCAGCATAAATTTGGTGTGTAATGATGATAATGTTTCGATTATATTCAAAATGATTTGTTGATGGAGATTTTGAAATCTCAACCTAAAATCATCAACACCATTGAGCTTGCATTTATCATTTATTTGTCGTTGCAAAAAACTCGTTTACAAATTCAAGCATTTAAATGTAAAACTTATTTGAAGTTAATTTTTAGATATACTAGGCTCTGAAATTATTTTAAATCTATATAAAAAATAACCGTCTGAATGTTTGAATTTTTCCTGTAGAATAAACATTTGTGCATAATGTGAGATATTGATAACAATAAGTGAATATTTTCCCTTTCTCTATTCTGAAAATCCTGTTTATGAATTTCCCTACGTACATGATGAAATACATAGAAAAATTATCAAGACGGGGTCGGAATGTTGAAAAAGATAGTTTGACTGATTTATACATTTTGATGATTCCTGAATTCGAATCTAACATTTTTGAAGTGGTATATGGGTGAGTGTGAGTGTGATATTCTTCATATGCGTAATATCTCATGAATTAATGCATGGATTTAAATGAAATTTTGTACAATTTTCACAATTTGTTAATTCTAGAATTCTATTGTTTATAAATTCTGTTGAAGATTCGACGACTCCTAACGTTGGAATGAATATTTTAAGAATTACTAACAAAATCGTCATAGTAAATCATGATAAATATACAATTATTTTAAAGTCAATTTGCCATTAGAAAGCGGATTGTATGCATATTTTATGCATATAGAATCCCATTGTTCATAAACGATGTTGAAGATTCAACACGTCTCAAATATGGGAATGAATGTTTTAAAAATTAGTAACAAAAGAACCACATTAATTCATCTTAAATAAACTATGATTTTATACTCAATCCAATATTAGGAAATGAAGGGTTTGCAGATTTGTACTCTTAACATTTACCATTCTCGTGATATTACCTGTTTTGCAAAATAAATTTATGAAACTTTTTTTAAATAAAACAGTTATTAACTGTGAAAATATTTGTTTTGTCTTCTGCAATAATATGCCATAATTTCATTAACGTCTTTCTTATGAATGAAATGCGTTCTATTTACAAGAAAATAGGTAGTTTTTTTTTCTACGCAACTAATTCATCCAAATTTAAAAAATTTCACTTAATTGAATATCAATATTATTTTTTTTTATTTTAAGTTTTCCCAACCGTTTAAATAAATATTATTTTGCTAACAAAACTGTAAATTCGATTTTGAGGTAGAAATTTATATAAAATATAAAAGCTATTGACTTTGAAAGGGTTGGCTTTAATTATGCAATATTATGGGGCAAGCACATCTAAACATTTTGCATTTACAAGCGAATAGCTAAATTTTACTTAACAACGCAATTTATGGAACAAATTTTACAAATTTCACTTAAATGAATATCAACATTGTATTTTGATTTTGCACAAGCGTATAAATAAATTTTATTTTGCCAGCTAAACTATTATTACTAATTTTGAGGTACAAGTTCGCAGACGAAAACATTCATTAGAGTGAATATAAATATTTTCTAAATATATCAAACTAATTCATCTTAATGAGAGGGATAAAGTCTTACGCTGTCCAGATTAGATATTTATTAAAGTCAAGTATTGCTCTGATAAATAATGTGTTTCATGCTTTACTCACCAAATATTAAGCATTAAATAGTGCACAACCATAGCTAACGGTCATGCTTTTTGAAACATACTTGCCACCATCTGAACAAATCAGTTTGCGTGATATATTTTTTATAAATATTTTTATTTCTTAAATTTTCTGATACTTATATAGAAATATATTTTTTAAGATAATATTTTTTTTCAGTTATTCTCAAATCAGTAAATTATGTAAAATTATATAGATTGTTTGTGTTATCCCGTCAACACTGCAACTAATCAAGCAGACTATAGATGTTAGACTACAAATCTCTTACCGCTCACACAATTTCCACAAAGAAATGCAGTTTCGCTGCAAGTTTTATTATTTCTGATTAATTGCAGATATGAATAGTTATAATAAACTGCCTATCAAAAGTAAACACAAGATGTAACTTCCCAAATATCGACTGTATCCGTGATTTCCATCGTGTAAAACTTACCTTTGTCATCTAAGCAGATATGCAAATCTCCTTGAGCAATATAAAAATTTCGGCATGGGTTGAAAACGACTCGTTTACGCCTAACAGAGTCAAAGAAAACGTTTTGAAAAGATTTTGCTATGATTTTGTATTAGATTTGTTTTGTTTTTCACATAGAATACATTTAGAAGATTCTTAACGCTGGCATGCTGTAGGAAGACATGAGGCAGGACAGTCCATGAAGGAACTCACCTTTTTTTGTGGACATTATCTCATTTCTCGTTTATGGAAACAATTCCAAACAAGTGGGACATATACAACTCAAATCTTCACGCCAACCTGTGGGGTTATGTCATTGAAGAGAAGTGGCCGAAGGGTTTTTTATTCGCAATCAAGTGAGATAACTGAGAGGGAGTGATTGATGAAATCATTCACCGGATGGCAATCGAAAGATGATCTTGCCAAGTCTGGACTACAGTCGCCTACGAATGTCCACAAAGGTCAGTTCCTCCTCGCAATCTGGAAGTGTCCTCCTCATGAACCCGAGGGGGAAACGCCCGAGAACAATCCACGGATTAGTTCATCCCCTAAGAGGAGGTGCGTCATAGGCTATAGAGCCATGCCAATATTCCGAGACGCCTTCCCTCATAGAAAAAATACCATATTTTACAAATCTTTTACGTCTATTATGGGCAGTTATACAGAGACCCCCTTCAGCTCATCTGGGGGATACAACATCCTCTGATGGCCAGTATATCCCATCACTGACCAAATCCAATCGCCGAGCAACTGAAACAGCCCTTAGAGCACAGTTTACCACAGCAATAGGAAACGCGATATTCTCCAATACTGTGAGACGAAGGACGCTATACCTGGATGCCACGAGATTGTGTCCCTTTCAGAGCCAGGGCCAGAGGAACACTCTTAAAGTGGGGTCGTCAGTATACGACTTGGACAGAAGCATAGCAGTCCAGTGTACTCTTCATGGATGACTCTCGATATATCCTTGATTCAAAACATTAAACATGTTACAAATCATTGAAGATGGTTGATTATGTTATCGAAGATTTATCGTTGAAGATCATTTCAGAGATTCATTTAAGATATTTCATTTAAAAGTCTGGAATTTTTTTGGGGGATATCGCACCGACCTGCACGTGTTCATAGAGGCACTATGACCGCAGAAAAGTATCTTGATCAAGTCTTTGAACTCTATGTTGCAGCATTGGGTCCACATTTTGGTTTCATGAACTATAACACTTGTCCATTCTTAGCAGAGCTAGTGGACGTGTACTTTGAGGGCGAAGCCAGCAGTGGTCAGCGTATTCTCAACACAACTTCAACCAAAAACCTTTAGTATGCTTTTGAAAACAATGGATTTCATACTTGCCTCTCCAAATATCAGTCAGTAAATATTGCACGACCATAGTGCAACAGTCGTGTTCTTTAAAAATGTTTGGAACGAAACGATGTCTTACTTTGCAAGATTCCTTTGAAATATTATAAGTATTTTTATTTTTTTAAGTTTTCTGATAGTTATATAGAATTAGTGTTTAAGATAATGTTACGAATGGGTAAAGTGATTCACAGTGCATTGCTTATGCCAACGGCCTTACCGTGCTGAAAACACCGGTTCTCGTTAGATCACTGAAGAAAAGCAACATCGGGCGCGGTTAGTACTTGTGTGGGTGACCACCTGGGAACACCGCGTGGTGTTGGCACATTTCGGGCGCGGTAGCCCGGTGGTTTGCGCGCTGGATTTGTACGCTCCCACAACTGCCGCCGCGTTCATGCGGAGTAAGATCACGTAAAACATGTGGGTCCGTAAGTCCTTCCGAGAGGTTGGTGGTAGGGGAAGGAGGGTACGGTTCCTGTGGATCCCTCCCCCACTGGGTTCAGGTCTAAATTGAGTGGCACTTCTTGGCCGTCCAAACGGTTACCTTACACCTTTCTGGTAGGTCGGACGGTCTGGGTCTCAACAACAACAATAACAACAACAGTGCTTTGCTTCCTCAAGGAGAAAACATTTTCTTAGTCATTGCTCTTACATATGAACCATTGCTATTGCGTGAAAGTAGGATTATCTGAATTTGGCGACACTTTTGAGGCGTGGGTGCCACACGTGGGAAAATGGCGACAAATTTTGGCGATTTTACGAATGCGTTGGAAGCGTTTTGAATTTTCCACTAGTTTTGATGGTATCGCCCTCTTTCCTGAGATTTATATTTAGTGTGTATCCCTAGTAGTAATCCAATATTGGTAGCCAATATTGGAAATACTGGACCAATACGAAAAAGTGGGTGTTTTGACGGAATCGGCCCAAAAATAGCTTAAAATATTCGGACAATATTACGCCAATATTGGCGTTTCATTGAAAATATTTTCAATATAACACAAATATTGGCGTAATATTGTAATGAAAGTATTTAGCCAATATTAGAGGCCAATGTAACTCCAATATTTGCTAATATTGGGATTACATCGGAAATATTACATTCCTTATATACATAATGTATAAGGAAAGTATTGTGACGGGGTCGAAAATTTAAATTCGAGTTTTCGACGGGAAAGCACGTTTTAAGCATCCTTGATCACGAATTAAGTATTTTTGAGGTGATGTCTGTGTGTGTGTGTGTGTCAGTGAGTCTGTGGAGACGATATCTCACGAACGAATGGAGCGATTCGAATCAAATTTGGTACAAAAAGCACAATCCGTGAATACTGGAAACTTATTAATTTTAGACGCAATTGAATGTTCAGAACCCCCTAAATTTCCGAGTAAAATTTTGGAAAAATCATCAAAAAATCAAAACCTTTAATGAAGTTACGCAAAAAATAAAGTTACGCTTATATAATTTTTACTTAGAAAACGATTGACATAAACTTTAGAACGCTAGCATGAACCGTTCTCGAGATATTGCACATTTTCCAAATAAATTTATCAAAAAATACCATAAATTAAAAAAATATATTAACAGTTGAGAAACACTTTTCATATGTAATATCATGCGATAAATTCGGTGACATCATTATCGTGGATATAACTCGTTCCATTCACGAAAAAAGATACTTTGAGTAATACTTTTGTATTTCAACGCCAATAGTCATTTATCCGCTGTAAGAATAACCTATTTCTCCGTCCATAACGTTTGACGAGATATGGCGACGAATTTGGCGGAATATTGATAACTTGGCGACTTTATTCAAGGCTGACAAATTAACGAAAATCTCGCCAAATGGATAAAAATGACGACTAATTGACGAAAATTCAATATCTGGGAAAAAATATAAGTATCTACTATAAGAATAACCTATTTTTTTGCTGTAAAAGTAGTAAATTCATTGCATTATATAAGGAAAGTCATGTGTTGCCCACATCAGATTTTTTTCAATGTAATGCCAAGATATACACTATTGCTGCAATATTGGACAAATATTAAATGCTACTAGGGTAAGTCATTCTTCATTTAGACAGAGTGGACCATGGCTTCCTGATATGTATTCGTAGCAGTGTGGTGGTATTTCCATATTAGTTTAGTTTAAGGACCTTACCGAAGTTGTTTTTTCCTTAGGCCGCTTTGCAAAAAAATGTTTGTGTTCTGTGTTTATGTTGTGTTTTACTGTCTGTTTTTGTTTTCATTGTCTTGTTTGTTGCATTAACAATTTTGATTTTGGTAACACATTTCCATTTTATCTCCGTTACGTTTCTTTCATGTTTACTCCGTCCTCTATGCCCTAAAATGTTTGATATGAAAAGTCCAACAATCTATTAATGATTTTTCAATTGCATACTTTTTTTTGGTATGGCATGACCACGGCAAATTATTATTATTTTTCTTTTGGCCCTTTTCCCCTTTCTCTGCACAGCACTTTGAGTTCATATGCTACGTATTTTATTAAGTTCTCTATTTTTGCTTCGTTGCAATAATTTAATAAAATTTAATTTAATGTCACTTTAAAAAGGAAGAGAATGGTCTTACATCTGGTTTTACTATAAAGTTTTAAAATATACTATTAATTGTCCAATTTTACTTTCTTGCTTGGAATTCATATACCTGTTAAAAATACTACAAAGAAAATCTCATGTGGGCAACACATGCCTTTCCTTATATAACGGAATGAATTTACTACTTTTACAGTTAAAAAAATGTTGTTCTTAAAGTAGATTCAATTAGTCGTCATTTTCATAGATTTAGCGTCGTTTTTATCCATTTGGCGAGATTTTCGTTTATTTGGCAACATTTAAAAATGTGATCAAGTTGGCTACATTCCGCCAAATTCGTCGCCAAAATCTCGCCAAGCGTTATGGACGAAGAAATAAGTTATTCTTACAGCAGATAAATGACTATTGGCGTTCAAATACAAAAGTATTATTCAAAGTATCTTTTCTCATAAATAGAACGAGTTAGATCCACGAGAATGAAGTCACCCAATTTGTGGCATGATATTACATATGCAAAGTAAACATGTTTCTCAACAGTTAATATTTTTTTTAATTTATGGGATTGTTTTGATAAATTCCTTTGGAAAATGTGCAATATTTCGAGGACGGGTCATGCTAGCGTTCTAAAGTTCATGTCAATCGTTTTCTAAGGAAAAATTACATAAGAAATGCCTATTTGCGTAACTTTATTAAAGGATTTGATTTTTCGATGATTTTTTACAAAATTTCACTCGAAAATTTAGAGGGGTTCTGAGCATTCGATTGTGTTTTAAAAAATTAGGATTCCAGTATTCATGGATTATGATTTTTGTACCAAATTTCATTCGAATCGCTTCATTTGTTCGGGAGATATCGTCTCCACAGACTCACTGACACACACACACACGCAGACATCACTTCAAAAATGTTAGATTCGTGATCAGGGATGCTTGAAACGTGCTCTCCCGTCGAAAACTCGAATCTGAATTTTTGACCCCGTTACAATACTTTCCTTATACATTATGTATATAAGGAAAGTTAAAACATTATTTCACAATACTACAGTTAAACATAGGGTTTTTCTATTTATAAATTTGTTGATTTCCATGATACCTATTGTACTAATATGTATATTTTTAATTGGGCTCATTCCCTGGTTACTGTAACTGGGTTTCACTTTGTAGTTGCCACCTAAATTGATTTGATAATATAAACACCTTGATTTATTTGTCTATCTATCTATCCAGGGAGTTAGAAAGAATGAGATAAAACTCCTATGGATGAAATACTTGAAAATGCCATAATGCTTTGAGAATTATACCTAGGATCGCTAGTGTTAGTAAAGCAGCTGCTACAATAGAAAGTCGTAGTATTTAGTATATGCATTTTTGATTATTTTTAAATAAAAAGTTCCCTAATTATGAGTGTAATTATCTAGTATTTTTACTTTCCTTATATACAATAATGTATAAGGAAAGTATTGCGACGGGGTCGAAAATTCGAATTCGAGTTTTCGAAGGGGGAGCACGTTTCAAGCATCCCTGATCACGAATCAAACATTTTTGAAGTGATGTCTGTGTGTGCGTGTGCGTGTGTGTGTGTGAGTTTGTGGAGAGGATAACTGACGAACGAATGGACCTATTCGAACGAAATTTGGTACAAAAATCACAATCCGTAAACACTAGAAGGCTATTGAGCCTATTGCTTTTATACGCAATCGAATGTTCAGAACCCCCTTAAATTTTCCAAGTGAAATTTTGAAAAAATTGTCAAAAAATCAAAACCTCTAATAAAGTTACTCAACTAGACATTTCTTATGTAATTTTTCATTGGAAAACGATTCACATAAATGTTAGAACGCTAACACGAACCGCTCTTGAGATATTGTACATTTTATAAAAAAAATTATCAGAAAGTCATATGAAATAAAAAAACTTATATCCTATTGAGAAACATGTTCACTTTTACTATGCAATACCATGCGATAAATTTGGTGACATCATTCTCGGGGATCTAGCTCGTTCCATCCATGGAAAAAGATACGTTGAGTAATACTTTTGTATTTGAACGCCAATAGTCATTTATCTACTGTAAGAATAACTTATAATGCTTGGCGAGATTTTGGCGACGAATTTAGTGGAATGTCGTTGACTTGTCGCTGACTTTTGTAAATATTGCTAAATTAATTAAAAACTCGCTAAATGGATAAAAATGACGCTAAATCAATGACGACTCATTGATGATGACACATGGAAAATGAGGACTCATTGACGAAAATTCAATATCTAGGGAAGAATATAAATAACTGCTATAAAAATAATCTATTTTTTTTATACTGTGAAAGTAGTAAATTCATTGCATTATATAAGGAAAGTCATGTGCTGCCCACATCAGATTTTTTCATAGTTGTAGGAACAGAATGAAAATAAATTGAACGATGAAAATAAATTGAAAGATAAAATAATTTTTAATACGTAGAAATATTCTTTATTGTTTTAGTTTTACATTGCATTGCGCTAATAATTTATTTTTACAAAATTGACAGTTTAAATAAGTATTCTATGTTTATCGCCACAGAAATGCGTACAATACAGAGTTTCTTGTTTTATCCCAGCGTCACCTAAATGATTGTCTCAAACGGTATTGGCGTTTTCTTAACATAAAGTTTTAACTCCTTATTTTTATCTCCATGTATCTATCTCCGGGTAACGCTGCTACAAAATATTGCCAAACGTGTTTCAATGACGGATAAACATTTCATGAACATTGGAGCTTTGCGTGCGTATGACATTAGGTACTGAAAGTGAGTCCATGATGTGGGCTGCCAGTTTCCTTCATTATGTAATGAGAATACTTCTTTCACAGCAAAAAAAGGCGAGGAAACTATGGTGTTTTACGTAGCGTATGACATCAGATACTGAAAGTGAGACCATGGAGTTCTTTTATTATCATTCTATACATTTTTATTTGAGATATACTACTCAACTCGATAAACAAACTCATTAAAAGTAGGAAACTTTCTTGCGTGGTTTTTGTTTATTACTTATAGGGCAGAATCCCGCGGGTCTTACTAGTAAATAAAAAAATCCTATACATTACCATGTATCCCTATACACTACCATGTATTGCAGGGAAAGTAAAAGTACTCAAGCTTTCCCTGCAGACTTATATCCACTTTCTCTTTCTTTTAATTAAATTTAATTCACTTTTAATTCAATTTCCGTTCTAATTTGATAAATGGACTTATTTTCAAAGGTGGCGTAGACAACATACGAAAAAACTAAAATATCTCGAGAACGGCTAGTTCTTGTCTATTAATGGGGTTGATCTTATTATTTTCTTCGTTAAAAATTACGTATTAAACAAGCATTTAATGGATATATTTGAGCATATGTAGTTTTTTATTTAAAATTTTGGCGATTTCTGGGGGCCATTTTGCAAAAAGAGGCAGGTTATTTTTTTCTGAATCGTACCAAAATCTAATCAGCACCAGGATGACCCACAAGCGACTTATCTACTTAATTTTGTAAAATTTGGTCCATTAGTTTTTCATCTAGAGTGGATACAAGCTTTTGCGGGTATTTTCGCAAAAAAAGTCGGGTTCTTTTATTCCAAATCATACCCAAAACTAATCAGCACCAGACTCGCTCACATGTGACTTACCTACCAAATTTTATGAAATTCGGTCAATTAGTTTTTTAGTTAGAGTGGATACAGAATCTGCACAAATACACATACTGACACACATACACACAGATAAACACACACACAGACGCCACGCTAAAAATAGTTTTTTCGTATTCTAGAGATCCCAAAACGTGTTGATACTTTGAAAACTCAAGTTGCGATTTTCGACATGATTCCAATACTGTCCCTATACATTACCATGTATTGCTGGGAAAGTAAAAATCTGATGTGGGCAGCACATGACTTTCCCTGCAGACTCAAATTCATATTTTTTTTCTTTAATAATTCATTAAATTGAGTTTAATTGCACAAAATAAAACTAAATTTGTGCTTTTTAATTCAATTTCTGTTTTTATTTGGTAATTAGACATTTTTCTAAAAGTGGCATAACTAAATGCGAAAAATCTCAAATATCTCGAGAATGGTTAGTCCTAGAGTAATAGAGGTGTTCTTATTATTTTCCTCATCAAAAATTACGTATAAAACAAGCATTTAATTGATATATTTGAACATGCGTAGCTTTTTTTAGATTTTGCGATTTTTGAGGGCCATTTAGTAAAAAAAGGCAAGTTGTTCTTCTCCGAATAATACCAAAATCTAACCAGCACCAGAGTATCCCCCAAGTAACTTATCTATCAAATTCTGTGAAATTTGGTCACTTAATATTTTAGTTAAAGTGCATACATGACATTTTTGCGGGCCATTTAGTAAAAAAAGGCAGGTTGTTCTTTTCCGATTAATACCAAAATCTAATCAGCACCAGAGTATCGTACAAGTAACTTATCTACCAAATTTTGTGTAATTTGGTCAATTAGTATTTTAGCTAGAGTGGATACAGGACATTTTTACGGGCCACTTCGCAATAAAAGGCGGGTTCTGTTTTTACGAATTGTACCAAAAACTAATCAGCACCACGGTCATACCCAAGTTACCTACCTACCAAATTTTATGAAATTCGGTCCATTAGTTTTTGAGTTAGAGTGGATACATATATTGCACAGACAGACACACAGACAGACACACACACAGACGTCACGTTAAAAATGTTTTTTTCGTATTCTAGAGGTCTCGAAACGTGTAGATCTGTCGAAAACTCGAGTTGTGATTCTCGGCATGATTCCAATACTTTCCCTATACATTACCATGTATTGCAGGGAAAGTAAAAATCTGATGTGGGCAGCACATGACTTTCCCTGCAGACGTTTATATTCACGTTCTCTTTATTTATTTTTAAATTTATTTCACTTTTAATTCAATTTTCGTTCTCATTCGGTAACCGGACTTATTATTAAAGGTGGCGTAGAGAAAATACGAAAAACTAAAATATCTCGAGAACGGCTAGTCCTAATGTAATGGGGTTGATTTTATTCTTTTCGTTGCTAAAAAATACGTATTAAACGAGCATTCATTGGATATATTTGAGTATATCTAGTTTTTTAGTTTAGATTTTGACGATTTTTGCGGGCCATTTTGCAAAAAAAGGCAGGTTATTTTTTTCCAAATCGTACCAAAATCTAATCAGCACCAGAGTAACCCAGGAGTGACTCATCTACCGAATTTTGTAAAATTCGGTCCATTACTTTTTTAGTTAGAGTGGATAAAACCTTTTGCGGGCCATTTCGCAAAAATAGGCGGGTTCTTTTATTCCGAATCGTACTCCAAACTAATCAGCACCAGTCTAGTCCACAAGTAACTTACCTACCAAATTTTGTGGAATTCGGTCCATTAGTTTTTTAGTTACAGTGGATACAAATTCTGCACAGACAGACAGACAGACAGACACACAGACAGACACACAGACAGACAGACACACAGACACACAGACACACACACAGACGTCACGCTAAAAATGGTTTTTTCGTATTCTAGAGGTCTCGAAACGTGTAGATCCGTCGAAAACTCGAGTTGTGATTTTCGGTATGATTCCAATACTTTCCCTATACATTACCATGTATTGCAGGGAAAGTAAAAATCTGATGTGGGCAGCACATGACTTTCCCTGCAGACTTATATCCATGTTCTCTTTATTTTAATTAAATTTATTTCATTTTTAATTCAATTTTCGTTCTCATTCGGTAACCGGACTTATTTTCAAAGGTGGCGTAGAGAAAATACGAAAAACTAAAATATCTCGAGAACGGCTAGTCCTACTGTAATGGGGTTGGTCTTATTTTTTTCTTCGCTAAAAATTACGTATTAAACAAGCATTTAATGGATATATTTGAGCATACGTAGTTCTCTAGTTTAGATTTGGACGATTTTTGCGGGCCATTCTGCAAAAAAGGCAGGTTATTTTTTTCTGAATCGTACCAAAATCTAATCAGCACCAGGGTGACCTATACGTGACTCATCTACCGAATTTTGTGAAATTCGGTCCATTAGTTTTTCAGCTACAGTGGATACAAAATTTTGCGGGTCATTTCACAAAAAAAGTCGGGTTCTTTTATTCCAAATCATACCCAAAACTAATCAGCACCAGACTCGCTCACATGTGACTTACCTACCAAATTTTGTGAAATTCGGTCTATTAGTTTTTTAGTTAGAGTGGATACAAAATCTGCACAGACAGACAGACACACAGACACACACACAGACGTCACGCTAAAAATGGTTTTTTCGTATTCTAGAGGTCTTGAAACGTGTAGATTCGTCGAAAACTCGAGTTGCGATTTTCGACATGATTCCAATACTTTCCCTATACATTACCATGTATTGCAGGGAAAGTAAAAAATCTGATGTGGACAGCACATGACTTTCCCTGCAGACTTATATCCACGTTCTCTTTATTTTAATTAAATTTATTTCACTCTTATTCAATTTTCGTTCTCATTCGGTAACCGGGCTTATTTTGAAAGGTGGCGTTGGGAAAGTACGAAAAACTAAAATATCTCGAGAACGGCTAGTCCTAGTGTAATGGGGTTGGTCTTATTCTTTTCGTCGTTAAACATTACGTATTAAACGGGCATTTAATGGATATATCTTAGTATACCTAGTTCTTTAGTTTAGATTTTGAAGATTTTTGCGGGCCGTTTTGCAAAAAAAGGCAGGTTATTTTTTTCCGAATCGTACCAAAATCTAATCAGCACCAGAGTGACCTATACGTGACTCATCTACCGAATTTTGTGAAATTCGGTCCATTAGTTTTTCAGCTAGAGTGGATACAAGCTTTTGCGGGCCGTTTCGCAAAAAAAGGCGGGTTCTTTTATTCCGAATCGTATCCAAAACTAATCAGCACTAGCCCCGCCCACAAGTGACTTACCTACCAAATTTTGTGAAATTCGGTCCATTAGTTTTTTAGTTACAGTGGATACAAAATCTGCACAGACAGACAGACACACAGACAGACAGACAGACACACAGACAGACAGACAGACAGACACACGCACAGACGTCACGCTAAAAATGCTTTTTTCGTATTCTAGAGGTCTCGAAACGTGTAGATCCGTCGAAAACTCGAGTTGTGATTTTCGGTATGATTCCAATACTTTCCCTATACATTACCATGTATTGCAGGGAAAGTAAAAATCTGATGTGGGCAGCACATGACTTTCCCTGCAGACTTATATCCACGTTCTCTTTAGGGAAAGTACGAAAAACTAAAATATCTCGAGAACGGCTAGTCCTAGTGTAATGGGGTTGGTCTTATTCTTTTCGTCGTTAAACATTACGTATTAAACGGGCATTTAATGGATATATCTTAGTATACCTAGTTCTTTAGTTTAGATTTTGAAGATTTTTGCGGGCCGTTTTGCAAAAAAAGGCAGGTTATTTTTTTCCGAATCGTACCAAAATCTAATCAGCACCAGAGTGACCTATACGTGACTCATCTACCGAATTTTGTGAAATTCGGTCCATTAGTTTTTCAGCTAGAGTGGATACAAGCTTTTGCGGGCCGTTTCGCAAAAAAAGGCGGGTTCTTTTATTCCGAATCGTATCCAAAACTAATCAGCACTAGCCTCGCCCACAAGTGACTTACCTACCAAATTTTGTGAAATTCGGTCCATTAGTTTTTTAGTTACAGTGGATACAAAATCTGCACAGACAGACAGACACACAGACAGACAGACAGACACACAGACAGACAGACAGACAGACACACGCACAGACGTCACGCTAAAAATGGTTTTTTCGTATTCTAGAGGTCTCGAAACGTGTAGATCCGTCGAAAACTCGAGTTGTGATTTTCGGTATGATTCCAATACTTTCCCTATACATTACCATGTATTGCAGGGAAAGTAAAAATCTGATGTGGGCAGCACATGACTTTCCCTGCAGACTTATATCCACGTTCTCTTTATTTTAATTAAATTTATTTCACTTTTATTCAATTTTCGTTCTCATTCTGTAACCGGGCTTATTTTCAAAGGTGGCGTAGGGAAAGTACGAAAAACTAAAATATCTCGAGAACGGCTAGTCCTACTGTAATGGGGTTGGTCTTATTCTTTTCGTCGTTAAACATTACGTATTAAACGGGCATTTAATGGATATATCTGAGTATACCTAGTTCTTTAGTTTAGATTTTGAAGATTTTTGCGGGCCGTTTTGCAAAAAAAGGCAGGTTATTTTTTTCCGAATCGTACCAAAATCTAATCAGCACCAGAATGACCTATACGTGACTCATCTACCGAATTTTGTGAAATTCGGTCCATTAGTTTTTCAGCTAGAGTGGATACAAGCTTTTGCGGGCCGTTTCGCAAAAAAAGGCGGGTTCTTTTATTCCGAATCGTATCCAAAACTAATCAGCACTAGCCCCGCCCACAAGTGACTTACCTACCAAATTTTGTGAAATTCGGTCCATTAGTTTTTTAGTTACAGTGGATACAAAATCTGCACAGACAGACAGACACACAGACAGACAGACAGACACACAGACAGACAGACAGACGCACAGACGTCACGCTAAAAATGCTTTTTTCGTATTCTAGAGGTCTCGAAACGTGTAGATCCGTCGAAAACTCGAGTTGTGATTTTCGGTATGATTCCAATACTTTCCCTATACATTACCATGTATTGCAGGGAAAGTAAAAATCTGATGTGGGCAGCACATGACTTTCCCTGCAGACTTATATCCACGTTCTCTTTAGGGAAAGTACGAAAAACTAAAATATCTCGAGAACGGCTAGTCCTAGTGTAATGGGGTTGGTCTTATTCTTTTCGTCGTTAAACATTACGTATTAAACGGGCATTTAATGGATATATCTTAGTATACCTAGTTCTTTAGTTTAGATTTTGAAGATTTTTGCGGGCCGTTTTGCAAAAAAAGGCAGGTTATTTTTTTCCGAATCGTACCAAAATCTAATCAGCACCAGAGTGACCTATACGTGACTCATCTACCGAATTTTGTGAAATTCGGTCCATTAGTTTTTCAGCTAGAGTGGATACAAGCTTTTGCGGGCCGTTTCGCAAAAAAAGGCGGGTTCTTTTATTCCGAATCGTATCCAAAACTAATCAGCACTAGCCTCGCCCACAAGTGACTTACCTACCAAATTTTGTGAAATTCGGTCCATTAGTTTTTTAGTTACAGTGGATACAAAATCTGCACAGACAGACAGACACACAGACAGACAGACAAACACACAGACAGACAGACAGACAGACAGACACACGCACAGACGTCACGCTAAAAATGGTTTTTTCGTATTCTAGAGGTCTCGAAACGTGTAGATCCGTGTGATTTTCGGTATGATTCCAATACTTTCCCTATACATTACCATGTATTGCAGGGAAAGTAAAAATCTGATGTGGGCAGCACATGACTTTCCCTGCAGACTTATATCCACGTTCTCTTTATTTTAATTAAATTTATTTCACTTTTATTCAATTTTCGTTCTCATTCTGTAACCGGGCTTATTTTCAAAGGTGGCGTAGGGAAAGTACGAAAAACTAAAATATCTCGAGAACGGCTAGTCCTACTGTAATGGGGTTGGTCTTATTCTTTTCGTCGTTAAACATTACGTATTAAACGGGCATTTAATGGATATATCTGAGTATACCTAGTTCTTTAGTTTAGATTTTGAAGATTTTTGCGGGCCGTTTTGCAAAAAAAGGCAGGTTATTTTTTTCCGAATCGTACCAAAATCTAATCAGCACCAGAATGACCTATACGTGACTCATCTACCGAATTTTGTGAAATTCGGTCCATTAGTTTTTCAGCTAGAGTGGATACAAGCTTTTGCGGGCCGTTTCGCAAAAAAAGGCGGGTTCTTTTATTCCGAATCGTATCCAAAACTAATCAGCACTAGCCCCGCCCACAAGTGACTTACCTACCAAATTTTGTGAAATTCGGTCCATTAGTTTTTTAGTTACAGTGGATACAAAATCTGCACAGACAGACAGACACACAGACAGACAGACAGACACACAGACAGACAGACAGACAGACACACGCACAGACGTCACGCTAAAAATGGTTTTTTCGTATTCTAGAGGTCTCGAAACGTGTAGATCCGTCGAAAACTCGAGTTGTGATTTTCGGTATGATTCCAATACTTTCCCTATACATTACCATATATTGCAGGGAAAGTAAAAATCTGATGTGGGCAGCACATGACTTTCCCTGCAGACTTATATCCACGTTCTCTTTAGGGAAAGTACGAAAAACTAAAATATCTCGAGAACGGCTAGTCCTAGTGTAATGGGGTTGGTCTTATTCTTTTCGTCGTTAAACATTACGTATTAAACGGGCATTTAATGGATATATCTTAGTATACCTAGTTCTTTAGTTTAGATTTTGAAGATTTTTGCGGGCCGTTTTGCAAAAAAAGGCAGGTTATTTTTTTCCGAATCATACCAAAATCTAATCAGCACCAGAGTGACCTATACGTGACTCATCTACCGAATTTTGTGAAATTCGGTCCATTAGTTTTTCAGCTAGAGTGGATACAAGCTTTTGCGGGCCGTTTCGCAAAAAAAGGCGGGTTCTTTTATTCCGAATCGTATCCAAAACTAATCAGCACTAGCCTCGCCCACAAGTGACTTACCTACCAAATTTTGTGAAATTCGGTCCATTAGTTTTTTAGTTACAGTGGATACAAAATCTGCACAGACAGACAGACACACAGACAGACAGACAGACACACAGACAGACAGACAGACAGACACACGCACAGACGTCACGCTAAAAATGGTTTTTTCGTATTCTAGAGGTCTCGAAACGTGTAGATCCGTCGAAAACTCGAGTTGTGATTTTCGGTATGATTCCAATACTTTCCCTATACATTACCATGTATTGCAGGGAAAGTAAAAATCTGATGTGGGCAGCACATGACTTTCCCTGCAGACTTATATCCACGTTCTCTTTATTTTAATTAAATTTATTTCACTTTTATTCAATTTTCGTTCTCATTCTGTAACCGGGCTTATTTTCAAAGGTGGCGTAGGGAAAGTACGAAAAACTAAAATATCTCGAGAACGGCTAGTC
Source organism: Amaurobius ferox (assembly GCA_951213105.1). Lineage (NCBI taxonomy): Eukaryota > Metazoa > Arthropoda > Arachnida > Araneae > Amaurobiidae > Amaurobius > Amaurobius ferox. Next base: position 78,393,068 of record OX578155.1, on the reverse strand, counting down.
CTACTGTAATGGGGTTGGTCTTATTCTTTTCGTCGTTAAACATTACGTATTAAACGGGCATTTAATGGATATATCTGAGTATACCTAGTTCTTTAGTTTAGATTTTGAAGATTTTTGCGGGCCGTTTTGCAAAAAAAGGCAGGTTATTTTTTTCCGAATCGTTCCAAAATCTAATCAGCACCAGAATGACCTATACGTGACTCATCTACCGAATTTTGTGAAATTCGGTCCATTAGTTTTTCAGCTAGAGTGGATACAAGCTTTTGCGGGCCATTTCGCAAAAAAAGGCGGGTTCTTTTATTCCGAATCGTACCCAAAACTAATCAGCACCAGCCCCGCCCACAAGTGACTTACCTACCAAATTTTGTGAAATTCGGTCCATTAGTTTTTTAGTTACAGTGGATACAAAATCTGCACAGACAGACAGACACACAGACAGACAGACAGACAGACAGACAGACAGACAGACACACAGACAGACAGACACACGCACAGACGTCACGCTAAAAATGGTTTTTTCGTATTCTAGAGGTCTCGAAACGTGTAGATCCGTCGAAAACTCGAGTTGTGATTTTCGGCATGATTCCAATACTTTCCCTATACATTACCATGTATTGCAGGGAAAGTAATAAAAAAGGAATAATATACTATGCATTCTGTTCCTTACCCATTTTAAAATACTTTAAAATCGATTCATCTTTTGAGATTTCGAAAAAGAATGTGAATTACATGAAAGCTGTTCAATACTTAAGAAGCACAATCCTTTGAAAATTCGAAACTGCTGATAAAATGTGTCACTGGTTATCAGTGTTATTGTAAAAATTGTGTTATCCGTGCAGGTGTTTCTGAAGCGATGTCGAATCATTATCTTATCTATTTCCTCTGAAGGCAGAGCCGATAGAGGCCACCTTGGAACATGTTAATACTTAGAAAGGATTTGAAGTTTTATGTTATAATAGTTTACTTTGCAGAAGAAATAATGGTCTGAAAAACTGCCATTATGATCACGACAAAGTTTCTCACTAAGGATAATTCGGCAACTGCGGATTGTGGTAAGTGTGTTTTGTGCATTCTTAAGGTCTAATACTATCCTATTGATTGGGAAGTAAGTAAGTAAAATTATTCTTAATAGTTTACTTTGCAGAAAAAAATGGTATAAAAAACTGCCATTAAGATCACGACAAAGTTTCTCACTAAGGATAATTCGACAATTTCGGAGTGTAGTAAGTTTGTGTTGTAGATTCTTACGGTTCAATACTATCCTATTGATTGGGAAGTAACTAAGTAAAAGTGTTTTTAATAGTTAACTTTAGCAGAAAGCAAATGGTATAAAAAACTACCATTATGATCACGACAAGGTTTCTAACTCAGGATAATTCGAAAATTCCGGTCTGTGGTAAGATTGATTTGTGCATTCTTACCATCTAATATCTAATAATATCCTATAATTTGGGAAGTAACTAAGTAAACGTAATCGCGTTACTTGTAACAGTGACTTTTGTGTACTAGTGAACGGCTTTTTTTTACCCGTTTGAAGGAGTATTTAACTGTAGAGTCGGTTAATAGGTTGCTAAAATCAAATTCCAGTTATAAGTAAATGTAGATTTACAGCAGAATATTTTGCTTCGTTCATGATTGAAGAAAGAACAATGAATTCCTTGAAGAAAAAAAAAGAATAAAAAAAAACAGGATTGCTTGTAGGGGAAAAAAATGAGTTTTGTGAAGTTCCGTGTAAAAGGTGGAAACAAATATTTTCGAAAATTATAGATTATCATAATGATTACGTAATGATAATTATTCTGATTATAGTATTTCGACCTTCTTTCCACACAATTTACCATTCAGATTGAAAACATAAAAATTTGATGAAAAATGATTTAAAACCTCAGATGATGATTAAAAATGTCGCGGAAATGTTAATTAACAATGACAAATGGACGGAAAACGATTTTCAGATGTGTATTCTGTATTGTTTTCGTTCTTCACTCTGCTGGTCACTATAGCCTATAGCCTCTGTTGAAATGTCATAAAAAAATCAAGACCTGTAAAGGCCTTGATTTTTTTATGGTTATAGGTTTTTTTATAGGTAGAACTAGTCGTTTTCGAAATATTCGAGCCTCTTTCGATATATATATATATATAATTTTATATATATATGTATAATAAATTAGATGTATATTGCATTGTCATTCACATTCTTATTCTAATAAGTTTAGTTTATCTAACTTTTCATTTCTGAACTAGCCTAATTCCTTTTGTATGCTTAGTATTAAAGAAACATTCTATTTTCAATCTATTCAAATGTATGGTGCATTAGCGCTAAATTTAGTAATAGAATTCATTTTATTTTAATTTATTTATTATTACGCATCTACTTTCATCCAATGTTAATTGTAGTTTTTTGTGGCTCATTCTCCTATTTTTTTTTTTTTTGCTTAGGTTACTAATTATAATTTTGCTTTAAGTATTATTAATCGTTCTCTTTCTTTCTGTTTTATTATTTGGTAATTTTTACTTGTTATGTTTATTGTATTGCAATTATTCTTTAGCCATTAGTAAATTATTATTAGAAGTTTCTCATTTTGTGTTGCCATCTATCGTTATTACTTCTCACTATTTTATTGGTTTAGTGATTTTATGACTGGGTAACTGCTTTTGGGATTTTTGTACTGGTGCAATATTGATACCTTTTATAAACTGTACTTTTTAGTACTATCTTTTTATAACTTATTAGGATAGGATTCTATGTGAATCCGAGATTTACACAGTACGTATTTTATTATACCTCGTGTTTCATTTAATCTAGTTTAGAATTGATTGTAATTATATATTTAAATCATATCTTTTTATCTTGCAATATCCTCCTTACTACATTATTATAAGGTTTTACATGGACTTAGTTGTTTACACTTATATATAAGCAATTATTTTATTTCTATTTATATTATCTATATGTGTTATTGTCATACTCTTTAAATTACTTATAATATTATGAATTATACATCTTATTTGATTTAGTGACTGGCAAATATATTTATTCTTATTATTATACAATTTAATAGATATTGCCCGGTATTTTCAATTAATGTTGGGAATTGTTTAGACCGATATCAATTTACCAACATTGTGCCATGGATTGTTTTGGATATAATAATTGCCCAGCTAAAAATTATAACTTCAATATATGTAAGAATAAAATTTATAAAACCTGCCCATTTGCTTCTAACTCTCAAATTACTATTCTAAATAGTCATAAGACCTTCGGTAAAGTTTTTAATTGCATCTACAAAATATCCTGTAACATTTGTAATTTATCTTATATAGGACAGACCAGTAATCCTATTCATCTACGTATGAATGTACACAGAGATCATGTCAAAAAATATATCCTCAATAATAATTTTCTTCCTTCTCCTAATAAAATTAAATATAAACACTTTGCTCATCACACATGGTTTTGAAAATATAACTATACATATTTTGGATATAAAAATGAATACTGCTGATAGAATGTTCTTTGAAAACTTCTAAATTAAATCACAATGTACTCTTTTTCCATATGGATTAAATCAATTATATCTCAATGGTAATATTGTAAAAAATAATTTTGTAGATAATAAATATTCTATTTTTAATCACCTTTTTTTGAATCCGCTTTTACATAATAGTAATTCGGCTAAATTCAAAAGATTTAAAGGTGGTAAGGGAAGCTCCCCCTACATGATTTTAAAGCTGAGATTAAAAGTATGCATCAACATTTTAACAACAAATTTCAATGGAAATTTATAAAATCATGGGTATTTGTGGTTAAGAAAAACAATTAAATACAGTTTATGCTATTTTCTTAAAGTTAAATCTTACTAATGAACATTTTAATCTTTTCTATGATTTGCTCATTACTAGATCAAAATATGTAAAAATAAAACTTAATCAATTTCATAATAATAACTGCTCTAATTCTTATTGTGTAATATCTTTTAAGCATCCTATTTATAATTCTATAAACTTTAAGAATTTATTTAATCATTTTCATCATTTATTGCCTGTAAAGGATTTGAATATTACTAAAACTTTTAGATATAACAAGCCTATTGGAAGAATCCTTTTTAATTACAATGCAATTTCAAAATCTCTATCAGTCGACAAAGATTCCTCAATAAATGTAGATGCTGAATGTATTTGTAGTGTTGATAATTATGCTAAATTTATAAATCCACACTTGGGGCATATAGTTACTGGAGACTTAGCCATTGTTAAAGATAAATCTTTAAGAACTATAATGTCATTTGGTACTAAATTCGGGTTACCTTCATGTAATAATTCTAAACAAGTCTTAAAGTCAATCAATCTTGACCTTGATAAATATATTTATGGATTAGCTTCTAAATATGCTCAGCCTTTTAGAGGCATTTAATATGTGGAAATTTACTATTTTAAGATCTATTAAAAATGCCATTTGTAGTATCAATTTATCTAGATCTATATATAATGTGGATAATATAAAACACTCTGTTAATGATTTACATAGATTTTTTGTTATTACTTATGTTGATAAAGCCTCTAATAATTATGCTATTATCTGTAAAAAATTATATATACAATATCTGTTAGATTATTTAAAAAATAATAGTCTACTTAAACTTGATTCACATTCTGTTAATAATATCAAATTGAAAATTATTAATATGTATAGTGATTTAGATATTAATAATTTTTTTTAAATTTCCATATATTGTGCTTATACCTAAATTTTATAAAATCCGATTAAATTTTGAACTGTAACTATTGGTCATAATTCATACTCTACTACTGCTAGTAACATAAGGGAAGAAAGAACGACAATGTATCAAAATTTCGCCGGGGGGATTGTGACCCCCACTTACCGGTTAAGCCAGCTTAATGTCATGACGACACTCCCGGAAGCGGATACACTGTCGAAAACCAAGTGCACCATACTTAAATCACAATATGTAAAGTCAAAAATGTGAAAGACCCATACTGACTATACTACATAAACTGAATTTACAAGTTCATTGTTACTAACATTCACTCAAATTACAATATAAATATCAAAGAGACAACCAGATAAACCAATCTCGTACATATCCTATTATCCAAGCTATTACCCAGCGAAATGACTCAGCCTTTTCGGAATCAAAACTTCCTTTAACTCCTTTACGATTACGTCTTTGTTAGCTGTAAGTCTTCTTCTGTTTAAACTGCAAGTGTTCCTTTATATAAAAATAAACTGTAACTTTCCGTTACGGTTATGTTGTGCAATTTTCTGATGATGTTGCTCAGAAAATAATATATAAATGTACTTTATAAATGCACTTAGTCGAGCTGCTTTGCGCCTAAAGGTATATTTTCAGAAGTTTGTTTTTTCGGAGTAGTTGATAAATTTATATTTGGTTATATATATATATATATATATATATATATATATACATATATATGTAATTTTTGCTTTCAGAACCGTGGCAAGACAGATGCACTACCATTTCCAGTGCTCTGCACTACATGTGGAAGAAAGAAATTGTAGTTGATACAGAGTTGAAGAGCACTCATGGGCTGAGTCTTTACGCTCACAGTCTGGTGCTCTCTGTCTGGAGTCCAGTTTTTGGAGATTTGAAGAAACGTGGTGACAAATCCTTTAAATTCGTTTTCACAGAGGATTATGAAGCAATGAAAATAGTTCTTGAGTAAGATATAATTTTTTATATTTTTACTTTCCTTATATATATAATGTATAAGGAAAGTATTGTGACGGGGTCGAAAATTCGAATTCGAGTTTTCGACGGGAGAGCACGTTTCAAGCATCCCTGGTCACGAATCAAACATTTTTGAAGTGATGTCTGTGGAGACGATATCTCACGAACAAATAGAGCGATTCGAATAAAATTTGGTACAAAAACCCCAATCCGTGAATACTGGAAGCCTATTGTTTTAAACGTAATCGAATGTTCAGAACCCCCTAAATTTTCGACTGAAATTTTGAAAAAATCCTCAAGAAATCAAAACTTTTAATAATGTTACGCAAATAGACATTTCTTATGTAATTTTTCCTTAGAAAACGATTGACATAAACTTTAGAACGCTAGCATGAACCGTTCTCAAGATATTGCACATTAAAAATCAATTTAACAAAAAATCCCCTAAATCACTTTTCATATGTAATATCATGTGATAAATTGGGTGACGTCATTCTCGTGGATCTAGATCGTTCCTTTCATGAGAAAAGATACTTTGAGTAATACTTTTGTATTTGAATTCCAATAGTTATTTAACTGCTATAAGAATAACTTATGTCTCCGTCCATAACGCTTGGCGAGATTTCAGCACCGAATTTGGCGGAATGTCGCCAACTTGGCGACTTTTTTAAATGCTGCCAAATTAACGAAAATCTCGCCAAATGGATGAAAATGACATTAAATCAATGAAAATGACGACTAATTGACGAAAATTCAATATCTTGGAAAGAATATAAATAACTACTATAAGAAATACCTACTTTTTATTGTATAAGTAGTAAATTCATTGCATTATATAAGGAAAGTCATGTTTTATCCCCGTCAGATTTTTTTTAAACAATTCCGATACATCAACAATTTACCTTAGTTTGCAAGTAAATGTTTTATACAGTGATATTTTTTTATTCTTTTTTAATTAAAAAAAAATTAACTTGATAATTTTGCTGTAATAATAAAAGCAATTTGAAGAATTAAAAACGTAAAATGTATTTTTTTTTTAAACTTATTTTAAAGTACAGTTATTATGTGTTTGTAATTTAAATGTAGGAAGAATGTATTTATTAAAATGTATGTAACTTAATACGTGAAAGATAACGACATATCACATATGGATGTTTTAGCTGCTCCGGTTCTCGTGTTATTCCCCTACAACGAATATATTATATAGTGGGCCCAGGACGAAATAACCAGATAAGGTTTCAAACTGGTACATATTTGAATAAGTCTCGCTACTGCATAGGATATGAATTACCATTGTTGTACGAAAGTTTAAAAATTATCTAATATTCAGCTTCACTTGAATATTTAGGGCCTTAAAAATTTGAAATGTGTGTGTTAAGATTTCTTGGAGAATTCGTAGCTTCTCCTAAAAATTTTGAAATTATTTTGAATTCCTAACAATACGTTCAACTCGAAAAATGCCTCAAAATAACATAATTAAATTCAGATTTTTTTTTTAATTTCTGCAAGTATTAATTATTTATGAATTTTCGTAAGTAGTAGTTATATATATATATTATGGAATTAATATAATATTATGAACTCTTCACGATGAATATGAACTCATTGTTTCATATTCCACTTAGTTATGTTTGCTGAGGTTAAGCAGGTTACTCTTATATATCAGTCTCATTTATCTAAGTTTGTTTAATTGTTATTCTGAAAAAGTTGATGTTCTGACAATAATTCCATCTCAAAAAATGTCTTATACTAACAGAATTAAATTCAGATTTTTTTAAATTTCTGCAAGTATTAATTACTTATGCATTTTTGCAAGTAGATATCTATTTATTATGGAATTAATAGATAATTATGAGTTCTTCACTATGATTGTGAACTCTTTGTTTCATATTCCATCTAGCTATGATTGCTGCGGTTAAACAGCATTTTACTACGTTTATATATTAGTACCATTTATCTAACAAGGAAGGTCTCCTGACCAACCCCCACCGATTTTAATGAAAAAATTACTGTCAATGGTATTGGTCTGTCACAACACATTGTGCAAGTACTAGCGGCCCTATAGCAATAGAAACGACACAATAAATTATTGAAAATTGGCTCTGGGTTACCAGAATCTACACGTTATCCCGATTTGGCGATTATTATGACTACTATTTTGACAGTCGTGAAAGCTGAAAACCTCTGAAGATGTAATACTATGAAAATTTGGTTAATGCCTAGATCCTGGGCATACGTTGCTAGTCATTTCGGATTAACGGAGATCAAAATTACGAAAAAAAAATAAACAACAATGCGAAATTACAAATGTAAAAAATATTAAAATAGTTTAAACACACTGTTCTATCGGCCTTTGAAATGTAAAAAAAAAAAATCATGCAACGAGCTTGCATTCAAACAAACAGTAAAGAGAAATAAACTATAAAAAATGTCGCTGGAAATACGAAATGTGCAGTACTACCGATCAGTAAGCGAATCGAAAAGCAAAGCAAACGAGCCGATGTTTCCGTACTTATACTCGGGGAATGTGACGTATACTGTACGCCAACGTCGGCGCCGACTTCTACAGTAGGGTTACATTTGGCGATGAAAACTATTTTTTTTAATATTTTATTGTGTTGTTTCTATTGCTATAGGGCCGCTGGTACTTACACAATGTGTTGTGACAGACTAATTCTATTCACAGTAATTTTTACATTAACATCGGTGGGGGTCGGTCTGGAGACCTTCCTTGTAAGTATGATGTAATTGTTATGTTCTCGAATTATGCAATAATTATATTTATGCATAGATATATACAGGATTTTTATGAAGCCCTGAAGCCCCCTTCCCTAATAATTTGTGAGAAAATGCTTATGAGTGTCCACCTTAGGTTATATCTACAGTAAATTTACCATATCGATCTAATTAAAGTGATAGCAGCGTTCCCAGTAGAGAATTTAGAAAATAGTCAGTATCATGAACTCGAAAGTAAAGCGAGATAGAAAAAAAGCTATAATATAGTTGTAGAAATTGACAGTAATACTGCTACAAGACACATTTGTTTCAAGTAATGTACTGGCGAATTACTGCCATATTCAGTATTGCTAAAACAAACAACACTTGAATGAACATGCATCTAATGTAAAGTTTGTTGAAAATAACTTTACCAACAACGCACATTTGAATTTGGAACGAATATATCCACATACTGTGACAAGAGTGAAAACTACCGTGCTGAAAACACCGGTTCTCGTTAGATCACCGAAATCAAGCAGTTTCGGGGGCGGTTAGTACTTGGGTGGGTGACCACCTGGGAACACCGCGTGCCGTTGGCACATTTCGGGCGCGATAGCCCAGTGGTTTGCGCGTTGGATTTGTACGCTGCCACAACTGCCGCCGTGTTCATGCGGAGTACGATCACGTTAAACATGTCGATCCGTAAGTCCATCCGAGAGGTTGGTGGTAGGGGAAGGAGGGTAGGTCCCTGTGGATGCCTCCCCCACTGGGTTCCGGTCTAAATTGGGTGGCACTTCCCGGCCGTCCATACAGTTACCTTACACCTTTCTGGCACGTCGGACGGTCTGGGTCTCAACAACAACATACTGTGACAAGTATTGCAGGTTTGCCGTGTTACAGTCCTTGATGACACAGCTTTGTGGCATGTATTTAGTGCCTTCCACATACGCGTTTCATCCTTTTCTGATGCTGTTTTCTACTAATTAGATAATCCTTTATAACTTTAATTGACATTTATTTTCTATCTCGCTTTGTTACAGAGCTCGTTATCCTGACTTTTTAAGCTCTCCGCTAGGGGTGCTGTAGTTACTATTATTCGATAGGGCATCGTCGCTTTTTTATAGGCAGTAACGTTCATGGTAAAGCATACGCTCATGTTAAAGTATACACACATGGTCTTTTCCTTGCAAAACTGGGTGTTTAAGGATATTCATAGGAACAGTGTAAAATTTTATATACTTCGTAGAAATAAAAATTTTAAATTAATTTTAAATCAATATTTGTATATTCCAACCTTAAAATTGTGAAACAAAAGATAAGGAAATTTTCACTATCGAAAGGAAAATATTGATATCATCGAAATGAAAATATCGATATAATCGAAATGAATCTGTATTTATATAATTATGAGCGATGTTGATACACCTATAAACGATACGCATCAGTTCGCCGTAATGATACACCACATTAATGTGTTCATTACTAGTTTGATATATGAACTTTATAATTTAGAGGAGGTTAAAATTTTCCTATACATTTCCAAGTCAAAGTTAGCTTTACTGTAAGCTAAACAAGTTTAGACGTGTTCAAGTAAGCTAAATTTGTGTCACGTTTTGCTTACATGTTTTGTGTCATATCACGACTGCAATATATTGTTACCTATGTACGTATCACTTTGATTGGCGAGTATAGTTTCAAGAGTTAGTCGTGATCGAAAATCTGGATAATTTCGAGTTTACTGAAAACAATATTTAGCATAAAGATGAATTAAATATAAATTTCAACTTGTAAAGGTGTCGGAATGAAGCCGCAGGCTTATTTTGATAAAAACAACAAGCTTATTCTTACTGTAGAAATCATAAAATAAACTCCATTAACGTAATTTACAAATAATAAATCAGAATGTACATGGTCCCCTTTCTCCAACCATCGTCTGCATCCGCACACGTCACTTCCAACTCGTATCATATTCGACCATCTCCCAACCATAGCGTGCTTAACACTTTACCTTTTAATAACCTGGTTGTCAGCACCCTCTACCGTCCACAATCTGCTCGGCTGCTATTTAAATTTGGACGCTTCTTTTCCCGGGGAAGACACTGCTTGAAAAATAATATGTCGAGAATAGAAATTGTTAATCCTTACAAACTTCTTAGCTATCTGGTGATGTCCCAAAGGAATAGTCAGATACAATGAATTAGCAATTAAACGCTTAACGAATTTGCAAACAAGGATACAAACTAAAACAAACTATCTTATTCATATTAATCTGACCACAAAGCATCCACGTAACTTTCCCAACTCAAAAGCAGAAGCCGCATATAAGTTCTTTGAAAATTGCCACGAAAACCGAGACTTGTCTTGAAATTGAAAACATATTGTCAAAAATCTCGAACATTTCAAAAGTTGCCAAGTTGGTGATATTTCGCCAAATTTAGTTCCTAACTCAAGCTCCCCGGACTTCATCGTAATGACGATATTTGAAGTAAATGCTGATCCCCTTTAGTGGTTTTTTAGGGAGAGAAAGCGCCTCGAAGCATTTGTAACACAGGCTCCTCCTTTATACCACAAATCCTGGGCAGTATCATCTTATTGTGATTCAAAATATGGTGTGCAAATTGCCGATACAGGTGAATTTTTGCTTTAATTGTGATGAAATTTGGACATAAACAATATATTTACGATTATTTCCGACTAGCGCTTAAGGGAAACAAGAACGGCTCTTGCATTGGGCTGTGCTCCAGGCGGAATAAAAATACAAATAATTTGTATATTTACACAGAAAATATTGTATACATTAATTTCGGATAATATTTTTTATTTAAATAGAAGTTACTTGATCGTAAATTATTTGGATAGGCGCTGTCTCCCTTGTCTTTCCTGACGCTTCGTCGTGTCTGCTTAGCTCAAGACCAAGAAAGTTACAAGTGTCTTGTTTGCTCCCTTCCAAGCGTCGCCTTTTGTACATCCTTTGTCATAAATCTACGCAATCAGATCTAGAAATGGATCAGAAGAGGCGTATAAGAACTTTGAACAGTATTTTGTTATTATCAAAAGTCTACCTGTAAAATGTATTTCTTTCCATGCGCCGAGCTGTTACACTCATTGTCATAAAAATTGGCGCACCAAGAAGTAATTGTGGGAACGAAATTTGGCATGAAGGTACGTGTTAGGCAGATATGCAAATGATTAGAAATACAGTGCGATTGAGCATTGCGTAATGCCACCAGAGGGCGTTGAACTTCGTTCTTTTTGGCCCAGCAAAAATGTACGCAGAGGCCTTTTGCCTGTACTTTATCTGTTGCAGAGAGACTCTTTTTCATTAGTGATGCAGTTACGCCGCGATTATAGACAATATGATCAGCTGCCAGAGATTGAGAGGAGAAGAATCAACAGGAAGATGGCTGCCGGGTGGTCAGCTCGGCCAGTAGCCCGCCACCTAGACCGTTCTAACCTTACTGTGAGGAACTATTGGGACCATTGGACGAAAAAGAGGTCTCATACACGGCAGCCAGGCTCAGGACGTCCTCGGCAGACCAATAGCCGAGAAGACTGTCACATCACCGACACGCAAGCACAGCGCCAACTGCATCATTGTACGCCATAGGCAGCACCTTCACTATGGGCCCCTGTGTCTGTCTGTATCATTGCGAGGCACTAGGATGAAGGACATTTGGTGCGGTGGTGTCCATTACGTGTGCTGCCAATGACACCCACCAACCGTCTCCTCCGTTTGGAGTGGTGTCGCTTGGACCGTAACCGAATGGAATCAGGTCGTCTTCAGCAACGAATTGAGATTCAATTTGGGCAGTGATAACAACCGTGTACGTGTGTGCCGGCCCCGTGGTGAACGCCTCAATCCTGCCTTCGCTTTACAGCGGCACACCGCTCCCACATCTGGTGTGATGGTATGGGGTACCGTAGCCGCCCGGTCACCTCTAATATTGATCCACGGAGCCATGACAACCCAGAGGTACGTTCTTGACATCCTTCAGCCACATGTGTTGCCACTCATGACAGGGCTCCCAGGATACATTTTTCAACACTACAATGCTCGGCCACACACAACAAGGGTGTCACAGGAATGCCTCCGCCACATTACCACCCTTCCGTGGCCTGCCCGATCCCCAGATTTGTCACCGATCGAACACGTCTGCGATCACTTGGGACGGCAAGTTGGACAGCCTATGAGTTTGTTCGAACTATAGGTCCACTTACAGAAACTGTGGAATGAGATGACGCAGGATACCATACGGGAATGGTATGTTTCAATGCCCGCCCGTATTGCATCGTGTATTCACGCTAGATGTGGCCCAACAGGGTACTAGAACCTCCATTCATTTGTAGTTTTTCCTGTAATAAATGATGCTTTTGGTTTGATATTGTAATCATTTATTTATATCAACGTTGCACTCACATACACAAAATTTTGTTCGATTCTGATAACTCTTTGTTGGAGCGCAAATTTTTCTGGCAATGAGTGTATATATTTCTTCCCTCATGCTTTTCAAAAATGAAGTAACAGTTGTCATATACTATTTGGTCCATCGCTGTTTCCCCGTTTGCAGTATATTACTCTTTTTCTCAAATACGAAGTATCCCACAGTGTTTGTTACAGATAAGGAAAGCGATAGTCGGCATCTCATTCGATTGTTATTTAAGAAACAGAATCGGCATGAATATATAAAATCTCTCTTTGAAATCCAAGAAAAAAGAATCTTTAAACGAATTTTTAATATTTTTGTTCAAGCTTCCGAACGTTTATAGTTGCCGCTGTAAATCAATAAAATAAATAAATAAAATTAATATCTTAATCAATAAAATTAATCTTTCTCTCTAGCCATAATACATGTTTTATTTTGGCTAGAGTTTAGAAAATTATTTTACTTTTCGTTAGGTATTATTTTAAAATATGAATATTTTTTATAGTATACTAGAATCGTCAAAAGGGCGTTTGATAACCTTTCCTGAGAGCACATCTGGTGGGTATATTGATTTGCTGCGTACTTATTTCCAGCAGCTTTCTTGAACATTTGCTAATAAAGTGACAGATACACTAGTGTTAGCACAGGTTATATTTTTATAACAAATCTAATTTAATAGTTTTACCGGTTGATAAGTAAAACGCATTTTAATTTTCCTTTATAATCAATTAATGATTGGGGTGGTAAATACAATACGTTCTACTTACTCTCTAAGCTCAAAGTCATCAACTGACTGTACTGAGTTAGTAACTATAGTCAGCTGTCAGAACAAGAATATTTGTTGCCTCTGAATCCATCCTAACTTAAATCCATCATACTTAATATGTCAAATAAAATCATAAAAACAGATTGAATATTATTTCATTTTACTCAAATTTATAAATTATAACTATGGCAGTAATTATAATTTATAAATTTTTATAATTTATAAACTTATAATTTTTATAAATTATAATTATTTTTCGAGGCGCAAATTTCCATAACTTTTTCGGCGAATTTTAAGGAATTTTCTGAAATTAAACGAATATCAAATATCGTCGCGAAATAAGGACTTTTTCCTTTTTAATTTTCAATTTCTATTATTATTTCGATTTCGCGAAGCGAATTTCAGCGATTTTTTTTCGCGAATTTAAGGGTGTTTCTAGAAATTTCATTAATATCAAATATATGAAGTTCTCAGACCTTTCAGATGACGACGAATTTTTTATTTTTTTGTTCATATAAAGCGAGTATGAAAAACACTGTACCAGCAGAGGTTCGATAGATTTCTGGAATAATAAAAAATATCGTTTTCCTTGCTACATAAAATGGCCATCTGTTCATACCCTCAAATAGTATTGATGCCTGACGATCTATTTCTGGATTAAAGAAAGTGTTACAGGAATTCAAAAATATTGTAATTGCTTCAAAGAATATAGATGCACAGAAAATGCGCAAAAAATAAAGAACTTTCAGGACTGATGCAAAACTAAATATAAATGTAAAAGAACTTAAAAAAAACACGATTTTTACACAATTTTTATTTTCCTTATATATAATGTATAAGGAAAGTATTGTGACGGGGTCGAAAATTCGAATTCGAGTTTTCGACGGGAGGGCACTTTTCAAGCATCTCTGATCACGAATCGAACACTTTTGAGGTGATGTCTGTGTGTGTGTATGTGTGTGTTTGTTTGTGAAAGTATGTGTGTGTGTGTGTCAGTGAGTCTGTGGAAACGATATCTCACGAACGAAAAGAGCGATCCGAATGAAATTCGGTACAAAAATCACGATCCATGAATACTAGAAGCCTATAGTTTTAAAACACAATCGCATGTTCAAAACCCTCCTAAATTTTCGAGTGAAATTTTGAAAAAATCATCAAAAAATCAAAACCTTTAATAAAGTTACGCAACTAAACATTTCCTATGTAATTTTTCCTTAGAAAACGATTGACATAAATTTTAGAATGCTAACATGAACCGTTCTTGAGGTATTGCACATTTCTCAAATAAATTTATCAATAAGTCCTATAAATTAAAAAAATATATTAACTTTTAAGAAACATGTTCACTTTTCATATGTAATATCATGCGATACATTTGGTGACATCATTCTCACGGATCTAACTCGTTCCATTCACGAGAAAATATACTTTGCGTAATAGTTTCGTATTTGAACGCCAATAGTCATTTATCTGCTGTAAGAATAACTTATTTCTCCGTCCATAACGCTTGGCGAGATTTTGGCGACGAATTTAGGAGGAATGTCGCCAACTTGGTGACATTTTTAAATGTTTTCAAATTAACAAAAATCTCGCCAAATGGACAAAAATGACGCTATATCTATGAAAATGATGACTAAGAAAATTCGATATTTTTGAAAGAATATAAATATCTACTATAAGAATAACATTTTTTTTAACTGTAAAGGTAGTAAAATTATTGCATTATATAAGGAAAGTCATGTGTTGCCCACATCATATTTTTTTGTAAAAGATTGGATGCCATATTTTATTTTGAAGTGGATCACGTGGTCTCTTCGTATTATTTGGGTGTAATTATTATTTTAATTTTTATTTAAAAAGCTACCTATTAGGTCCTATAGGATTCAATGTATTTCATTTTTTCAACTCGTGTTCAATCTAAAACTAATTGGGTGATATTATTCATTTACATTCCCATTTGTCCCACAGACGGTCTCAACAACATACTAAAATTTCATTTTGATAAAGTCATTTTTACGACAGTTATTGTGCGAACGGACAGACGGACAGACAGAATAAACAAAGTCATATACACTTTTCAACTATGTTGTAAAGCGTTAAAAACAACAATAAGAGTTGAGCAACTGGTTTGCTGCCTGTACAAATTTTTCCCAGAGGTGTTGTCTGGAATACATTCTAGAATTCTTAAATTCGAGTCAAGCGCAGATTTGAAATTTTACATGAATCAAAACAGCATAAGATTAAGGACGGGCGTAATCTAGTTTAATTGCCGGTCCATTTATAGGAACTCCAACTCATGAGCTAGCTCCCAACTTCTCATGTGACGACAACTGGCATTCAAAATTAATGCAGCTTATTTTACAGGCAGCAACGTATAACATTCTAAAATTAAGTCTGGCAAGAGTGGATATTTAAATATTATAATTAAAATAAAAACTCTATACGTTCAGCTATGCATCACGTAGTGAGCAAGTATCCAACTATCAGTAATAAATAGTCCTTCTTTGTTTCTTATAATATGTGTAATATCAATTATAATATAACATGGACATTTTTCGTAATTTTTATGAATAAAAAAAATTATTTATGTATCATTAACTTTTCAAACTCTAAAGTGATACTCGTAAGCTTCGTATACATGCTCCGTAATTATTTTTATGAAATCGGATGTGACGTTGTAAAATTTTAAACTTCTTTTAGACTGCAGCAGAAGCATATACGTATAATATTTTGACCCCTCTAATTATCTAGAAGCTAGAAATAACCACCCTATTCAAGCACTAACATAACGTTTTATGTACGTTACAAAACGGTCACTATGGGTTTAGCATACAAGCGCGATTCTAATATTTGGAAACATCTCCATAAGCAGGTTTTGTGACTATGGTCATTTTCCTCCGAATCTTTTGAAGGTTGCAGTTCCATTGCTGGACCTGCAACTGCAAACTGGCGTTTGTACAACATTACATTATTACTTTCCTTATATACAATAATGTATAAGGAAAGTATTATGACGGGGGGGGGGAGGGGGGGGGGGTCGAAAATTCGAATTCGAGTTTTCGACGGGAGAGCACGTTTCAAGCATCCCTGCTCACAAATCGAACATTTTTGAAGTGATGTCTGTGTGTTTGTGTGTGTTTGTTTGTGTGTGTGTGTTGTTGTTGAGACCCAGACCGTTCGACCTACCAGAAAGGTGTAAGGTAACCGTTTGGATGGCCGGGTGTGTGTGTTTGTGTGTGTCTGTGTTAGTGAGACTGTGGACACGGTAACTGACAAACGAATGGACCAATTCGAATGAAATATGGAACAAAAATTACAATTCGTAAACACTGGAAGCCTATTGTTTTTATACGCAATCGGATGTTTAGAATCCCTCTAAATTTTCGACTGAAATTTTGAAAAAATCGTCAAAAAATCAAAACCTCTAATAAAGTTAATCAAATAGACATTTCTTATGTAATTTTTCAAAGCGGCTGACACAAATTTTAAAGCGTTAACATGAACCGTTCTTGAGATTATGCACATTTTTCAAAAAAAATATCAAAAAATCATATAAAAAAATGTATTTCTTATTGAGAAACATGTTCACTTTTCATATGTAATACCATACGATAAATTTGTGACATCATTCTCGTGTATCTAGCTCATTCCATTCCTGAAAAGGATATTTTGAGTAAAATTTTTGTATTTGAACGCCAATAGTCATTTATCTGCTGTAAGAATAACTTATTTCTCCGTCCATAACGCCCATGGCGAGATTTTGGAGACGAATTTGGTGGGATGTGACCAACTTGGCGACTTTCTTCAGTGTTGCTAAATTAATGAAAAACTCGCAAAATGAATAAAAATGACACTAAATCAATGAAAATGACGACTCATTGACGAAAATTCAATATCTTGGAACGAATATAAACATCTACTATAATAATAATCTATTTTTTTACTGTAAAAGTAATAAATTCATTGCATTATATAAGGAAAATCATGTGCTGCCCACATCAGATTTTTTTACTACAGAACTGGAGGAGGTTTTTCTCTTGTAGACCACTAGTGGTTGTACTTGGTTTATGCTACTCCTCCCATATGAACAAAGTCTAGCGGCTTATATCGCAGCAAGTTCTTTAGAGATGAAGCTTGTTACCTTCATTTTCCCTCTAAAGCTTTCACCAAGATTGCCATTCATAGCAGATGATGACGTTATAAAAAGCAATTACAAGTGGTGCGCAGACATACATACAATATTATTAAATTTCCTTCACATCTGGAAGTATTTTTCTTGCAATATGTAACGTTTCTAAAGAAACGTTTCTACTGACTATATTGCAACATTTATGCGGTACAGAATCTCTGCTTGAGTAGAATACTTTTAAATAAAATACTCTTGATTCCAAATCTTACTTTTTTAAAAACCCTGTAACAAAAATCAACCTGGAACATAATGTAAACTTGGAACATAATGTAATGCTGTAATATAATAACCGCAATGTAAAGTTGTAATATAATGAATGTTGTAATATGAAGTTGTAATATAATGAATGTTGTACAATAAAATTGTAATATGATAAATGATGTAATATAAAGTTTTGATACAATCTGGTTAAACTGAATAATCCAACACTGTAACATAATGAACTCTAGAATATAATGAAAACCTTTAACATACAGTAAATTCTGAATACAATGTAAACCTGGTACATTATTCAACCATGGAACATAATGAATCTTGGAACACAATTTAATCATGTACATAATGAAAAATCTTGAAATTCTTCATAATATTCTAAAAAATTCTCGTGCATGGAACGTAAAATAATAACGGGGAGGGACGCAATAGAGATCTCTGTTTTTATTTTTATTTTTTTTTAATTTACTCTCTATCTTCTGATCTATCTAGTATATGATGTGGACCTCATTGTCTCCCACTAATTTTGCAACCTAGCTATTTGCTCCCAACACAATATTTTTCCATTCAGACTCTTTGTCAATTCATTTATATAAATATTCACATCATCTATTTTCATACAACAGAATTCACGTCACTAGGGGCGCCAATGTGAAATGATGCACTTAAATGGTCCGGAATCTACAACATTGAAATTTCTAAACTAGTAATCTTCCACCCAGAGTTAGCAAAACGTGTGTAATAGTGAATTTAAAATTGAAATAGAAATTACTTATTATTTTCCTTGTATACATAATATATAAGGAAAGTATTGTGACAGGGTCGAAAATTCAAATTCGAGTTTTTGACGGGAGAGGACGTTTCAAGCATCCTTGATCACGAATCAAACATTTTAGAAGTGATGTCTGTGAAAGTATATGTGTGTGTGTGTCAGTGAGTTTGGAGAGACGATATCTCACGAACGAATGAAGCGATTCGAATGAAATTTGGTACAAAAATCACAATCCATGAATACTGGAAGCCTATTGTTTTAAAACACAATCGAATTTTCAGAACCCCATAAATTTTCGAGTGAAATTTTGAAAAAAATCATCAAAAAATCAAAATCTATAATAAAGTTACGTAAATAGACACTTCTTATGTAATTTTTTCTTAGAAAAAGATTGACATAAACTTTAGAGCGCTAGCATGATTAGTTCTCGAGATATTGCATATTTTTCAAGTAAATTTATTAAAAAATCCCATAAATTAAAAAAAAGGTTAACTGTTAAGAAACATGTTCACTTTTCATATGTAATATCATGCGATAAATCTGATGACAATGAATCTGATGAAAATCTGATGAATTCTCGTGGATCTAACTCGTTCCATTCACGAGAAAATATACTTTGAGTAATACTTTTGTATTTGAACGCCAATAGTCACTTATCCGCTGTAAGAATAATTTATTTCTCCGTCCATAACGCTTGGTGAGATTTTGGCGACGAATTTAACGGGATATTGTCAACTTGGCGACATTTTTAAATGTTGTCAAATTAACGAAAGTCTCGCCAAATGGATAAAAATGACACTAAATCAATGAAAATGACGACTAATTGAAGAAAATTCAATATCTTGGAACGAATATAAACATCTACTATAATAATAACATTTTTTTAACTGTTAGTTAATTTATTGTAGTTAATTTATTGTATTAATAAGAAACAGTTAATTTATTGCATTATATAAGAAAAGTCATGTGCTGCTTGCTCACATCAGATTTTTTTATTTGCGTATATGCAGTTTTATAACATAAACTTATATATATCCGGTTTATCTTTATAGGTATCTATACTCCTCCGAAATCAGCAATTGTTCATCTTTACCAGTGAGCAAACTGATGCGAGTATTAGAAATTGCAGAGTGCTACAGTCTGATGCCATTGCACCAAAAATGCCTCGCCTCCATGAAACGAAGAAAAGTGACCCCCATGAATGTGATGGAATTTTTCAACTTTGGACTACAAAAAAACATTTTTCCGGTACTTGAGAAGTGTGTTAACATCATACGGTTCGAAGGAATAATGTCAAAGTCCTTAAAACAAGATGTTTCGCCAGAAAGCGTTCTTCGTTTACTAGCAATGAACAGGATAGCATTGACAAACGAGGGTCAACTTCTCAAAATGGCGCTGCACTGGCTGGCTCATCCAAAAAACGCCAGTTTTAAATCTGCTGTTCTGTCTCTTATCGATTTGTCAAGTATCAGTTGGGGAGAATACCAAGATGCTTTGAAAGATTTCCCCCATTTCTTTTCCGACTCAGAATTAAAAAATATATTATTCAGCGTAGCTCAAGAAGATACTGAACAGATTCGTAAAATGTTTAACTTGAGAGTTAAAACAATGGTACGAAACAGCTGTACGACTTGTACGCAAGTAGTCAAGAGGCTTGACTTCTTCAAAAATCTACATTGGACAGACAAGGATTTCAAAACATATAAGGGTACTGAAGTATCACAGAAAATTGAATTCTCTAATAACCTCTCAAGAAATGCCGGTTTGACTAAGGTAATACTCAGTTTTGGTCCAAAAGACATTCCTGGGGCAGATTTTACAACAAAATGCAAAATACAGACATCTTCCAATAGTGTGTTCACAATTTTGAGTTCGTTGGATGCTGTACAACGTCAGAGTAAAATTTATTATGCTATTACTTTCAGCAAACCGGTAGACCTGCTCACCACTTCCATGCTGGAATTAAAATTTCAATTCCCAAATGGCTTAAAAGCAGCTAATATAAAAGAGCTCCTATTCGACGTTATTCAGAATAAAATTACACAAATTGAGATCGGACAGTGCGTCACGATGTTATTTCCTTCTTCATTAGTTCTGTACTGTCCAGAAAATAAAAATATGAAATTTTTAATTTCCACCTTGTACTTTAGTTTTTGTAAAAAACAACATTTTCAGTACTTAGAAAGGGAAGTTTTGGATGAAAGAATAATACCTCCACCCTTGAAAAAGCTCAAAAGTTCAGTGAGAAGTGATGACACTTTAAGTGAAAGTCATTGTAAAAAGAAAGATGAATTGCATATTAAGCTAGAACCAACTTCTTCTAATAGCTTACCGTATACTTTTGAGACAAACTACAAGAAACATGAAAAAGCGAATTATCCATCCGCTGGCGTTGGCACCCACTTCAACATCCAAAAAAAGCTAGCTCACTGATTTCAATGAAAGCAAAATTTCATGTAAATTTTCAAAATTTCATCAATCCAAAGACTACTAAGTATCTATATGTTCCATGTAATGCAAAACTTTTAAAATTGACTGAATAAAATATGCAATGTTGAAAATAAAAGAACCATCATATAGTGGACATTTATTTAAGGCTATAGATTTTCATTCAAAAATATTTGTCATGTTCCTACAAAATGTTTCCATATTTTAATTAAAATAAAATCTGTGGCAGCAGACGACTCTGCTCCTGCCAAAGACATCGATCGAAGATGCTAGGATACCCGAATTATGAGTCCGGAGCCTAAGCTAGCTTTTGCTCTAATCTTATAATGTCGGTTTTGTAAGCACCGGGTCCCTGGTTCGGGCCCATCAACATCAACCCCTACAAATCCTAAAAAAAATTCATATTTATTCTATAAACTAGAGTTCTTGACTAAATTTGCTTAATTTAACTGAATAATTACGGATTTATTGGTATTAGATTTATTGGTCAAGCGCTTTCAATTTTGAAAATATGAACCATCAATAATTTCTACAATTATTGCAAAGAGGTGGGCGAATATTTTAATATGACAATTACATTAAGATGTCTAAATTTTTACATTTTAAATCTAGTTATTTTACGCAGAATTTGGATTGCCATATTATACATTGGTATAAACCTTTTATTAACTACTTTTCGTGTAATACATGGTAATGTACAGGGAAAGTACTGGAATCTTACCAAAAATCGCAACTCGAGTTTTCGACAAATCCACACGCTTTGGGACCTCTAGAATACGAAAAAACTATTTTTAGAGTGACATATGTGTGTATATCTGTTTGTGTGTTTGTATGTTTGCCTGTGTGTCTGTGTGTCTCTCTGTGCAATGTATGTATCCACTCTTAATCAAAAAGTGATAGACCAAATTTCATAAAATTTAGTACGCAAGTCCCGTGTGGGTGACCCTGGTGCTGATTATAAAAGCAAATCAAGCAAATGGAAAAAAGTGCAAATTTAGAGACAACAAGCTAAAGATTATCAACAAATATCAACGTTATGGAATCGATAATAGAAAAATGAATAAATTCCAAGCAATAATGCTATACACGTGGACAAGGACCAGGCCTAAATAATTGAATTGCTTATTTAAAAAAAAAACTCGTCGTCGGGTCGAAGAATTTAATTAAAATGAACACAAAATATGTATGTTTCTGAAGTAGATAGATTATATCTATAAACTATTTCTACTTGGACAACACACATAAAAATAGAATAATTATAAAAGAAACAAGAATACCTGGATTATAAAACACTGAAAATGTGCTAACCATAGGAGCCGAAAATGAAGAGACCAGTGTTGCCAATCGCAAAATTAAAAAGTAGAGATCCACAGATGCCAATCGTCTGAAGTAAATAACGGTAATGCGAAAATGTGAATAAAAGGTGATATTTTACAATAAGAGATACAAAATTATAGGGCGTATAAAAAAAAATAGTGCGGCTAATATGTAAGGGGATGTAATTAAAATGTAATGTCAAAACAAGAGAATGTAGATGTCTAGCCAATATAAGATACAAAGACGAGAATTCATTAAACTTCATCTAATTCAAACTTTTTAACAATACCATTAAATAAATATGCTGGATTATTTGTATAATTTGCTGGTAATTTATAGATTATTTATATGCATTGCAAGAAATTTTTTATCCGATAAGCTATAAATTCTAAAAAGTTGATTAAGGATAATATTTCTAAACAATTGAATCGATTTGCAGGAATTAAATGGTAATATTTTATTAATGTTGAAATTAAAATTGCCTTTTTTATTAAATAAATTAGTAACTATACCATTAGTAGGATACAATAATTATATTGAAATTCAAAAAAATAATATTATTACTAATAGTATCTTCATTAGGAATTAATTCCAAATTGTCGGAACAGAAATCTATATCTATGACATAATTTTTACTTTTCTTATATACATAATGTATAAGGAAAATATTGTGACGGGGTCGAAAATTCGAATTGTAGTTTTCGACGGGAGAGCACGTTTCAAGCACCCCTGATCACGAATCGAACATTGTTGAAGTGATGTCTCTGTGTGTGTGTGTGTGAAAGTATGTGTGTGTGTGTGTGTGTCGGTGAGTCTGTGGAGATGATATCTCACGAACGATTCGAATGAAACTTGGTACAAAAATCACAATCCGTGAATACTGAAAGCCTATTGTTTTAAATCACAATCGAATGTTCAGAATCCCCTAAATTTTCGAGTGAAATTTTGAAAAAATCATCAAAAAATAAAAACCTTTAATAAAGTTACGCAAATATAGACATTTCTTATGTAATTTTTCCTCAGAAAACGATTCACATAAACTTTAGTACGTTAGCATGAATCGTTCTCGAGATATTGCACATTTTTCAAATAAATATATAAAAAATCCCATAAATTAAAAAAACTATATTAACTGTTAAGACACATGTTCACTTTTCATATGTAATATCATACGATAAATTGAGTGACATCATTCTCGTGGATCTAACTCGTTCCATTCACGAGAAAAGATTTTTTGAGTAATACTTTTGTATTTGAACGCCAATAGTCATTTATCCGCTGTAAGAATAACTTATTTCTCCGTCCATAACGCTTGGCAAGATTTTGGCGACGGATTTAGCGGAATGTCGCCAACTTGGCGACATTTTCAAATGTTGCCAAATTAACGAAAGTCTGGCCAAATGGATAAAAATGACGCTAAATCAATGAAAATGACGACTAATTGAAGAAAATTCAATATCTTGGAAAGAATATAAGTATCTACTATAAGAAAAACATTTTTTTTAACTGTAAAAGTAGTAAATTCATTGCATTATATAAGGAAAGTCATGTGCTGCCCACATCAGATTTTTAATCTTATATTGGCTAGACATCAACAGTATCTTGTTTTGACATAATTAAATTACATATTTTAATTATATCCCCTTATATATTAGCCTCACTGTTTTCGTTTATACGTCCTAATATTTTGTAGGTCTTACTGTAGAATGTCACGTTTTATTCACCTTTTCACATTACCGTTATATATTTCACACGATTGGCAACGGTGGATCTCTACTTTTAAATTTTGCGATTGGCAACACTGGTCTCTTCATGTTCAGCTTCTATGGTTAGCACATTTTCAGTGTTTTGTAATCCAGGTATTCTTGTTTCCTTTATAATTGTTCTATTTTTATGTGTGTTGTCCAAGTAGAAATAATTTATAGATATAATCTATCTACTTCTTCAAAACCATGCATATTTTTGTGTTCATTTTAATTAAATACTTGGACCCGATGAAGAATTTTTTGAAATGAACAATTGAATTATTTAAGCCTAATCCTCGTCCACGTGTATAGCATTATTGCTTGGAATTTATTTGTTTTTCTATTATCGATTCCATAACTTTGATATTTGTTGATTATCTTTAGCTTGTTAACTCAAAATTTGCATTTTTCCCCCATTTGCTTAATGATTCGCTATTTAATACTTATTTTTATTATGTAGGTTTTATTTAAAGTTAGGATTTTTGAGTTGTAACTTCTCTCAGTCCTATAATTTGAATTTCAATTTGTTATTATTATTGAAACCATTTTATTTATAGGCTGCATATGCGCAATATATACACTACGTAATAATGAAAATGAGACATCAAGAAGGAGTGGGCAGAAAGTGATGAAAATCGGCAAACAGAGAGAGACAGAAACTAACAATAAGTGATGTTTATTGCAATATGATGCACATATACATTGAGCGATAACGCCGTTTCATCAGTAGATTGTAGGACAACCGCGCGCGGCGATACAGGCAGCAGCACGTCTAGGTACAGAGTCAATGAGCATGCGGATGGTGTCCTGAGGGATGGCTGCCCATTCCCTGTCAACCAATTGCCAGAGTTCGTCTTCTAAATGTGGCGCAGGCAGCGCACGCAAGCGATGTCCAATCACGTCCCAGGGAAGCATCTGGTTACTTTGCAGTATATGTTGGCTGATGCGTGCCGTGTGTGGTCGGGCATTATCCTGCTTTTAAATAGTATTAGACACCCCTGAAGGAAGGGTAGTGTCACTAGTCGCAGCACGCCATCCACGTCGGGCCGTCATAATGCTCTCAATACGGACCTGAGGTGACCTGCTATCCTAGGCGATGGCGTCTCAAACCATGATGCCGCATTGTCGCGCGGTGTGGAGTTCTACAGATGCGTCCGGATTGGACTGTCGCCACTTTGGCGCCAGATTCGTACACGGCGACTGCCATTGATAAAACAGAAGCTTCACTCGTCTGAGAACACGACTCTGTGCCATTCCACCCTCCACGTAACTCTATCTCGGCACCATTGCAAACGGGGGCGTCTGTGCTGTTGGGTCAATGGCAGTCTTCTTAACGGGCGCCATGAGTGCAGGTCGCAGGCGAACAATCGGAAGATAATGGTCCTGGTCGATATGGGAGCATTAAGGGTGTACTGCACATACTGGAAAAGGCGACGGGAGTGGCCTTGCTTAGACCGCCAACGCTTATCGGTGGATGCGTCGGTCAAAGATTTTTGCTAACGTCATCAATGATTTTAATACAAAGTTTGCGATCTATAGCGTAAAGATCCTCAGCAACGCAAAATATACGCATTAGTTTGTAATTTTCTCTCATTAAATGAAGAACAATATAAATTGTAAATCTTTGCCATAGTAGTCATTACGTTTTCCGGCATGAAACTGCTCATTCGTTGCTAGGAGCAACTGGTTTTTTCACTTATTATTGCCATGACCTTCTAAAGGTCATTATTCCCCGGAATCTTAACCTGGCATAATTAAATTAACTGATGCGCTTTCAATTAAATGCATTTATGTATATTTTTCTTTTACAATTTTTCTGGAGACAACACCAAGTAAGATATTTTAATGTATTTTTTGAATTTTTATCCATTTGTCCTAGAAACAATAAATACCTAAAACTCTAGAACCCTCTGTAGATGGCGCTCATATAAAACTTAGCGTTTGTATCCTCGTGTAGATGAAACTGTATTTTGAAGAAATTTGAAGCCGGCTGCACTGAATAAAATTTTTGTCGGTCTGTAATAAACACATATTATGCAAACACGGTTTAACCGATTTACGCACTTTTTGATATGTTTGTTAAACTTAATAGAGAGAACATTTATGGCTAAAACTAGCTAGATTTTATTTCGATATTATCTCTGCAACGTCTGTTAATTTTGCAAGAAAGGCATATGCTCGATATAGAAGCAAAAACTATGAAATGTTGTGCTCGCCGTCCTCGATTCTCAGTTATTTTAGTAGAAAAAAATTACTATTTCCTAATAAAAAAAATGTGATGTGCGCAACACATGACTTTCCTTATATAATGTAATGCATTTACTACTTTTACAGTAAAAAAATAGGTTTTTCTTATAGTAGAAAATAATATTCTATCCAAGACATTGAATTTTCGACAATTAGTCGTCATTTTCATTGATTTAGTGTCATTTTTATCCATTTGGCGAGATTTTTGTTAATTTTGCAACATTTCAAAAAGTCGCCAAGTTGGCGAAATTCCGCCAAAATCTCGCCAAACATTATGCACTAAGAAATAAGTTATTCTTACAGCAGATAAATGACTATTGGCGTTCAAATACAAAAGTATTACTCAGAGTATATTTTTTCATGAATGGAACGAGCTAGATCCACGAGAATGATGTCACCCAATTTATCGCATGGTATTACATATGAAAAATGGACATGTTTATCAATAGGAAATATTTTTATTTTATTTTATATGACTTTTAGATATTTTTTTTAAAAATGTACAATATCTCGAGAACGGTTCGTGTTAGTGTTCTAAAATTCATGTCAATCATTTTCTAATGAAAAATGACATAAGAAATGTCTATTTTCGTAACTTTATTAGTGGTTTTGATATTTTGACGATTTTTTCAAAATTTCATTCGAAAATTTAGGGGGGTTCTGAACATTCGATTGCGTATAAAAACAATAGGCTTCCAGTGTTTACGGATTGTGATTTTTGCACCAAATTTAGTTCAAATCGGTCCATTCGTTCGTCAGTTATCGTCTCCACAGACCCACTGACACACACACACACACACAGACATCACTTCAAAAATGTTTGATTCGTGATCAGGGATGCTTGAAACATGCTCTCCTGTCGAAAACTTGAATTCGAATTTTCGACCCCGTCACAATACTTTCCTTATACATTATGTATATAAGGAAAGTAACTCAGTTATTTTAGTAGAAAAAAATTACTATTTCCTAATAAAAATTGTTATCTCTTTTATATCTCGTATGAAAAAATTGTACCGCACAGAGAAGAAAATTACCATTGGCTCAATGTTATTGATATTTTCTTTCATTTTTCACTTTCCCTTCAATATATGGTAATGTATAGGGAAAGTATTGAAATCATGCCGAAAATCGCAACTCGGGTTTTCGACGGATCTATACGCATAACTATTTTTAGCGTGACGTCTGTGTGTGTGTCTGTCTGTGTGTCTGTCTATGTGTCTGTGCAATGTATGTATCCACTCTAACTCAAAAATTAATGAGCCGAATTTCATAAAATTTGTTAGGTAAGTCACATGAGTGTGACCCTGGTGCTGATTAGTTTTTAGTACGATTCAAAATAAAAGAACCGCCTTTGTTTGCGACATGGCCCGCAAAAATTGTCTGTATCCACTCTCGCTGAAAAACTAATCGACCGAATTTCACAAAATTCGGGTGATACGTCGCTTGTGGGTTACCCTGGTGCTGATTAGATTTCAGTAAGATTCGGAAAAAAATAATCTGCCTTTTTTGTAAAATGGCTAGCAAAAATCGTCAAAATCTAAAATAAAAAAACACGTATGCTCAAATATATCCATTGAATGCTAGTTTTAAACGTAATTTTTAACTAAGAAAAGAGTACGACCAACCCCATTACGCTAGGACTAGCCGTTCTTGAGATATTTTAGTGTGTTCCGTGTTTTCTCTATGCCACCTTTGAAAATAAGTCCAGTTACCAAATGAGAACGAAAATTGAATTAAAAGTGAATTAAATTTAATTAAAATAAAGAGAACATGGATATAAGTCAGCAAGGAAAGTAATGTGCTGCGCGCATCAGATTTTTACGTTTTAGCATAATAATTTCCACAACAGTGAAATATGTTTGACCAGCACTAACACCGAGCCAGTAGAAGAACAAAATATATTGATCATTAGATTACGAACATCTGGCAAAGAATCTGTGGTAAAGAAGATGGATATGCGATGGGCATAAATGATAATAGCCTCAACAAAAGTTGAATATTCTGATAAGAAGTAAAAAATATAGGTAATTGCCAACTTAATGTACACATTGCAGCAAAAAAAGAGCATGAACAGTGAAATATTAATAACCAGCTATCAAAACGAACAGTCGCAGAAGAGCATAAAATATTGATTTTTAGATTAGAAACATCTGGGTGTGTAAAAGTTGATAGAAATATAATGGGCGAAAATGGTACTCGTCTCTACAAATGACAAAGAATGACAAAAACTAGAGACAGAAAGTGAGGAATATAGATAAAAAAATCTTGATAATAAAATCGTCTATTAAGTACTCCCAGATGAACAACTTTATATACTATAAAAAATCAATGTAGAAAATTGAAATTTATTATAAGGTTATATTAAGTCTGAAATCAATATTATTGCTATTTTTACCGACGTATGATCTTGACGATATTTGCGGGCTATTTAGCAAAGAAGGCAGTTTCCTTTTTTCTCGAATCGTGCCAAAATTTAATCAGCACCAGGGTTACACACAAGTGATATATATATCTACCAAATTTAGTGAAATTTTGTCAATCAGTTTTTTGGCTAGAGTGAATACATACAGTTTTTGCGGATCATTTCGCGTAAAAGGCGGGTTCTTTTATTCCGATTCATACCAAAATCTAATCAGCACCAGGGTAACTTACATCTGTATTACCTACATTCAATGTAATTTGGCCAATTTGGTTTGGAGTTAGAGTGGATACGTACGTTTCACAGACAAATACATAGACACAGACGCAGACGTCACGCTAATAGCACGTAATAGCTTTTTCGTGTTCTAGATGTCCCGAAACGGGGAGATCTCGAGTTGCAATTTTCGGCACGATTCCAATACTTTCACTATTACATCACCATGTATCCCAGGGAAAGTGATAAGTCCAGTTACCAAATGAAAACGGAAATTGAATTAAGAGTTCAAATGCAGTGTCATTTCAAATAATCATGCGCTTTATTCTGCGCAAGTAAACTCAATTTAATGAATTATTGAAGAAGTAAAGAGAAAGTGAATGCGAGCCTGTAGGGAAAGTCATGTGTTGCCAACAAACTTTTTTTTTACCAATATTACGACAAGTTCTAGTCTTAGGCGTTCGAAGCATTCACGGTATTACCCGCAGTAATGCACATATAGTTTGGAAAATAAAATAATCCGTCAAAAACTGTGGATTTGTATATTGCACAAATAAACAATTTTATATAGAGCGAAACATGCATTTATCGATATTCTAGGTGCTGGGGAAAATATCGTTATACACAAATTCTATATACATTAGTAGTCGTAAAATATCGTCATAGACAGGTTTATCGTTATAAATAACTAGGGGACTTTGCCCCTTGTTCGCTCCGTTCGCGCAAACCTCCATTGGCTGCGCTCGCTATATATCTGTCGTGGGACAGTATTGGAATTTTCCTGTCGCCACTTCACTTCTAGAAAGTATTACCCCCCCCCCCTCTCTCTCTTTGGGAACGGTTGACATTCCTTGGCTATGAGTAAGAGACCAGCTGCAGTGGTGAGAAAATGGCAAAGGACGCTATCTTATTTTTAAATAAAATGGACACCTGCAAGAGGGCTAGAGCCCCCCAATTTTTAGCCAACCCTTTGGAAGGGGCCAAATCCAGTGATTCGAGGGAGCCCGGCCAGGGGGCTGTCCGAGACCCCGACTAGGAGAAGGAAAGCGGAGAGAGAAGTCAGTTGGTAATTTTCAGAGTTTAGACTGGGTCGTCTAATAACCGACGGATGAGTGCCACCTCGATGCCGTCCTGCCGTACCTAAAAGGGGTAAGTCCTTTTGTCCTCTCCCACTGCAGACTGAGTATCAGAGAATATATATTATTTAATAAGGAAGTTAACTGCCTAACTTGAGGGCTATTATGATATTTAATTTAACTAGAGAGGGGGAAATGATCAGATCGATCATTATCCAATACCTACTTAGCGAATGTAAATATGTTCTATGTAATTAAGATGACATTTTGTGGTTTTTTAAATTTTAAGTAACAAGTTTTGAATATAAGTATTTTAAAATAAAAGCTTTATTAACTTTTAATTAGTATTTATTGTGTGTTCTCGTGATGCATTTTCTAATTAATCAGAACCTGGAGATATGCTCGGTAATCGAGCAAGTGGCGTGCAGAAGTACGATTAACGGCCAATGTGTAATTGTAAGATTTCAGCGGAGCCACGCCACATATTATGGCGCCGAGACCAGTCTTGTGCACAGTTATCAAAGTGCCTCGATTAATATTTGACTGGATAATGTAATTATTCAAAATTCAAAATTCAGAGAAAATTTTTTTTGTGAAATGAATATGCATCATGGGAAGATCTTTGTAATATTGTAAATAATAAGTGAGTTAATATTTAATAATTTGAAAGTAGATATAAAAATTGTACAAGATGCCGGATACAAATAGTACAGAAGCGCCCGAGCAGGGAGGCGAAAATCAAAGTCGTTTACAGGGGTTAACCTTTTTACTTGGGGTATTCGAAGGAAATGCTGAAACAGACTGTAAAATATTTTTCGATCAATTTGATTCGATAGCCAAGCTAGGAAAATGGACCGAACCAGAAAAACTCGTAGTATTAAAGTCGCGTTTAAAGGGAAATGCACTAAAATTCCTAGCGAGTTCGCCGGAATTACGTAAAGAAAATTCGTACGAAGTACTAAAGGAAAGGCTACTAGAATTTTTTTCACAGAGGACTAGCATAACGACCCGCCAAATACAATTTACTCTAACTAAACAATTTGAAGGTGAGAGCGTTAAGGCATTAGCACACAGAATCAAATGTATCACGCTGACTTATCTAGAAAGTGCAGGTGATTTGAGTAGCGAGGAGTCGAAAAAAATCATTGACCAATTAAGACTAGGAAAATTTTTGGACGCACTAAACACGCAAATTAAGAGAGAGGTGCTAAAAGCAAACCCGTTATCCTTCGAAGCGGCGATTGTAATAGCAGAAAATATTGAAAACGCAATAGCAATTTCTCCACCTGAAACAGAAGCTGTAAACAATATTTTCGCGCACCCTGGACCACCGGCTTTACAAACGGAAATCGAAAAACTACGAAAAGAACAGGAAAATGCTAACAGATATTTGTTAGAAACATTAGGCGAACAAATTAACGCACTTAGATTGGAACAAAACACACCTAAAGCTAGAACTTCTAATAATAATATCCCTAATGATATGTTTTGTCTATTTTGCGGACGCACAAACCATCTGATGATAAATTGTAGACTATATAACCGGGAAAATGAAATGCGTAGATCCCAGAGTTCACGCCCACAGCAGTTTAACAACCAGAGCGAAAGGCAATATACGCAAAGAGAAAGGCAGGGGCCAGCTAACAATTTCCCCCGCGGAGAATACGTAAGGCGAAATCCGGGGTTTTCACGTACATTTAGAGGAAACAGATACAATGAGAGAGAAAATACATTCCCCAGAAGAGCTGCTTTAAACTAGAGAGGGGCGGCAATTATCATAAGCTCCCAAAAAACCCGCCCCAGTTAAGTTACGATGGATTTGGTTATGTTGATAACCAGGGAGAAATAAAGAATGTACAAATTCATAAGGATAGGAAGGTGTGTAAATACGAAGTGATTTCTGCTTTAGACGAAAAATTAGGAGAAAAATCTATAAAATTACCTACAATACAAGTTATGTTTAATAAAAGGCCCGTTGCAATGATGGTAGACAGTGGAGCGACGATTAGTATAATCGGAAAAGAAGAATTCCAAAAAATAAGGGAAATATGTCACGTCAAATATTTATCTAGATCAGTCACAATTAAAACGTTGGCAGGAGAAAGACTAAATTATATAAACGTTATACAAACGTCATTTAAAATTGAAAATAAAATCTTTAAACACATATTCTACGTTACTACCGCCAAATTTCCGCATAATTATGCTGGGATAATCGGTTTTGATTTTTTGAAACTTCATAACGCCATCATCGATACTAAACAAAACATAATAAAAATAGATAATATAATAATCCCTTTAGGAGAGCAAGAAAGCGTGCTAAATATAAATTCAGATACAGCAATTAGAACGCGCAAGAAAATTAAAATAGACCCGCAAGAATCTAAACTAGTTGAAATTAATTGCACTTACACAGAAAATAAATTAGAAAATTATAATTTTGAACCAAAAATTTTAAAACAGCCTTTAAACATCAACCCAACGATTTTTCACTTAGAAACAGAAGAGACTAACCCAAATAAATTCATATCAATTAAGAATGAAGGATCACATAAAATTACACTTAATAAAAACACTTTGATAGGGAAATTAAAACACAATATTAAACAGGCTAATGAGGAAATTCACCTTACAGATACTAATAGGAATAAAATAGAATTGGAAGAGAGAATAAATAAAATAAGAGAAATTAGACGGAACGAATTACTGGAAACAGACTTTAACTTAGACCACATGCCAGTCGATCAGAGGAAAGATTTATTGAAATTATTAATGGATTACGGAGACGTATTTTCCAAAAATTTAAACACTTTAGGATGTACTGAAGTAGTAAAACCTAAATTTATTTTATCGCACCAGAATCCGATAGAAATTAGAGCTTATGACGTGCCCTACGCTTTGAGAAAAGAATTAAAAAGACAAATTGATGAAATGTTGCAAGCAAACATAATTAGGCATAGCGACTCTAATTATAGCGCAGGAATGGTTCTAGTGAAAAAACAAAATACAGATAAATTCAGAATTTGTTTGGATATACGACTCTTAAACAGTATCTCACAGAACTTTAATTATCCAGTACCAAAAATTCAAAATATTATGACAAAACTAGCAGGTTTCGAATTTTACGCAAAATTAGATTTCCAGAGCGCATTTTCACAAATTTTATTACCAGAGGAAGAAAGACATAAGATGGCATTCACAAGCCCATATGGAAGATTCGAATACAATAGATTAATATTTGGACATAAAACTAGCGGCGCGTGGTTTCAAAAAGCTATAGATATCGTTCTTAGAGATTTACACGAACATGACATTTACGCATATTTTGATGATGTGGTTTTAGCGGCACACACATATGAAGGATTAAAAGAGAAATTAGAGCTTGTTTTTCAAAGGCTAAGAGATTTTAATTTAACATTGACACCGACCACATGTGAATTCTCTAGAGAGAAAATGGAATATTTAGGGTTTACAGTGACTAAACAGGGATTAAGTCCAACTGATAATAATACAAAAAAAATTGTTTCTTTTCCCAGACCAAACACTGTTCGAAAACTTAAAAAATTTTTAGGCCTATGTAATTTTTATCGAACATTAATCCCAGACTATGCGCAACTCACCGCTCCACTAGTTGAGCTAACGGCTAAGCGGAATAAATTTTCATGGTCTCCGCAATGCAATGACGCATTTCAAGAACTACAAAATAAATTTTTTCAACATCCTTTAGTGCTACAACCGGATTTAGACACACCATTCTACCTTAATACAGACGGAAGCTCGACCTCTATTTCTTCAGTTCTATTACAAAAGAATAATGAACGCTTACAACCTGTACTTTACTACAGTAAAAAACTTAAACCACACGAGCAAAGATATCCCGCAGTAAAAACAGAGCTCATGGCTATATTCTATGGAGTCAAAAATTTCCACAATTACCTTTACGGGAAAAAATTCTATATTATTTCCGACCACAGACCCCTTAAATATCACTTAAAAATTTCTAACCCGGCTAATTTAGAAGCCCGCTGGCTATTAAAACTATCTGAATATGATTATGACTTTATACACATAGACGGAAACTCCAACATCTTAGCAGACTATCTCTCCAGAGAAAATTTCGAGAACAACCTCAGTAACATAGAAATTGTAGAAAAAAAAAATAATATGGAAACAGTAAACAGCTTAGAAAATAAATCCCAACTTCCAAATATCAAAGAAATACACACAGAGCAAATTAAAGACGAAATTTTAAATAAACTTAGGAATAATATTAGAGAACAACAGCATAGCAAAACTAGGGATTTCGAACAATATTTTATTGACCCAGAAACGGATTTATTGATGTATGTCTCGCAAGATAAAAATAGCATCCGCGATAGCGCAATAGAACGGGTAGTGGTTCCGAAGACATTACAAAGTAGAATTTTACTACATTTGCATAGCCCTCATCAGGGAGTAGGAAAACTGTACGATTTGGTTAGCAAACGCTATTTTTGGGTTGGAATTTATGGAGACACAAAGAATTATGTAAATTCTTGTGAGGACTGTAGGGGACTCAAAGGAGTTCACCCCCCCTTCCCATTAGGTAGGAATGTAATTCCGCACTATCCCGGAAATTTACTGTCACTTGACATTTTGGGACCTCTAAGAAGAAGTAAATATGGGAACCGGTACATTTTGACTGTGGTATGTCATTTTAGCAGGCACGCGGAACTTTATCCGATAGATAACATTACGGCAGACACCATTGCAACAAAATTAATTACGTATGTAACTACTTACGGCAAAAGTGAATTTGTGTTGACGGACCGCGGGAGCCAATTTACTAGCCAATTATTCAAAGCTATACTTGAAAAACTAGATATACATGCAAAATTAACTTCAGCAGCGAATCCGAGAACAAACGGAATCTCAGAAAGAATTAATTCAGCCATAAAACGTGCAATCGAGTGTTACAAACAAGACGATTGGGAAACAGCCGTAGGAATTCATAAAGCATGTTATAATGCAGTAGACCACCCAGCCACAGGTATGTCACCGAACTTCTTGTTCTTTTCACGGGACTTAACATTATTTATGGACATCGTACCAAATAACGCGGAAGAGACTCAAAATTATATACGAAATCAACCTCAAAAGCTGGAAACTATGGCCGTAGCATACAAACAAGCCTACGAAAATTTAATCCGCACACAAGAGATACAGGAGGAAAAATATTTACAAAAAGCAAAATTTAGAAAACTAGAATTAGGCCAAAAAGTTTTTGTCATAAACATTCCAAACTTCGGAAAAAAACGTTTTAGAGGCCCGTATAGAATAATAGAAAAACTAACAACCCACTTATTTTTATTAAAACTAATTAAAGATCCTAGGGCAAAGCCAATCAAAATAAATATAAATCGTATATATGAAATGCCTGACAGGAGACCGCATTTATTACATTCAGCACGGTTCGACGCGGAAATCCAACCGTTTACGGGAGGAGACTTTCAGGAGGGCGACTTGCAAACCGAAACAAACATTGCGCCGGAGATAAGCGTTGCCACCGGAGAAACAGCAGAGGCTGATGATGGCTCCTTCGAGGGCATTCTCCCATTTCAACTCGAATTGGAAGAAGGTCGCTCCGCGAGGGAAACCCGCTCCCCCCTCCCGCCGGAACAGGTTCAAGAGAAAGAGAAAAGGGTCGCAGAGAGATCGAGAGGTCAATCGACTATTCCTATCACAGAGAATACAACGAACACTGACAAAGTTAGCTCAAATAATATAAATAATCCCCAAGAGGAGGAGAACGTAGAAAATATACATAAACAGAAATCAACCGTTTACGGGAGAGTATTTCGCAACTCTCATTATAATCTGAGGCCACGGAAAATAAAATAACATGAATAGGTCAGTGGAAAATAATTTAAAGTTACACGTAGGTCACGTAAATAGAAGTTAAAATAATACCGATTAAAATTAATCCAGAGAAAAGGTTATCTCAGTAAAGACTTAGAGGAGTAAAACGAAATGTAACAAGAATTCTTTATGATTAACGTGCCATTATAAATAATATTTAAAGAAATAACCGTAAAAGTGAGGCAATTAAATTAAACTTTCACGTAATTTAGAACTTAGGGAGTTAAGGTAAAATAAACTGAGATGCAGGCGTCTAAAGTTTAAATGACCTGACAGACAGAGCGATCGGCTGTCAGTCGAACAACCTAAGCAAATCTAATTCCTAAAATAAGTAATTTAAACTTTAAGTAAGCAAATCTAAGCACCCAAGCGAAACAAGTACATTAAACTGTAATCCTAAATAAAAAAATAAGAGTAATTTCACTCACGGAACTTCCAGAAAAATTAATATGTGTAATCCAATTTGTATAAATCCGTTGTGCAGCACACAAAGAGAAAGCACACTGCCGCGTTGACTTTGAATTTTTTTCGACTCTACTCGCTCTAGTCACATGACAAGCGGAAGCAAATCACGTACGCGGTTTCAATTAGAGAGAATTACCGTAGGACAGAATCAAAGACAGCGTCTGTTATTGGCCCACGTAAACAGAAAGAAAAGAAAAAAAAACTTTTGTCAGGTCGTACGAAAAGTGACCGCTGCTAGCGTAGGATGTATACGGCGGTACAAGCCTTTACCGGGGATGGCAACTTTAAACCGGACAGCCGGGTGTTACGTAAGGAGGGGAATCAAAAACGTTTAGAAATTATTAGAGGATTATTAGTAGAAATGAATAAAGAAATGGGTAGAGAATTAAGTTGAAATTTGTAGAAATAATTAGAAATGAATAAAAGAAATGGGTAGAGAATTAAGTTGAAATTTGTAGAAATAATTAGAAATGAATAAAGAAATGGGTTAGAGAATTAAGTAGAAATTAGTACAGAAGTGATTAGAGGATGGAGTAAAGTAATTGGTTAAGACTGAATTAAGTAGAGAAATGATTAGAGGATTAATTAGAAATGATTAGAGAAATTAATTAGGAATGAATAAAGAAATGGTTAGAGAATTAAGTAGAAATTAGTAGAAAAATTATTAGGAATGAATAGAGAAATTATTAGAGGATTAATTAGAAATGATTAGAGAAATTAATTAGAAATGAATAGAGAAATGGTTAGAGAATTAAGTAGAAATTAGTAGAAAAATTATTAGGAATGAATAGAGAAATGGTTAGAGGATAGATTGTGGTGATTGATTAAGGTCTAGAATGAAATAAGACATTTAAGAGAGCTCTTGTAAATAAGAATAAATAATTCTTAAGAAAACAAAAATTCCTTGTTCAATAAGAATTTCTATAAAGAATATGTATATAAATGATTAATGTAAAATAAAGGTGATTAAGATAAAATAAATGTATTTAATGTAAAATAGGTATGTTAAGAATGTAGAAAACATTAAAAGTAAAATGTTCTCTGGTACAATGCAGTGGACAGAGTTCAAGGACTCTAAAGCTCCTAAGTCTAGTTGTATATTAAAGTACGAATAGAATGTCTAATCTGAAATTACATCAGCTTTTTTATATTGATAAAGTACATTGTGGAAAAAACTATGTGCATTTACATACCCTAACTATGATTACTGCAGAAGTTTGCAGACACGGATCCGGTCTTCAAAAAACGAAAGTTGCCATTATAAAGACTTTTGCAGCAACAAAGGCGTAGTTTTACAGCTCACATAAGCCTTTACCAGCACATGTATGCAGCATCATTAACCGAAAACGAAATCATGCCTTCCTTGGACCAAAGGGTACCAAACAATGCAACTTCATTTTCATCGTTTAGTGCAACGTTGTAATGCAACTGCATTTTTATCATTTTAATGCAACGTCTTAGTGCAACTCCATGTTCGCAGTGTTAAGTTCAACGTCATTTACACAGTTAGTGCAACTTCTTTGTATAAAGTGATGTCACAGCTGATCCTGCTCAGAGAATATTCCTTCCATATGGAATATCACTAATTTTGTCACAGCCTACAGAACAATATCAATCCTTTAGTGTATAATGTGAACGAACAATTGTTCCCAATTCATGTGTTCTCATGACAAACTTTCATATTTTGTGAACACAAGTAACAGACTGGAAAGTACAATCAGTATGCTACATTAGACAGTGATAATATTTACGCCAACGGACAGTGACAATATTTACGCCATACGGACAGTGACAATATTGCACCTTAATTAGGCTTTGGACATACTTGGAGAGACAGAATATCTCCATACCTATAGGGCGTGTCATTATGTATATAATTTAATGTATAATTTTATTGTTAAATGTTATTGTTATCTCTTTTTATATGTATACTGTGCATAATTTGTAACCCTTTATTTTTTTGGTAGTTTAAGCATTTGAAAAAGAAACTTGGTTTCTTTTCCCTTGTTTGGGGGAAGCCAGTGTCGTGGGACAGTATTGGAATTTTCCTGTCGCCACTTCACTTCTAGAAAGTATTACCCCCCCCCCTCTCTCTTTGGGAACGGTTGACATTCCTTGGCTATGAGTAAGAGACCAGCTGCAGTGGTGAGAAAATGGCAAAGGACGCTATCTTATTTTTAAATAAAATGGACACCTGCAAGAGGGCTAGAGCCCCCCAATTTTTAGCCAACCCTTTGGAAGGGGCCAAATCCAGTGATTCGAGGGAGCCCGGCCGCGTCACTGAATTTATGGGTTTTCGAACCTATAGCGGCCAAGCGTCAGCTATGGAGCCCGGCCAGGGGGCTGTCCGAGACCCCGACTAGGAGAAGGAGAGCGGAGAGAGAAGTCAGTTGGTAATTTTCAGAGTTTAGACTGGGTCGTCTAATAACCGACGGATGAGTGCCACCTCGATGCCGTCCTGCCGTACCTAAAAGGGGTAAGTCCTTTTGTCCTCTCCCACTGCAGACTGAGTATCAGAGAATATATATTATTTAATAAGGAAGTTAACTGCCTAACTTGAGGGCTATTATGATATTTAATTTAACTAGAGAGGGGGAAATGATCAGATCGATCATTATCCAATACCTACTTAGCGAATGTAAATATGTTCTATGTAATTAAGATGACATTTTGTGGTTTTTTAAATTTTAAGTAACAAGTTTTGAATATAAGTATTTTAAAATAAAAGCTTTATTAACTTTTAATTAGTATTTATTGTGTGTTCTCGTGATGCATTTTCTAATTAATCAGAACCTGGAGATATGCTCGGTAATCGAGCAAGTGGCGTGCAGAAGTACGATTAACGGCCAATGTGTAATTGTAAGATTTCAGCGGAGCCACGCCACAATATCTATCTTTCCTAAAAATTCTACTTTCAATAATATCTTTTTTATCCCTGCTTATTTTCCGCAGGAGGGAAAAGCAGGGATTTTTCTTAGCCCACGGAATCCAAAAACAGAATTCCTTGACCATGATCTCGCTTCCGTGCCAAAATAAAGTTTAAATCATGGTTTATTTCATCGTCTTACCCTATTATTTTTCTATAAATGTACCAATTTTCATATTTTTGTATGCCATAGTTTTTACGGTACGAGACAGAGAAATCGCTAGACATGCCGATACGAAAAAAAAAGTTCGCTTCAGAAGTGTATCATAAAAAGTAAAATATCTCAAAAACTACATTGAAATTAAGCAAAAGACTCCGACCTGCAAAAATTCACTCATGTAGGTACCTGCTTGCAAAAATTTGTGATCTTGCTATTGCTAGTCTATCCTGGACGCGAACTCGCAGCTCAAATATTTTGTCTTTCACATTAAATATTTCTTAAACTACAAAATGAACGCTGAAATAAAACGGTTTATTTCAGCGTCTTCCCCAAAGCTTTTTCTACAAGTGAACAAAATTTTATATTTTCATATGCAACAGTTTTTACGGTACGAAGCAAAGAATCTCGAGAAATGAGGAATTTTGTCAAATAGCGGCGTCGGCGTTAGCTACTTTTTACTTTCCTTATATACATAATGTATAAGGAAAGTATTGTGACTGAGTCGAAAATTCGAATTCGAGTTTTCGACGGGAGAGCACGTTTCAAGCATCCCTGATCACGAATCAAACATTTTTGAGGCTATGTCTGTCTGTCTGTGTGTGTGTGCGTGTGAAAGTATGTGTGTGTGAAAGTGAGTCTGTGGAGACGATATCTCACGAACGAAAGGAGAGATTCGAATGAAATTTAGTGCAAAAATCACACTCCGGGAATACTGGAAGCCTGTTGTTTTTAAACGTAATCGAATGTTCAGAACCCCCCTAAATATTTGAGTGAAATCTTGAAAAAATCATCAAAAAATCAAAACCTTTAATATAGTTACGCAAATAGACATTTCTTATGTAATTTCTCCTTAGAAAACGATTGACATAAACTTAGAACGCTAGCATGAACCGTTCTCGAGATATTGCACATTTTTTAAATACATTTATCAAAAAGTCCCTCAAATTAAGAAAAAAATTATTAACTGTTGAGAAACATGTTCACTTTTCATATGTAATATCATGCGGTAAATTTTGTGACATCATTCTTGTGGATCTAGCTCGTTCCATTCATGAGAAAAGATACTTTGAGTAATACTTTTGTATTCGAACACCAATAGTCACTTATCTGCTGTAAGAATAAGTTATTTCTCCTTTTATAACGCTTGGCGAGATTTCGTGACGAATTTGGCTGAATATCGCCAACTTATCGACTTTTTTAAATGTTGCCAAATTCTCGAAAATCTCGCCAAATGGATAAAAATGACGTTGAATCAATGAAAATGACGACTAATTGGTGAAAATTCAATATCTTAGAAAGAATATAAGTATCTACTGTAAGAAAAACCTATTTTTTTACTGTAAAAGTAGTAAATTCATTGCATTGTATAAGGAAAGTCATGTGTTGCCCACATCAGATTTTTTT
Organism: Amaurobius ferox; assembly: GCA_951213105.1. Lineage (NCBI taxonomy): Eukaryota > Metazoa > Arthropoda > Arachnida > Araneae > Amaurobiidae > Amaurobius > Amaurobius ferox. The sequence goes on along the minus strand of OX578155.1, from coordinate 78,351,954 downwards.
TAATATAGAGAGACATCATTATAACCAGGTCTCACTGTTATATAGATAATTAGCTTTGACTTTTCAAAGGTTTTTTGTATATATATTCTCTTAGATTTACACATTGCAACGTCAGAAACACAAGAGACATTAAATATCATTAAGCTGTGAATCAATTGACGAGCAAAAATTATTGATTAATAGATTAGGAACATCTGGCAATAAGCTGTGGATGTGAAGTAAGATGAAAATGCAATGGATGAAAAAAGTAAACGTCTGCTTGACAGGAGTGTGTATTTAAGCTCCAAACATAGAGAGTGAATAATCTTGATGATAAAATTTAAATTTGGTTTCATTGTATACATTAATTACATGATATACATAAAATTTTTCTATTAAAATGTAAGTTTTCTTAGATGAAGTTGAACACAACTTATGAAACTTATTAAAAAAAAATGTGTACAACATATGAGTTTCCTTATATAATGCAATGAATTTTACACTTTTACAATAAAAAATAGGTTTTTCTTATAGTAGGCATTTATATTCTTTCCAAGATATTGATTTTTCGTCATTTTCATTGATTTAGTGTCATTTTTATCCATTTGGCGAGATTTTCGTTAATTTAGCAATATTTAAAAAAGTTGCCAAGTTGGCGACATTCTGCTAAATTCGACGCTGAAATCTCGCCAAGCGTTATGGACGGAGAAATAAGTTATTCTTATAACAGATAAATAACTATTGGCTTTCAAATACAAAAGTATTACTCAAAGAATCTTTTCTCATGAATGGAACGAGCTAGATCCACGAGAATGATGTCACCAAATTTAACGCATGATACTACATATGAAAAGTGAACATGTTTCTCAACAGTTAATATATTTTTTTTAATTTATGGGATTTTTTGATAAATTTATTTAAAAAATGTGCAATATCTCGAGAACGGTTCGTGCTAGCATTCTAAAGTTTAGGTCAATCGTTGAATAAGGAAAAATTACATAAAAAATGTCTATTTGCGTAACTTCATTAAAGGTTTTGATTTTTTGATGATTTTTTTCAAAATTTCACTCGAAAATTTAGGGGGATTCTGAGCATTCGTTTACGTTTAAAAGCAATCCCAAGCTTCCAGTATTCACGGATTGTGATTTTTGCACCAAATTTCATTTGAATCGCTCTATTCGTTCGTGAGACATCGTTTCCAAAGTATCCCTGACACACACAAACACACATGCTTTCACACACACACAGACATCGCTTCAAAAATGTTCGATTCGTGAGCAGGGATGCTTGAAACGTGCTCTCTCGTTGAAGACTCGAATTCGAATTTCCGACTCTGTCACAATACTTTCCTTATACATTATGTATATAAGGAAAGTAATAAGCCGAGTTATTTAATACATGAGAATTTAAAATTTAAGTTATGGTATTGCAAATATGTAATGTTTAAATGTGTAGACATTTCCCCCCAGAAAATGCTTCTGTAAATTAGTTTTAAAATAAGTAATTTGTGATCATAAAGTTGCTGGTATCAGAGTCCTCTATAGACCTAACTAGTAGCAAAATCTAAGTCAATATGTAGGCATATTCTTTGAAATACACTAAAGGAGTATTCTTTGAAGAAACACAGATATAAAAATTTGTGTTTCAAAAGAAGTCATCAGAAAAATTCATCTGTGGCCACTTTAAATTATTTATTATATTATCGTGAATAACGAGTATTAATCTAAGATAAAAAAACGCGTTGTGCAAAGTTTGGGAAAAACTTCAGCAGCGTATTTAGGCACAAATAAAATAATAATACGGCATACAGCTGTTTCGGGGATATGCTGGATCCCCTTCTTCAGTGCCAGAGAGCCAGTCAGAAATCAGAATGATGAACCGTCCAGCTAATCCGAAACTAGAAATAACACATAAGATTGTCGTACGCCTAAACATAACAGGTATTCCGTCAAGACGAGACAAATCAGGAACAAGAATACACGAGACTCAACAAGACGAAAAATAAGTTGAAAGGACAAATAAGAATCACATAGATAAAGAAATGGAAGAAAGAATGTAGAAAAATTTACAGGGCGCTCTACCAGACCCCAAACAAGAAAAGAGAACTGAATATCAAGTCAGTAACCAAGAGAACTCTTTATTACTGACTTTGTCAGTAGAGTCAGTAATCAAGAAAAGATTACTGACTCTACTGAAATTACTAGAGTCAGTAATTTTGTCTTACTAGATTCAAACTAAATTACTGACTCTGGTAATTTAGTCTTTAACTAAAATACTAGAATTTTTCTGGATATGGAAGGCTTGCTTCAAAGAAGATCATGAATCTTTGATTCGCTTGTCCCTTCTAAGGGTGGTTATCCAAGACAATCGCAGCCATATTGCTGACATTCAAAAAGAGTTGGTTAAACTTCATTTGAAATGTCTATTTATCACCCAAATTTTTCTACATTTTGAGCATAATGCTTGATATAGGGTGGTAAATGCTTATGCTTTACGCAAGGCTACTTTGGATAAAAAAAAATTTGAAGCTTTGTCAACATATAACTCCTAACAGTTACCCTATATCTTTCTGGTAGGTCGGACTGTCTGGGTCTCAACAACAACAACAACATATCACTCCTTGATCTATCAATGGTATCCCTGTTATTAATGAAAATTCTGTAGTTGATTTATCTAAGATTCCCCGTAACAAAATTTAAATTAATATCCTAAAACTAAATAACAATTTCGCTGTTACTCCTACCATCCCTTTTGGAAAAGCTTCCAAATTCAGAGCTTTATTTATCACCCAAAAGGATGTTACTAGACACCACTGTCAAATTCAATGATAAATTTTCAAAATCAAATATTAGCAAATCTGAAAAAGATAGATTCAATGCATTATGCAACAATCCTGCTGTAGCAATCACTAATACTGTCAAGGCTGGTCAGATTGTTGTTTAGAATAAAAATATGTATGTTAAAAAATTTGAAGATCTGTCAATGGAGATTCGTATTGTACTCACTATTCGTAAGGAACCTAGTAATTCTGATTTAAACAAGATTAGACAAGTCGTTAAATCTTCGCATGTCATTCCTGAAAATTATAAAAAGTCCCTGATTCCGTCTATGGCCAATTATGCTAGATTGCACGCTTTCCCTAAAGTTCATAAAGAAGATGTTCCTTTAGACTATTGTATCTAATATTGGTGCGACTTCCTGTAAATTAGTCAATTATTTGATTTCTAGGTTCTCTCCTCTACTTTGTAATAATAGAAATATCTGTCAAAATTCCGCCCAATTTGTACAGAAAATTCGCAACTTAAACTCTCGTGGTTTGACTATGGTATCCTTTAATGTAAAGTCGTTATCTATCAATGTTCCTACTGAAGGTGCATTTTTTTATCTCAGGAAAATATTGTATGAATTCCATTTTTTGAAATTGATGATTTTGCTTCACTTACCAGCACTTGTTTATAACAAAATTACCTTGTCTTTCATAATAAATTATACAGCATATTTGATGGCTTGGCTATGGGTAATCCACTCAATCTATTTTCTGTATGGATTATTTTAAAGTGAAGTTCTTTTAAATTATCCAGTTACTTTCTTATATACATATAATGTATAAGGAAAGTATTGTGACGAGGTCGAAAATTCGAATTCGAGTTTTCGACGGGAGAGCACGTTTCAAGCATCCCTGATCATGAATCAAACATTTCTGAGGTGATGTCTGTGTTTGCGTGTGTGTGTGTGAAAGTATGTGTGTGTGTGTGAAAGTATGTGTGTGTGTGTGTGTCAGTGAGTCTGTGGAGACGATAACTGACGAACGAATGGACCGATTCGAACAAAATTTTGTACAAATATCACAATCCATAAACACTGGAAGCCTATTGTTTTTAAACGTAATCGAATGTTCAAAATCCCCTAAATTTTCGAGTGAAATTTTGAAAAAATCGACAAAAAATCAAAACCGCTAATAAAGTTATGCAAATAGGCATTTCTTATGTAATTTTTCATTAGAAAACGATTAACATAAATTTTAGAACGCTAACATGAACCGTTCTCGAGATATTGCACATTTTTCAAAAAAATTATCAAAAAGTCATATAAAATAAAATAAATATATTTCCTATTGAGAAACATGTTCACTTTTCATATGTAATACCATGCGATAAATTTGGTGACATCATTCTAGTGGATCTAGCTCGTTCCATTCATGAGAAAAGATACTTCGTGTAATACTTTTTTATTTGAACGCCAATATTCATTTATCTGCTATAAGACTAACTTATTTCTCCATCAGTAAAGCTTGGTGAGATTTTGGCGACGAATTTGGCGGAATGTCACCAATTTGGCGACATTTTGAAATGTTGTCAAATTAACGAAAATCTCGCCAAATGGATTAAAATGACGCTAAATCAATGAAAATTGCGACTAATTGTCGAAAATTCAATATCTTGGAAAGAATATAAGTATTTACTATAAGAAAAACCTATTTTTTCATTGCATTATATAAGGAAAGTCATGTGTTGCCCACATCAGATTTTTACTTTCCTTATATACATAATGTATAAGGAAAGTATTGTGACGGGGTCGAAAATTCGAATTCGAGTTTTCGACGGGAGAGCACGTTTCAAGCATCCCTGATCACGAATCAAACATTTTTGAAGTGATGTCTGTGTGTGTGTATGTGTGTGTGTGTGTGTGTGTGAAAGTATGTGTGTGTGTCAGTGAGTCTGTGGAGACGCTAACTGACGAACGAATGGACCGATTCGAACCAAATTTGGTACAAAAATCACAATCCGTAAACACTGGAAGCCTATTGTTTTTATATGGAATCGAATGTTCAGAACCCCCCTAAATTTTCGAATGAAATTTTGAAAAAATCGTCAAAAAATCAAATCCGCTAATAAAGTTACGCAAATAGACATTTTCATTAGGAAACGATTGGCATAAATTTTAGAACGTTAACATGGACCGTTCTCGAGATATTGTACATTTTTCAAAAAAATTATGAAAAAGTCACATAAAAAAAAAAAATTCCTATTGAGAAACATGTTCACTTTTCATATGTAATACTATGCGATAAATTGAATGACATCATTCTCGTGGATCTAGCTCGTTCCATTCATGAAAAAATATTCTTTGAATAATACTTTTGTATTTGAACGCCAATAGTCATTTATCTGCTGTAAGAATAACTTTTTTCTTAGTGCATAACGCTTGGCGAGATTTTGGCGACGAATTTGGCGGAATGTCGCCAACTTGGCGACTTTTTTGAAATGTTGCCAAATTAATGAAAATATCGCCAAATGGATAAAAATGATGCTAAATCAATGAAAATGACGACTAATTGTAGGAAATTCAATATCTTGGAAAGAATATTAGTATCTACTATAAGAAAATCCTATTTTTTTACTGTAAAAGTAGTAAATTTATTACATTATATAAGGAAAGTCATGTGTTGCCCATATCAGATTTTTTGTTTTTATACTTGTTATGTTGATAACAGTTCTGCTCTTCAGGATCATTCTTCTAATGATGTTGACTGTATTTGTGATACTTTGATTTCCAGTGATCATTGTATTTAATTTACATATGAAATGGAAAAGGACAATCGTCTTGCGATTTTGGTATCTTAATTATCCGTACTGATGATGAATTATTCATTACAGTATTTCGGTCTTTCGGTCTCTCTACCTTTACGTAAAAATTCCCGCTATGGGCTTAATAAGAAAGTTGCTGCTTTCAATAAATTTGTCGATCTTGCTTGCCTGTTCTGCTATGGATTTGCTCAATTTTGAGATCGACTATTTAAAAGCTGTTGCTGTCGATCGTGGTTTTTCGTCCAATATTGTTGAAAGGGTTTATAAAGATTTTCAAAACCTTCCTCTAAACTTGCTTCTGAAAAATATTTCAACAGTACTATCATTGAACCTATTTCTCCATATTTTATCACCATGTCTGTTCCGTAAATGGGCACAGATAACTCAAACCGCAATACATGATCTAATTCTTGGCATGAATCAACGCTGTCTGGTATGTGTTTTCACCAGAGACCATCATATTTCCTATTGACAGACCTCCATCAATGAATTGTTTTTGCCACCTAAAATCCTGTGTTTTTGTTTATCTCTATTATTACTTTCCCTATATATATAATGTATAAAGAAAGTATTGTGACCGACGGGAGAGCACGTTTCAAACATCCCCAATTACGAATCGAATATTTTTGAAGAGATGTCTGTGTGTGTGTGTGTCAGTGCGTCTTTGGAGACGATATCTTACGAACAAATGGAGCGATTCAAATGAAATTTGGTACAAAAATCACAATCCGTGAATACTAGAAGTCTATTGTTTTAAAACACAATCGAATGTTCAGAACCTCTCTAAATTTTCGAATTAAATTTTGAAAAAATCGTCAAAACATCAAAACCTTTATTACAGTTACGCAAATAGACATTTCTTATGTAATTTTTCCTTAGAAAACGATTGACATAAACTTTAGAACGCTAGCATGAGATATTGCACATTTTTCAAATCAGTCCTTCCGAGAGGTTGGTGGTAGGGGAAGGAGGGTACGGTCCCTGTGGATGCCTTCCCCACTGGGTTCCGGTCTAAATTGGGTGGCACTTCCCGACCGTCCAAACAGTTACCTTACACCTTTCTGGTAGGTCGGACGGTCTGGGTTTCAACAACAACAACATTTTTCAAATCAATTTATGAAAAAATTCCATAAATAAAAAAAAATATTAACTGTTAAGAAACATGTTCACTTTCATATGTAATATCATGCGATAAATTGGGTGATATCATTCTCGTGTATCTAACTCGTTCCATTCACGAGAAAATATACTTTGAGTAATACTTTTTTATTTGAACGCCAGTAGTAATTTATCCGCTGTTAGAATAACTTATTCCTCTGTCCATAACGCTTGGCGAGATTTTGGTGACAAATTTAGCGGAATTTCGCCAACTTAACGACATTTTTAAATGTTGCCAAATTAACGAAAATCTCGCCAAATGGATAAAAATGACGACTAATTGAAGAAAATTCAATATCTTGGAAAGAATATAAGTTTCTGCTATATGAATAACATTTTATTTAACTGTAAAAGTAGTAAATTTATTGCATTATATCAGGAAAGTCATGTGTTGTCCACATCAGATTTTTTTATTTGGACATTAGATTTATTATACTAATCTATTAATTTTGTTTATTTATAAATACATACAATATATATATAATTTATGATGCTTCAAAATATTGAGGACAACCAATTCTTAACTAAATCTGTTTTAAATATTTTACAGATATATTATAAAATAAAATACTATAAAATTATATAATACGCCATGTTACAAATTTTTTCACTATGTATTGATGACTTTTTTGCATTTCACCATGTTAGTTGTTGTTATCCAGACCGTCCGACCTACCAGAAAGGTGTAAGGTAACCATGTTAGTGGAAGACCCAGACCGTCCGACTCGTCCAGAGGACTTAGAGTAACTAGTTGGACGGCCGGGAAGGGGTAACCATGTTAGTGTCATACCTCATGATTTGTGAAAGTTTCAATGCGTTCGAACAAATGCTCTTCTTTTTATCCGCTTTTATCACATAACTTTGCTTAGGTTTGGGACATGAGTGTATTATATAAAATAAATATCTATAAGGACTCTACCACAGACAACTCCTTGATACCACCCACTGAGAGACATTTTGTCTGCTTCTTCGGGCTGGAAATCGATGCGTTGCTGGAAATCGATGCTTCTAAATCGATGCGTTGGCCAAATAATCGCTATTAAATATTGCATGACCTTAAAGTTGTCATGCGTTTTAAAAAGAATTTAAATGTAGACCAAATGTCAAATCATCAGCCGGGTTCGTCGATTGGCGAAGTCTTCTGACCAATGCATTTGGACCTCATTGTGCTCAATTTATGATCCTGATTGTATGCCATTAGTTGAATGATCAAAAGTTTTGAAATTCCTGAGAGAGACAAGAGCTAATGTTAATTAAACATTAATAATTAATTAGATGGAAGTTAGATTTTAAAGAATAAAAGTTTCAGAGAAAAGATCTGAACAAATTTAATAAAAATTAAAAAAAAAAATTGGTTATTTAGAAATTTCAAATTATGATCTGTTAGGAAAATTAAGAACAAAATAAGGTTTAATAATTTGAGTTAAGTTAGGTTAAGGACTAACCTGGGTCTTTTCCGGTTACAGGGAGCCCTGTGGTCATAATCCGGAAGGGTGAAAATGAGTTGAGTAGGTGTATGTTGTTAAAGAATTTAACAATTTAATTTAACAAGAATTTAACAATTTAATTTAAAAAATTTAACAATTTAATTTTTCTTTCAAACATAAATTTAAATGGTAGTGATTTTTAAAATCCTTCCTGATTGTAACGTTCCTGATAGTTGTCAGAATCCTGTTCTGTTTAGTTCCACATTCACAATCAGAGTTTTACAAGCGTATTCCCCAGATGGGTGCAGCATAGAGACGGATGGATCTAAGAATTGATTTGTAAAGGGTCATATTATTTCAAATACTGAAATCTGGAGTTTTAAATAGAGGGGGGGGGGAGCAGCTATAGGCGATCCAAGCTTTGTTTAATGTTTCAAGCTGATAGAGTTTCCATAGGAGATGATGATGTAATATTGCTCCCAAATATTTGACTTGGCTGTTATAGTAAATGAGATGGCCATAAATATTTAATACATAAGGTGGGAGGTTCTTTTTTGGTGAGAAAAACGCACTGCGGAATTTAGTGGGGTTGATATGTAGTCTGGTGGCTTAAGAAATCATATGACTTACCTTAGCATTAGTCATAAGAGTTTTAAAATCAACATTTTAATGTAAAATTTGTTACACCAAAAATATTTAAAATTTATTATATACATAAACATATGTTTATTTTTCTGAAAGTTACGAAGAAAATATACTTTTGATACTTTCATTTTATTTGTTAACTTATTTACTATAAAATCTATTCCATAGATAGCTTTACACACGGGTTTTTAACTATCTGGTATTGACAGAACAATACAACGATTTGAAATATGGATCTTCATCAAAAACCTAGAGTTTCGCAGTGATTTTATCGCATTCTTCGTCGGTACCCATGATCTTGCATCATTGTTTAAAGCTTAATTAAAACTTTTTTTTACATTTATAAGCATTATCAGTATCTGTATTTCTGCCTGTTTTTCCAGAGATAAAAAAAATATTATGTATGATAAAACACGTCTAAAATATTGTAAATATTATTCAATCAAAGACTACAAGTATTTGTAAACTGTATTTAAAATACCATCTTGACGTACAGGGAAATTTTTGATAGCGCCTTCAGACATCATAATGCCCATCATTAGTGGCAATATTAAAGAATTGACAGACGAGTTGGGTTGTACAAAACTGATGTCTGTCGATTCGGGTTGTATAAAGCTCATGTTTTTCGATTCCGGTTGTATAAAGCTCATGTTTTTCGATTCCTGTTGTTTAAGGCTCATGTTTTTCGATTCCGGTTGTATAAAGCTCATGTTTTTCGATTCCGGTTGTATAAAGCTTTTTTTTTCGATTCCGGTTGTATAAAACTCCTGTCTGTCAATTCCTTAATATTGCCACTGATTATGGACATTATGATGTCTGAAAGAGCTGTGGTATATTAAAATTTTTCCTGTGTGTCAAGATGGTGTTTAAAAAAACAGTTTATAAATATTTGTAGTCTTTGATTGGAAACATTAATTGATTGTGAAATCGGTTGCTCCTTTGACGAGTTATTCAGCCTACAATTAACGAACGTGCGACTAGTTCTGGGATTTGAATAAAGAAGTATATGGTTGAAAATCCAAAAATACATAAAAAAAATAAACGTGGATATTGCAGTGTTTGATATTCGATATTCTGCATTGCAATCTGATGTGGGCAACACATGACTTTCCTTATATAATACAATGAATTTACTACTTTTACAGTTACAAAAAAAGGTTATTCTTATAGTTCTTACTTATATTCTTTCCAAGATATTGAATTTTCTTCAATTAGTCGTCATTTTTATTGATTTAGCGTCATTTTTATCCATTTGGTGAGATTTTCGTTAATTTGGCAACATTTAAAAATGTCGCCAAGTTGGCGACATTCCGCCAAATTCGTCGCCAAAATCTCGCCAAGCGTTATGGGCGGAGAAATAAGTTATTCTTATAGCAGATAAATGACAATTGGCGTTCGAATACAAAAGTATTACTCAAAGTATCTTTTTTCATGAATGGAACGAACTAGATCCGCTAAAATGATGTCACAAAATTTATCGTATGATATTAGATATGAAAAGTGAACATATTTCTTAACAGTTAATATTTTTTTTTATTTATGGGATTTTTTATAAATTTATTTGAAAAATGTGCAATGTCTCGAGAACGGTTCATGCTAGCGTTCTAAAGTTAATGTCAATCGTTTTCTGAGGAAAAATTACATAAGAAATGTCTATTTGCGTAACTTTATTAAAGGTTTTTATTTTTTGATGATTTTTTCAAAATTTCACTCGAAAATTTAGAGGGGTTCTGAATTGTATTTTAAAACAACATGCTTTCAGCATTCACGGATTGTGATTTTTGTACCAAGTTTCATTCTAATCGTTCCATTCACTCGTGAGATATCGTCTCCACAGACTCACTGACACGCACACACACATACTTTCACACATACACACACACACACAGACATCCCTTCAAAAAGGTTCGATTCGTGATCAGGGATGCTTGAAACGTGCTCTCCCGTCAAAAACTCGAATTCGACGGAAATATTTTATTTTTATTTTTTATAACTTTTTGATAATTTTTTGAAAAATGTGTAATATCTCGAGAACGGTTCATGTTAGCGTTCTAAAATTTATGTTAATCGTTTTTTAATGAAAATTTACATAAGAAATATCTATTTGCGTAATTTTATTAACGGTTTTGATTTTCTTACGATTTTTTCAAAATTTCACTCGAAAATTTAGGGGGGGGTTCTGAACATTCGATTGCGTATAAAAACAATAGGCTTCCAGTGTTTACGGATTGTGATTTTTGTACCAAATTTCGTTCGAATCTGTCCATTCCACAGACTCACTGACACACACACACTCACACACACACACACAAACATACTTTCACACACACACACACATACTTTCACACACACACACAGACATCACTTCAAAAATGTTTGATTCGTGATCAGGGATGCTTTAAACGTGCTCACCCGTCGAAACCTCGAATTCGAATTTTCGACCCCGCCACAATACTTTCCTTATACGTTATGTATATAAGGAAAGTAAAAATTGTAAGCTCTCGAATTCGTGTCCATAGGTGTATTTTTTATTTCGTCTTCTTTTCTAATATAGATATTGGCAAAGGCAAATAAATAATATTTATGTAGGACTTATAGTACGAGACCATATGTGAGCTTGATGTCAACAATACAGCTACATGTAGGATTCTACAGATACAAATAAGCTATTGTTGAAAAGCAATATGATAGATAGAAATTAATAATAAAATGTAAATAAATATCACTTTTAGCATAATTTATAATTACTAATAGCGGGTACATCAAGAAGTGAACGGGAGTCATTAATTAGTGGATGAGGGCCATTACCTTGAATGTTACACATCCCTAGTTAGATTATTAGTTTTTCATGCTATTTTATGTCAATTTTTTTTCTATTTGCGTTTTACATATTTCTATTTTCATTTTACATTTTTCTTCTTTATAGTTCTATTTTTAAGTAGTTCAAATTTTAACTCACTAGACAATTTACCATTAACTGGTCAACTGGTCTTGTTACGGCAATAGTCTTAGGTCAACTCACCCCGGATTTATCACCAGATGGTTTCATGGACCGTTTACCCATGGTGACAAATCTAAACGGATATGTGCAGCCTCAACATTTGAGGAGATTGTATGTGAGCTTCAACAGTAACAGTTCTTTAAACATACAGTGGATAAGACACAGTGTAATCGGTAATTGCTTTCCTTGTATACATAATGTATAAGGAAAATATTGTGACGGGGTCGAAAATTCGAATTCGATGGGAGAGCACTTTTCAAGCATCCCTGATCACGAATCGAGCATTTTTAAAGTGATGTCTGTCTGTGTGTGTGTGTGTGTGTGTGTGAAAGTATGTGTGTGTGCGTGTGTGTGTCAGTGAGTCTGGAGACGATATCTCACGAACGAATTGAGCGATTCGAATGAAATTTAGTACAAAAATCACAATCCGCAAACACTGGAAGCCTATTGTTTTTATACGCTATCGAACGTTCAGAACCTCTAAAATTTTTGAGTGAAATTTTGAAAAAATCGTCAAAAAATCAAAACTTCTAATAAAGTTACGCAAATAAGCATTTCTTATGTAATTTTTTCTTAGAAAACGATTGACATAAACTTTAGAACGCTAGCATGAACCGTTCTCGAGATATTGCACATTTTCCAAATAAATTTATCAAAAAATCCCATAAATTAAAAAAAAAATAACTGTTTAGAAACATGCTCACTTTTCATAATTAATATTATGCGATAAATTTGGTCACATCATTGTCGTGGATCTAGCTCATTCCATTCATGAGAAAAGATACTTTGAGTAATACTTTTGTGTTTGAACGCCAATAGTCATTTATCTGCTATAAGAATAACTTATTTCTCCGTCTATAAAACTTGGCGAGATTTTGACAACTTATTTTGTGGAATGTCGCCAACTTGGCGACTTTTTCAAGGTTGCCAAATTAACGAAATTCTCGCTAAAAGAGTAAAAATGACGACTGATTGTCGAAAATTCAATATGTTGGAAAGAATATAAGTATCTCCTATAAGAAAAACCTATGTTTACTTTCCTTATATACATAATGCATAAGGAAAGTATTGTGACGGGGTCGAAAATTCGAATTCGAATTTTCGACGGGAGAGCACGTTTCAAGCATCCCTGATGACGAATCAAACATTTTTGAAGTAATGTGTGTGTGTGAAAGTATGTGTGTGTGTGTGTGAGTGTGTGTTTGTCAGTGAGTCTGTGGAGACGATAATTGACGAACGAATAGACCGATTCGAACGAAATTTGGTACAAAAATCACAATCCGTGAACACTGGAAGCCTATTGTTTTTAAATGTAATCGAATGTTCAGAACCCCCTAAATTTTTGAGTGAAATTTTGAAAAAATCGTCAAAAAATCGAAACCGCTAATAAAGTTACGCAAATAGATATTTCTTATGTAATGTTTCATTAGAAAACTATTAACATAAATGTTAGAACGCTAAGATGAGTCGTTCTCGAGATATTGCACATTTTTCAAAAAAATTATCCAAAAGTCATATAAAATAAAAAAATATATTTCCTATTGAGAAACATGTTCACTTTTCATATGTAATACCATGCGATACATTTGGTGACATCATTCTCGTGAATCTAGCTCGTTCCATTCATGAGAAAAGATACTTCGAGTAATACTTTTGTACTTGAACGCCAATAGTCATTTATCTGCTATAAGAATAACTTATTTCTCCTTCAGTAAAGCTTGGCGAGATTTTGGCGACGAATTTGGCGGAATGTCACCATCTTGGCGACTTTTTGAAATGTTGTCAAATTAATGAAAATCTCGCCAAATGGATTAAAATGACGCTAAATCTAAGAAAATGACGACTAATTTTCGAAAATTCAATATCTTGGAAAGTATCTACTATAAGAAAAACCTATTTTTTTACTGTAAAAGTAGTAAATTCATTGCATTATATAAGGAAAGTCATGTGTTGCCCACATCAGATTTTTTTTATTTGGAAACTATGAATAATTAATACAGATATTGACAACTATCGACGAATGGTAATGATATGGAATTCAAGGAGTATTAGTGGTAGAACAATAGTCATTATGTATTTGACTATGGGTTGCTGATTATGTATAAATACATCAAATACCGTTGTGTACAAAGAAAATTGAAATGCAATCATTTTTATACTTACCAGTAGCGGGAACTCCAATCAAAACAGGTAGACTCTGGGCCCACTCCACATATGCCCACGCCCGACTGAAGCTCTTTGCCCTAATTTTCTCAAACACCAGCATCTTCAAAGAGTAATGCAGGCCACCACATGGAACCCCAAACATCCATGTGAAAAGAACAAAGCCACTATAGTCCTGGGCAGTGGTGATAGACAAAAAGCTGAGCCCTACAGCCACCATGGCAGCCTGGCAAAGGTATTGTCGACCAACTATGCAGTCTGCGTTCTTCCTCACCAGCAGAAGACCGAATAGTCCACAACCAATCATGAAAGCGCATCCCAAGTGAAGTTGAAGTTGAAGTATGGATTCCTCTTCAAATCCGAGGGAAGTCACGAGGGGTACCTGAGGAAATAATTAATGTTATTTTATAAATTATTTATACGTTGTTTTTAAATTCTTTATACGCATGCATATTCAAACATGCATACTTAAAAAATTCCGATTGAAATTCAGGATGTTGCGAGTTACAATGATGTAGTTATTACATTTCGGGCATATTTTATTAAGATGGGGCGACTACCCCTTTCTGGCTTCGCTAAGCCCCGGCAGCATGGAACTGCGCCCCATGATCATACTCGACTACTACTGCTTAGAAATATTTTAATAGGAAAATGCATCCTCCAGCAATGACAGTGCATGTTCAGCAAATCCAGTTGCTTTGTCTGATGGCCTACGCAGACATAAAAGAGTTGAAATGGGTTCAGGAAGTCTTGAAGCGTATCATCTGTCAAAATGTTGAAATCGAAAATATTCTTTAAAAAAATATTTTCTTTATATAGTAGTATAAGAAAGTGATAAAAATGCACACCCTATAATCCAAAGAAAGTAATGCAATGGACCTATTTTTAAAATATTTTATTATTTTTATATTTTCTGTCTGCTCAACTTCTTTGATGGCATTTCTAACATACGTCTTACGTTCTAAAGATCTGATCAAAATACCTCAATCGACAAAGAAACCCACTAACCTGTTATATGACATTTTACTTATCTCTTCCGTAGACTTGGTATACAGGGTGTCCCATAGAAAGTAAACAGTGGAATAATTTTTGAACCGTTGGTTGTAAACCCATAGTTCCAATTGAGAAAATGCTTTACATAAGGTAGACAGTTATGAAATAGTAATTCAAATGTTGTACCATATTTTTGTAAAAAGTGAAGATAATTTACTTTTTATATAGCTCCTCTATCGAAAAAGTCAAATTACAAAAATGTTACCCATGCCGTATTTAGTTTAACTGAAAAAAATTTGGCTGTAATACGATTCAATTTGACATATGTAGTTGCACTAATTAAAATTTTTATTGGGGAATATGGGGACGCCCACAAATCAGCTTCGCTTACAAATAGTTATTAAAACTTTTACCACTTCGTTAAATTTATTTTATGCAGATGTCATTATTATGTCGATACATATTTCATATTTAAGCATTTAAGTAACTATGCTACTTATCTAGATTTAAAAATGGCGCTGTTCAGTAATGCCGAACTTATGAGATGATTTTGATTTCCGATCTCCAAGAGGTACACTGAGGAAATACACTCTATAACAAAAAAAAAATCGACGCACCAAGAAGGAGTTATCCGACTGTGATAAAAATTGGTGGATGGGAAGAACATAGATGGAAAAAGAAACGATTAAAATTTCAGAACAATTTAATGATTTAGAGATTGACCGTATACAAAGGGAGGAAGTCAAAAAGGAGTTGGTCCACCTCTGGCCTGAATGCAAGATGCCACCCGACGTGGCATAGACAGATAAAGTTCACGGATGGTGTCCTGCGGAAGGTCTTGCTAAATTGTCTCCGACTGTCGGGCTAAATCGTCAACATTCCGGGATGGTTGTAATCCCCTTCTCATAACGTCCCAAATGTGCTCTATGGGAGAGAGATCAGGAGACCTAGCTGGCCAAGGAAGTGTTGGGCAAGCTTGAAGACAATTCATAGCAACACGTGCCGTGTGCGGCAGGGCATTATCTTGTTGAAAAGTAAGTCCGGAGTATCGCAAAAAGAACGGTAACACAACCGGTCGTAGAATGTTGTCTACGTACCGCTGCGCTGTCAGTGTGCCAGAAATAACTACCAAAGGTGTTCGGTTATCAAATGAGATGGCACCCCAGACCATACCCACCTACAGATATACACCTGCTGAATGCCCAGTTCCGATGCGCTGGAACTCCCACTATTTATTCATTGGACACCAAATTTTATTCATTTGCATGTTCGCTCAAAATGTCTTTGCATACGGAATTTCATTACAATAGGACAACTCCTTCTTGGTGCGTTGATTTTTTTGTTATAGAGTATACTATCGTGGTTTCCGTAAAGCCGGTATCCTTCTAGAGTTGCAATTTTGCTGCTGGTATGTCGATTGCAATCAATAGGTTCATTTCATCATTGATATGGCTCAGGAAGACAACGATTACTAACGGAAAATGTTTAAAAATATATTTTAGCCTATTTTTGTCTTATCTCTATGCGACTGTCCGTAAGTAAGGAACAACATCTTTCTAGTTTTACACGAACCCGCCATCTGCTGTTCCGCATGCAAGAGTTTTTACCGATTCATCTGTATGAGCTCTCAACCTGGTAAAAAAAGTGCAGTGACAAAAATGTGTTAGAAACTTATTGAATCTACTGAAAACAGTGGTTTTAAATTATCCTAGTTGATTTCAAAACTTGAAAGGCATGCTCATTTTTGACCAATATTTTGCTAGTAAATTATCTAGCAGACCGGCAAAGTCGCAGTAATCTGTTTTTATTATTTAGGTGTAAAAAATAACTTTTAACCAGTATCGTCTGCCTGTGTTTAACGGTTTAAAAGAAACATGGACAATATTGTTCTAAAACCTCACTAAATGATTTCAGTGTATAAATTCAATTTGTGAACGTCCTCTGGATTCATGAATTCTAATGATTAAAATAGTACCGAAAAGTCACGAGAAAGTGGTGTAAGTGAAGAATTTTAACAGTTTATTTCGTCCTAAATTTGAACTTTTAGGAACCAAATTTTTCTTTTGTTTGACTAAATGAGGTATTGACAATATTTTTGTAATGTGATTTTTTTTTATAGAGTTGCTGTATAAAAAGTTAAATTTGCTAACTTTCTACAAAAGTATAGTACAGCATTTAAATTACTAATTCATAACTTCCTACCTTATGTAAAATATTTTTGCAGTTGGAACTATGGGTTTACGATCAACGGTTTAAATTATCTTCCATTGCTCACTTTCCATGGGATACCTTGTATATTGTAGAAGAAGACCCAGACCACACGACCAACCCTAAGGCTTATGGCAGCTTAATGTGTGGCCGGTTGACCCTGTATATTGTGTCCATTATGTTTCTGGAATATCAGATTTAAGATGCTTCTTATCGGATTAATAAATACATGGAAATTATTTTTCATTTATGAACTTTGATTTCAATCACATACATTTTTCTATATCATCATGATACGCATACTCTGTCATCACATACCAATTACTCAAACACGTCCGTATCAGTTAGCGTGAAAAATTATACTTGCAGATCACTGTATGACTCAATCACATTTGAAACCCCAGTTCTTTGAATTAAACATCTATGAAACCAAATCGAAAGGAAATCAGATCACATGACGTGAGAGAAAAATTATACAAAGATCTCATCTGATGCTTTAGAAGACGCGGCAAACCTACATATTAAAAAGGTTCCAAATCACGTTCTCTGAATCCCAAAACATCAAATCAATTTCCAACAATTGACTTATCCATCACGGATATGGTTACGATTTGTTTGCCACTTATTTGATTTCCATTCACCCTTAGGTGTACGGCAAGCACTACAACTTCAACCCCAAATCTATCAATTTCTGTGAACCTTATAATTACCATACATTTCGTACATAATACACGGGTATTTTGCGGCCTTTACACACCTCTGTAACCCATCCCTGTAGTAAGTACCAATTTAAGTAGTTGTCTTTTTTAAGCATTAACAGCACGTATAGAAACATTTTGAACTTATTGTGCCCTTTGGTAGGAATCCTCTTTTAAAGAGTTACGTGTTTGGAGTGATACAAAAGGTTATTCATATCTCTTCTGCTTAGTTATGGGCATATAGATACATTTGTATCGATGTTCCGATACTTGACCTTTTGATGCATCGATATTTCGTATTGGTACGCTTTCGATATTTGCTGTGTATCAATACAATAGCTTTCGACTTCATATCCACAATTTTACTTAAATTGTGATCCTATTATTATTTTACTGATTTATTTTTAATTTTAGAAAAAAAATATGAAATGAGTTTGTTATAATGATAAAAGAAAATTGATCTTCTTGTAAAATGCGTTCATAAAAACCAGTAACATCTTTTAAAAACTCTGAAAATGGGGAATTATGGAAATAATTTAATACCGAAATATAATCTCAAAATAGCTGGATTAAATATAAACATTTTTTAACTAAAAGTTAAAAAGTTTTTAAACATTTCTACGGATGAGTAAAATTACTATAATTACATTACTATTATTAATATTAGTATTATATATATATATATATATATATATATATATATATATATATATTATTATAATTAATTCAAAAATTTAAAAATTTTTACTTTTCAGGATTGAGAATTTCTTTAAACCGATCATTTCCATGCATGTTTCATTTGTATGAACGGTATTTTACTGCTTTTAAATTAGCCTCACCAAATAATGTTATAATCCATATAAAAGGGATATTTCTGTACTTAAATTAGCCTCATTAAACAAATAATTCTGTAATCAATCTGAACGGCAGTTTACTGTACTGAAACTAGAATTAATTATCAACTAATATTATTAATTCTGCTGTACTAAAATTAGCTGCATAATTCCAATAATATTATTATCAATAAGAACATAATTCTACTTCACTTACATCAGCCTCATTAATCAATATGAAACAGATTCTGCTGTACTAAAATTACCTGCATAATTCAAATAATATTATTATCAATAATAGCAGAAATCTACAGCACCTTAAATCAGTATCATTAATCACTATGAAAGGAATTCTGTTGCGCTGAAATTAGCTGTATAATTCATATTATCTTATTATTAATAAGAACAGACTTCTACTGCACTTAAATACGCCGCATTAATCAAGTGCTGTTATAATAAAAATGAATGAAATTCTACTGTACTTAAATTAGCCTCATTCGTAAAATATCTTATCATCAATTCCAACGACATTTTACTGTATTTAAATTAGTCTTCTACATCAGCCAATGTCATCATCAAAATGAACGGCGTTGTGTGTGTGTACTGCCCTTAAATTATCCTTATTAAGCATATAATGTTATCATCACTATGAATGGAGTTCTACTGTACTCAGATCAACCTCATTTATCAAATATGTTATAACCAATATGAATGAGATTCTACAGTACTTAAATTAGCCTCATTGTTAAAAAAATGTCGTAATCGCATAAAATATTCACTTAATCTTCAGTTATTTCCGGAACGGTTAACTATCTAAATAAATTGACGATTACTCTATGCTAATCCTGTTATATGATGAAGTACACAAATTTAAGCACATAAATTATGAGATGCTTACCCTCCTATTCGCCTGAATACAGTATCTAAGCTGCAAAAACACGGAACTGACATGCACGGAACTTGCACTTCTCCGGATCAAAAATTAATTACTCTACGTTCCACATGTAAACCTCGATTACTTTACGGTAAACTAACAAAAATTTCAACAAATTTACGCTGACCTAGACCTCCTTAACTAAACGCAAATTGTATATAATTCCCCTAGAGAACCGTATATGTCCCATGAACAATGAAAAACTCTATATTGCTTTCCTTATATACATAATGTATAAGGAAAGTAGTGTTGTTGTTGTTGAGACCCAGACCGTCCGACCTACCAGAAAGGTGTAAGGTAACTGTATGGACGGCCGGGAAGTGCCACCCAATTTAGACCGGAACCAAGTGGGGAAGGCATCCACAGGGACCGGACCCTCCTTCCCCTACCACCAACCTCTCGGAAGGACTTACGGACCCACATGTTTAACGTGATCGTACTCCGCATGAACACGGCGGCATTTGTGGTAGCGTGCAAATCTAGCGCGCAAACCACGGGGATACCGCACCCGAGATGGCCAACAGCACGCGGTGTTCCGAGGTGGTCACCCACCAAGTACTAACCGCGCCCGATGCTGCTTGACTTCGGTGATCTAACGAGAACCGGTGTTTTCAGCACGGTACGGCCGTTGGCCCGAAGGAAAGTAGTGTGACGGAGCCGAAAGTTCGAATTCGAGTTTTCGACGGGAGAGCACGTTTCAAGCATCCCTGATCACGAATCAAACATTTTTGAAGTGATGT
The DNA here is from genome assembly GCA_951213105.1 of Amaurobius ferox. NCBI lineage: Eukaryota > Metazoa > Arthropoda > Arachnida > Araneae > Amaurobiidae > Amaurobius > Amaurobius ferox. The sequence continues at coordinate 78,331,587 of OX578155.1, read as the reverse complement.
CTGTGTGTATGTGTGAAAGTATGTGTGTGTGTGTGTGTGTGTGTCACTGAGTCTGTGGAGACGATAACTGACGAACGAATGGACCGATTCGAACGAAATTTGGTACAAAAATCACAATTCGTAAACACTGGAAGTGTTGTTTTTAAAAACGTAATCGAATGTTCAGAACCCCCCCCCCCCCTAAATTTTTGAGTGAAATTTTGAAAAAATCGTCAAAAAATCAAAACTTCTAACAAAGTTGCGCAAATAGACATTTCTTATGTATAATTTTTCATTAGAAAACGATTAATATAAATATTAGAACGCTAACGTGAACCGTTCTCAAGATATTGCACATTTTTCAAAAAATTACCAAAAAGTATTATAAAATAAAAAAAATATATTTCCTATTGAGAAATATGTTCATTTTTCATATGTAATACCATGCGATAAATTTGGTGACATCATTCTCGTGGATCTAGCTCGTTCCATTCATGAGAAAAAATACTTCGAGTAATACTTTTGTATTTGAACGCCAATAGTCATTTATCTGCTATAAGAATAACTTATTTCTCCGTAAGTAAAGCTTGGCGAGAGTTTAGCGACGAATTTGGCGGAATGTCGCCAACTTGGCGACTTTTTGAAATGTTGTCAAATTAACGAAAATCTCGCCGAATGGATTAAAATGACGCTAATTCAATGAAAATGACGACTAATTGTCGAAAATTCAATATCTTGGAAGAAATATAGGTATCTACTATAAGAAAAACCTATTTTGTTACTGTAAAAGTAGTAAATTCATTGCATTATCTAAGGAAAGTCATGTGTTGTCCAAATCAGATATTTTTGAATTAAGAACATAAAATTGACAATTTCCGCTAAGTAAAAGGAAGTATGAAACACATTTTAATTTATTACATTGCGATATTATAACCATTATTGCGATACTATTAACATCGTGTCAAAAATATCGCAAAGCTAAATTTGTCGCCAAATATGACAGAGACGCATACAGAGCCTATATAAATATATATATATATATACATATACAAACAACCACTTCACAGGCACTTTTTGGTACTGTTCTTTTATTCTATTTGGATTATTTATATATATATATATATATATATATATATATATATATATATATATATATATATATATATATATATATATATATATATATATATATAAATATTTTTTATATATATATATATATAAAAAATTTCATGCTATGCATATCAATAATCTCAAAATTACTAGTAATTTATATAAATATCCCACTTATTTAGTAAATAGTATTGTTAAAAAATTTAAAATAGCTGGATTTTCATAATTCTTTCCATAGTATCATATAATTCTATTCATAGTATCTTATATTAGCCAGTCATCTCCATTTTTTTTTTTTTTTTTTTTTTTTTTTTTTTTTTTTTTTTTTTTTTCCCCATTCACTTCCCACTTAAGCATTACCTTTATTTGCCCCTCTTTTTAGTAGCTCTTATTGTATATTAATACTTTTTCTTTACATTTCGCTTCACAGTTTTTCAATTCTTATGAATGGCAACAGTAAATGGTTTTTTATTTTTTCTTTATGAATGGCAACACTGGTCTCTTCTATCAGTGTTCCCTCGATCCCTGTAATGAATCGTCTGTACACATGCTGTGCTTTTTCCAGGTATTCATTTTTTCTTTTTTATTCCATCTTTATGTATGTCGTCCAAGTAGAAATAGTTCATAGATTTATCTATCTATTTCTTCAGAAACATACATTTTTGAGTTTGCTTCTACAAAAAACTTGGACATGATTAGATTTTTGTAGAGGTTAACAATTCATGATTTAGGCTTAGAGCCTCGTCCACGTGTAAGGCGTTTGTGCTTGATTTCGTTTGTTATACTTATTTAGATTCCATACCTTTGTATTATATTTTTCATTGACTTGTTGATTCGATATTAATTTTTTTATTTTTTCCATATGCTTGAGGATTAATTGATTTTTACATTTGTTTTGTACGACAGTTAGATAGTTGAATTTAGTTTAAGTTTTTCTTTTTTTGTTTCCATACCTTTTAATTTGGTTGATTTTCTGTAACTTGATAGCTAGTGTTTTGTATTTTTAATCCATTTGATTGATGATTTGCTGTATTATATTTTATTCTGTGGGTGTTTTTAAAAAGTTAGGTTTATCGTGTTACATCTTCTTACTTTTCGTTCATTGGATTTTCAAACTTCTATTATTATATATATATATATATATATCGGGTGATTCAAAAGTTCGGAGCAAAAGTAAAACGCTATAAAAAATATCTATGGGTCGGAGAGACGTGCGGTTTGCAGATTAATATTCACCGTGGTGGGAGATTTTGTGTAGCATAAAAAAAAAAGTTCAAACTCCCGACACTCGGGGGGGGGGGGGGGTGCGATGGAGATGACTAACGCATGGAGGTGATTGTACACATGACTGGCCTGCGAGATCCCCAAATCTCACACCCATGATTTTAGATATCACCCACAACAAGAAATCACAGGGTGTGAGATCTGGGGATCTCGCAGGCCATTCATGTGTGCAATCACCTCCATGCATAAGTCATCTCCATGGCTTTATCTAACGCAGGCCCCCGAGTGTCGAGAGTTTGAACTAATTTTTTCCATGTCACACAAAATCCCCCACCACGTTGAATATTAATCTGCAAACCGCATGTCTCTCCGACCCATAGATATTTTTTTTATAGCGTTTTACTTTTACTCCGAACTTTTGAATCACCCGGTATATATATATATATATATATATATATATATATATATATATTTATATATACAAAAATTACACCTATGGGACTACATCCCTACAAAACAATGTAATTATCTCTTAATATCCGCACTATTTGGTTTTTTGTTTAGCCTCTATTTGAATCAAGAACATAAAATTGACAATTCCGATTAAGTGTCAGGCATTATCAAATACACTTCATTTATTGTTAAAGATTTTAAATTGTCACCAACTCTATTACTTTTTGAAAATGTCGGCAAGATGGCGATCTGTGCTAATAGAAGAACTGCTAAAATAAGACACTACTTAGAAAATCTGTCTTTAAGAGGTCCTTAAAAAGGAAAATATTTGACAACGATTGTACTAGAGCTTTGCATTCTCACTCAGCTAATAACTTTGGTATCACTGCAGTCTTTAAACATATAGATACTAACTTCAGCCACCAAAACATTGGCCTTTGAAAAACATAAAAATAACCCTGAAAAAAAAAATGATTAAACTCACCAGGCTATTCAATTCCATCATTACAAAATCAATCTCCGTGATAACAGAAGGTCGACAACCACAAAATCACACCCATGGGACTGCATCCTTACAAAACAATGCAATTATATTTAAAACCTCTTAATATCAGCGCTATCTGGGTTTTTTTAACCGTCCCTCCTACCTGAGGGTTATAAAGAGTTAGGATCAAACGGCGTTCCTATATAATTCGAGGGTTATTATCCATGATATTCCGAACGTGACTTGGATCTTGAATGGAACTTTGTATGATGTCCCAGGTATCTTTGTAATGGTTTAAAGAGGATGTTTGAAAATTTAAAGGCTATCCATTTTATTTATTTATTTATTTATTTTAAAAATCAAATGTGCACATTACATGGCTTTAACTACTGATGAAAATATGTACATTTTGAGATTATTGCTTCTCTACAATAATTAGTACAGTAGAACGCGCTTATAATGAGCTCTTAGCGATATTTTGGATTCAACAAGGAAATTATGAACTTTTCTGTTGGTTTAAGGTTAACTGACGCCTAATTTGCTAGCTTTTCAAGAACGATATTTTTAGTTTCCGGATTGATTTTTAGTTATTTAATGAGAATGCGAAATAGTACGTTTTCACATCGAAATATAGATGAAAATAGATACATAATGCAATGTATTTAGCTTTTAATTAATTGTACGTTGATATTTTATGCTATTTTAGATGATAACCATCAAAATTACTTCGAAGTAGTAAAATAATTTATATTTCGTGCAAATCTCGCTTTAAAATATTTTCGTTCTCGTTTGCTAACTGGACTTATTTTCAACAGTGAGGTAGAGAAAATACGAAAAAACTAAAATATCTCGAGAACGGTTAGTCCTAGTGCAATGGGGCTGGTCTTATTCTTTCCATCGTTAAAAATTACATATAAAACAAACATTTAATAGATATATTTGAGCATACGTAGTTTTTTATTTTAGATTTCTACGATTTCTGCTGGCCATTTTGCAAAAAAAGTCAGGTTATTTGTTTCGAATCGCACCAAAATCTAATCAGCACCAGGGTATCCCACAAGGGACTTATCTACCGAATTTTGTGAAATTCTGTCCATTAGTTTTTCAGCTAGAGCGGATAGAGGCTATTGCGAGCCATTTCGCAAAAAATGGGCGGGTTATTTTATCCCGAATCGTACCCAAAATTAATCAGCACCAGACTCGCCTACAAGTGACTTACCTACCAAATTTTATGAAATTCGGTCAATTAGTTTTTTAGTTAGAGTGGATTCAAAATCTGAACAGATCGACACACAGACATACACACATGCAGACACACAGATATACACACAGACGTCACGCTAAAAATAATTTTTTCGTATTCTAGAGGTCTCGAAATGCGTAAATTCGTCGAATTTACGCGTTTCTCTCGACTCGAATTTCTTCTTTTTTTTTCGATTCGAAATTCGAATTTCGAATTTCGAATTTCGATTAATTAAAATTAAAATTAAATTAATTTTAAATTTAATAATTAATTTTAATTAAAAATAAATTAAAAATAAATTAAAAAAATAAATTTAAAATAAAATGAATTAAAAATAAAATTAAAAATTAAATAAAATTAAAATTAAAATTAAAATTTACAGGGAAAAAATCGAAATTCGAAAATCCCGACTCGAAAAAACTCAAATTGCCATTTCCGGCATGATTCCGATACTTTCCCTATATATTACTATGTATTGCAGTGAAAGTAATACATTTTGTGTTAAGTCTTGTTAAAACTAAATAATGAATAATAATAGAAATCGTTATATTATATCTAATAATGGGATTGTGTTCAACTCGATTTTCTAGTTTAATACTCGAATTTATATTCTTTCTCAAATTTTACAAGACAAAGTTTGTAAAAGCTAACCTATGTCCAAATTATTACACCTATGGTGTGCTAACCTTCACTTTAAAGGGTTTGAAAAAATATTTCGATTGATACCATACTTAACAATGTATCCCCGAGAGGTAACTTACCCCTAAAGAGGGGGGGGGGGAGAGCACTGACGCCACGAACAAAAAAAAAATTGTATTGTACCTATTTTTCACAACAATGATTGAAACTGTTAAGTCCCGTGATTATTGAGCCATAAATGAAACCCTTTCATCCATGATTATGTCAAATTCTGTCCTAAGCTGCCATAATAAAATATAAAATTTCGAATAATAAAATATAAAATTTTGAATAATAAAATATAAAATTTCGAATAATAAAATATAAAATTTTGAATAATAAAATATAAAATTTCGAATAATAAAATATAAAATTTCGAATAATAAAATATAAAATTTTGAATAATAAAATATAAAATTTCGAATAATAAAATATAAAATTTCGAGTAATAAAATATAAAATTTCGAATAATAAAATATAAAATTTTGAATAATAAAATATAAAATTTCGAATAATAAAATATAAAATTTCGAGTAATAAAATATAAAATTTTGAATAATAAAATATAAAATTTTGAATAATAAAATATAAAATTTCGAATAATAAAATATAAAATTTTGAATAATAAAATATAAAATTTTGAATAATAAAATATAAAATTTTGAATAATAAAATATAAAATTTCGAATAATAAAATATAAAATTTCGAGTAATAAAATATAAAATTTTGAATAATAAAATATAAAATTTCGAATAATAAAATATAAAATTTCGAATAATAAAATATAAAATTTTGAATAATAAAATATAAAATTTCGAATAATAAAATATAAAATTTTGAATAATAAAATATAAAATTTCGAATAATAAAATATAAAATTTTGAATAATAAAATATAAAATTTCGAATAATAAAATATAAAATTTCGAGTAATAAAATATAAAATTTCGAATAGTAAAATAAAAATTTCGAATAATATAATATAAAATTTCGAATAATAAAATATAAAATTTCGAATAATAAAATATAAAATTTCGAATAATAAAATATAAAATTTTGAATAATAAAATATAAAATTTCGAATAATAAAATATAAAATTTTGAATAATAAAATATAAAATTTCGAATAATAAAATATAAAATTTCGAATAATAAAATATAAAATTTCGAGTAATAAAATATAAAATTTCGAATAGTAAAATAAAAATTTCGAATAATATAATATAAAATTTCGAATAATAAAATATAAAATTTCGAATAATAAAATATAAAATTTCGAATAATGAAATATAAAATTTCGACTAATAAAATATAAAATTTCGAATAGTAAAATATAAAATTTCGAGTAATAAAATATAAAATTTTGAATAATAAAATATAAAATTTTGAATAATAAAATATAAAATTTCGAATAATAAAATATAAAATTTTGAATAATAAAATATAAAATTTCGAATAATAAAATATAAAATTTTGAATAATAAAATATAAAATTTCGAATAATAAAATATAAAATTTTGAATAATAAAATATAAAATTTCGAGTAATAAAATATAAAATTTCGAGTAATAAAATATAAAATTTTGAATAATAAAATATAAAATTTTGAATAATAAAATATAAAATTTCGAATAATAAAATATAAAATTTTGAATAATAAAATATAAAATTTCGAATAATAAAATATAAAATTTTGAATAATAAAATATAAAATTTCGAATAATAAAATATAAAATTTCGAGTAATAAAATATAAAATTTTGAATAATAAAATATAAAATTTTGAATAATAAAATATAAAATTTCGAATAATAAAATATAAAATTTTGAATAATAAAATATAAAATTTCGAATAATAAAATATAAAATTTTGAATAATAAAATATAAAATTTCGAATAATAAAATATAAAATTTTGAATAATAAAATATAAAATTTCGAATAATAAAATATAAAATTTCGAGTAATAAAATATAAAATTTCGAATAGTAAAATAAAAATTTCGAATAATATAATATAAAATTTCGAATAATAAAATATAAAATTTCGAATAATAAAATATAAAATTTCGAATAATGAAATATAAAATTTCGACTAATAAAATATAAAATTTCGAATAGTAAAATATAAAATTTCGAATAATATAATATAAAATTTCGAATAATAAAATATAAAATTTCGAATAATAAAATATAAAATTTCGAGTAATAAAATATAAAATTTCGAATAGTAAAATATAAAATTTCGAATAATATAATATAAAATTTCGAATAATAAAATATAAAATTTCGAAAAATAAAATATAAAATTTCGAGTAATAAAATATAAAATTTCGAATAGTAAAATATAAAATTTCGAATAATATAATATAAAATTTCGAATAATAAAGTATAAAATTTCGAATAATAAAATATAAAATTTCGAATAATAAAATATAAAATTTCGAGTAATAAAATATAAAATTTCGATTAGTAAAATATAAAATTTCGAATAATATAATATAAAATTTCGAATAATATAATATAAAATTTCGAATAATAAAATATAAAATTTCGAATAATAAAATATAAAATTTCGAATAATAAAATATAAAATTTCGACTAATAAAATAATAAATTTCAGATAATAAAATATAAAATTTCGAGTAATAAAATATAAAATTTCGAATAATAAAATATAAAATTTCAAATAAAAAATATAAATTTCGAATAATAAAATATAAAATTTCGAAATTTTCGGTCGAGTTAAAAAAAAATTCATCTGGTTCTAGATTTTTTTTTTGCTAACAACGTGGGATATAAAGTTTCGTAAAAATCCAATAATATTTGTAGCTGCTATCGTGTCACAAGAAATCGACCACAGACATCATACCGACAGACATACAGACGAACAATCCAAAAATAGCCGAAACGAGTTTAGAAGGTCTTAAAACATATTAGCATCAAAATCTCGAAATCGAAACAATACTGTCTCGATACTATGGACGAAAATGTAAAACATTCAGACAAGTACGACAAATCAATATGAGAATGGAACACTGTCAAACACATAAGATAAGGCATGTTAAACTACGTTTGAATCCTTATCACAGCTCATCACGTGACGAAGTAGTACATTATCAACAACAGACTTCAAATACATTTGGCAAAGCAGCTTAAAAGCAAAACGCAGATAATGCATACATCAGTTTTAGGCGTGAAAGATACGGAGAAAAAATAAGATAAACTGTGATCTGTCATTCTAATAAAACGATATGAGAAAAGATTACCAAGCCGGAATAGTTTTGCGTTGAGGATTAATGTAAATAAGCGAGACAATGCTCAAAAAAGAAGTTCGATAAGGCATGGGTGTGACATTGTTTGAAGTGCGGAGTTTTGTCTGCAGTTGAGGCAAATGTATCAAATGTTGCATTTTTTGTTTAAAATTGTGCATTTACTGGTTTGTTACGAATTTTTCATTCTAGTTTGCAAAAATCAGAGAAAAATTAAATAGAAATTTAATTCAGGCTGACTGTTTATATATATATATATATATATATATATATATATATATATATATATATATATATATATATATATGCAGTTTCTACAAATACAGCTCTGCTAGAGAATAATTTAGTTTAAATTTGCTGATCTAAAATTAAATTGCTCTCTTAAAATTAGTTCTTATGATTATACATTTAGTACCTTTTTGTTATATTCTATGCATATTGTTAATAATATATAAAATTCTTGAAAGGCCCAAAATAAGTATACAATTTTTACTTTCCCTGCAATACATGGTAATGTATAGGAAAAGTATTGGAATCATGCCGAAAATCACAACTCGAGTTTTCGACGAATCTACACGTTTCGAGAGCTCTAGTAAACGAAAAAACTATTTTTAGCGTAGCGTCTGTGTGTGTGTCTGTCTGTCTGTCTGTGCATTGTATGTATCCACTCTAACTAGAAAACTAATGAACAGAATTTCACAAAATTTGGTAGGTAAGTCACTTGGATGAGACCCTGGTGTTGATTAGTTTTTGGTAGGATTCGTAAAGACAGAACTCGCTTTTTTTTGCGAAATGGCCCGCAAAAATTGCCTATATCCACTCTAGCTGAAATCCGCACTTTAATATCTCGACAACCCCTGATCTTAGATATTTGAAACTTGGGCTAAATTTATGGAGGGCTATTTCAAGGCTATCCATAAACATTTATCAAATTCGGTTCAGCAGTTCTTCCATGATGATAAAACGAACAAGAATTCCGTTTTTTACTAATATCTCGAGAACGACTGATCGTAGAAACTCCAAATATAGACTAAATTTTAAGTGGGGCTATTTCCAGGCTACCCACAAAATTTCATCAAATTCGGTTCAGCCGTTCTCCCGTGATGACGGGTCAAACAGACAGACAGACAAATTTTCAATTTTATTTATGTTGATTAAGCAACCCTAAATTTAAAAATAATCAAAAATACATATCATTAATAAAAGTCATTTTGTTGCGTCAATTAACAATGTTGCGTCAATTGTTGCGTCAATTAACAGCTACTTTAGTATCACTAACGACACATAGATATAATTCTCGAAGCATTATGGCACTTTCAGGCGTTGCAGCTGCAGGAGTTTTATCTCCTTTTTTCAAACTTCATGGTATAAACACAGAAGTTCATTTAAAATAGATGTAAACAGGGAGTTGGAAAGGTTAAGAAACCCTCCTTTATAACGCATCAATGGCAGTTGTGTAAAACAACTAAAAATTGCTTGCTTATTTTATGGAATAAGTAAATGGTACTGAATTGCTACCAAGAATTGCAAGTGTGATAATCGAACATAATGGATGGGTATAAAATATCGCATGTCCAGAAATGCATGAGCAATCAGACTTGTGTCATTAAATACTATTCTAAACCAAGACTTTATATGAAACTCTTTCGTACATCATATACGTACTCTTCCAATAACCGCAGAATATGCCAATCAGGAACTCGGCAAAACAAAGAACCCGAGACATTTTTGAAAAATAAAAATACCCTCGCTCCCAGACCACGATCAAGACAGCAATAATTGCAGGTTCCAGGGAAGAAGATAGTGCTGCGATTAGAAAGCAGTCTCCGATGAATCTTCATTCGTGAACGAATTTCCATTCGCACATTAATTCGTGTTGTGGTTAAGCATTTAGGGGCAATTTCGTGGCTCGTAGGCGATAGCCTTAACACCGCAGAGAAAAAAAAATGGCGGCGAGCAGTCACGATTGTGTTTGTTGGGATATTATTACGCGCTGTGTTCGAGGTTTAAAAACAGAAGCGATGTAAACTTCACGTTGTTTTGATATCATCCATTTCATATCAATTGTTTCAATTGAGGTTGAAATTATTGTATCATTATTTACACTGTCCATAATTCACGATTTGAAAGCTGATCGGAGTTTGTCAATGCTTTTATTACTATTCCTTAAAACGCATTGGTGTCATTCTAATTTTTTAACATCTGGATTCTTGTGTTTCCATCAAGCTGAAGCGAATCTCATTAGTTTTTTAACACTTTACAACATAGTTGAAAGTGTTTATGACTTTGTTCATTCTGTCTGTCTGTCAGCACGATAACTGCTCTTGGCTTTATCAAAATGAAATTTTAGTATGTTTTTCAGACGGTATGTGGGAATATAAATGAATAATATCACCCAATTAGTTTTTTATTGAACCCGGGTTGAAAAAATGAAATACATTGAACCCTATGGGACCTAATGTTTCAAACATTTTTTTAAGCAAATTTAAAATTCACAAATTGCTTCGAAAATTTTAAGAAATATTCAAATTATTCCATAAAATATATAAAAAAATTCAGTAAAATATGTTAGTAGTTTTTTAAATAAAAATTATTTAATATAGGGAGAAAAACAAATTCAATTAAATTCTGACTCTCGTTATATTCTCCAGAAAGAAAAAGGAGATATATTTTATAATAAATATTTTTCCAAGAGTTTAATTATTTTATATATAATAAAAGTTTCATATTTTAAAATAAGTATGGTAGATAACAATTTTTCAAATTTTTAAATAAATAAATTATTATAGTATTGTGATGAATGAAATGATTGGAAAAATGTCTATCAATGCTTTTATATAGAGGCACTATATATTTCGATGACGTCATTTGAATAAAGTTCATTTGTTTTCAATGAAGTTTTCAAATATAATAAAATATTGTAGTATTATGCTAATTTTAAAAATATTACCGAGAAATGTATCGCATTTTAGAGATGTTTAAACCAGGCAGCTTATATTTCAATGCCGTCATTTGAATGAAGTTCCTTTTCTTCGATGAAGTTTTCAAATATAATAAATTAATGTAGTATTGTGATAATTTTAAAAATATTACCGAGGAATGTGTCGCAGTTTAGAGATGTTTGCATAAAATTGCATTGAAGTAGGAAAGTGTTTCAAAATCAATGCTTTATGCATGATTGATCTTTCTTGTGTTTTTATCATGATGTTATTGGTCGACAATGTGACAGCATTTCTAGGATATTTCAATTATTACCCTAGATTATGCACACACACACGGGCTTCCCCGGCCGTCCAAATAGTTGCTCAAGTCCTCTGGATGAGTCGGACGGTCTGGGTCTTCTACACACACACACACACACACACACACATATATATATATATATATATATATATATCTGCTAAGTCAGATATACCCGTATCATTGCAAGTTCAGGTAACGAAATGTTTCTTGTATAATTTGAAAATTGAAGATTTTACATCATCGCCAATAATTGAATCAATTATATTTCAAAAATTTGACAAGAAGAAGAATATTTTGCAATTTAATTTTTCTTTTTTCCCGAAAGGGTTCTGTAATTTGACAAAGAATAAACTCCCAAAGACATCACATTTTAACGCTTTCTGATTAGATGCCCATCTGATGGCGTAACCTTAATTTAATGAATCTCAGTTTCCACAATCAGACACAGCCCGGTTTCCAACCAGTTAAGAACCACCTGTTATAACAACCACTTATTACAGACACCACGGTGATCGTCTTATACAGGGTGTCTCAAAAAGACTGGAACGCACTTTAATTATTTACCTGTTGGAGTTAAGGTGCTTCCTTGGCCTCCGCTGTCTCCAGATCTCTCACCCATCGATTATGTATGGGACGTGATTGGCCTTTGTTTGGCCGTGCCTCCTCCTCAAACAGAGGACGAGCTGTGGAGGGTGGTTGAAGACTTATGGTCATCCATCCCTCAAGAAACTGTACGCACGCTCATTAAATCTGTTCCTCGAAGGGTTGCTGCTTGTATCGCTCCAACAGGTGGTCTTATTGCCTACTGATCACCCCGTCAATGCCATTACTGTATTGCATTAAACTTCTGGAATTAACATCACTTATTTATATATGTCATCGCTGTCCATGTGTTCTTTACCATCACAATCTATTCCCTCTTTCATGATGTTGCATTTTCTGTGTCGGGTAGTGTATATTCAGCCGTAGCCCCCGTTACTACGGGCGGATCAGGGAAGATCAAAATGGATAGTTCCATTAATAGTTTTTAATTCATATCCCCTGTTATTAAAAACATAAATCTATATATCACAAATTTATACACCGTAACCATTGAATAAAAATAATAAAAAGTAAAATATAAATTAGCATAATCGGACATATATTTAAAAAAAAAATCAAGTTTTCGGAAATTTTTAATACAAGCATATGAACTTCAGTAACATGTGTTATAGCTACTTTTGTAGAAAAAGACGAAATATGTGTCCTCTAGATGGTAAGTTAACATTCATTCTCGTGGAAATAGAATTTTATCCAGTATCGAATCAATGAAAAGGCGTCTAAATACCAAATCTTGAAATCTCACTTTTTCTCCTACAAGTCTGAGTTTCATCGCAATGGAAAAACACACACCCACGCCCGTGAAAATCTTTGTGGAGACGCTTATCTGATTATCCTCTGCGAAACTTCGATGTGAATATCTTGTAAGCCACCACATTAAGAACAGCTTACTAGCTTGATTTGTACTAACCACTTTTGTCTTGGCAAATTGCTAAACGAAATTATATTTTTAAGAAGCATAATTTTTAAATACATTTGTGGTAGATAAATATACCACTAAAATTATATATCTAAGATTTCTGCTTTTAAAATTAATCCCATTATTACAGTTTCTAGAATACACACTGAATTGGAAAAACACACTTCCACGCCCGGGAAAATCTGTGGAGACGCTTATCTGATTGTCTTTTGCGTAACTTGGATGTTAACAACTTGTAAGCCATTGACAGCAGATTACTAGCTTGATTTCTATCTTGCTCGCAGGCACAAACTCCGATTAAATCGTCGTGTCGTAGCCCCCGTTACGGCTCGTAGTGACGGGGGCTACGATTCAGCACGAAGAACGGATATACTAATTTAAAATAACAATATAAAGTCCAATCTTTTATCGTCGGACAGTCACTATGTATGAAACCCCTCTCCACTAGTCCCCAATCATTACTTTGGCCCCTGATGGATTATTAAAGCATAGAGATTTTTGTTCCTACATTTAGATATTTGAACCAAACGCTGCGAATTTTATTTCTGTACGCACTTTTAGTAAACACTAGTTTAGGTAAACATTTCAGAAACTTGACAATTTCAAACTTTTTTTTCAGTATTTTATTTAATTATTTATTTATTTTGCAAGCCGTCACAATCTGGGCAGCTCACTTGACAAAATGATAAACAGAATTTATCAGGTCTGAGAATCATTTTAAAGGAATTACTTTCTTTTTAAGAGCATATTAAGAAATTATATGTGGTAGTTGAAACTACCATTTTAAAATGTTGTATAAAATTGAGTTTTAAAGTAATCTCAGTTCAAGAACTTACACCACATCCTTGTATAACGTAGTCATATGTCGGTTAGGTGACTACAATTTTTTCGAGAACATTATAAGTCCCCTTCATTGGGTCATAGCAGAACAATTAGAACTATATGTGCCCTTAACAAAAGCCGATAGTGAATTGCCCAGTTGTAACTTACAGTATATAGGGTGTTCCAAAAAATTGAAACGCGTTTTAATTCCTTACCTGTTGGAGATAAGTGGGCAATGTAAATTGCAAAAGTGGTGAAAGTAAGGTAGGAAATAAGACTACGTTAATGAAATAGTCCTCCCATTAATTTTCAAAAAGTTACACTTTATAATTTGTATACGACCCACTTAGACAAATTTGGTGAATCAGAAAATTTTTATTTTTAATGCACTAGTGGATCCTTACTGTGCTCCAATGGAGGTATTCAGCATTACCATGTATACAAGATAGTTATGAAAAAGAACAAAATGCAATAAATTATTAAAAGTAGACGAGTCATATTTAGTAAGAGTATATAATTTGAATTGATCGAAGAGTTGTTTAATGACAGAAAATAAATCTTTGATGATGATGTTATTAAAAAGATCTTTAAAATCTAAAGTTTGGATTGAGTTAATGGTAGTAAAGGATTTCAGTTTTTAAATAAGTTCATAGCTGTTTCTGATAATGCTAAGTGGTTTTTGGAAATTTCTTGAAATAGACTGTTTAAGACATTGGGAAGTTTTTTATTAGCTTTTGTTGCGTAAGATTTGTGTCCACTGGTAACTGTTTTAAATTTTACTGGCTCCTTGTGAAATTTAGGTATGATTACTAAATATGGAATGTTTAAAATTTGACGAGTATCAAAAAATTGTTCGTACTTTGAAATAAGTTTTCGTTTTAAATCATTTATGGTTGTTTTTTTGCAATTTGAAGGTATTTATTTGATTTAAATGGGATAATAATGTTTTAATGTAGAAATATTTGCAGAAAATAGCATAGTTCGATGCAGCTTTGTGAACATACGGAAAAACTAAGAATTGTTGCATATGTGTAATGGTTTGTTTTAATTTTGATAATTGAAAATTAGACTTTGGAATATGCGTATGTGATAGCTTAAGTTGAACATGGGATAAAATTTTAGATTTCCAGACACAGAAGGCTTCCATTCGTATGGAATGCGTAATGGACATTTTATAGATGTATTTATCAAGATCAAGGGAGAGAGTGTTAAGGATAGATTTGGGATGATTTTTAGAAGGTAATCCATATTAAGTTACATATCACATAATGAGTTTTAAGGAAGGATCAGTGATTATATCTAAGTTTCCCGTTAGTACATGACCAAAATGCATATTTATAAAAGGTTGCAATGCAGGGGAATGACAATTACATAGATTATTTTTATCTATCGGAGTAGAGGAGGATGGATCAGTAGATTTTGAAACCTGGTTATAGCTAAAAATAAGTCTACCGAACGGAATATTATATTTATATGATTTAATGATATTGATGTTTTTTTTTATTGGAAATTCATGTGATAGGTAATGGAAAAGTTGGGTGATATTGTAGGAATCAATGATGCGGTTTGAAAGCTAATTACACAATAACAGTTAGAGGAAGGGACAGCAGGTTGAACATTAGCAGGCATTAAGCTACGATTGAAATAATGCTCTCTGGTGACAATAAAGTCAAAGAATAAGTGGGAGAAGGGAGAGCTTGACAAATTTGAATTAATATCGATATTATAAACTGTGTTAAGAAGTTTTTACTTTCCCTGCAATACATGGTAATGTACAGGGAAAGTATTGGAATCATGCCGAAAATCGCAACTCGGGTTTTCGACGGATCTACACGTTTCGAGACCTCTAGAATACGAAAAAACTATTTTTAGCGTGACGTCCATGTGTGTGTGTCTGCCTGTGTGTGTGTCTGTCTGTCTGTGCAGATATTGTATCCACTCTAACTAAAAAACTAATGAACCGAATTTCATAAAGTTTGGTAGGTAAGTCACTTGTGGGTGAATCTAGTGTTGATTAGTTTTGGGTACGATTCGGGACAATAGAACCCACCTTATTTAGCGAAATGGCCCGAAAAAGCTTGTATCCACTTTAGCCGAAAAACTAATGACACGAATTTCATAAAGTTTGGTAGATAAGTCACTTGTGGGATACCCTGGTGCTGATTAGATTTTGGTTTGATTCGGAAAAAAATAACCTGCTTTTTTTGCAAAATGGCCCCTCAAAAATCGCCAAAATCTAAAATAAAAAACTACGTATGCTCAAATATATCCATTAAATGCTTGTTTTATACGTAACTTTTAACGAAGAAAATGATAAGATCAACCCCATTGCACTAGGGCAAGCCATTTTCGAGACAATTTAGATTTCTTGAATTTTCGTATGAAAGTATAAATCTTCGTAGAAAGTATGAATTATTGCTAGTATGTTTATTGGCTTTACTACCCCCCTCTCTCTCTCTCTCTCTTTGTATATATATATATATATATATATATATATATATATATATATATATATATATATATATATATACTATTACAATAAAGCGAAACAATAATAGGATATATCCTATAGAAGTCTGAAATTAAAAGAACGATTCACTACAGAGGAGGAGGCGCAAATGCTGCTCAATTTCCCTAGTAGAATACATGAATGTAAGCAGATAAAGACGGGAGTGACCATATGAATTACATAAAAATGGCAGGGGTGGATTGCGACACCCCTTTCCCGCTTAAAGCAGCTTTTACAACCCGGATAACGCTCACGGCACCAACATAATTCCAAGGTCAGTCTCCCAAATGTGCGAAAACAAAAGCACTAGAACAGACTCAGAACCAAAGAAGAAACAAACGAATTTTGAAAGAGAAACATCCGTCAGTCTAACCCAATGGAACATCTCCTTATATAAGTAAAGTTGCTCATGCGCAGAGATGTATCAGGATAACAGTTTCGCAGTCATGAATATTAAACCTCAATTATCAATATTTAGATTACATCTTATATATATATATATATATATATATATATATAACTTCTCGTCTTTGATCCTTTCAATAATTATATATTTCAAGGTAATAACTTATACTTACAGGTCTCAGTGTTAAACAAGGTGGCTGTAGTAGCAGTATGTTAGCTAATTTGTACCTTTATAATTATGAACAATCTTTTACTTCAACAGATTATAAAATTTGCAGATATGTTGATGATCTGATTTGTTTAGTATTTACTGATAACTATGTCAAAGATATATATTTCTATCTGGATAATAAGGAATCAATCCCTAATGAAGCCACTATTAGTAATAATATTATTTTTTTTGGATTTAAATCTAGTTATTGGACCTACTAATGGGATAATTACAAATTTATATGATAAAAAATACTATTTTAAATTTAACATTAATAAAATATTACTATTTAATTCCTGCAACTCGATTCAATTGTTTAGAAATATTATAGTAAATCAACTTTTTAGAATTTATAGATTATCAGATAAAAATTTCATGCTATGCACATTAATAACCTATAAATTACCAGTAAATTATATAAATATCCAGCATATTTAGTAAATGGTGTAGTTAAAAAGTTTGAATAAGCTGAATATGCTTAAAATTTCCTCCGTAGTATCTTATATGACGTATTATTATCTAGCATGATGTAATGTGGACCATCCCCCCCCTGTAATTAATGATTGAGTCTCACACCTTTAATTGCGCATTTATGTAAATTTGCTGTTATTTAGTATAAAAATATTAGTATGTTTAAAAAAAAATATATTATCAGCAACCCAGAATAAATTTAGAACCAAGAAATTTAACAGCTCTTTTCTCGTTGAAATCCAGAATGTGTGCAGAGACAACAATTTATGGGCTCCTTTCCAAATCGTATGGTCTACAAAAATCTATGCTTTAACTTTAACGTCATGTGCCAGAGTGGGGGGCGCATGACGATTAACCATTAAAAACAATGGTGACACCATTCAAGATGATGAGTGGGTTGACTTCATTCCATTTAAATGAGGTGTTCAAGAATACTTTTCTTACTGCCAATAGACAAGTTTTAGCCAAATAGACAAGTTTTAGAAAAAATTAAAAGGTGTGAATGACGCAAGGTCAAGAGTTATACATTAAGGCTTAAATCACAGATAGGGAACATAGACCAGAAATCCACGGGATGCAACATAAGTTCTGCTCCTGCTTTCTGTAGATAACAAGAACCAGAATAGTTAGAAATTCCAAATTTAGTATATCATTGTCTTTCATGGTATATTATAAATCTTTCGATTTTGATTCTTATTGGGCTAGTCTGTCATGGCTATATACTAGGAATGTTTTCATATTTTGGGAATAATTAACGAATCAGATCAGCTAGAAAGTCAAAATTTAGTGTCTTGTTGTCTTTCTTTTTTTTAATTTGGCTTTTCAACTTTAGAGGATCAGTCCGTCCTAAACCCACCCTAAGAATCCACTTGTAAGAATAACAAGAAGACTAACTTGTAAATGCTGAATAAGTAGAGACAAAATATAAGACACGCTTTAAAAATATCCAGCATTAAATTATACAAATAATGTTAATTTCTGTAAATAATCTATTGAATGAACAAAGCCGTCATGGAAAAAGTTTCAAATGGTCCAGATTATTAAGGTAATTATAAATTTTGTGTACTTTTAGATTAAATATATCTAAAATGTAAGGATAATTGGGTAAATATGGGATAATAAGCCACGCCTACTTCACAAACATTGAAGGAATTGTTATAATGGGAGTTCATTCAAACAACGATTCGATTTCCGTGCCTCATATAATTGTGAAGTGCAATTTTGCACATTGAAAGTGAATGTTTTATTTATAATAATGGTATGACATTTTTATATTTTGGGCTACAATCAAGCCACGACGACTGATGTTCTTGAAATATTTTTCTGGAGTGTACTCTCGTGTTTTTATTTAACACTCGATTTGAACTTCCAAATTTTAAATCCAATTCTGTTTTGTCTAATTTGTTTACAATTTAATATTAAACTAATATAGGAAAAGTGTAAAGAATCAGTATTAAGTGCAATACTAAAGTATAATATTCTTTTAATTTGTTAGTGCAGCAAACACGCTCCACACCCACTGATTTATACAAAAATATTGTCAAGTTAAGTCCGGACATTGAAACAGTAAAAGCCTGGTCTGTTAGACTTATTTTTAACATCTTAATACAGATAACATGGGCGTCATTTACATATTCACTCAAAAAGATGCTTCGTCTACAATTTTTGAAATCTTGTTTTTGCTGTCACTGGTGTATGGCGATACTACTTTTTGGGGGTAGGGTAGAAGTTATGGTTTCCAATTTTTAACAATGGATTAGGGGGTATTGAAGATGCATTTGGATAAAGGTGGCTACGGCTGATCATTTTATTTTCGAATGCCCACATATAAAGGAATTTCATTTAACTAATCCAACTAAATCAAAATAAATCAACCTGTTTAGTATTCTAATGTCTGCAGGAACAACAAGGGTGAGTTAAAAAAATAGCTTGTTTCCCATTTCTCCAAATATAATATCTATGAATTTTAATGGCGTTCTGGGGGGGGGGAGGTGAGATATCCCCAAATGCCCCCCTTAACGATGTTACTGTTGGCTTGTGAATAGCATTGTTGTTATTAATTTTGAACTGGTCAATGTTTTCTTGTTTTTGCTTATTTCACTGTCTCTGTAAATGCTTTTATATATATATATATATATATATAATTTAACAACAGGTTATTTAGCACCATGGTGAACTGCCAGTAGTAGAAACACCCCTAAAATTTTTTTAACTTTAATTCATTGCCCAGAATACAAATAAAATAATTTTTGAAAAAATAAAAACGGGCAATGAACATATATAAAGTACAATACATGCACCATTGGAAAAATATCCACTTTGTTTATGCCCTCAACAAACACAACCTAGCTGCCATTTTACAAATGGAGTGGTTACCAATTTAGGCAACTAAAAGAAGCGTTATAGATAACGGGGATAACTACAAAATAAGAGTGGTAGAACCGGTTGCTTTTTTATCCGCAGACATTTGTAAGGTGGGTTACTCTCAAACACAGAATTTTCGCATAAACTCTTAAAATGGAATGATCATCAATCGTAAATTAATTTATAGAATATTCTATAAATTAATTTAATAAAATTGCTTTTAAATATAATGCATCCATAAATTAACATTTCTGGGTCTAGCTAAAGCTGCCATGAATGGCTGCTTGCATGATAATAAAATCGTTGCACTGGTTAGTGTTTACTGAATTAACTGCCCAGCAGGGCCTGGAAATATAATGCAGTTCTTGTCTCGTTGAAATCTAGAATGTGGGCAGAGATAAAAGTCAAGGGAATTTTTTCCAAATCGAAAGATTTCCTACAAAAATCTGTGCTTTAACGTCATGTGTCAAAGCGGGAGCTACGCTACACGCTGTTATCTGTTAATATCTTGAAGGACTCGCAACTGAGTGCATTCAAGAGATGATGTGTCGTTTGATCCCATTCCATTTAAATGAGGTGTTCAAGAATACTTTTCTAAGTAGCAGCCAAATCGACTAAATTTATAGAGAAAATTAAAAGGCCTGAATGCCCCAAGGTCAAGAGTTGTGCATTACAATAAAAATCAAAGAGGGTAGGGGAAATAGACCAGAATCCAGTGCTCATATGCACTCAAAAGAGTTCTCTCATATGCACTCAGAGTAGTGCGCTTATATGCGCACAGAAGAGTGTGCTCAGAATAAACACAGACGCAACAGAAAAAATTATACATTCCACCTAATTTTGTGATTGGTTTACTTACTGACAGGTAGTAATGAGGACATGGCCGGTGTTCACGAAATTTACCATCACGTCAGCACTTGTGTGATATTAAATCACGTGATCCTATGTATCTTTCTGTGAACTGAATAGCATATAGATATCCTGAACCGTGAATCACAGCAATGCTGGATGGGGGGGGGGGGGTAAGATTGAATTATGGAACAAATATTTAAAAGGTAAGGAACATAGACCAGAATCCCGCGGGGTGCATCAAAAGTTTCGCCCATGTATATTTGAAGAAAACTCAAGAACCAGAGCAACTAGAAATTCCAAATTCAGTATATTATTGTCTTTTATGGTATGTTATAAATCTCAGGATTTTGATTCTTATTGGGATACTATAAGACCTTGGTATACTATAGGAATGTTTTCATATTCTGGGAATAATTAGAGAATCAGATCAGCTAGTAAGTCATTTAGCATGTCGTTGTTTTTCTTTTCTCTTTTCTATTTGGTTTTTCAACTTTACAGTCCCACCCTGCCCTGATCGTCCCGGGCCTGAGGGCTGACCTATAAAGGCTTGAGCAGCTGTTTCGCCGACCAGAAAAACTTTAATTTCAAATAAATTCAAAAACCGGCCAAGGTGATTACAGTGGTTTACAGGGTACCTCCGTTTCATTTGGCGGGAAAATGTGGCAAATGCAAAAAATAAAAATTTATGTCAAAATTAAAGTGAAAATTGAAGTAAAATATGATCTAATAATCGGAAATTGACACCCGAGCTTACGTTAAGCATAGAGGGTGTCTGAAGTAAGTGGTTCTACAACTGGACTTCGTTCGTAGGGCAGAATGTACGTTAAATTCTTACATAATCGAAGTGGTGTAGTTAGAAGTATGTTGTAATTCGGTGGGTCTGGGTTCGCACCTTGTTCCTTTGCTCCGAAACCGGTTGATATTTTGAATCAGCATTGAATGGTGTTAACTAACAAAGTATTTATTTTCGCAAATTTCTAATTACTTTCCTTATATACATAATGTATAGGGAAAGTATTGTGACGGGGTCGAAAATTCGAATTCGAGTTTTCGACAGGAGAGCACATTTCAAGCATCCCTGATCACGAATCAAACATTTTTGAAGTGATGTCTGTGCGCGTGTGTGTGTGAAAGTATGTGTGTGTTTGTGTGTGTGAAAGTATGTGTGTGTGTGTGTCAGTGAGTCTGTGGAGACGAAAACTGATGAACGAATTGACCGATTCGAATGAAATTTTGTATAAAAATCACAATCCGTAAACACTGGATGCCTATTGTTTTTATACACAATCGAGTGCTCAGAACCCCCCTAAATTTTCGAATGAAATTTTGAAAAAATCGTAAATAAATCAAAACCGCTAATAAAGTTACGAAAATAGACATTTCTTATGTAATTTTTCATTAGAAAACGATTGACATGAATTTTAGAACGCCAACATGGACCGTTTTCGAGATATTGCACATTTTAAGAAAAAAAAAATTATCAAAATGTAATATACAATTAAAAAGAAATATTGCCTATTGAGAAACATGTTCACTTTTCATATGTAATGCCATGCAATAAATTGGGTGACATCATTCTCGTGGATCTAGTTCGTTCCATTCATGAAAAAGTATACCTTGAGTAATACTTTTGTATTTGAATGCCGATAGTCATTTATCTGCCGTAAGAATAACTTATTTCTCCGTGCATAACTCTTGGCGAGATTTTGACGACGAATTTGGCGGAATGTCGCCAAATTGGCGACATTTTAAATTGTTGCCAAATTCACAAAAATCTCGCCAAATGGATAAAAATGACGCTAAATCAATGAAAATGACGACTAATTGAAGAAAATTCAATATCTTGGAAAGAATATAAGTATCTACTATAAAAATAACATTTTTTTAAACTGTAAAAGTAGTAAATTCATTGCATTATATAAGGAAAGTCATGTGTTGCTCACATCAGATTTTTTTTTTCTGTGGTAAAAAGTGTTGTGTTATTTGATTTGATTTTTCACTTTTAACACTCTTTCTTTCTTTTGACTACACCGTTCGACCTAACCGAAGGTGTTGTTGTTGAAACCCAGACCGTCCGACCTACCAGAAAGGTGTAAGGTAACTGTTTGGACGGTCGGGAAGTGCCACCCAATTTAGACCGGAACCCAGTGGGGCAGGCATCTACAGGGACCGTACCCTCCTTCCCCTACCACCAACCTCTCGGAAGAACTTTCGGACCCACATGTTTAACGTGATCGTACTCCGCATGAACACGGCGGCAGTTTTAGCAGTGGTCGGAATCGAACCCGGGCCTACCGATTGCAACTCCAGCGCGCTAACCAATGGGCTACCGCGCCCCCTAACCGACGGTGTGAAGCATTTGTTTAGACGGCCGGCACTTTGCCCCACATTTTAAACATGTGGGGGCGACACCACAGGGACCATTCTATCCTTCCGCTGCCACCAACCTCTCGGAAGGAATTTAGACCCACATATTTAATGTACCCGGACTCTCCATAAACATGGATACATTTTGGGTATAATCAGGACTCCAACTATATATCCTCCGAGTGCAATATCCGGGCTTTAACCACTGAGCTATTCCGCTCAATCTTACTTAACACTAATATGTTGCCTCCTCTTAAGTGAATATTATTCAGAGCACGCCATGAGTTAAATTCAAATATAACCCCCTTCACCCAATTTTACGAGATCCTTAATTTTTTTTAAGAAATGCTTCCACTTCTGCAAATGAAAATTTAAAAATTCATAACAGCCCCTATACGTATTGGTGTATCCTTTAAAAAGCCTAAAAATGACTAGCAAGAGATTTATTCAAATTCGTGGTAAGTTATGAGAAATATATTCTAAATATACACGCATATGTTGCGTCTTCTTAAGTGAATATATTATAATATTATTATTCAGAACACGCCAAGAGTTAAATTCATATCATACCCCTTTACCCCAATTTCAGGCGATCCTTAATTTTCGTTAAAAAGTTTTTCCATTTTTGCAAATGACAATTTAAAAAAAATCATAACATTCCCCATACGTATTGATGTCTCCTTTAAAATGCCCCCATTACGACTTATAAAGAGATTTATTCAAATTCGTAGTGAGTTATGAGAAATATATTCTAAGTAAAACGTTTGTCAGCAATTAAACGTGGTAATTTATTTACCGAAATTCTCATACAAACATTATTATATTATCTGCATATGTTTAAAAATAAAAAATCTGATGTTGGCAGCACATGACTTTCCGTGCAGACTGATATCCACGTTCTCTTTATTTTATTTTAATTTAATTCACTTTTAATTCAATTTTCGTTCTCATTTGGAAACTGAACTTATTTTCAAAGGTGGCGTGAAGAAAATACAAAAAACTAAAATATCTCGAAAACGGCTAGTCTTAGTGTAATGGAGTTGGTCTTATTCTTTTCTTCGTTAAAAATTACGTATAAACAAGTATTTAATGAATATATTTTACGTATTTTTTATTTTAGATTTTGGCGATTTTTGGAGGGCCATTTCGTAAAAACAGGCAGGTTGTTATTTTCCGAATCGTACCAAAATCTAATTAGCACCAGATCATCCTACAAGTAACTTAACTACCAAATTTTGTGAAATTTCGTAAATTCGTATTTTAGCTAGAGTGGATACATGAAATTTTTACAGGCCATTTCGGAAAAGTTCTGTTTTTACGAATTCTACCAAAAACTAATCAGCACCAGGGTCTTACCCAAGTGACCTACATACCAAATTTTATGAAGTTCGGTCCAATAGTTAGAGTGGATACATACATTGCACAGACACACAGACATTACACTAAAAATAGTTATTTCGAATTCTAGAGGTCACGAAACGTGTAGATCCGTCGAAAACTCGAGTTGTGATTTTCGGCATGAATCCAATACTTTCCCTATACATTACCGTGTATTGCAGGGAAAGTAAAAATCTGATGTGGGCAGCACATGACTTTCTCTGCAGACTTATATTCACGTTTTCTTTATTTTAATTAAATTTAATTCACTTTTAATCCAATTTTAGTTGTCATTTGGTAACTGAACATATTTTCAAAGGTGGCGTAGAAAAAATTCGAAGAAACTCAAATATCTCGAGAACGGCTAGTCGTAGTGTAATGGGGTCGTTCTTATTCTTTTCTTCGTTAAAAATGCTTATTAAACAAGCATTTAATGGATATATTTGAGCATACGTAGTTTCAATTTTAGATTTTGACGATTTTTGCGGGTCATTCTGCAAAAAAAGGCTGGTTATTTTTTTAACGAGTTATACCAAAATCTAATCAGCACCAGGATGTCTCACAAGCGACTTATCTACCGAATTTTGTAAAATTCGGCCAATTAGTTTGTGAGCTAGAGTGGATACTAGTTTTTGCGGGCCATTTTGCAAAAAAAGGCGGGTTGTTTTATCCCGAATCGTACCCAAAACAAATCACGATTAGAATCGCCCACAAGTGACTTACCTACCAAATTTTATGAAATTCGGTCTATTACTTTTCTAGTTAGAGTAGATACAATATCTGCACCGACAGACAGACACACACAGACGTCACGCTAAAAATAGTTTTTTTGTATTCTAGAGGTCTTGCAACGCGTAGTTCCGTCGAAAACTCGAGTTGCGATTTTCGGCATGATTCCAATACTTTCCCTACGCATGACCATGTATTATTGCAGGGAAAGTAAAAAAGTTGAATTTGCAAGTAAACAAAATTTTGACTAAAATATCAAATATTTTACAACTTGAACAATGGCAACGTTGGATTGGAAGAGAAAAATAAAGTATAAATTTATAATTTTGTGTTCAACAGAAAAATTTGCTTGTTTATTTTATATAGTTGCATTTATAAAAAAATCTGATGTGGACAGCACATGACTTTCCCTACAGAATTATATCCATGTTCTCTTTACTTTAATTAAATGTATTTCACTTTTAATTCAATTTTCGTTCTCATTCGGTAACCGGACTTATTTTCAAAGGTGGGGCAGAGAAAAAACGAAAAACTAAAATATCTCGAGCACGGCTAGTCCTAATGTAATGGGGTTGATCTTATTACTTTCTTCCCTAAAAATTACATATTAAACAAGCATTTAATGGATATATTTGAGCATACGTAGTTCTTTAGTTTAGATTTTGACGATTTTTGCGGGCCATTTTGCAAAAAAGGGGAGGTTATTTTTTTCCGAAGCATACCAAAATCTAATCAGCACCAGGGTGACCCACAAATGACTGATCGGGCGAATTTTGTGAAATTCGATCCATTAGTTTTTCAGTTAGAGTGGATACAAACTTTTGCGGGCCATTTCGCAAAAATAGGCGGGTTCTTTTATCCCGAATCGTACCCAACACAAATCAGCACCAGACTCGCCCACAAGTGAATTACCTACCAATTTGTTTGAAATTCGGTCCATTAGTTTTTTACTTACAGTGGATACAAAATTTGCACAGACAGACACACAGACACACAGACAGACAGGCAGACAGACAGGCACACAGACACACACACAGAGGTCACACTAAAAATAGTTTTTTCGTATTCTAGAGGTCTCGAAACGTGTAGATCCGTCGAAAACTCGAGTTGTGATTTTCGGTATGATTCCAATACTTTCCCTATACGTTACCATGTATTGCAGGGAAAGTAAAAGTTAAAAAAGCTTGACATTTCCTATTACATAATCTTTACCTAAAAAACTATTTCAATTCTTCCTAGGGAAGCATACATTTTCAGGTATGTTTATGAACACAATTCATCAATATCCGCATACTTTTCCTAGAACAAATTGTTAAAACGGAACAGCCTTTATGCTTTACATGAACAAAAAAACTGTTGCCAATCCTTTATAACTAAATTTTCGACAATGGAGTTGGAAAATAAAGGTTCTTCTTAACAGCAGTACATGCCGGATGACAATAAATTAAGAAAAACTTTATAGGTGCATCATGTTCCCGCTAGGCGGCGAAAAGGGATATTTACAAAAATTAAAAGCGATCATGAAGCGTTGACGTTAATGTACAGTAATTACACAAGAAGCCAAATTATGTGCTGTGAAAGTAAATATGCTAGAGCGAAACAATATTAACGATTGAGTTGAAGAGAGTGATTTCTGTTTGTTTTAATCATAAATTATATTTCGTGAAATTGCTAGAAATGTATATTATTACTATCTTTTTACTTTCCCTATAATATATCTTTTTACTTTCCCCTGCAATACATGGAAATGTATAGAGAAAGTATTGGAATCATGCCGAAAATCGCAACTCGGGTTTTCGACGGATCTACACGTTTCGAGACCTCTAGAATACGAAAAAACTATTTTTAGCGTGACGTCTGTGTGTGTGTCTGTGTGTCTGTCTGTGTGTCTGTGTGTCTGTCTGTATGTCTGTGTGTCTGTCTGTCTGTGCAGATTTTGTATCCACTCTAACTAAAAAACTAATGAACCGAATTTCACAAAATTTGGTAGGTAAGTTACTTGTGAGCGAGTCTGGTGCTGATTAGTTTTGGGTACGATTCGGAATAAAAGAACCCGCCTTTTTTTGCGAAATGGCCCGCAAAAGCTTGTATCCACTCTAACTGAAAAACTAATGTACCGAATTTCACAAAATTCGGTAGATGAGTCATTTGTGGGTTACCTTGGTGCTGATTAGATTTTGGTACGATTCGGAAAAAAATGACCTGCCTTTTTTTGCAAAATGGCCCGCAAAACTCGTCCAAATCTAAACTAAAGAACTGAGTATGCTCAAATATATCCATTAAATGCTGATTTAAAGCGTAATTTTTAACGACGAAAAGAATAAGACCAACCCCATTACACTAGGACTAGCCGTTCTCGAGATATTTTAGTTTTTCGTGCTTTCCCTACGCCACCTTTGAAAATAAGCCCGGTTACCGCATGAGAACGAAAATTGAATTAAAAGTGAAATAAGTTTAGTTGAAATAAAGAGAACGTTAATATAAGTTTGCTGGGAAAGTCATGTGCTGCCCACATCAGATTTTTTACTTTCCTTATATACATAATGTATAAGGAAAGTATTGTGACGGGGTCGAAAATTCGAATTCGAGTTTTCGACGGGAGAGCACGTTGCAAGCATCCCTGAATGCGAGTCAGACGTTTTTGAGATGATGTCTGTGTGTGTGTGTATATGTCTGTGTGTGTGTGTGAAAGTATTTGTGTGTCCGTGAGTCTGTGGAGACTATAACTCACGAGCGAATGAAGCGATTCGAATGAAATTTGGTCCAAAAATCACAATCCATGAATACTGGAAGCCTATTGTTTTTAAACGCAATCGAATGTTCAGAACCTCCCTAAATATTCGAGTGAAATTTTGATAAAATCATCAAAAAATCAAAACCTTTAATATAGTTACGCAAATAGATATATACGTAATAGATATATATAGATATATATGTATATAATATTTTTTACGTAATGTTTCCTTAGAAAACGATTGACATACGCTTTAGAAAGCTAGCACGAGCCATTCTCGAGATATTGCACATTTTTCAAATAAATTTATCAAAAAATCCCATAAATTAAAAAAAAATATATTAACTGTTGAGAAACATGTTCACTTTTCATCATGCTATAAATTTGGTGACATCATTCTCGTGGATCCAGCTCGTTCCATTCATGAGAAAATATACTTTGAGTAATACTTTTGTATTTGAACGCCAATAGTCATTTATCTGCAATAAGAATAACTTATTTCTCCCTGTATAACGCTTGGCGAGATTTTGGCGACGAATTTGGCGGAATGTCGCCAACTTAGCGACTTTTTAAATGTTGCCAAATTAACGAAAATCTCGCCAAATGGATAAAAATGACGCTAAATAAAAAAAATGATGACTTATTGACGAAAATTCAATATCTTGGAAATATTATAAGTGTCTACTATAAGAATAACCTATTTCTTTTTACTGTAAAAGTAGTAAATTCATTGCATTATATAAGGAAAGTCATGTGCTGCCCACATCAGATTTTTCAATATAGTTTTGATAGTAACTGCATTTCGGCTTAATTTATGATTACTAGCAAAACTATCTTGATTCCTCTTCTGTCAATGCATGTGCATACTTCATCCATATTTATGAACACAATTTATCAATGTTCGCATATTTATCCCAGTAACGAACCGCTAAAACGAATGAACATTCACGATTTGCTAGAATGAAAAAAAAGTGTTGCCAATCCTTTACAACTAAATTACCGACGATAAATTTGGAAAATAAAGAGGCGCTTCATAACATCGTTACACGCCAGATGGCACCAAAATAAATAAAAACTTAATAGGTACATCATGTTTGGCTGCGGGGGAAAAAGGGGAAATTCGCCAAGAATTAAAAGTGATCATGAAGCTATTTGTTAAGCCCGTAGACGTAGTAATTACTCAAGAAACACAATTTTGAGCAGACGAGTGTGTAAGTGTTGGAAGGAAAGAATTTAGTCGATTGAGGCGAAGAGGATGATTTATGTTTATTTTTGTCATAAATTATATTTTCCGAAATTGCAGAAAAAATTATATTATGAGGTTGTTTCCGCATTCCATGCAAGGGAAACTAATAATTTCAGCCAACGAAAATTGCTTATTTAATAAGCAATGGGCTATCAGCACTATTTATAATTTATATGCAGAGTGTTGGACTCTAAGATAATTGTTTATCTGAAGTTTTTTTTTATAGATCCATAATTGAACCAGATATTAGATATCTATATTTGCGCATTGTGGAGAACTTTAGTGCGTAAATTTTACAACAAAATGAGTTCAATTGATATGCAATCACCAAATATACATAAGAAAAACCAATATCTTCATATGCCTGTGACGCTTGGCGACAAATTTGGGGAATACGAAACAGTCAACGTGGCGAGTTTTGGAAAATGTAGCGAAGTTGGCTGTAATTCAACATCTCTGGAAATATGTTTAATTCCTTTGAAAATCCCTGTCGCTTTATGAAAATTTTCAATTTAATATTATCGAATAAAAATATAACGAGTTTCACCGATCGTGGGACAGTTTTATTCCGGGATCATATGGAACTTGTTTTTAAAGGGTTTTGGGGATTACCAAGTAATTGTTTGGCGTTCGTAAAACAATTGAATTTTGTTGAGGAGTCGTATAGTACTGAGGTTTTCTTAAATGGCAGTATGGAAATAAATGAATTTTTGTGGTAAAATAGACATTTGGTTTACAGTAATTTATAATATAAACACCTTGATTTATTTGTCTATCTGTCTCTGGATAACGCTGCTACAAAATGTTGCCAAAACGTGTTTCAATTACTGATAAACATTTCAATTTGTATGATACAACCATGGGGCTTTACGTAGTGTATGATATCAGATACTGAAAATGAGGCTATGATGTTGGCGATCTGTTTCTTACGCAATGCAGTGCTATACGTCTTTAACGGCAAAATTATGATGTAACCATGGAGCTTTGAGTATGACTTCATATACTGAAAGTGAGACCCTGATGTTATTTTATTTCTTATAATGTTATATATTTTTATTTAAGATACCACTCAACTCAGAGTGTCACGCTCATTTCGTTAACATGTTTAACCAAGGTTTAACTGTATGCCGTGTTCCGCGCTCGCTTATCAACGGAACGCTGGATACAATTAAGCCTTGGTTTAACATTCAAAATAGTTCAATCTTCTTCCAACAAAAGTACGAAATAGCATTCTTGCGTGTTTTTAGTTTATTACTTTTAGGGCAGAATGCCCGTGGGTCTCGACTAGACAAAAATTGTCAAAATAAGAAGACCATTGTGGTCCAAATTATGCATCCCAATTTCATGCGTTTTTTAAAATATTTAAGAAAATTCATATACTTTGGAAAACATATACTTTGGAAAATACTTTGGAAAACATTAGATTATATACTGGAAGAAGCAGTGTAGATGGAAAAGTTTCCTTTTTACATGCACATTGGAGTTGCGATACCTGTATAACTTTAAAGGAATATATCAACTAACTTTTGGCTTTCAAAACCTCCCCAAAACACAGATATTTGACATACCCTATCCCAAACAGTTCGATACCCCTTTGCAGGTATTGGCGTGCATGGAAATTGTTGACAGAAACATTGCACCTGCTGCAGCAGGTGCAATGTTTCTGTCAGCGATTTCCATGGACAGTCATGCATAAAGCATTGATTATGAATCACTTTACAACTTTAATTTTATGTAAACATCTCTAAATTGAGATACATTCAGCAGTAATATATCGCAATACTGCAATAATTAATTATATTTGAAAATTTAAAACTTCAGCGAAAAAAATGAACTTCATTCTAATGACGGCATTGAAATATAAATAGCCTGGTTTAAACATCTCTAAAATGCGATACATTCCTCGGTAATATTTTTAAAATTATCATAATACTAAAATAATTTATTATATTTGAAAACTTCATCGAAAACAACTGAAATTCATTCAAATGACGTCATAGAAAAAATAACACGCCTGGCTCTCTCTGTAAAAGCACCATTTCATTCATAACATTTTCCCATTCATTTCTTTCGTCACAGTATTAAAATAATTTATTTTATTTAAAAACTTCAATGAAATAAGACAATGGAGATACATGTAATTAAACTAGTACCTGCTGCAGCAGGTGCAATGTTTCCGTCAGCGATTTCCATGGACGCCAATGCCTGCAAAGGGATCGAACTGTTTGGGATAGTGTATGTTAAATACCTGTGTTTTGGGGAGGTTCTTCGTTTGGGATGGACGCTGTTCCACCGTAGTAAAAGGTTAAATGCTTTTTTTTCGAAACGGAATCTTCAAAGGTTTTACATTTTTAAAATGCTACATGCGTCTTAATTATTGTCTCAGATGTATGAAATTTGGCAAGAGGACACCTCTCATACTTTTTAATGAAAGTGGGTATGCATTTTATAATTGGACTTTATTAAGGTAATTAAAAGTGAATAAGAACCTAATTAAATGATGAAAATTAAGTTTTAATGCAGAAAAATATTTTTCAAAAATTAACTTTCTAAGGGATTTAAAAATAAATACCCAAATTTGTTCATAATGTGTTTTTGAGTGATCATAATGTAAAATTAATCAAAAATGTGAACAAATGGCACTCAAGGAGCATTTTCAAATGTTCGTTTAAAAAAAAATTAATTAAAAAAAAATGTTATAACGAAATTGAAAAAAAATTTAATAGTATTGTATATAGTAATGTCAAGAGGAATATTTGCACAAATTTTCATGTTTCTAAGTGAATAAATAAAAAATAAATTCAACTTCCACCGTCCCCTTAAAATCTCTTAATCCATGCTTTCATATTCATTTCTTTTCCATTTCCACCACCAATACTTTCCAGAAAATGTCGTTCTTATAATTGTTTGTTTATTTATTTATATATTTTTCATTTTATTGTTTTTCATCCATAGCTATTTATAGCACAAGAGCGCGCTCCAAAGTGTGTCTTAAGAAGCCATTTGAAAGGATTATTTTTCAGCTTAGAAGATCTGAAGTCGAAAATATAGAAATTATTGAAACTATAGAAATAAATACATTTTTTTTTCATCTAGGCGTTATATAATACCTTATATTTTATATAACTAAAGAATTCTTATGTGAGCTATAATTAAATAGTATGTGGATAAATAAAGGAAATTTTAGTTTTTTGTTTAAATAACACAAATTTGTGTTTGCGCACTTGAAAATAGGTATAAATTGCGTTTTTATTTAAGTTGAAATAAACAAGAAAGATCAGTCACGCACAAAGCATTGATTATGAAACACTTTCCAACTTCAATGCAATTTTATATAAACATCTCTAAAATGCGGTTCATTCCTCGGTAATATTTTAAAAATTATTGCAATACTACCTTAATTTATTATATTTGAAAATTTAAAACTTCATCGAGAAAAATGAACTTCATTCAAATGACGGCATTGAAATATACATTGCCTGGTTTAAACATCTCTAAAATGCGATACATTCTTCGGTAATATTTTTAAAATTATCATGATACTACAATAATTTATTATATTTGAAAACTTCATCGAAAGCAAATGAACTTTATTCAAATGACGCCATCGAAAGATAAACCGCCTCTATATAAAAGCAGCATTTCATTCATAATTTTTTTAAATTCCTTTCATTCATCACAATACTATAATAGTTTACTTTATTTAAAAACTTAAAACCATGGAGGTACAAGTAATTTAACTCTATGCTTAAAACTTCATAAATATAAATTGAACTAAAAATGAATTGAAAGGTAAAATAATTTTGAATACAAAAGAATATCCCTTATTGTTTCAGTTCTAATTTACATTGCGCTACTAATTTATTTCTACAAAACTGACAGTTTAAATAGATATTTTAAGCCATCGATATGCATACAATGCAGGGGCACTTATCTTATCGCAGCGCCACCTGAATGATTGTCTAAATGACACTAACGTTTTCTCCGTATGGAGTTTCAGCTCTTTTACCTCCATGGTTTGTCCTTTTGTCAAAACGCCCTGATGATGAGGAAATAATATACATTTTATAGAAGAACAAATAGGAGGTGGGAAATTTTATGTCGACATTCTAAACACGTCACGTGATAGAAAACTGTAGCGATTGATGTTGCCAGTCCCGAACTCGGAACCTCGTGCTTACAAGACCGACATTATAAGATTAGAGCAAAAGCTAGCTTCAACTCCGAACTTATAATTCGGGTACAGGTTCCTAGCATTTTTCGATAGATGTTTTTGGCAAGAGCAGAGTCGTCTGCTGCCACACACACCCTCACCTGATGAGAAAGCCCCGGTCGAATTTCGGCGAGGAGGGGGACGCTCAGAAAACCTGCGCAGGCCCCCATCCGAAACTCAGTCGAGAGGCTGAATGGCCTGGAGGCGTGTCGTACCTCGGGCGTGACGTCTGTCGTTGGTCAATCAGGAAGGGAATGGTAAGGCCTCTGGCTCCGTGTGGTGCTGCCATCTCGTGTTGAGAGATGAGACCGTTGGAGACAAAATGTTGCGTGTTTCAAACGTCCAGTCATCAGTGTAGCGATTGGTGTTGCCAGTCCGGAGC
The DNA here is from genome assembly GCA_951213105.1 of Amaurobius ferox. Classification (NCBI taxonomy): domain Eukaryota; kingdom Metazoa; phylum Arthropoda; class Arachnida; order Araneae; family Amaurobiidae; genus Amaurobius; species Amaurobius ferox. The sequence goes on along the minus strand of OX578155.1, from coordinate 78,297,703 downwards.
CAGACCCGAACTCAGGACTTGTGCTTACAAAATCGACATTATAAGATTAGAGCAAAAGCTAGCTTCAACTCCGAACTTATAATTCGGGTACAGGCACCTAGCATCTTTCGATCGATATCTTTGGCAGGAGCAGAGTCGTCTCCTGCCACAAAACTATATAGAAAAATTCGAAGTCGGAACCACATATACTGCATCTGATCAAATCGAAATCATTTCTTTCCCATCTTCAAAGTAATACGTCATATATTCTAGAACGGTGTTAAAGATTTTCCGGAAAATTATTTTCTCCGAAAATTTAACACTGTGGATGAGGAGTTTTTTGCTGATGACAAGATGAGTTATGCGAAGAAATCCTCTAGATGTGCACTTATTTTATTTTTTTTTTACCTCTTTTATTCCACACGAAAATAAAGGCAGCTTAAGGACGGTTGCGGTACTTAAAAGTTCTTTCTGGGAGGAATGCCAGGACAATTTTAGTGTTTTTTCGTTAAAACTTTTAAGAGTCGTAAAGAAGAACTGACTACAAGTAAGATATTTTTCTAAAAAAAAAAAGAAATATAATAGACTTTTATAGTTGCCATTGATACCTTTCTTGAGATTGAGATGAATGGACGAATCGGATAAAATCAGTATTAATGATTTTTTCTTATTTTATGGACAATATTTTTTATAAGTAAGGAAAACACGCCCAATAAATATTTTAATATATTTTCTAGCAAAGACTACAAATACATTGTAAACCGCCTTAATTTCAAATCATTTTAAAATATTTTCTAGCAAATATTTTCTTTAAAATATTTTCTTTCTTCGGTTCAGCCGTTCTCCCGTGATGATGGGACAAACAGACAGACAGACACACAGATTTTCAATTTTATTTATATAGATGTAATGCAAAAATGTACTTGTTAAAATATAACTCAGCTATTGATCACGATCTCACTTTTTTGCGACTGTGTTGCATTGTTTTTTTTGTTTTGAATTGAGTTTTATGAAATGAAACTTTGTAATAATGAAATGCAAGTAGCCATCGTTTAAGAAAAATTATTGCTTTATTAAATATACCACAGGTTACCATTCAACCATTGGACTTATTAGAAAAAGATCAGCATTAACAATTAGCAGAAAATAATATCAAGAATTCTTTTAAGCGGTGGTGATAACACTTAAACTACCCAGATGTTCAAAAAACAAACGATAATTATTCCTACATAATTAGTATAATGTATAAGGGGAGTATTATGAAGGAATCAAAAATTCGAAATCGAGTTTTTGACGGTGAAGTACGTTCTAAGCACCTTTGAACTTGAATTGAACGTTTTGAAGTGATGTCTGTGTATGTATGCTATTGCGTGTCTGAGTGAGTGTGCATTTATGTGTGTGTCTGAGTGAGTGTGCATTTATGTGTGTGTCTGTGTGTGTGTGTGTGTGTGAGTGTGTGTGTGTCAGATCTCACGAAAAAATGGAGACATTCGAACGAAATTTGGTACCATTAATGCAATCAGGGAATACTGGAACCCTCTGGATTTTAAAAACAATCGCAATTTCTGAAAAGCCCCTTAATTTTCGAATGATTTTTTTAAATAACCCTAAAAATATCAGATCAATGAATAATGTTACATAAAAAAATCATTTCTTATATAATTTTTTTATTAGGAAACGAATAACAAAATCTTTAGGGCACTAGCAAGAGCCCTACTCGAGATATTGCACGTTTTACAAATAAATTAATATAAACATTATATATATATATATATATATATATATATATATATATATATACATATGCCCAAAAGTGCATATATATGTATATATATATGCACGTTTGGGGGACCAGCCTTTGCTTTGTATTGGTACCGTGAGCGTTGCCTAGGCAGTAAAGCTGCTTTAAACGGGAGGGGAGTCGCAATCCTCCCCAACCATTTTATGCAAAGCATTTGGTTATCCCCTTTTCCTCGTATTTCTTTGCTTATATATATATTATATATATATATATATAGGCCACAGGAAGGTATCGGCTCCGGGAGTGTTTCCTAGGAGTAATTAGCTGGCTATAACCGGGAGCAAGGGGTCACAATCCCCCTAGGCCTATTAGTATCTTACCTGTTGGCACTTTCCCATCTTATACTTTTGACATTCTTATATATATATATATATATATGTGTGTGTGTGTGTGTGTATTAAAAAAGTGTTAATTTTCGTGGAGTATATTTGCTTTCCATATGCAGTATTATGCAACAAATTTAATTGTTTAACAGCATTTTGCCCTTTACTTAACATATTATTTATTTTAAAAATGCGAAATAACTAATCAGTGTCGAAAGTTTTACAGGACAGAAGGCGGAAATAACTATTTTTCCACTAAAAATACTTAATTCCAAAATTGTAACAGGAAGAGTGGACCATATAACATAAGTTATTCGATAAAAATAAAAATAAAAATAGTTTCCATTTTTCATACCTTCAAAGTATTACGTCAACGATACCAGATCGGTAGAACAAAATTCTGGAAAATATCCCCCCCCCCCCCCCCCCGCCGAAAATAAGATCCTATGCGGAGGAGGGGTTGCTTCGACACGAAGATGAATTATTGAAAGAAAACTCGAGAAATGCATTTTTTTCATTTCACTTCATTTCATGGAATGGGTAGCGGGAAGGGAGACTTAAGGGTGGTTACGATACTTAAAAGTTCCGTTTGGGACGATTGCCAAAAAGCTTTGGCAGTTTTCTGCAATTTTTAAGAACTGAAATATAAATTTTCTGAAATCGAGGACTTTTTTTTTTTCAAGTTGAGGACAGAAATATTTCCAGATCTTTCGACTGTCCAGAAATAAGTTTTTACGGCTATTCTTCATATAAAAATAATATTACAAAGAAATACACTTTGCAAATCGCTCTATAGATTGAGCAGTTAAGTAACATATAGGGTCCACGGTGTTGGTTAATTTATATTTAATAAAGATAAAATATTATGAATTATATACAAAACCGGATGAAATATTTGAACTTTATGTAAGAAACAGTATTAAATATTTATATATTTGATACAGTATTAAATGTTGTATCTAAATAAACAATTAGATACAATATTATACAAATTAGATAAATATTTTATTAAATATTTATGCTTGTGGATATGAAATGCTAAAATTTTGAAAATTCGGGAAAATATAATAAATGTATAAATCAGTAAGTCCTAATTATCCCCAATGATTTGAAAAAGGTTTAAATACAAGTTACTAAATATTTTGCTTTTTGAAAAAAAATTACATGACACGTGTTAATATTTGTTGAAATCGATTGTTTCTTTATGTAACAATATAACACAAAGCTTATCACATAAGAGTAGCTTTCTGTGCTTAACTTATACTGGTGTGTGCTACTCTTATGTGATAAATGTGTGCTTTTTCGTAGTATACTACGATTAATTATTGTAACATAGAACTGATCGATAACATTTATCGAATGTCCTTTCTATTTATTTTATTTTTTATTTATTTGTTCCTATTTATTTTTTATTTTCTGTTTATTTTCTCTATTTATATTATTTCTCCGTTTTTTTCGTGCACAACCAAGCCAATTATACAACGCGGGTATAATATGCACCTTTCATACGCCCTAAATAAATTCATTTGATAAGCCTTATATAAGCACGCCATAAAACAAATGAAAATATTTGAAATCGCATATCAGATAATCGCATAAGTTCCTTCTCAGAAAGAAATCTCAGCGAATTTCTATCCAATTGGGGTCAAAATTTCAGAGAACACTTATATTCAAATAATTATATATTCCTAACGATGAACTCCTTTTTTAAATCTACGAATTAAGAAATTAGCAAATAAAATTGCATCCAAGGTTGTCTTTTGAGATCTCGCTCACAGACCACCTTGTCTTTTATCGTCTAAACGGATGTAAATAATTTTGAAGTCTAAGTTTCCACGGATTTCTGATTTTAAAAGTCTGACTTTTAAACTAATTCAAATTGAAAAAACATCTTGCCAAAGTGTATCGCACGGAGAAGTGGAGCACCTCTGCAGCAAATTTCGACATCTACTATATATCCGACACAATATTTTCACACATACTAGAAGCTGTTGCCTTTGTTATCTAGGAAGCTAAATCTTAATTAAAATCTTAAATAATACGCATGCTTATAGCACTGGCCACTAGACAGAACCTAATACAGCGACATAGAGTTTCATCCAGAACAGAGCACCAGGCGCGAAGCGCCTTTAATCTCCAATCTCTAGGTGTGGTTCTTATCTTCATACTGTGACATTATTTCATTGGCTCATAGTTGGAGGTTCGATGTTTTTGATTTACTGTTTTTATTATTTGACCTAGCTCCTAGTGTGGCAGTTTGTGGCAGTTTGTGGTAGGGGAAGGAGGGTACGGTCCCTGTGGATGCCTCCCCCACTGGGTTCTGGTCTAAATTGGGTGGCACTTCCCGGCTGTCCAAACAGTTACCTTACACCTTTCTGGTAGGTCGGACGGTCTGGGTCTCAACAACAACAAAAGAGAGCAAGACGATTTATATTTAGATGACATCATTTGCATAAAGTTCATTTTTTTTCGATGAAGTTTCAAGTTTTCAAGTAAAATAAATTATTGTAGTTCTGTGATAATTAAAAAATATCGCCGCTGAATGTATCGCATTTTAGAGATGTTTAAATAAAATTGCAGCTAGAAAGTGTTTCATAATCAGTGCTTTATGCAGGATTGATCTTTCTTGTTTTAACTTTAATTCAAATGCTTCTTTCTTTAATTAAAATAATAAAACTTTTGTCATATTTTTAATAGAACAAAGTGCCTGTAAACTATATAAGGTGCGTCTCAAAAGTTTATGCACTTTAATATAAGCAGTAGATATCAGTAGAAGAAGAAAGTAAGAAATACAATTTCATCGCTACATATTTAATAACGACTAATAAACAATATAAGACCAAGAACATACCTGTTTGATTTGCAGGTTTCAAAAAACGAAGTAAACACAAAAGAAGCATAAAAAATTGTTTCAAAAATGTATGCACATGTAACAAAAATGAAGCCATTTAACGAATGTGATATCCTTTTCATTTTATAGCTTGAAATACACAATCTAACATTGACAAAATAAGAGAATGAAGAATTTCAGGACCTAAATTATATCAGCAGTTTTCAATTTCACACTTTAATTCGACCAAAGACGAAAACTGTCACCTATTTGTATAAACTCTTCTGGATAGGATCCCGCAAACGTTTCCTATGGGATTCAAGTTGTGACTTTTGGCCGCTAATTCATAACCATAATGTTATTACACTGCAACCAAAGTTTAGTTGACTTTGCCGCATGAATAGGAGCATGATCGTGCTGAAAACTGAAGTTTGGTCCTGCTAGATTCGCATCTTCTCGTAATATGTGATTTTTTAACGCTTGTCGGTAATTTAGAGCATTTTGCTTACCGTTAAGAACAGCCCATTCCATACGACGTAATATATGATTTTCAGTTAAACTCGGAATTCGCTTCATACGTGTGAGCATTATATTGCAATTACTTTGTAAACATCTATGAATAGTAAGTAGATTGAGATACTTTTAAACCTGATTCACTTTGTATTTCAGATAACGGCAGTTCTTGAGTTGATGCTAGACGTAAAAGTATTTTGTCATCTCGAGAACTGGTACATTTTAGACGGCCTGATCTATCTTTTACTTTATAACCGCCCTCCTTTTGTAGCACAGCATAAATGCCTCGTTTTGACCGATTTAATATTTTCGCGATATCAAGAACACTTTCCATAAGCTTTTAATCACCAAATTTCACACCCTTCGTCTGACAGCCAACGGCCCTACCCTGATGAAAACACTGGTTCTCGTTAGATCACTGAAGTCACGCAGCATCGGGTAGTAATTGGGTGGTGACCACCTGGGAACACCGCGTGCTGTTGGCACATTTCGGGCGCGGTAGCCCGTTGGTTTGCGCGCTGGATTTGCACGCTGCCACAACTGCCGCCGTGTTTAGGCGGTGTATGATCACGTTAAACATGTGGGTCCGTAAGTCCTTATGAGAGGTTGGTGGTAGGGGAAGGAGGGTACGGTCCCTGTTGATGCCTTCCCCACAGGGTTCCGGTCTAAATTGGGTGGCACTTCCGGCCGTCCAAACGGTTACCTTAGACCTTTCTGGTAGGTCGGACGGCCTGGGTCTCAACAACAACACACTTCGTCTTTTGTAAATTGTTTCATACGCGGCATTATACTGAATAGTGAGAGGTGAAACGCAGCAGTCTTATATATAGTGAGGAAACGTCTGTAGAACTGTTTTATGCAAATTACTACCTTATTTTCATGCTTTATTTTGATTTTCCACGTTTTTGTTACTTGTGCATAAACTTTTGAAACATTTTTTTTTATGCTTTTCTTGTGTTTACTTCGTTTATTGAAACCTGCAAATCAAACAGGTATGTTCATGGTATTATATTGTTTACTAGCAGCGATTACACGGAGTTGAGCAGGATTTACAATGCAAAACTCTGATAAAAATTACACTTTAACATATAGGGCCGTGAATCTTATACATTGTTTTTTCACTGTGAAAGAAGTAAATTCATTGTATTATGTAAGAAAAAAATGGATCATACATGCATGGTTTTCTTCTTTATATACATATATAGATATATAGATATTTTTATATTCATTTATTTATTATTCAAATTAATAACATTTATTGAGTAAGCCTGTGAAAAATGAGCCATGCTGATAGAATTTCCATTTAAATTCCTATTTCAAACCTGGGATTTTCAAAAGTGACTAATACGTTCAATAAACTCCCACAAAACTCAGAGATTTAATTGACTTTTACGTTTTAAACCAATAATTTTCAACCTTTTTCCATTGGGGATTATGGAGTTAGAGAGTAGAACTCCTACGAAAAAGTTTTGTTTTTCATTAATATCTCGACAACCCCTGGTGTTAGAAACTCGAAACATAGACTAAATTTTAAGTAGGGCTATTTTAAGACTACTCACGGAATTTCATCAAATTCGGTTCAGTTGTTCTTCTGTGATGGTGGATCATACATATATACACACATACTTTTCTTCTGAATATAAATATAGATTAGTCGTTATTAAATATATAGCGACGAAATTGCATTTCTTATTTTCTTCTTCTTCTTATATCTATTGCTTATACTAAAGTGCATAAACTTTTAAGACGCACCTTATATATCAACGTTCAAAATACGTTATGAGTAACATTCAAAGAATGAAAAACAAGATAACTCATGATATTCGATCCGAATCAAATAGCTTTCATTTTTTTTCAACTCCCAAGTAATATGTCTAAGATGCTAGATTGATGTTAAAGATTTCCCGAAAAATATTTTTTTGACAACATAATCGAGGAAGTGAGCATTTTAGCTGTATGTTATACTCAAGTAAAACTCAAGAATATCACTTTTTATTTATTCTATTTATTACAATAGGAAATAAGGGGTTAAAAATGGTTGTGGTACGTGAAAGTTCCATCTAGGACTACTGCCAAAATAATTAGAAGTTATCTGCAACTTTGAAGGGGTAAAATATGAATTGACTAAACTTGGGACTTTTTTTATGTGCGAAAGAAATAGGGTATATTGCTAAAGTTATCATCGATCTCTTTCCGGGGATTGTGATTGATGGACAAATCATGAAGAATCGATATAAGTCATTTCTTCCGTTTTAATGTAGAAAAATTTAATAAATGGTCTGTTGTGGTTTAACAATTTTGCCTGTAATGTAAAAACACGTCTGCCTGTAATGTAAAAAAACGTGCGGAAAAATATATCAAAGGGATTAAGAAGAGAAACTAAAAAACAAGTGCATTTTAATATATTAAATAAAAAAAATTCTGTTTTTTATTTTATATTACCAACATACATATTATACAAACTCTTTGATGTAGCCAATCTCCTGATACTGGAAGGTAACGAAGCTTGAGCTAAAAATAATTTTTGATAAAAATAATCTTATACTATCTGTCTCCATATAATTTTTCGAGACTATATATATATATATATATATATATATATATACAATTGAAATCAAAAAAGAGGATAATGTTTAATGGAGGGGAAACCAAATACAATGCATACAATGGCAGAGGAGGATTGCGACTCCTCAATCCCGTTTAAAGCTGCTTTTCCAGCCCGGGCAAACGCTCACGGAACCAATGCATTGCAAAGGTTGATCCCCCATACGTGCCTAGTCAGAAGCACCCAAACATGGAGAAACAGACCACCGAGAATGGAAGTCAAGAAACGCACAAATGAAGAAACGCAAAATCTCCTATTGTATAAGTAACTATGCGCATGTGCAAGTCTTCAAGTGATATGCAGAAACTATCCCAATTCAGCAAAATCCCTTTTGAATGAATTTGCTTCATATTTATTGTTGAAAAATGAATTATAATATTTCTTCAGGAAATTAACCGGGTAATTATTTCTTAATGCTTCTAATATTATCCCCTTGTTACTGGATATGCAATCCTCTGCTAAAGTGTTGCAAATTTGGTTTCTTTTGAAATGTCCCAAAAGTATATTTCTAAAAATAAATCTTGAAAGGTTCGTTTTCCAATTCGCATTGGTTCCGTGATCGTTTGCCCGGGCTGGAAAAGCAGCATTAAACGGGATTGAGGAGTCGCAATCCTCCTCTGCCATTGTATGCATTGTATTTGGTTTCCCCTCCATTGAACTTTATCCTCTTTTTTGATTTCAATTGTATATTTACTTCGGATTAAAGAGCAGCATTTGCGCCTGTTCCTTGGTAATATTAATTTACATCTTTGTGATTGCGTATAGCACTTGTCGTATATTGTGTATATATATATATATATATATATATTATTTTTTTTGCAGTATTCCACGCATCTTATGTGCAGGGCCAACGGCCGTACCGTGCTGAAAACACCGGTTCTCGTTAGATCACCGAAGTGAAGCAGCATCGGGCGCGGTTAGTACTTGGTGGGTGACCACCTCGGAACGCCGCGTGCTGTTGGCCATCTCGGGTGCGGTATCCCCGTGGTTTGCGCGCTAGATTTGCACGCTGCCACAAATGCCGCCGTGTTCATGCGGAGTACGATCACGTTAAACATGTGGGTCCGTAAGTCCTTCCGAGAGGTTGGTGGTAGGGGAAGGAGGGTACGGTCCCTGTGGATGCCTCCCCCACTGGGTTCCGGTCTAAATTGGGTGGCACTTCCCGGCCGTCCATACAGTTACCTTACACCTTTCTGGTAGGTCGGACGGTCTGGGTCTCAACATCAACATCAACAACGCATCTTATGTGCAAAAGTTCTGGTGTTATCAAGTACTTCTGCAATTCTTATAATGAACATCAGAACCATTAAACAATACATTCGTATTTAACAGTAGCTGTCACTCCCAAATATACATGGCCTTACATTTTGTCGTTATGAAAGTATTTCACAAAATTTCATAATTTTAAAGACTTATCATTTTTTTTTCATCTTTAACTAAAATGCTTCTTTCATTACCTAATTGAAAGAATAAAACTTTTGCCATATTTTTAATAGGTCAAAATGTCTGTAAAACTGTATACATCAAAGTTCAAAACACGTTATGTGTAACATTTGACGAATGAGAAACAGGATAACCCATGATATTCGATCCGAACCAAATAGCTTTCATTTTTTTTTCAACTTCAAACTAATATGTCTAAGATGCTAGATTGATGTTAAAGATTTCCCGAAAAATATTTCTTCGACAACACAATCGAGGAAGTGAGCTTTTAAGCGATATGTTATACTCAAGTAAAACTCTAGCACTTTTTATTTATTTTATTTATTACAATATGAAATAAGGGCTTAAAGATGGCTGTGGTACGAAAAGTTCCATCTGGGACTACTGCCAAAATATTTAGCAGTTCTCTGCAACTTTGAAGGGATATAAATATGAATTGACTACACTTGGGACTTTTTGGGTGCGAAAGAAATAGGGTATATTGCTAAAGTTATAATCGATCCCTCTCCGGGGATTGTGATTGATGGATAAATCATGAAGAATCGATATAAGTAATTTCTCCCGTTTCAATGTAGAAAACTTTACTCAATGGTCTGTTGTAGTTTAACAAATTTGCCTGTTATGTAATACGGAAAAATACATGAAAAGGATCAAGATGAGAAACTCAAAAACAACTGCATTTTAATATATTAAACAGAACAGAAATCTGAGTTTTATTTTATATTACCAACATATTATACAAACGCTTTGAACGTATGTATCAGAACGCCTTCATGTGCAGCCCATCTCCTGATAAGAAATGTAAAGAATCCTTTACGTTAACAATCATTTCTGCTGAAAATAATTTTATACAAAAACTTTCCATACAATTTTTCTGGACTATATATTTTTTTTCAATATTCTACGCTTTAAATTTCTTGACATAGTATATGTGAAAGCTATTGATAATAGGATGAAAATTAGAAAGCAGAGTTCGAAAAATAATAGATTGCATTGGGATCAGTCAACAAGTGTTAACAAAATGCAAAATATATAAACAACAGTCCAACGTTTAACAAGATTAATTGTTCAAATACAAAGATCTATGCAACTTAAGAGTATTAGAATCACGCTCTCGTTGTAGACACCGGATTCGATGAAACTCTTTCGCACTTTTGATATTCTTCAGAGCCATATTGCCTACAGTCTGTTTCAAAATTATAAGACCACTCAAAATTCCACCTTTTCTCAACAAGGACAACATTGAATGTGAATTTCAAAGAAGGTGTATGAAACGAAACAATTTTGCAGTGTTGATTTAGCTTAGAAAAAAAAACAGATCGAATATTATTTTCGTGCCAAACGATTTTTCAAAATCACGGTGTTACGTAAATATAAGACCACTTTAGACTTTCTAATAATACAGACAATTTTTGTTTAACTTCGGAGTTTAACTGTAACCTAAACCATCTGGAAAGTTTGGAAAGAAGTGAAAAAGGCAGAAATTAAGAATTGAACTGTTTTATTCGTTGGATTATTAAAATGCCTCATGGAAGTGATTTGTCTGAAGTAGAAGTGCGAAAAGTTTGGTTCTACAATGGAAAAGGAAAGTCGGAACGTGAAATAAGTAAGATTCTTAATCGTTCTAAAATGGCAATTCACAATTTTTTGAGTAAAAATGAATTGTATGGAAAGCAGAAAAGATCTGGCCGCAAAAAAGCAGTTATCAGCTCGTGATAATAGAAAAATTTTCCAGCTTGTAACGAAAAAATACCAGTTTACTTATAAAATAGCACAGCAGACAAGTAAACAAGTGTCTCATGTAACTGTGCGGCGAAGTTTGAAGTCGAATGTTCATGTTAAACTTCGGAAACTAAGAAGGAAACCACGTATTCTTAAACATCATAAAGAAGCAAGTCTGAAGTGGACAACGAATGTCATGTCCTGGAACTCTACATTGAAAAATATAATATTTTCGGACGAGAAAAAATTCAACTTAGGCGGTCCGAACGGCAATAACTACTACTGGCATGACTTAAGGCAAGAATCTCGTGAGTTCTTCAGTAGGCAGATGGGAAGAGATTTCGTTATGGGGTGGGGCGCTTTCTTATATGCAGGAAAATACGATCTGCAAAGAGTTTATGGCAAAATGAACTCAGACAATTATCAACAACTGCTATACGGAAGTATGATACCCTTCGGGCTACTTTCAGGAGGGCCGAAATGGAAGTTCCAACAAGATAAAGCTCCCAGTCATACATCTAAATCAACAAAAGCATGGGTCAAAAGCGAAAAGATTGATGTTATATTTTGGCCGAGCCTTATCCCTGAACTAAACCTCATAGAAAAACCTGTGGGGTTATTTGTCTCGCCAAGCATACGAAACCAACAAACAATATCATTCGGTATATGAATTAGAAGTCGCCATTATGGAGAAATGAGACAATATTCTGGAATTTGTCTTTAAAAATTTAAATAAATCGTTGCCAAATTGTGTGTTTCAAGTTATTCAGAAAAATGGTGTAACAACAACTTACTAAATATGCTAAAACTTTCTTTATCCACATGTGGTCTTATAATTTTGTAACAGGTATTTGTGCCACTTTTTGTTATATTGCTGTTATATTTTTTTCTAAATGAATTTCGTACATGTAAGTTGCTAAATTTTATTTAAAACTTGTTCTGACATGGAGTAGTTTTGATTTTGAATAAAAAAATATTTCGTTAATTACCTAAATAACAAAAAATCTCGTGGTCTTATACTTTTGTAACAGACTGTATAACCGGAATGGCAGCACAAAAATACGTTCACAATTTTGGTAATACCAGTAGTGATCAACATAATCCCTTTTACCATTTTTTGTGATTTCAAAGCGAATTTAGCTACAGCGAGACCAGGTTGTAATGAACAAATGTATAAACTGTTAACCCACTTACAGAGAGCGTTCCCAAAGCTTATTTGAAAATAGCTAACTATTTCAAAGTTTACTATTTATATCATTTATGAGTTCATTTGTTGTTAATTAGATCTTTTACGTAAGTGGAAGACAAAAAATAATTCAATTATCAACTTTTCCCTACAACACAAATTCTTGAAGCCTTATTTCTCAATATTTGAAATACGTATTTTTAAATTCAGTGTTTCTACCTTCACTTACTTTAAATGTAAAACATTTCTATATTTATTATTCAATGAGATAAAGATTGAGGAGCTCATTTTTAACACTCAAAATACGTCATGAGGTAAAACACTATTTTCCGGAAATTGTTCTATTAAATAAGCGATAGGGAAATTCAGTTTATCTGTCGATAAAATGAGTTACGAGATATAAAACTACTTACTGGAATAAATAAAAAAATTTGATGTGGGCAACACATGACTTTCCTTATATAATGCAATGAATTTATTACTTTTACAGTTAAAAAAAATGTTATTCTTATAGTAGATATTTATATTCTTTCCAAGATATTGAATTTTCTTCAATTAGTCGTCATTTTTTTTATTTAGCGTCATTTTTATCAATTTGGTGAGATTTTTGTTAATTTGACAACAATTAAAGTTAGCGACATTCCGCCAAATTCGTCATCAAAATCTCGCCAAGCGTTATGGACGGAGAAATAAGCTATTCTTACAGCAGATAAACAACTATTGGCGTTCAAATACAAAAGTATTACTCAAAGTATCATGAATGAAGCGAGCTAGATCAACGAGAATGATGTCACCAAATTTATCGCATGGTATTACATATGAAAAGTGAACATGTTTCTTAATAGAAAATATTTTCTTTATTCTATATAACTTTTTTAAAAATTTTTTGAAAAATATGCAATATCTCGAGAACGGGTTCATGTTAGTTTGATTTATTGACGATTTTTTCAAAATTTCACTCGAAAATTTAGGGGGTTCTGAACATTTGATTGCGTATAAAAACAATAAGCTTCCAGTGTTTACGGATTGGGATTTTTGTCCCAAATTTCGTTCAAATCGGCCTATTCGGTCGTTAGTTATCGTCTCCAGAGACTCACTGACACACACACACACACAGACATCACTTCAAAAATGTTTGATTCGTGATCAGGGATGCTTGAAATGTGCTCTCCCGTCGAAAACTCGAATTCGAATTTTCGACCCCGTCACAATACTTTCCTTATACATTATGTATATAAGGAAAGTAATAAAATAAAAAAGCCTTCTTATTTTATTTTATTTATTCCAATAAAAAGTAGGGGGCTTAAAGATGGCTGTGGTAAAGAAAGTTTTATATGAGACTATTGCCAACAACATTATAGCATTTTATGCACTTTTTCAAATGAAGGAATTTGTAAATATTGCCAGAGTTGTTATAGAACATTTTTCTTTGGTAAAGGTAAGAATTATGTGCAATAGATATTAATTCTTATTTTATTGAGAAAATTTTATGTAATGGTCTGTCATTATTTGAGAAATTTACCTTTCATAAAATGGCGATCAAAATGGTATGCAACTAAAATACAATTACATGTTACTTAAAAGAGAAGAAATTCAGTATTTTATATTTTCCACTAAAACTTATGATGAACTTGCGCAATTTCAGTTTTTTCAGTGCCTAGCAGAATTTTGCTAATGATTTTAAATATGTATATTCTGATAATATTCTGAATTGTATTGTACTTCCTAATCTTCCATTAAAATAGTTAATTTGTTCCTCTCTAAGAGTAACAAAATGCAGAAATTTTGGAATACCATTTATAACTCTCAACACCTTCTACGTCATGCAGAATAATCCAAAACTGCATCCTGATTGGCTAGACTCTACAATCTTCATATGTACAAACCTCATCACAGAATGTTCATATGCTTGATCTAGGACATACTTTTGAACTTTTCTAAGAACATATGTTGAGGAAGATATAAGTGCATAATCCAATAGAAAGTCACCCAGGTAGTGCCTATTGTGGTCGCATTACTATTTATGGCATTTATCAACTTAATGTTTATTATTTTGCCGAAATTCATTTATTTTATATGGTAGGAGAAGAATATTCAGATTTATTTACCACCAGAAAAAATAAGGGGAGAAAAATTTACTTTTTGACACTCCAAAATACTTCAAAGTTATATCGACAAGTACACACCTAACATATTGCGTCTAATCCAACAATATTTGTTTTTACTTTCCTTATATACATAATGTATAAGGAAAGTATTGTGACGGGGTGGTCGAAAATTCGAATTCGAGTTTTCGACGGGAGAGCACGTTTAAAGCATCCCTGATCACGAATCAAACATTTTTGAGGTGATATTTGTGTCTGTGTGTGTGTGTGTGTGTGGAGACGATATCTCACAAGCGAATGATGGAGCGATTCGAATGAAATTTGGAACAAAAATCACAATTCGTGAATACTGGAAGCCTATTGTTTTTAAACGCAATCGGATGTTCAGAAACCCCCTAAATTTTCGAATGAAATTTAAAAAAATCATTAAAAAATCAAAACATTTAATAAAGTTACGCAAATAGACATTTCTTATGTCATTTTTCCTTAGAAAACGATTGACATAAACTTTAGAACGCTGTAGCATGAACCATTCTCGAGATATTGCACATTTTTCAAATAAATTTATAAAAAAATCCCATAAATTAAAAAAAATGTATCAACTGTTGAGAAACATGTTCACGTTTCATATATAATATCATGCGATAAATTGGGTGATATCATTCTCGTTCCATTCATGAGAAAATATACTTTGAGTATTAAGTTTGTATTTGAACGGCAATAGTCATTTATCTGCTGTAAGAATAACTTATTCCTCCGTCCACAACGTTTGGCGTGATTTTGGTGACGAGTTTTGCGGAATATCGCCAACTTGGCGACTTTTTAAAATGTTGCCAAATTAACGAAAATCTCGCCAAATGGATAAAAATGACGCTAAATCTATGAAAATGACGACTAATTAACCAAAGTTCAATATATTTGAAAGAATATAAGTATCTACTATGAGAATAACATATTTTTTTGGCTGTAAAAGTAGTAAATGCATTGCATTATATAAGTAAAGCCATGTGCTGCCCACATCAGATTTTTTGTTACGTTATCAATTCCAAAGAATTAGTATTTCAAAAAGGTTAGGTCGATATTAATGTTTTCTATAAAATTATTTTTCCGAAAATATAACCCTCTTGGGGAGCATATTAATTGGTAACAAAATGAGTAATGCCAGATTAAACTATAGAGATAGGAAAATAAGGGCAGCTAAAGAACAATTGCGGTATTTAAAAGTTCCATTTGTAAGTTATTTTCAAGAATATTTTCAGCTTTCTTTGACAAGTTTACAGAGCTTTAGAGCTGAATTAACAGCAAAAAAGAAACTTGTCTGGTAAAAAAAAGTGTACAATGTTTCTAGAGTTGACTTTGATAGTTTTTCCATTAATGAGATTAGTTGAGTGAGATATAATCAGCATTAATGAATTATTTCTTATTTCAACAACACAATGCTAAAGCATTGTGTGGTTTGCTATCTCAGTGATTTGCTATTTAAAATAATGTGGTTAATTTAATAGTTGAATTCACATGAAAAGAGCTTTTCCGTTGATCACAGAATCACTGAGATGCATTGCCATGTGATGCACTGGGATGGAATGCACTGTAATGCGTAGTCTCATTTTGATCCGTTGCGACTGTAATGAATTGAATAATCAAAGTAAATCAACATTATTAGTTCTTTTCTTATTAAATAGAGAATACTTTATTGCACTATAATGCGTAGCCAGGACAAATCATAAATCAGGACTTAATTAATCAGGAAAAATCAGCATTATTTGCTCTTTTTTTATTTTATAGAGAATATTTTATTACACTATAATGCGTAATCAGGACAAATCATATGATTAATCAGGACAAATTAGAATTATTTGTTTGTATCTTATTTTATAGATAATATTTTATCGAGTAGTCGGTTTTATTACTAAATGTGTGATTAATGTAACAAAGGTAAAATCTTGTAAATTAAACTTTTCAATTGATCTCAATTGATCACTCTCACGACTCCTATGATTCTGTTGAAACAAATTATAAAAATCTGATGTGGGCAGCACAGACTCAAATTCATTTTTTCTTTATTTCTTTAAGAACTCATTAAATTGAGTTTAATTGAACAAAATGGCAGTAAATTTGAATTTTTAATTCAATTTCTGCTTTTATTTGGTAATTGGACATTTCCCCAAAGGTGGCATAAAAAATGCGAAAAATCTCAAATATCTCGAGAACGGTTAGCCCTAGAGTAATAGAGTTGTTCTTATTATTTTACTCGTCAAAAATTACGTATAAAACAAGCATTTAATTGATACATTTCAACATACGTAGTCTTTTTTTAGATATTGGCGATTTTGGCGGGCCATGTCGTAAAAAAAGGCAGGTTGTTCTTTTCCGAATCGTACCAAAATCTAATCAGCACCAGAGTATCCCACATGTGATTTATCTACCAAATTTTGTGAAATTTGGTCAATTTGTATTTCAGCTAGAGTGAAACATGAGATTTTTGAGGGCCATTTCGCAAAACAACGCGGGTTCTTTTTTTCCGAATTGTATCAAAAATCAATCAGCACCAGGGTCACACACTAGGGTCTTACCTACCAAATTTTATGAAGTTCGGTCCATTAGTTTTTGAGTTAGAATGGATACATACATTGCACAGCCACACAGCCATACAGACAGACGCACACACAGACGTCACGCTAAAAATAGTTTCTTCGTATTCTAGAGGTCTCGAAACGTGTAGATCCGTCGATAACTCGAGTTGCGATTTTCGACATGATTCCAATACTTTCCCTATGCATTACCATGTATTGCAGGGAAAGTAAAATATGTGATAATTATAAGGATGGTGATAAAAAGTGAATGATGATGAAACAATGATTGTGGAGAAATTGGCAGGATTTATTGTAAACTTATTTTAGGAATAATTCATTTAGCTTGCTGTTAATTTCACTATTATGATCTCAGTCTCACTGAGATGCATTGCGATGTGATGCAATGTGATGGAATGCACTATAATGCGCAGTCACATTGTGATCTGTGTTGATCTGTGTTAATCTGTTGTTGTTGATGAGACCCAGACCGTCCGACCTACCAAAAAGGTGTAAGGTAACCGTTTGGACGTCCGGACAGTGCTATCCAATTTAGACAGGAACCCAGTGGGGGAGTCATTCACAGGGACCGTATCTTCCTTCCCCTACCACCAACCTGTCGGAAGGACTTACAGACCCACATGTTTAACGTGATCGTACTCCTCATGAACACAGCGGCAGTTGTGGCAGCGTGCAAATCCACCGCGCAAACCACCGGGCTACATTTTCTGTAATAGGCAACTTGGTTTAATATGTCGATCTTTTGTCATTGAAGTCCTTTATAATATTCCTGTCCGTTTAAATGTTTTCTCATTTATTATACAGTGTAATACAGTCAATTTAACATTTTAGACAGATAAATCTCATATTTATTGCCAATTCTTTTGTTCTGAATTATTTTTCCCATTTTCAACCCCATTTTAGTTTGAAATCCAATAAGCCCGCAAATTTGGTAATCTGGTACCACTGAAGTTAGTAACTCGCCAAATTATCGGTTGTTGATTCTAATTGGCGCGAAAAGTTATGTCGGAACTTACCCGACATCTGTCTTAACTAATTATTACTTTCCTTATATACATAATGTATAAGGAAAGTATTGTGACGGGGTCGAAAATTCGAATTCGAGTTTTCGACGGGAGAGCACGTTTCAAGCATCCCTGATCACGAATCAAACATTTTTGAAGTGGTGTCTGTGTGTGTGTGTGTGAAAGTATGTGTGTGTGTGTGTGTGTGTGTGTGTGTGTGTGTGTGTGTGTGTCAGTGGGCCTGTGGACACGATAACTGACGAACGAATGGACCGATTCGAACCAAATTTGGTACAAAAATCACAATCCGTAAACACTGGAAGCTTATTGTTTTTATACGTAATCGAATGTTCAGAACCCCCCTGAATTTTCGAATGAAATTTTGAAAAAATCGTCAAAAAATCAAAACCTCTAATAAAGTTACGCAAATAGACATTTCTTATGTAATTTTTCATTAGAAAACGATTGGCATAAATTTTAGAACGCTAACATGAACCGTTCTCGAGATATTGTACATTTTTCAAAAAAAAATATGAAAAAGTAACATAAAAAAAATTCCTATTGATAAACATGTTCACTTTTCATATGTAATACCATGCGATAAATTGAGTGATATCATTCTCGTGGATCTAGCTCGTTCCATTCATGAAAAAATATACTTTAAATAATACTTTTATATTTGAACGCCAATAGTCATTTATCAGCTGTAAGAATAACTTTTTTCTTAGTGCATAACGCTTGGCGAGATTTTGGCGACGAATTTGGGCGGAATGTCGCCAACTTGGCGACTTTTTTGAAATGTTGCCAAATTAATGAAAATCTCGCCAAATGGATAAAAATGATGCTAAATCAATGAAAATGACGACTCATTGTCGAAAATTCATTATCTTGGAAAGAATATTAGTATCTACTATAAGAAAAACCTAATTTTTTACTGTAAAAGTAGTAAATTCATTACATTATATAAGGAATGTCATGTGTTGCCCACATCAGATTTTTTTCTTTGTCGGTGGTCACCCGATGCGGCACCGCAAAGTATTAAGGACTTTTAATTTAAATAAGGAAAAATAGGGAATAAGGGCTTTATATTTAAATAAGGTTTTATTGAGGGCTATAAATTTAAGTAAGGTATAAAATAAGGAATTTGTTTGAAGAAAGAGGTATATTTTTAGAGTGATTATCGATATTTTTATGTGTATGTGATTATTGAATGATTTGTAAAAAAATCGGTATTAGTTATTTTTACTTTCCTTATATACAATAATGTATAAGGAAAGTATTGTGACGGGGTCGAAAATTCGAATTCGAATTTTCGACGGGAGAGAACGTTTCAAGCATCCTTGATCACGAATCGAACACTTTTGAAGTGATGTCTGTGTGTGTGTGTGTGTGAAAGTATGTGTGTGTGTCCGTGAGTCTGTGGAGACGATAACTGACGAACGAATGGACCGATTCGAACAAAATTTGGTACAAAAATTAGAATCCATAAACACTGGAAGCCTATAGCTTTTATATGCAATCGAATGTTCAGAACCCCCTAAATTTTTGAGTGAAATTTCGAAAAAATCGTTAAAAAATCAAAACCTCTAATAAAGTTACGCAAATAGACATTTCTTATGTAATTTTTCATTAGAAAACGATTGCATACATTTTAGAACGCTAGCATGAACCGTTCTCGAGATATTGCACAATTTTCAAAACATTATCAAAAAATCCTATAAAATAGAAGAAAAACATTTCCTATTGAGAAACATGCTCCCATGTCATATGTAATGCCATGAGATAAATTTGGTGACATCGTGCTCGTGGATCTAGCTCGTTCCATCCATGAAAAAAGATACTTTGAGTAATACTTTTGTATTTGAACGCCAATAGTCATTTATCTGCTGTAAGAATAACTTATTTCTCCGTCCATAACGCTTGGCGAGATACTGGCAACGAATTTGGTGGAATGTCGCCAACTTGACGACTTTTTCAAATGATTTTACCAATCATTTGAAAAAGTCGTCAAGTTGGCGACAAACGAAAAACTCGAACTATTAACGAAAAACTCGCCAAATGGATAAAAATGTCGCTAAATCAATGAAAATGACGACTCATTGACGAAAATTCAATATCTTGGAAAGAATATAAATATCTACGATAAAAATAATCTAAATTTTTTTACTGTAAAAGTTCTATTCATTGCATTAGTAAATTCATTGCATTATATAAGGAAAGTCATGTGCTGCCCACATCAGACTTTTTAGCTAGTGATCAAACTCATAAAACAGACGCCAAATTGAACAAGCCAATAATTTCAAGGAAATCACAGACATGGAAATTGTTGTCTTACAATATAGACGCCTTCACAATTGGGACCATTTCAGTTATCAAATTACATCGTTATTTGATAACCGTGCATCATTATATACACATCTTCTAAACATATCCCAGTAATTTGGTAAAGTTGTTGATCAATTTCTTTGATTCTCAATATTTTCAAAACAAATAAAAGATCCCTAAGTTGGCGATATTTGGCCAAATATGTCGCCGAGCTCATTTCCTATTTCAAATATTTGAAAGCTACGTGTTACCTACCACGGGATATCGAAGTTTTTAGAACCACTTATGATAAACATCATAACCATTAAGCACATAAATATTTTAACAGAAGCTACCACTCTGTAATAGTTTCAACTATTGTGGTGATGAAATTATTTCACAAAATTTCATAATTTCAATGACTAATCAGACCATTTTGTCTTTAACTTAGCTGTTTCCTTCCTTACCTAATTGTAAGAACACAATTCGGAGCATTTCTCTTATCAAGTTACAACGCTATTTGGCAACTGAACATTATTATATACATACCCTCTAAAAAAAATAAAAAAAAACCTAGTAATTTGGTGAAATTGTTTCTGAATTGCTTTGATTCTCAACATTTTCGAACCTCAGGAAAATTCCCAATTTGGCGATATTTGGCCAAATTTGTTCCCAAGCTCACATCTTTAGTTGAATATTCGAATGTGGCTATTGCCGCGTGGAACTTATCACATGTTATCATAATAAGTTTTTTAGTAGTACTTATGATCATAGGCGGAGGCAGGATTTGGGAATGCTATGCATTGGGAATCACAATTGGGGGTGCTCATGGGAAGCATGCATAGTTTAAAAATAACAAATTGTTTACTTTTGAACTTTTATTCATTATATTTTGCCCACCAATTTCTGCATGATATAACCATGGTCTTAATTCGTAGAAAATACTAAATAAAAAGAAATTTGAAAACTATGAACACGCTAGCACAGCCGCCAAAGGAATATTGACAATTTTCTGCCAAACTCGGTACGGAACTAACGGCTCTGTATCCTTCCTCGATAGGCGACAGTTCACGACAGATTTCTTGCGCATGTGCAGTCAGAAACTGGGTCTAGCCAGGAACCTTAAAAGTATCTGATTTCAGATTTATAAATCCGTAAAAAAAAAAAAAAAAATCTGATGTGGTCAGCACATGACTTTCCCTTCAGACTTATTTATATCCACGTTCTCTTTATTTTAAATAAATTTAATTCACTTTTAATTCAATTTACTTTCTCATTTGGTAAGGAGTTATTTTCAAAGGTGACGTAGAGAAAATATGAATAAACGTAAATATCTCGAGAACGGCTAGCTCTAGAGTAATGGGGTTGGTCTTATTATTTTCTTCGTTAAAAATTACGTATAAAACAAACATTTAATGGATATATTTGAGCATACGTAGTTTTTTACTTTAGATTTTGATGATTTTTGCCGGCCAATTTGCAAGAAAAGGCAAGTTATTTTTTTTTCGAATCGCACCAAAATCTAATCAGCAACAGGGTGTCCTACAAGTGACTTATCTACCGAATTTTGTGACGTTCGGTCCATGAGTTTTTCAGTTAGAGTGGATAAAAGCTTTTGTGTGTCATTTCGCAAAAAAAGGCGGATTCTTTTATCCCGAATCATACCCAAAACTAATCAGCACTAGATTCGTCCACAAGTGTTTTACCTACCAAATTTTATGAAGTTCGGTCTATTAGTTTTTTTATTTAGAGTGGATACAAAATCTGCACAGACTGACAGACAGACACACACACACACACATACGTCACACTAAAAATAGTTTTTTCGTATTCTAGAGGACTCGAAACGTGTAGAAACGTGTAGCCTTTATTACAAAATGACCTGTAAAAATGTCATATATATACCCCAGTTAAAATACTAATTGACCAAATTTCACAAAATTTGGTAGATATGTTACTTGTGGGACACTCTGGTGCTGATTTGATTTTGGTACTATTCGGAAAAGAACAATCTTCTTTTTTTTACGAAATGTCCAGCAAAAATCTAAAAAAAAAAAAAAAAGACTACATATGCTGAAATGTATCAATTAACTTATTGTTTTATAGGCAATTTTTGAAGAGGAACAAAATATAACACATTCCATTATACTTTAAGACTAACCGTTCTCAAGATATTTGAGATATCTTGAATTTTTGTTACGCCGCTATTGGAAAAATGTCCAATTACCAAATAAAAACAAAAATTGAATTATAAATGTAAATTTAGTGTTATTTGTTGCAATTAAACTCAATCTAATGAATTATTAAAGAAATAAGGAAAATATGAATTTGAGTCTGCAGGGAAAGTGATGTGCTGCTCACATCAGATTTTTTTCAATCGAATAATGGAACTTATTTATCTACGCTTAAAATACGAGTTCAAAATTATCATGAGTTAAAATTTTACGAAAAGAAGAAGCACATAACTTATGATATTCGATCCAAGTTTAATAGACTGTATTTATTCAACCACCAAGTAATATGTCTAAGATATCAGATTGATTTAAAGATTTCTCGAAAAATATTTCTCTGTAAACACAACCGAGGAAGTGAGCAGTTTAGTGATACGATATATTATGTGAAGTAAAACTCAAGAACAGCACTATTTTATTTTATTTCATTTATTTCAATAAGAAGAAAAAGTTTCAAGATGGTTTCGCTGCCAGTAAGTTTCATCTAGAACTACTGCCAAGCATCTATTTTTTAAGGGATATAAATATGAATTGACTAAACAAAGGATTTTTTTGTAGGTGTAAGAAATAGGGTATATTGCTAAAGTTGTCATCGATCACTTTCTAGTGACCGTGATTAATGGATGATTCACGAGGAAGCGATATTGCTTATTTCTTCTATTTTTATGTGTAAAACTTGACTCAGTGGTCGGCTATACTTTTGAAATTTTGCCTTTAATGTAAAGCAGAAAAATGCTTAAAAATGATCTAGATCAAAACTCAAATACATGCATTTTAATTAATGATATAGTAAAAAAATCTGATGTGGCCAGCACATGACTTTCCTTATATAATGCAATGAATTTACTACTTTTACAGTAAAAAAATAGGTTATTTTTATAGTAGTTATTTATATTCTTTCCAAGATATTGAATATTCGTCAATGAGTCGTCATTTTTCATGTCGTCATCATCAATGAGTCGTCATTGATTTAGCATCATTTTTATCCATTTGGCGAGCTTTTCGTTAATTTAGCAATATTTAGAAAAGTCACCAAGTTGGGGACATTCCACTAAATTCGTCGCCAAAATCTCGCCAAGCGTCATGAATGAAGAAATAAGTTATTCTTACAGCAGATAAATGACTATTGGCATTCAAATACAAAAGTATTACTCAAAGTGTCTTTTTTCAGGAATTGAACGAGCTAGATCCACGAGAATGATGTCACCAAACTTATCGCACGATATTACATATGAAAAGTGAACATGTTTCTCAATAGGAAATATATATATTTTTTTATATGACATTTTGATAATTTTTCTGAAAAATGTGGTATATCTCAAGAACGGTTCATGTCAACGTTCTAAAATTTATGTCAATCCTTTTCAAATGAAAAATTACATAAGAAATGTCTATTTGCGTAACTTTATTAGCTGTTTTGATTTTTTGACGATTTTTTCCAAATTTCACTCGAAAATTTAGGGGCGATCTGAACATTCGATTGCTTATAAAAACAATAGGTTTGCAGTGTTTACGGACTGTGATTTTTGTACCAAATTTCGTTCGAATCGGTCCATTCATTCGTCAGTTATCGTCTCCACAAACTCACTGACACACACAGACATCACTTCAAAAATGCTTGATTCTTGATAAGGGATGTTTGAAACGTGCTCTCCCGTCGAAAACTCGAATTCGAATTTTTGACCCCATCACAATACCTTCCTTATACATTATATATATAAGGAAAGTAATATCTGTGTTTTATATTTTACTATGAATCTATAATAATAAAGAATATGTTAGTTTGTTCGTCAAGTAGTAGAAAATTTATAGCCACGAAATTTGGTACAAGGTTACTTAACTTCCTGAAAAGAAACACCTCGGTGAGATTTATTTTACATTCAAATTAGGTTTTTGGTTATTTAATGTTAAAATATCATTTCGAGCAATTTTCGCAATAATCGATTCCTTAGCGATTGAAAATATCATCGTAAAGTTTCCATCTTGAAACTGTGAGAAAGGTAAAAAAAACAATTATCTTTCAGAAAAGATTCAAAATACTTTGAACAGTATCTGTACTATCAATAGACGAATTTTCGTAAATTTAAATGAAAAAAAAATATCTTCCTGTTTTAAAAACGTGATTGATTTTAAAATTCTGATATAGAAAAATAGACTGACAACCCGATCTTCATAACTTAACAGGAGTTTAATGTTTTATAAAATGTATCGATACTGTTTCAATGTATGTAGTATTTATGTCCCTCGTGAACAGTCCATCCGCTGATACTGGAAGGAATGGAATTTTTTGGTTCAAACATCATTTGTATTTGTTTTTTGAAAATGAATTTTAATATAATTTTTTGTCTACAGCTTGTTTGAAATATATTTTTGGTGGTATTTTACACTCTAAAACTTTACAAAAATACTTACCCAAAACAGAATGAAAATAAAATTAAAATCAAAAAGCAGGGAATGAAAATTAATAGTTATCACTCAACAATTGAAATATAGTGGGTTCCTTTTTTCTTCATGGAGAATTCTACACTCCAAAAATTTTACAAAAATACCCAAAACAGAATGATTGTAAGATTAAAATCAGAAAGCAGGGTATGAAAATTAATAGTTATCACTCAGAAATTGAAATATAGTGGGTTCCTTTTTTCTTTTCGGTGAATTCTGCACTCCAAAACTTTTATAAAAATACCCAAAACAGAATGATAATAAGATTAAAATCAGAAAGCTGGGTATGAAAATTGATAGTTATCACTCAGCAATTGAAATATAGTGGGTTCCTTTTTTCTTTTCGGATAATTCTACACTCCAAAACTTTTACAAAAATACCCAAAACAGAATGATAATAATATTAAAATCAGAAAGCAGTGAATGAAAATTAATAGTTATCACTCAGAAATTGAAATATAGTGGGTTCCTTTTTTTTCGAAGTATTCTACACTCCAAAACTTTTAAAAAATACCCAAAAGAGAATGATAATAAGATTAAAATCAGAAAGCAGGGTATGAAAATTAATAGTTGTCACTCAGAAATTGAAATATAGTGGGTTCCTTTTTTTTCGAAGTATTCTACACTCCAAAACTTTTAAAAAATACCCAAAAGAGAATGATAATAAGATTAAAATCAGAAAGCAGGGTATGAAAATTAATAGTTATGACTCAGCAATTGAAATATAGTGGGTTCCTTTCTTCTTTTCGGAGAATTCTGCACTCCAAAACGTTTACTAAAATACTCAAAACAGAATGATAATAAGATTAAAATCAGAAAGCAGGGTATGAAAATTAATAGTTATCACACAGCAATTGAATTATAGTGGGTTCCTTTTTCTTCGGAATATTCTACACTCCAAAACTTTTACAAAAAATACC
Source organism: Amaurobius ferox (assembly GCA_951213105.1). Classification (NCBI taxonomy): domain Eukaryota; kingdom Metazoa; phylum Arthropoda; class Arachnida; order Araneae; family Amaurobiidae; genus Amaurobius; species Amaurobius ferox. The sequence continues at coordinate 78,271,704 of OX578155.1, read as the reverse complement.
CAAAACAGAATGATAATAAGATTAAAATCAGAAAGCAGGGTATGAAAATTAATAGTTATCACTCAACAATTGAAATACAGTGGGTTCCCTTTTTTATTGGAGAATCCTACACTCCAACACTTTTACAAAAATATCCAAAACAGAATGATAATAAGATTAAAATCAGAAAGCAGGGTATGAAAATTAATAGTTATCACTCAGCAATTGAAATACAGTGGGTTCCCTTTTTTATCGGAGTATCCTACACTCCAAAACTTTTACAAAAATACCCAAAACAGAATGATAATAAGATTTAAATCAGAAAGCAGGGTTTAAGTAGTATAATAGTTATCACCCAGCAATAAGTATTTAAAAAAATACTAGAGCTGATAAGCAACAGTCCGACGTTTAACAAGATATACCGGTTAATGGAAAAACTTTCCTCAACTTAGCAGATTAGAGTCATATTACTAGTGTAATATCTTGAATCGGTGAAGCTGTTTCGCAACTATTTATGTTTTACAGAATCAATTGCCGAAAACGGTACAGGAAACGTGCTAGATGCTTAATTTTGTTAGCATCTACGATAACTAACATAATTTCTATTTTTAATCTGATTTCAAAGAAAATTGAGCTGAGTTTGAACCAGGTCGTAATGGACAAGTTTTTAATCACATAACCCAGCTTTCAAGGAGTGCTTCCGAAGCTAAATGGAATATAGATATGTCAAAGTTTATTATTCAAATCATTTATGATTTCAAATGTTTGAAACAAGGGTTTAATTAAGTGGAAAACAAAGAACAATGCTTTGTGAATTTTTTTTTATAACACAAACTTTTGAACATTTCTGTACAACAATCGAAATATGTATTTGTAATTTCTCTGTTTCTACCGTCCTATACTTGTAAAAATAAAACCGAAAATTTTTTTTTCGATAAGACAAACATTGGGAAGATCATTTTCAACACTCATAATACAACATGAGTTCGAAAACTTTTTGGACCGGGAAGGGGGGGGGGGGAGGTCACATTTCTCATGATAGTCGATATAAAGTAATTTTTTTTATACTTTTTTTACCACCCAAACAATATATAAAAGATGGTAGATTGGTTTTAAAGTCTTTGCGAATATTGTCGCGATGGCGACTTCTCTAACAACAAGACGAGTTATGCGAAGTAAAACTCTGAAAGCGTAATTTTTATTTTACTTCATTTATTCCAATAAGGAAGTACGGGTTTAAAAATACTTATAGTACTTGAAAGTCAATATGGGACTATTGCCAAGAACTTTTTGGAGTTTTCTGGCCTTTTTTAGGTGGAGGAAGTGGTAAATACTGCTAAAGTTATGATCGAATTATTTCCTGTAGTTATGGGATGAACAGTGGATGAACAATGGATATTTTTTTATTTTAGTGAGAAAACTTAATTTAATGGCGTGTTATGATTTAACAAATTCACCTTTAATGAAATACAGGAACTTGCACTCGGAACTGAAATAAGAGAACATTTTAATTATATAAGGAAAAATTCAGTTTGTCATATTTTCTTTTACGAATGTATTATAAAATTATCTTGTGCAGTTTTAGTTTATTTAGTATCTATCAGATATGCAAAGTGTTACTTGTTTTAAATATGCACATTCTGATAATGTTATTTTCTTTCTACCCAGACCTTCGTTTAAAGTTCAAAAGTTTGAAGTATCTGTTTGGACGGCCGGTAAAGTGCCAATAAATTTAGACCGGAACCCAATAGGGATGGAAACCACAGGGACCATCCTTTTCTTAACCCTTTACCAATCGGCTAGACTTTCGGACCTTCAGATTTATCGTATCCGTACTCCAAGTAGACAAAGGGATTGTTTAGCGTGGCATAGACGATAGAACACATTACGACTGCATCCTCCAGCATTAAACACTGGGCTATCCCGACACCTCTAATATTATTATTTTGTTCTTTCGACCTAAACCGCCAGACATGTCTAATGGTGTAAGGTGTCTGTTTGAATAGTCGGGCAGTGCCACCAAATATAGACCAGAATCCGGGGCGACATCAGCAGAAATCAAACCCGCTTTCCTTTACCACCAACCTCTCGGAAGGAGTTGAAAAGAAACTTGCTGCCCCATCCGGGAACCGAACCCTGGATCTCCTTAACTAGCCAGCCGACGCTCTACTGATGAACTACTAGGACGAAATTGCAAGCTCTTATCGTCGAAGTGGACTCTGCATTCTCGACCCTCTAATTTCAGATTGTTGTGCAACTGACAATCTGACTGATGACATTCTGCTACTATTGCCTCAGGTTAGTCTCCTGATACTACTATTTTTGCTCATGTTAGCATCCTGCGCGGTCGTTATCCTCTCGTTGTGAAATCGGCACTCCATATTCAAGAGTCCACTGAATCTGTGCTAGTTATTAGGATTAGTTTCAGACCCCAACATCTATTTTTCTTCTGTTTAAAAAAACAAAACAACAACAAAAAATTGCTGCTATCTCTGCTTCTCCTCTTACTATTTCCTTTCCTTACTCGCTCCTCTCAAAATTTTGTAAATCTTATATCCTTTATCTTTGGCAAAATTATCTTAATGGTTATATTTCCACCAGGACTGGTGATCCAGCTAGAATCCTGTCTTATCTCCCTATCCTGAATCCTAATTTACGAATTTTTAATAAATACCTCATTTACTTTCTTACTGGTCATGGCCCCTTTCTTGATTACCTATACTTTCTCAAAATTAAATCCACCTCTAACTGTATTTGCAATAAATTCGGTGACGTTGATCATTACATTTTCGATTGTCGTTTTTCTAAAACTTTTCATCTCTGCAACCCCCCCCCCTCTAATAAACCAATTTGGTTCTCCAAAGTTCGTTCGAATCCCTCTACACTAGATAAAATTAAAAACTGTATTCTTGTTGCCATGGAAATTTCTAATAACGTAACTTAAGCTTATGAGTAGATTCTGCTCTCAATTAATTTTGATCCATGAATCCCTTTATTTCATTCTTATTAACTTATATGGACTTGTGTTCCCTCCATAATTTTCTCGGTTCTTTCTTTCTCTTTTAACCCTTTTTATTTGTATTTTTTCTAATTTTTCTTTTCTAAATTTTATTCTAAATTTCTGTTTTTGTTTTTCTTGTGCCTAATTTTTTTTTCATTTTCATATATTTTCTTTTGATATATTTTCTAAATTTTACTTTACTTTTAAAATTTTATTATTTTCTTTAATTTTGATCTATTTTTCATTATGTTATTATACCTAAATAAAATACATAAATTTGGGAACGCAAGTTAAACGAAACAACACCTTGTACTTCATCCAGAACCATCCAAAACAAAGATTCTGATTGATTTGCGCTCTGCAACCTTCAAATTTAGGAACTTCATCACAGAATGTAAATATGCTTGATCTTTAAATTAATTTTGACTATTTTTAAAACAAATAAAGCTTAATCCAGTAGAAAATCATCTACGAAAGACACATCGTTTTTGGGGATACATTACTGTTTCTTTCCATTATCTACTTAATATTTTTCATTCTGTCAAAATTCAGTTATTTTTACTGACGGGAACAAAAGAACACTCTCATATATATTTCCGATGAAAAGAAAGACAGAAAAACTTATTTCTAGACACCCCAAATACGTCATGTACAGAAAACTATATCGAGAAGCATACACATAACATATTGCTTCTAATCCAACACGAAATTGTTTCTTTCGCGTCTTCAATCCCCAAGTTATACGTCGGAAAGAAGACTACATCGGTATTGAAGATTTCCCAAAAATTATTCCTCAGAAAATATAACCCTCTTAGGGAAGATGTTTGATAGTGACAAGATGAGTAATACGTAGAAAAACTCTAAATGTGTGTACATTTTTTTACTTCATTTACTCCACAAGAAAGTAATAGCTTAAGGGCGTTTGAGGTACTTAAATATTTCATCTGGTATAAGTTCCAGAAATATTTCAGTAGCTTTTATTTTAAATATTTCAAAGTTTTAAAATTGACTTAACTATAATTAAAAACTGTAATTAAAATAACGGACTAAAAAATTAATTTACTTTTCTAATAATGAGGTCAGTTGAATGCAGTAAGATCTGCATTAATTATTTCTTTTTTATGGGCAATATTGTGTTCAGTGCATTTTTATTTGCAGTTTGATGTAATGCAATTGAACTATGAAAATAACTTTTTAGTTGTTCACAATCTCACTATGACGCATTGCGATTTGATGCACTGTTATGGGATGCTCATCCTGATGCACTAAAATTCATTGCGACTGGGATGCACTGATGAATCAGGACAAATCGACATTATTTATTTTTCCTTCAAGTTTTTTCAAATATGTGGTTTATGTAATGGAGTTAAAATATTGTAAATTGAATTTTTGTTTGATCCAAGTCCCACGTTTCTCGTCATTCTTATGATGAAATGAATCATAAAAGATGTGATGATCATTAAAAAGTGAATGATGGTGAAATCTTGAATCTGGTGAAATAGATTCTATGTACATTGTTTACTTACTTTATTTAGAATCACTCATTGTGCTGTTTATTGTTTACACACTTCTGTTAGATGAAACTAGGTTACTATCCAAAGCAATTAGGAAATATTTGAGATAAAAATACTTGAAGTATCATATATTTTCACGATTGACGTCCAAGCACAAGATGCATAAGTTGTAAAAACATCAGAATTAACAATCAATAAGACGCAATTTCAACAGAAGCTTGTTTAAATGTATGTAACAAAATTTAACTTACGTAGATGTTTTTAAAACTTTCCTAAATTTTCATTATTTTGTTAAATATTTCCTTGATTAACTCACATTATATTTAAATTAGTTAAGAAAAAAATCTTTATCAAAATATTTCTACAATATTCCTTTTTAACTCAATTGTGTCTCTCTTATTGTAAGATAGATTCATTGCTTGCAATAATTCAAACTATTTTTTGCCATAATGCTGAGTTATGCGAAAGTTGAGTTACGCAAAAATTCACCTAGGGAGGAATGTCAAGTACCTAAAAGGTAAAGGAATTGTTTGTCCAATAGAAAAAATTCCAAATGTAATTTAACGCTTTGCTATAATTTAACGAGTTCTTGTAACATGCAACTTATATGTAACAGGAACGCTCGTAACGTGTTCCAAGAGACAAAAATTGCAATATTCTCCATCTTTAATCAAGTTTCTACATACAGTATTGTGGCAATTAATTGAGAAATGCAGTTTTTTTTATAAAATTCAGTTTTATTCAAGTTTTCTATGGATACATTTAAAACTAATAAGTGATATGACCTCCCCGAGACTTTATAACATCACAGACACGTTTCGGCATGGAATGTACTAGACTAGCACATGTAGTTTTAATTTCAACGTCTCTGAACCATATGTCAATAACGGCCGAAATTAGCTTGTCCATCGTCGTACAGTCAAATTTGTGAAGCCGTTTTTTGACAATAGCCCACAAATTTTCTATGGGATTCAAGTCTGGTGAATTCCCGGGCCAATCCAATACGGTAATATTTCTTTTTGAGCAGAAATTTTTAATTCGCTTCGAAGTGTGACATGGCGCGCTGTGTTGTTGGAAAACGCAATCTCCGTTCGGCCACAGTTTAGCCATGGTTGGAAGCACTTTTCGGGTCAATATGACTTCGTAACTGGCACTGTTCATCATTCCCTCTACGGGAATAAGAGATTCTGTCCCCAAAACGCTGAAACAACCCCAAAACATCTTTTTTGGGCGGATGCTTGGGTGCTTGATTGATGTGGTGCTGATTGAGAGGTTCTCCTTGGCTCCTTCTCACGAACATAGATCTAAATCCCTAAACCACAAAATGTGTTTCGTCAGAAAAGAGAACTTTCTCCCAGTCCTTCTCAGTCCATGTTTTGTATTTCCGTGCCCATTCCAACCTTTTTTTCGTCATGCGAAGCGCCAGAAGCTGCTTCTTGTACGGTCGACGTGCTCTCCGTCCGCGTTCTAACAGCCTGTATCGCACTGTTGAAGATGCAATATCAACACCAGCTGCCACCATGGACTTAGACAGGTCAAATCTGGTTAATCGAGGATTTTTAACACTCATTCGATGTAAAGTTTTGTCGTCACGAGTCGAATTTGACCTTTTTCGGCCGCATCTTCCAGAGCGGTTGGTTCCAGCATTTCCTGTTTCCTGAAACCGCTTCCAGATCCTCCCGACACTTGCTGTACTCACTCCACATATTTTACCTATTTCCTCGAACGTCTTAGAAGTGTGTTCTCTAAGCGCAATCACTTTAGCACGTGTTTCCACGCTGATATCCATGACGCTAATGAGCCCCGCAACAACTGAGAAACTACCACTGCGGAACACCTGCCACCTGGCGGAGGAATTTGAACACCTGCTACTTACCAGGTGCATACGAACACCTGCTACTTTGATAATAACTGCAATTTGAACTCTGAGCTAATTTGGAGTGCTTCTTCCTAAGCTTACGCCTGATAAAACGAAAAAAATGACATTTCTCAATTAATTGCCACAATACTGTACTTAGAATATATTTCAGAAAAAAAATCATAATATTTTAGTGTATATCGTGTATTTTAGTGTATATTTTAGTGTATATTCTGCACAACTGCAGAAGAAACGTGAACCACCCTTCGTTAGTAGTATATCGTTCATAGTAGAGCAAATTCAAATACACCATTTGATAGGACTTAACATCCTTTGTAAATTCATATTCTTTTTGTATAAGGAACCGTCTTCGTATCTAAAATTCAAAAATTTATCTTCTTATCACAAAATTCAAAATTTCCAATGACAACACCAATTTTTAACATCAGGTTTCGAATCTGCATCAGCATTTTATACCAAGTTTCAAGCCATTTAATCTAGTCGTTTCTGAGTTATGAGTGTATAAAGATTTTTGCTCCTAATGGTAAATTAATTTCCTAAATTTTTCTTTACATCTTCCGAAGTTATCTTTACTTTCTCATTTAGGTATACTTTCTCATTAGGAAAAGGCGTGAAAATATTTGCCAACAGAAGTATTTCCTCTTGAAAATAGACGGTTCTATTACACATTATTACGATGTTGTTAACATTTGAGTTACTTGTAAGAGGAACGCTAGCAACATTTACTAGACAAGAAAATTCTATTGCCTTTAAAATAATCAAAGTTTATATATGCATACTTACAAAGAAATTCCAGAAAAAAATAAATAATATTTTGTATAATTATTTCCATATATGTAGCAGTAACTACCTCTGTTCGGAAAAGCATTTTCATTATTAAACATGATTATACGCATAAATTGTGCAGCAAGTCATGTGGTAATGTATTACAGTAGCCCCTCGTTATATCACGCAAACAGATATATCGCAATTCTGCTATGTCTCACAATTTTTTTTTCTGATATACAATGCTGATGACGCTGCACTATACTGGAAGTTATTGTCAAAGAGAACACATGATTTTAAGGAAAAGCACGCCTAATTCTGGATACAAAAAACAAAAGGACAGGGTAACACTTCTTTTTGCAGCAAATAAAGCAGGAAGCCATAAGTTGAAGATGTTCCTTATGGGAAACAGCAAAAACCCTGGGGTTTTGAAGAATGTGAATAGGGAGAATCTGCCAGTGGTATATGGAAAGTTCAAGAAACGCTTAGATGACACAAACCTTATCTAAAAAATGTGTTTTTGATAATTTCATTCCATCATTTCGTCTTCATCTGATAAATAAGGGTTTGGAAGAAAAGGCTGTGCTTCTAATAGACTAATGCAGTGGTCATCCTGGTGAAGAAGAACTTGTGTCATTAGATGGAAATATCAAAGCTATGTTTTTGCCACTAAACACAAGTTTTCTTCAACCAATGGACAAAGGAATAATCGCCATGTTAAAAAAAAAATTATTGACGGGAGTTACTGAGCAATCCATTGTTCGTTGAAGAATGACCACTGCCTAGATGTCATGTACATTTCCCAAAAGGCGTGGTCCGCTGTTAAATCAGAAATTATTTCCAAATGCTGACTGAAAGTTTTAAATGATGTTGAACTCAAGGATATTGAAGAAGACTCAAGAGAGCTTCTAGTTCAAAAATCCAAGTCGCTCGGTTTAAATGTATGCGAAGATGAAGTGAAAGATTGGATTAATGTAGATGGTAACAAACCGATTTCTGAAACTCTTTCAGATGAGCAGATCATACCTCATGTACGAGAAGAAGTGGACCCAAAAGATGCTGACAGCAATAATGAAGAAGAGAATCCTCCTTCTGTCACCATCAAAGATGCCGTGGTTATGCTTGAGCATAGCACAGCATTTGAAAGATGCAACTCAAATCATATGAGTGAGATGCAGTTGATTCATTTTCGCTCACTGATTTTTTCTGGAAAGCAAGTTCTGAAAGAAAAATCGAAGTAGCTGACATTCGATTGTATGTATGTGCCTTCTTCACAAGAGAATGAAGTGTGTACAATAATCAATTAAATGTGTAAGTGCATTTGGACATAAAATTAAAAGGTAAACGGAACTTCTTTGTCTTTATTATGTGATTCTTTTTTCTTATTGTACTTTCGCTCCTAAATTTTTATTACATATGTTCATAAAAGTTTAATTTTTTTAATATCGCCTGATATATCGTGCATTTTGCCATGTCTCCCGACAAGCGCGATATAACGAGGGGCTACTGTATTAGACTGCAGTGCGTGCCACTAGACGATGCTAAGTGTGCCACGACGCAAATTCTTTAAAAGTGATAAAATGGGTAACCTAAGAAACTTTTGTTCAAAAATAAAATGAATGTATACTTTTTTCAAATAATTATTACTTATTTGACTGTAAATAAAAGGTAAAGCTATCATAGACAATAATATTTTTAATCAAATTTTAAGTGCGATGACTATGTTTAAATCCGACCACACATTTAACTGCCGTAAACCTTTGGGTTGGCTGTGTGGTTTGGGCTTTCGACTATGTTTAAATGTCGGTTATCTTACAAAATGCAGATGCTTAGATTATATTCAAAAAGGTTTGCGGACATGGCCAGATGATTAAAAGGACGAATTAACAGAATTCGGGAATCTGGCAAAAGCTTCAGAGAGATTGGGAGGATTCTACAAGAGGAGCAGCATTAATGTTTTATAGTTTAAAGTGAGGACACGTCCACAACTACATCCACAGGGACAGTACCTTCCTTCTCCTACCACCAACCTTTCGGAGGGACTTACAGAACCACGTATTTAACGTGCCCACACTTCGTGCAAACTCAAGGACAGTTTGGGCAGAGACAGGAATCGAACTGGGGTCATATCAGTGCAATCCCTGTGCGCTAACCACTGGGTTGTCCCACCCCTAGCATCAGTGGACTTGTTCTACGTTATTTAGCACTGTTCTAAATTATATTACCGATAACAGTAATGGCAGTATGTAAACATGTTAATGCTTCAATTTTGCACTCCCTTATGTAACGCAACAAAAGTTTATTTGTTCCACGACGACGATTCATCTCAGACAACGCGAGACTACAATGATCATGTTCATAGTCACAAAAACAACCTGCGGTAAAATTCAATTTTTAGTCAACATATTTTACAGCAGTAATTTCTGATTTTAATGTTCCTCTTTTCCCCTAATTGTAAGTATAACGTTCCTGTAGTCTTTTTTTCAATAAGACAAACGTTTGGAAATCCCATCAAAACTTAAAATACGTCATGAGGTAAAAAAACTCTATCTGAAAATTATGACGCAAGAGCTGAAGTGGGATATTTTCGATCTTTGTTTTTAATGCTGAAATAATGCGTAAAAATGCTAGATCGGTATTAACGATTTCCTGAAGAATATTTATTTTTTCGAATACACGATAAGGGAAGCCAGCATGTTTTGCTGCAAGATGAGTTATATGAAATAAAACTCTGGACGCTCACTTTTTGTTTTACTTCATTTATTCCAATAACAAGTAGAGGGCTTGAAGATAGTTGATGTACTTAACAGTTCTATATGCGACTATTGCCAAGACTCATTTGAATCTTTCTGCACTTTTTCAGATGAAATAAATTGTAAATACTGCCACAGGCATAATTTTATGTTAAACTAGTTTGTATGTATGTGACAGCATTTCGATATATTTATATAGGGCAAATAAATCCCCCCCCCCCAAAAAAAAAAAATTTCATCAGCACCCTCCAACCCCGGCCAAACAGACCTGAAAGAAACACTGGGCAGAAATAAAGAATCCGAGCGTCTGTTATATGAGTTGTTTGAAAATGTATGAGAAGTTTCACTTAAAAAATAATAAGAAATTCAGGAATAGAGGGACATAAGCAACTTAATTGACTCTATGCCATACCGACTATCTGCTTGTATAGCTACCAGGGGAGGATTTACTACGTTTCTTTTGCTATTCTAATCATTTGCAAATCTATCTCTTCAAAAGAGACATACATGCCGAGTTCCGAGGCTGTAGCTCAATTTTTTCTTATGGGTATATATATATATATATATATATATATATATATATATATATATATATAAATATATATAAACATAATTTTTGCAAAAAAATAATAAAACGAAGCACGCAATTGCACAATGAATTTTCAAATCAGTAATTAGTCAACCCTTCTTGGCTGCAATGCATGCTTGTATGCGTCTAGGTAAGGAGTGATAAAGTTTCCTAATGTCATCCTGCGATACATTCAGCCAGGCATTCCTCAATTGCTGCTCCAGATCTGCTACATTTAGGGGTGCCTGAATATGGCATGTCCCACACATGCTCGATTGGCGAAAGGCCTGATGACCGTGCTGGCCAAGGAATAGTATCAACAGCACGGAGACAGTCCACAGATATGCGAGCCGTATGTGGCGTGGCATTATCTTGTTGGAAAATGATCCCAGAATGACGTGCCATGAAGGGTAAAGAGAACGGCGGCAGGATTTCATCAGCAAATCATTAAGCTGATAAAGTTGTGCGCATGATGACTAGGGACGATCTGCTGTCGTAAGAGATAGCATCCCACACCATCACACCAGGGGTAATGGCTGTGTGTCTGTGTAAAACAAAGGTTGATTGGGACCGCTGGTCCTGGCACCTCCACACACGTACCCGATGGTCATCTGCTGAAAGACTGAAGCGTGATTCATCGCTGAACACTATGGGATGCCAGCCTGCTGACAGCCTTGATGCTCGGCTTCGACACCACTCCAAACGACTCTGTCGATGTTGTGTAGTTATGAGCAGGCGTCTAAAAGACCTCCTTGAGCGTAACTCCACCTCAGTCAAGCGCCGTGAGATGGAGGGTACCACGGGTGGTAAGGAAGAGGCTGTAACACGTTGGATAGCGGACAATGAATGCCGTTGGACCAGTTTGGGGCTGTTGCACAATCATCCGATCTTGCCTAGCATTCGTGCATCTTGGCCTTCCAGATCCTTCATTCCGCCGATGAGTTCTTTGCAGCAACCATTGCTGCCAGCAACTTTGTACAACAGTGTCCGTTCGGTGCAGGTGACGGCCAATTGTTCGGTATGATCAGCCAGTTTCACGCATCCCGACTATACGACCACGTTCGAACTCGTCTAATTGCTTAAAAGGTGTTCGGCAACGTTTAAACGGCATCATTGGTTGTGTCTCCACGGAACTGTAACGCCGATAAACCGTCCACATTTTTAATCTGTTTTATAGGCTAGTTGCGCAGTAGAAACACGCGCTTTCACCGAAGTTAACACTCATTGGCCTTGCAAATTTAATCATTTGCATACTTGGTATAAAGGAATTTGCATGCGAAATTTCGAGATGATCGGATTATTTTTTAGGGATGCTTCGGTTTTTTTTTTTTTTTTTTTTTTTTTTTTGCAAAAGAGTGTATATGTGTGTATGTGCATTTGACTGGAAAACTCCAAACTGGACTCTGGAATTTGTAATCGTACAGAAAATATGACACTCTACTGTCGCTAGAGCACCAACCGGTAAGTGTTAAAATCCCCATTTAGACGAATTTCGAATTTATAACGCTTTTACAACCTTCTGCTGTAGAATTAATTACCATAAACAATGAAATTTTGTCTTAACCGGCGGGTTCTGTCATCTACCACTCGATACATTCATCATTCAAAATGTCAGAAAAATATATCTTCCAGTTTGTCTCTCCATAAACCCATTTTCAAAATTACATCGCCCCTTTTATGAAGCCTTCCCATCTTTTATTTGTGTTGAAATGGCCTTTCATTTCGTTGCCATTCCAAAATATATAAATTTAGTAAATTGGTTACGTTTATGACATTTCTTTCAGTGTCAGAATAAAACTTTATTTCCTTCAAACTGCTAGATTTTTAAAACAATTGAATAAGAAAAGACAGATAAACTTCTTACTCTACAGAATATATATGGCTTTAGAAAGGAATAAAAGCTTTGATTTTCATGAAAGAATGCACTTTATGAATTTGCCGTTGTTATACAGAAGGGCGATAGATATTTTACGTTGTTCTTGGTTTACGATTTAAAGACAATGTTAATTCTGATATTGAATTTCTCAGAGTTTTGCAAATTTAAATTATAAACTAATATAATGTTCATAATTAAAATTCGGTACGGAATTAGCTAAAAATTAAACGCCTTTGTTAATTGTAGCTTAAAACAGAAAGTATGATGCAGTTTTATTTCGTAAAATAAAACTGCGAGAAAGTTTGTTCATGTTTTCAGTCTCATGTGTTTCCTTTATAACAGATAATATGGTAACTAAAATGATACAACCAGTGAAGTCTTATAAATCGAAAAATGTTTTGTCTTTTTCAACTTAACAGGCCGATTTCGCAAAAATTATACGAGCATTGTAAAAACAAATTATTGATTTAAAAATTGGATTTCCTATTGAAAATCAATTATTGGATATCCATTTTTGTCGCTTATTGTATATACCTATATTTTAAGGTTTAGAAGATATATTTCATTTGAAAGTAAGCAAAGCGAAGAAAAAAAGTTACTCAGACAAAAACTTATTTCTTTTTCCTCTCAAAACATAAATTAAAAATCCGATGTGGGCAGCACATGACTTTCCTTGCAGACTTATATCCACGTTCTTTTTATTTTAATTAAATTTAGTTCACACTTAATTCAATTTTCGTTCTCATTTCGTAACTGGACTTATTTTCAAAGATGGCATAGAGAAAAGACGAAAAAACTAAAATATCTCGAGAACGGCTAGTCCTAGTGCAATGGGGCTGGTCCTATTCTTTTCATCACTAAAAAGTTACGTATAAATCAAGCATTTAATGGATATATTTGAGCATGCGTATTTTTTAAATTTAGATTTTGTCGAGTTTTGTAAAAAATATTTCGATTGATATCATACTTATCAATGTACCCCCAACCCCTGAGGGGGTAACTTGTCCCCCAAAGGGGGCTAACAGCGTGACGAACAAAAAAAATCTGATGTGGGCAGCACATGACTTTCCCTGCAGATTTATATCAACGTTCTATTTATTTTTATAAAATTTAATTCACTTTTAATTCAATTTTCGTTCTCATTTGGTAACTAGACTTATTTTCAAAGGTGGCGTAGAGAAAAAACTAAAATATCTCGAGAACGGCTAGTCTTAGTGTACTGGGGTTGGTCTTATTCTTTTCTTCGTTAAAAATTACGTATAAAACAAGCATTTAATGGATATATTTGAGCATACGTAGTTATTTATTTTAGATTTTGACGATTTTTGCTGGCCATTTTGCGAAAAAAGGCAGGTTATTTTTTCCGAATATTACCAAAAATCTAATGAGCACCAGGGTAACACACAAGCGACTTATTAACCGAATTTTGTGAAATTTGGTCTATTAGTTTTTCAGCAAGAGTGGATGCAGGCTTTCGCGGGCCATTTCGCTAAAAAAGGCGGGTTCTTTAAAAAAGGCGGGTTCTTTTTCTCTAATCAGCACCAGATTCGCCCACAAGTAACTTACCTACCAAATTTTATGAAATTCGATCAATCAGTTTTTTAGTTAGAGTGGATACAAAATCTGCACAGACAGACAGATGCACAGGCACACACACAGACGTCACGCTAAAAAGTAGTTTTTTCGTATTCTAGAGGTCTCGAAACGCGTAGATCCTTCGAAAACTCGAGTTGCGATTTGCTGCATGATTCCAATACTTTCTCTATACATAACCTTGTATTGCAGGGAAAGTAAAAAATATTGTTTTTAATAATAATAATGTATGGAAATTATTTTTGTATAATCATAAATGGTATCGTATTTTCTACAGAACTAGTGTAAATTGCTTATATTTTTATCTGTTACGTTCGGACATATACACATCCAAGTGTTTACATTTTTTGTAACGCTAATATTTCAACGGAATATCCCGGCTATAGGTATTATTAACGCCAAAACAGCATCCTTTTTCCGAACGTGACAATGCAGTCAACCCATCCAAAGCAATAAAATTTCTGTATCCTCAGAACTATGCACGTAATACAGAAGATAGAACATTGCCGAACGGAAATTAGAAATATGAATAAAAGCCAAGGAGACTAGTGAACAAATTGATAAAATCGCATAAAATAACTGGAGGGTTTAAAAACCAACTGCAGAGTCCCCGTCGAAAAGAAATAAATACGAAGCAAACACTGAAGCTTTACATTTTTCGATGTTTCTTATATAAAATACTTTTAGAATATTTCCGGTTTTAGTTATTTTGTGATTTTTTAAACAGAATAAATTGGAGTCTAAAACAGGAGTTGTTAAATTCCATATCATTAGAGGACTTGAATTTTTTGGACCGGACCTTTTTCTATAAAGTAATCAACGATTTCACATTTTACAAATATGTGTTAGTAAAGTACAATTAATTTGCATATCTATAAACAAATAATTGAGAAATCAACATGTTTACCTGTCTAATTGTCTTATCATCAAGGTAGAACGGTTATACCAAATTAGAATTTTGGATGGGTAGCTTTGGTAGAGTCTCACTTAAAAATATAGACGTTTGTCTGTCCTTATGTCTGTCTGTCTTCAACACCCTTCTGAGCGTTTTCTTACTTTGAGCGTGACTTAATCATTATATAAGTCTCGAAACAAACGGGATCCAATTGTTATTTGAGTTTTCCAACTAACATGACCTAATCATTTTTTGTGCTTCTCGACAATAAATATAATGCAGAGCCCAAAAACATGACACAATTCTTGTTTGTGACTCTATTAAAATTATAAAAGCTTTATGCATTACCGAAATTATTTAATTAGAAAATGGCTCAATTCGACATTCTCATATCATAATATATTCTTAGTACCTTTTTCTCCCCCAAATTTTACAAGAAAATTTTTGAAAAATCGGTACTGTGGGTCCAAATGATTACAATTATATACAAATGATTACAATTATTATCCTTCACTTTAAAGCGCTTGAAAAAAATATTTTGATTGCTATCATACTTGAAAATGTACCCCCCCCCCCCCATACACACACACACACCAGCTAATGACGTTACGAACAAAATAATTGCATTGCGGCTATCTTTTACATCAATGATTGAAACTATTAGCGACGTAAGAACTGCAGAACTCACTAATTTCCTTTCGTGAGAATTATTATACAATATCAAGAAGGAAGATTCCAAATACGAAATGTTCATCCCTCAAGAGAATTAAGTTTCTTTACATTATTAAAGGTGTTTAAAAAATATAAACATTGGAAAATTTCTTGAAAAGTTGGTTGTAGACACATGTCACATTTGCAAAAATGCATAAAATAAGATAGGAAATTATGCAAGTCACCCAAATCTTACAAAGACGTTACGAGTCCTGATTGGCTAGGTATATAATGGCACAACTTTATGTTTATGAACCTTGGACTATGCCGGAATAGGCCTGATAAACACAATTTGAAGAAATTGTTATTTATAGTTTCAGAAAGCTGTGATTTATATTTTTATTATCATACGGTCCCATACATACAGTCTATCAGAACATAGTCAAATTCCCCCACCCCTTCCACACACACACATACACGAAAATCACTTAATTAGAAAAAATTCCTCCCACACCAAATTTTTAGGGTGTCTGCAACTCTAGATATTGTACTGTATTTAATTATATAAAAAAAAATAAATGTTCTCTAATCATGAGTGTGGAAACAAAACATTAGCTCGAAATCGCACACTGGTCCCACAGCGGCTGGAGAATTATTTCAGCTTACAGTAAACGTGGAACAAAGCATTAGCTCGAAATCGCACATTGGTCCCACAATTTACAAAAATCATGAAACAAAACGTTAGCCCGAAATCTCACACTGGTCCGACAGCCGGGGGAGAATTACTCCAACTTACAAAAACTGTGAAACAAACATTAGCTCAAAATCGCACATTGGTCCCACTGCTGGTGGAAAATTGCTCCAACTTAAAAAAAAAAAAAAAAAAAGAACACGAAACTTGCAGTTCTGCACGACTTTAAATTACTGGAATTTCTATGAAAAAGAAGCATTTTGTTGCATGAATTAGAATATAAAATTACTTACGAAAGGTCTGCAGATATTAAATATATCTGATTAAAATCCCATATTGGTTGAACCCCCAAAATATCTTCTATTGGTTGAAATTAAGACCCATTTTAGGCTAATTTACTTACGCTTAATATTAAAATTTTTGTTCGATTATATTTTGGGGTCGCTGTACACTATGTATAGCAAGGAATGTAAACAAAAATGTATTATCATGGCACAATGCTCATGGAATATTAAATAAGCAAAATTATGAACAAATCGGAATAAAGGATTTTTAACATTTGAGTGAAACTACAAAACACAGTATAAAAAGTATATATAGATACAAAGCAAATATTTTTAGGTTATAAAATCTATGGGAACAATGAAAACAAAACTAATTTGAAATATGCATAAATTATTCAAAATTACTTATAACAAAATACTAGTTAACTTAATATCAATGGGTGATAATAAAAATCTAAACTTTCAAATCCTGCATCAAGCGACAGTGAAACATTTTAATGCCAAATTGCGCAGCCAACAAGTTTGAATATATTTCACTTTTATGCTACAACACGACATGCGGATAATGCAATCGTAGTCATGTTTATTAAAAGTATTCAATTATATCTCACAAAACAATCAATCACAGACTACTATACAGACCTGTCACTCTCGATAGTTTCGTTTTCGCGGCGGCCATTAGAGATAGACCAAACATTGGGTTGGCGCGCTCTTGGCGATGGTCTGGTTTGATCCGAGCGCTTGGCGATGATCTGGTTTGGGTCCAAGCCGATTTTCAATGTTATAACCCTATTTCGCTCGGCGAAAACTTGGAACAACAGACTAGCGTGGTTTGAATAACGTGAAAAAGGATTATTTGTTAAGTGTTTAGATCATTTTATAGAAATGGATTGATAAAAGAAAACTGGTTGCGTTACAGGGTATGTAATTTATGTTTATTAAAATTGAAATAATTTTAGTTATCACCATCCTACATACGTGTTCATTATAAGTATACACGTGTTCATAAGTATACACGTGTTCATATAAGTATACATGTGTTCATCATACGAAATTAGTGCTGTGTTGTTATTACTGCCGGATTAGACTAAATTCTAAGAGGTAGTGGTATAATTAGTTAAAAAATATTTTCCGTATTTTTATAAAATGTGAAATAATTGATATTTGGATAGCTTTTTCTTAGTTGAATGTGATATAGTATGTGTATATATTTATGTAAAATTTTTATTAAGTGCCTTATGGTGAAAAATTCCCCCCCCCCTCGGGTAATTAATGATTGAGTTCCACAACTTCGATAGTGCATTTATGTAAATTTGATATTTACTATATGAATATTTTTATATTTTAAAAAAAAGTCTATTATCAGTATCCCAGAATAAATTAAGGATCAAGTAATTAACGATCAACACGCTAGTATACTTTTTAGACTGAAAGTATTATATAATATTTCAGTCTTTTGAGTATGTTAGCTTGTAATTTTTTGTGCATTATGTTTTATAGTGAGACAATGCAATGTGTCTATTTTTTTATCTATTTTATGATTATTTGAATTAAATATATAACTATGTTTATTTAAATATTCTTAAACTAATGAATATTTCTGTTACAGATTAATGTATTTTTAAATCCTGATCCTTTCTATAGTTTCAAAAATTATAAAAGTACAGTCCTCAACATTTTGTTCCCCTCCCGTTTAAAAAAAAAATCGCCAAGCGAGCGATAACGCGCCAAATCTGGCAGACGTATCGTAGTTCAGTTGGTCCAACTCACGAGCTCTAGTGTCTATGCGACATCCCATATTAAAAATGTTGCCATAGGGTCCTATGGGAGTGCACCTTCTGAATATAGTATTCTGTGCAATCAATGATGTACACGAAAATTACTTAACTAAATATTATTTATATTTTACTGAAATTTATTTGAAATATGAATATAAAAATATTCTTAAACATTCAGCATCAGGTTGAAGTTAAAATGTGGTTCGCGGTCCACATTAGTTCGTAAACATCTTGGAAGGATGAAAGGAACAGACAGATATTCTTAAACTGCAATGAACAAAACATCTACGTTTACAATACAAATTAGGGTATAATCTCAGATATTTTTGGTCATAGAATATTACTTTAGAATGTCTGTAAACTCTAGCTGTACATTTGAAATCACTAACTCAACTAACTTTTACCGTTGATATGATAAATATGTGTTTATTTTATTACGTTTATAAATTTGGTCACTTATAAATGAAATATCAGCTTTCAGTAGTTATTAAAAATTTTGTACATTGCCTAATTTAAACTCAAAGTCATTATCTTTATATCAGTAGTTCAAGTTCTTAGTATAACAAAACAATTGATTGCGGTATCCCAAAGATTGAATAACGTTTAGCAAAGTACACTGTTTAGTAACAGCACGTTTAGCAAAGTACAATGTTTAGTAACAGCACGTTTAGCAAAGTACACTGTTCAGTAACAGCACGTTTAGCAAAGTACACTGTTTTAGTAAAATGCACTAAAAAGTAAAAATTAATGTTTAGCTATCACAACATTCTTGGTCATATGCAACTCAAAATAAATTAGTAGGGCGCCCATAAAAGAATTGTATTTAGAACAGAATTTTAAGGAAAAACTTAAATGCATTGAATGCAATCATTCCTGTATATGTTATTTCTATGTTATCATGTCTATGTTTTCCATGTCACTTCTGGATCTAAACTCTATATTATACGGCGTTGAAACATTTCGTTCTCAATATATTGCTTTCGCGCTGACACTGGTCCATCATATGCATTTTAGTAAGTTTTTACCGAAAATAGAGTTTGTTACCAAAACTAAAGTATTATGGAGTAATAAAACCTTTTTCTCGACATTTTTATTTCGAAAATAAAAATGTCTGTCACTAAACAAAATAATTAACATAATGAATCGAATAAGTTTCAGAAAACCTGCAAAATTGTATTTTATCCCAGCAATTTTGAGATACATCCATCGAATTCGTTTCAAACTCATGCAAAATTTAATTCTATACCATCAATTTTAAGATACATCAATCGCACTCCTGTCAAATTCATGCAAAATTTAATTTTATGCCACCAATTTTGAGATATATCAGTCTAATTTATGTTAAAATCATAAAGAGGACACATGTCAAAATATGCCATTAGAAACTCTAAAACCAAAGTTACTCAAAATGTGAGTTGCAAAATCTGGGGAACAAAATTATCTCCAATGTGTGAACATATAGCATTAAATTTTAAGTAGAACCTCGGATATGTTTGGAAATATTATATATATATATATATATATATATATATATATATGTGTGTGTGTGTGTGTGTGTGTGTGTCTATTGTATATACGTATATAAAACATTCCTCCGTAACCAAATAGTATTTATGCAGGAAATAAATTTTCCAGGGTAATTCAAGAGAAATCTGGTAAATGATAAGTCTTGGAATTTCTCGTTTATTCGCTCTTAATTGTACTGCATAGTTTTTAACTATGCTAAATTATAACCAAATAGAATAGAGCAAATAATATAGAACAGAGCACAGAGCAAATAATATAGAACAGAGCACAGAGCAAATAATATAGAGAGCACAGAGCAAATAATATAGAACAGAGCACAGAGCAAATAATATAGAACAGAGCACAGAGCAAATAATATAGAGCAGAGCACAGAGCAACTAATATAGACCAGAGCACAGAGCAAATAATATAAAACAGAGCACAGGACAAATAAGATAGAACAGAGTACAGGACAAATAATATAGAACAGAGCATAGAGCAAATAATATACAACAGAGCACAGAGAAAATAATATTAAACATAGCACAGAGCAAATAATATAGAACAGAGCAGAGAGCAAATAATATAGAACAGAGCAAATAATATAGAACAGAGCACAGAGTAAATAATATAGAACAGAGCACAGAGCAAATAATATAGAGAGCACAGAGCAAATAATATAGAACAGAGCACAGAGCAAATAATATAGAACAGAGCACAGAGCAAATAATTTAGAACAGAGCACAGCGCAAATAATATAGAACAGAGCACAGAGCAAATAATATAGAGAGCGCAGAGCAAATAATATAGAACAGAGCACAAAGCAGATAACATAAAACGGAGCACAGGACAAATAAGATAGAACAGAGTACAGGACAAATAATATAGAACAGAGCAGAGAGCAAATAATATAGAACAGAGCAAATAATATAGAACAGAGCACAGAGTAAATAATATAGAACAGAGCACAGAGCAAATAATATAGAGAGCACAGAGCAAATAATATAGAACAGAGCACAGAGCAAATAATATAGAACAGAGCACAGAGCAAATAATATAGAACAGAGCACAGAGCAAATAATATAGAGAGCGCAGAGCAAATAATATAGAACAGAGCACAAAGCAGATAACATAAAACAGAGCACAGGACAAATAAGATAGAACAGAGTACAGGACAAATAATATAGAACAGAGCAGAGAGCAAATAATATAGAACAGAGCAAATAATATAGACCAGAGCACAGAGTAAATAATATAGAACAGAGCACAGAGCAAATAATATAGAGAGCACAGAGCAAATAATATAGAACAGAGCACAGAGCAAATAATATAGAACAGAGCACAAAGCAAATAATTTAGAACAGAGCACAGCGCAAATAATATAGAACAGAGCACAGAGCAAATAATATAGAGAGCGCAGAGCAAATAATATAGAACAGAGCACAAAGCAGATAACATAAAACAGAGCACAGGACAAATAAGATAGAACAGAGTACAGGACAAATAATATAGAACAGATTAGAGAGCAAATAATATAGAACAGAGCACAGAGCAAATAATATAGAACAGAGCACAGAGCAAATAATATAGAACAGAGCACAGAGCAAATAATTTAGAACAGAGCACAGCGCAAATAATATAGAACAGAGCACAGAGCAAATAATATAGAGAGCGCAGAGCAAATAATATAGAACAGAGCACAAAGCAGATAACATAAAACAGAGCACAGGACAAATAAGATAGAACAGAGTACAGGACAAATAATATAGAACAGATTAGAGAGCAAATAATATAGAACAGAGCACAGAGCAAATAATATAGAACAGAGCACAGAGCAAATAATATAGAACAGAGCACAGAGCAAATAATTTTTTTAAAAATAACGTCTAAGGTACCATTGAAAAATATTTCGAAAAATATATAAGTTATTAACAATTATTTAAAGCAAAACACCCGAAACTCTTCAAGGTCACAGGGTGATGATGCTAACAGCTACTATAATATATCTCTGCATTAGGCAGGCACGACACATTTCGCTGCAATTTTTTTGTAGCATATACCGTTGGAGTTGACATTCACTCAAGGTGCACTTGTATGATAACAAAGTGAATAATGTAGATAAATGCTTGTCGGAATTTTCTTTATGAATCTCATAAAACATAAAAAGAATTACCATCTTTTACCAGACTGTAGCACACTCATAATAGAATATTTCAGTGTTGTTCACGGTTATCATCTCAAGTGAGTTTCATATTTTTTGCTTAGTGACGTCATTAAAATTTCATTACTTGGAATAGTGTAAACGAATGAATAAGTTTGTACAATAAAAGTGTTATATAAAGTATTATTTATTTATTTCTGAACCTTGTATCCATTAATTTTATAGAAACATTGATTATATCTAATTATTTAAAAAGGCTGACAAATGCATAGAAATGTGAATATATGGCAATATCAACTGGGGAACGAAAAACAAAGGTTCTTTAATTATTGTAGTTTGGTTGTCACAAAATTAATCCAGCATAAAGTTAGAATTATATATATATATATATATATAATGTACTCGTAAAGCTGCAATAAAATATAAGCTACGCAAAACCCTCTAATAATGAGTTTATAGTCAAAACTCACTGTAAATTTATATATTTTAATGTACAGGCACAATATTCGCTAATATTAAGTATTGAAGAATATACTCATAAAATTGGACGGAAAGATACATAAAGTTTGCTAAAAAATTGTAACTCCAAAATAAGCTGTATGCTGTCAATGTAAATAAAGTATCTATTGAGTTCCGTTTAAGGCCGTGTCTGTTGGACACACATACCTGTTTGATTTTCCTTTCTTTCTCGTGGAAAGCTTATTTCCACTTTTCTAAATTATTTGGCATGAAGAATAAATTTGAGACTTGTCCCAAATGCTACTTTTCCCTCTCCGACATACAGGAGATTAAATTTCTGTTCTCTTTGACACACATTTTATTAAAATTTAGCTGGGAGATTAAAGGCAACCCATGTGGTTTGTCCTGGGCACTCCTTAATGAATACTTTGAACCTTAAGCAATCAAATTTCAGACAGCGAAACCGATTATAAATACTTACCATAATTATTAAAGTTGTGGTAGATAATCCCATAACAAACGTTAATTGTCGTGTTATTAGATTTTTGAAATGCACTTCATATCACAACAATATATGATTGCATTTCAGAAACAAGGTATCATATAATAAAATTTCTAATGGAAATAGCAATGGATATACATTTTATTTAACAATCTGTAGTGAAACTTTGTGATCCTAGTATTTTGACGTTCAAAGCATTTAATGCTGTCTCTAGATTCGAAAAAATTGGATTTTATCAAATTCAACTTCATTCTTCAATTAGTCCTATGAAGTTAACCCACTATATAAAATTTTATGCAAATTTTTAAATAATTAGGATTTTTCAAAATGAGTTTGAGGGAGATGGATTTACGTTACACTAATTCGCATTTTATAATTAAAGTTCTCATATAAAGTTTCGTTAGCGTATGAAACTCGATGTTAATGGTATAAAGTTTGGGATATTTCAAATTATGCATACTCTTAATATGAGCAATACACTAGCATTCAAACATCCACTAAGTCCTTTTCGTATGTACCATATAATTTTATGCCAATTTTAGTTAAACTCGGTTAAGTAGTTTTAGTGTATAAAAGTAATTAAGTATGTTGTATAATGAACATATGCATATTTCTAATGATAGTTAGTAGTTTAAAAAGTTGTAACTCCGATTTTTAATAATTTTGCAACATTCCAAAACCACACTATAATAGGCGTCAATCGGTAGTGTAGTTACTGAGGTATTGGAATGTAAAGTAAAATGCGCATGCGCGTACTGTGTACGATAAGTTAAAAGAAAACGTTTTCCTTTTTTCTTATCTTTGTGTTACATTCTCTTTCTGTTCCCAGTTAAGTTGCAGTCGGTTTAGTTTCGGTAAAAAAGTGGCTGCATCGATTTTTTTTTTCACTGACAGACAGACGGACACAATGCAAAATTGGCTTCTCATATTCATTGTTTTCAGAAACATCCAGCCTATTAATTTGTACTAACCAAATTTGCTCTGTTTTCATCCCGAAATCAAAAGTTGAAAAGGAAAGAAGAAAAATAAAAACTCCGATCTATACAGTTTTTTATGGACATCACCACGTTCTTTCGGGGGATTGTGTTTCTGGTAACGAAATAGGTCGTGCATAAATTAAAACAAAAAATGTTAAGTAAATAATTTAAAATAAGAAAAAGGAAAATGAAGTGTACTATATATACTCTCTAACAAAAAAACCGACGCACCAAGAAGGAGTTGCCCGATTGTAATGAAATTTCGTATGCAAAGACATTTTGAGCGAACATGCAAATGAATAAAATTTGGTGTCCAATGAATAAATAGTGGGAGCTCCAGGGTATCGGAACTGCGCATTCAGCAGGTGTACATCTGGGCAGGTGTATATCTGCAGGTGGGTATGGTCTGGGGTGCCAGCTCCTTTGATAGGCGGACCCCTTTAGTAGTCACACTGACAGTACAGCGGTACGTAGACAACATTCTACGATCGGTTGTGTTACCGTTCCTTTTGTGACACCCAGGACTTACTTTTCAACAAGATAATGCCCAGCCGCACACGGCACGTGTTGCTATGAATTGTCTTCAAGCTTGCCCAACACTTCCTTGGCCAGTTAGGTCTCCTGATCTCTCTTCCATAGAGCACATTTGGGACGTTATGAGAAGGCGATTGCAACCATCCCGGAATGTTGACGATTTAGCCCAACAGTTGGAGACAATTTGGCAAGACCTTCCGCAGGACACCATCCGTGAACTTTATCAGTCTGTGTCACGTCGGGTGGCATCTTGCATCCAGGCCAGAGGTGAACCAACGCCTTATTGACCTCCTCCCTTTGTATACGGTCAAACTCTAAATCATTAAATTGTTCTGAAATTTTAATCGTTTCTTTTCTATGTATGTTCTTCACATCCACCAATGTTTATTACAATCGGACAACTCCTTCTTGGTGCGTCGATTTTTTTGTTTTAGAGTGTATATACTATTTCTCAAGAATTTTAGATTCCAAATGTCTTTCGCATTCGAGTACCAGTAAAATTATTTTATAGAGTTATACATATAATTTTCAAAAGGTGTAATTATGGTGTTGAAATTCTTTAACAACACTCCTATTGATGGCGACGGGATCTATGAATTTCTGACTGGAAGAAAAGCTGATTTCAAATATTAAACAGGAAAGACAACGATAAATATAATTCTTGTAAATATCTGTATTACTGAAAGATATATATTTCTTAAACTGTGACAATAAGTATGTTCAGTATTTTCAATGTTATGCACTGTTTTCATTGTTCGATTTCATTAATCACTGACCATATCATTAATATCGATAATGATCGATGATATGAACGTCGTCAGCATTTGTGTCTGATGTCAGAAGATGACGGAGATGTATTTGTTTCTATATATAATATTTATAAGAATACGAAAAAATGTCAGATCTTGGAATTATTGATAACAATTTTTACCTTCTCTTCCTATGTAATAAAGTTTAGAGAAAGTATTGTTTTCACGAAATTTTTCGAATTCGGGATTTTGATTCCAACGTGTTAAGACATCATGAACTCGTTTTAACTATTTATGGATTCGTCTGTCTGATGTCTGTGGTCAATTTCTTGTGTATACTATAGCAGCTTCAAATATTAATGGATTTTCTCGAAGCTTTATATCCGGCTTTGCTATCAAAAACTCTATAGCTAGATAGAATGTTTTTAAATTCGAGCGAAAACTTCGAAATTATATATTTTTTTAACATGACAGCATAGGACAAAATTTGACACAGACATGCGTAAAAGGGCTCAATGATTACGATACTTCATAGTTTCAATCATTGTTGCGAAAAAAAGCAGCGATATTTTTCGTAATCTTTTTTTGTTCGTGAAGTCATTAGCCCCCTTGGGCGGCAAGTTATCCCACGAGGGATAACATTGTCATATATGGTATTAATCGAAAGATTTTTTCAAGCCATTTAAAGTGAAGGGTAACACGCTATAGCTGTAATCATTTGGTCCCCCGATACCAACTTTTCAAAATTTTCAAAAAAAAATTGTGAATGTTTTCTATTGTATCGCCAATATTAAATTGGGATTTAGACTATATTTTTAATTAAAAAAATCACTAAAGTTATATTTAATTAAAAATATAATCCTTCCGTTTTAAAATATGCGATTATTGTGCATGAATTAGAATTTTCGTAAGCAAAAACTAAATATCAAACAAATTGTGGGGAACAAACATGAAAAAATTGTGTTGAAATTAGGTTTTATTTTTTAATAAATACATTTTGTGGATTAAATTATTTATCTTAATTAAAATGGCCGTGGATCGCAGCATTTGTACATCGCTATCGTGGCTGCAAAACCCACTATTACTTCTTTGCGAGTTCCTTAACATAATCATTAAATCGAAACACAACATATTAAAATCCACATTTCAATCTTTAAAATAAATTATCAGTTATTCATACCTCTACATTATTATAATTAAAATTACATGAATTTATTAACAAACGCTTAAGGCGGAGAAATGCACCGTGTGAGACTAGGTCTTTTGAATCGAATTCCAAAGAATAAAAATTGACCTAATATACATGGAGACTGGCACATACCTCTGTATTTCGGGGCTGTAGCTCAGCATAACTATCATCTTTTCCGATTCTTCTTCTGACATTTGGACTCAGAACTCGTCTTTCTCTATAACATTCTCAATACTCAAATGAATAATTGCTCTCTCTGAATAACACTGCTTGAAATCACGATTTTCTTTCTCTTCAACTTTTGAATAATCATTTTTTTTTATATTCGTTGATTTTCGTCCTTGCATCCGCATCATTTGGCCTGGGGTTCAGATATGCCCTCCTTGCTGTCATTCGATGCTCCTTAGTGCGATATCGTTTCTTTGGATTATTGGCACTTTCCAATGAAACTTGGTGCAAGCCTGGTACCTAGGATATTTTGCCCCAATTACATCTGCCATTTGTGTAACGTGTATTTATTGGGGTCATAACTTTCCGGGTCAAGGCTACCATCAAACGGTGTGTAAACTTTGCGATTTGTTTCGTCGTAACCATACAGAAACTGCATTTGGTGCTTCCTGGTCTCACACAAATAAAAACAAACAATAAAAATATTAATTATGAAGTTCTGGTGTTGAAAAAAATTTCTAAAAACGCCATATTATTAATACTTAGCACGTTTTTCTTGCTGTCTCTATAGGTATGTGCTTTTCAGTAATTAAGACTGCATACTAAATACGTAACCGATCCTGTCAACAGCAATGACAGGAGCGATATCAAATATTTAGGACAACCCCCCCCCCCCCTCCCTTCAGACAGGTTCTGTAAGTATGAATTTAGGCTTTGCAGTCTGAGGAAATCTGCGATCTATCTGCTTGAAATTTAATGCCGGCCACGTGGTAGGATTGAATTTGCTAGTCTCCATTGAAAATGGCAAAATTCTGGTACATAACAAGTTTTCTTTTTGCCATTGTAGGTCTCAGCTACTACATGACGAAGAATGTATAAAAATCATGATACCGGTTCGTGGATGCAGTGTAGTGTGATTTTAAATTTTGGAACATCCCCTTCAGATGACATTGAACTTAGTTGTTACAGCTGACTGTAGTCTATATTCGTCGAAAAGTTTACTACGGTCTGCTTTTAAATACACGATAAAAAAAAAAACAGCGTAGTACAGAAACAACAGAGATATACATATGAAAAACATTGCTTTTAATTTATGATGAAATATTATATATTCCCAATTTTCTTTTTTTTTTTTACTTTCCCTATATACATGGTATAAAGTATAGGGAAAGCATTGTGACGGAATCGAATATTCGAATTCGAATTTTCGACTGAAGAGCACATTTTAAGCATCTTTGAACTCGAAGCGATCTTTTTGGGGGTGATGTGTGTGTGTGTGAGTCTGTGAAGATGATATTTCACGAACGAATGGAGTTTTTCGAGCAAAATTTGATGCAAAAATTACAGTTAGTAAATACTAGAAGTCCATTGACATTAAATGCAGTCGAATGTTTGAAAGACCGTTAAATGTTTGAATGAAATTTTAACAAAATCATGAAATAATCATAATCTTGAATAATTGTGCTTAAATAATTATTTTTTATGTAAATTTTCATTAGAAAATGATTGACTTAAATTTAGAACGCTAATATCAACTGTTCTGGAGATATCATAATATACTGCTTTTTCAAATAAATTTATCAAAAAAATCACATAAAAATAAAATAACTATTAACTAGAGTGAATTAGGTTTACTTTTCATATGTAATATTATGCGATACATTTTTTAACATCATTCTCGTGTATCTAATTCGTTCTATTCAAGAGAGAATATACTTTGTGTAATAGTTTTGTTTTTTATCTCCAGTAATCTA
This sequence comes from Amaurobius ferox, assembly GCA_951213105.1. Taxonomy (NCBI): domain Eukaryota; kingdom Metazoa; phylum Arthropoda; class Arachnida; order Araneae; family Amaurobiidae; genus Amaurobius; species Amaurobius ferox. Next base: position 78,243,478 of record OX578155.1, on the reverse strand, counting down.
TACAATCTAATACAATTCGCCAGAAATCATTTATATATATGAAATTCTCTTTTCTGCGTTTTTGTAACTCCTGGTTATAAATTCATTGATTAAAAATTTAACGAAATATGACCATGTGATATTTCGCCACAAATTGACGAAAATATCGTTAAAATTGCAAAAAAAATGACGCTAAGTTAACCAAACTGACGCCATATTGATAAATAAATTATTAAAATAATTTAATATACGGTGCCGTAGATCTTAATCACCATTTTGTCACTGGTGAAAGAAGTAAATCCATTACATTATACAGGGAAAGTCATGTGCTGCCCACAACAGATTTTTTTTTCTCTCAAACATAGAACAAAGAACCCGATTGGAGCAACTGAACGGCCGGATTTTGGATAGCCCTGATCTAATGTAACTACATCCGCAACAATTTAGTAATTTAGTAATTTCGATGTCGTCCACTGTTTTTACCAGCTAAAACGATTATTCACTGTCACCATCCTTCTTACCGATAATGATAGATGTTGGTGACGTCGGCGAAACATACCTATTCAAGTAGCATGACATAGATATATTTGATTTCACATATAATAAAAGAAGATAAATCATGCGGAATAAATTCCAATATTTTTCTTTTAAATTAAATATCTTAAGTACTCGGAGATTACGATGTCATGCCTTGCTTCCCAGATTGCAATTTTGTGGAACACTGAACATACCTTACAGAGAGAGGGAGAAATACTTTGCTGTTTTCACCCATTAAACATGTTTGAATATATATACAATTTTCCCTTTACATTAATATACAGGGTCTTTCAAAAGTCTGTATAAACTTTAAAAATTCATTAATAATCGAAAAATCATCGCATTGAGGTACGGTTTGTACCATAAGTAGTGCCATGATGGGGTTCTGTTTTTTGACGTGAAAAAATTTTGTAGTTTCAAAAATCACCTATAGGTGGCGCTTACCCGAATACATCTTCCAGAAGTATGCAAATTAGGCTGTTATAAAAGAGCTGTAGTACTCCGTAGATTCTTCACTTGTTTCATTAGTAAACGGTGCAAAGAACTTTTTGAGAGAATGTTAACTTTGAAAAATCACCTATAGGTGGCGCTTACCCGAATATATCTTCCTAAAATTCTGATTTAGGAAAAATCTGAAGAAAGGAAATGGTCCTATCACCTGTTCAGGGTTACTTAGGCTTGTCATACAATTTGACACGTACAGTAAGTTATTTTAATTGTCGTTCCAATGCGTTCAGCGCCCCCTATAGGTGATTTTTTAAACTACAAAATTGTTTAATGAATTTTTAAAGTTTATACGGACTTTTGAAAGACCCTGTATAATTAGGAATAATAGAATGAAACAAATTACCACCAGTTAACTTTTTTTTATCTATGTAAATGTAATTGATTTCACTCCAAAATACTATCATATTAATATAACTGCTAAAATACTAATGTTACATCCCTTTCTATTTCTTTAACAAAGTTATAAATTGTCAAATAAATCAACACATTAACATGCATCACAGTTTTAGTTTAGAAGATAGCGTTCAGCGCAACCTATAGGTGATTTTTTAAACTACAAAATTTTTTAATGAATTTTTAAAATTTATACGGACTTTTGAAAGACCCTGTATAATTAGGAATAATATAATGAAACAAATTACCACCAGTTAACTTTTTTTTATCTATGCAAATGTAATTGATTTCACTCCAAAATACTATCATATTAATAGAACTGCTAAAATACTAATGTTAAATCCCTTTCTATTTCTTTAACAAAGTTATAAATTGTCAAATAATTCAACACATTAACATGCATCACCGTTTTAGTTTAGAAGATAGAAATGTCTGAGAATAACATTGCCATACATGTGCTTTGCTCTTCAGCGTATTTCCTGCCCTAATAATATTTGCTAAATGACCTTCGCACTTATACTAGCAGGAATAGCATTCGTTATTACAATGCGTTTCGTGATTTATTTTATTATTTCAATAAACAAAAAATCTGATGTGGGCAACACATGACTTTCCTTATATAATGTAATGAATTTACTGCTTTTACAGTAAAAAAATAGTTTTTTTTATAGTAAATACTAATATTCTTTCCAAGATATTAAATTTTCGATAATTAGTCGTCATTTTTATAGATTTAGCGTCATTTTTATCCATTTGGCGATATTTTCATTAATTTGGCAGCATTTCAAAAAAGTCGCCAAGTTGGCGACATCCCACCAAATTCGTCGCCAAAATCTCGTCAAGCGTTCAGCACTAAGGAATAAGTTATTCTTACAGAATATAAATGACTATTGTCTTTCAAATACAAAAGTATTATTCAAAGTATCTTTTTCATGAATGGAACGAGCTAGATCCACGAGAATGATGTCACTCAATTTATCGCATGGTATTACATATGCAAAGTGAACATGTTTCTGAATAGGAAATATTTTGTTTTATTTTATATGACTTTTTGATAATTTTTTTTAAAAATGTACAATATCTCGAGAACGGTTTATGTTAGCGTTCTAAAATTTATGTCAATCGTTTTCTAATGAAAAATTACATAAGAAATGTCTATTTGCGTAACTTTATTAGTGGTTTTGATTTTTTGACGATTTTTTCTAAATTTCATTCGAAAATTTAGGAGGGTTCTGAACATTCGATTGCGTATAAAAACAATAGGCTTCCAATGTTTACGGATTGTGATCTTTGTACCAAATTTGGTTCGAATCGGTCCATTCGTTCGTCAGTTATCGTCTCCACAAACTCACTGACACACACACACAGGCATCACTTCAAAAATGTTTGATTCGCGATCAGGGATGCTTGAAACGTGCTCTATCGTCGAAAACTCGAATCCTCGACCCCGTCACTAATTTCCTTATACATTATGTATATAAGGAAAGTAATAAGAGCTTAGTGAAGAAATTTAAAACTCATAAAACTAAATTAAAATTCTGGTAAATAAAGAATTGCGTTTAATTCTGATCGGTAAAAATTATTAAGTAACCAAATGTGACATAGCGTACAAGTCTGCTGCTCCAACCTTTTGTACTACTTACTCATTTTTGTTAGATCGATTATTTTTAACATGTGTGAATGAAAATTTAAATATGATTATATTCTTGATTTTGAGTAAAGATGGAACTTCCAGTTTTATTTCAAACGTTAAGAAAATTGAAAATACAGGAAAACTTTCATAAATCGCTATAAAAAAACTTGATTCTTTTAATTTGAATTGGGCCATAAAGATATCAATTAGTTGGTGAATGTGTATAAAACTAATTTAAATAGAATATTTATAATTTCAACATTTATCCGACTTCCACAGTTTTATATTTATTATAAATGAGTAATATCAGGTAATCATATTGCTCAACATAAAGCGACTTCGAATTTTAAATAAATTCAAAATTTCAAATTTTAAAAAACACTTATTCTACATTGGAATTCGTAGAATAAGAGTAGACGTCATACGATAACTACCGCAAAGTAATCGTAAATGTAGTAAAAGTAAGAAGGTCATATTGGTACTACGTTTACAATTACTGGCTTACTTTTCATGCAATTTCTCTGGAGTTTATTTATAATACGAGTTCCTAACATATAAACAGCTGATGTATAGCAAACATGGGAGAACAACATAAGCATTCTTATGCGGCTAAGAATGTACTACATAATGAAATGAAATTCAAAACATTTTTATTTATCAAAATTATTATTATATATCTTTCTAACATGTTAGAAATAACCAGAATAGCTGTCAAAAAACATTTTATAATTCCACGGTCTATTGTATGTCCAACTGATGCATAAAAATACAGAATACTGGCTTCTTAATATCAGATCTTTCATGTTTTGGTGACTGTGATTAATCGAAGAAGCATTAGGAATCGATATCAACTTTAACAAAGAATATCGATATATTTCTCGGAAAGTTTTTGACGGATGGCATTTTTAACGAACGTCTTTTGAATAGGATGAAAAAGAAAATTTGTGAGCCGTAATGGCACTGTTTTTTGTTGCATAATGGTGTTATTTGAGGAAAACAAACAATTTCTAGAGGACAAAATATAGAATACGTTTTTGGGGAGTAATTTGGAAGTAAAATAATATTGTTTTATGAAAGGAATTGCTTTTTTAATTTATTGGACATTGAGAAATTACTGTTCGGCACCGTGACATTTATGACAACAACCATGGGTGTATGCAGGATTTTTACCAGGGGGATTCTAAAATTGATTGCATTCAAAATTTAGAAATTACTGTCATCCTTCAAACATGCATTGTTGCAATATTACAAAGTAAATTGATGTAGATGGTACAAACATCACATTTAAAAAAGTAGTGTGTACAGCACCTTTAAAAAGTATTGTCTCTTTCACGGAAGAATTCTAACCTTCTGGACACAGAGCAACTAAACTGACAATCTGGACATTAAACGTACCAAATGCTATAATCCCAAGTTTTCCATTTAGGTTTAACTTAAAATTGTTTTTATACACGTGGGAGAAAACACACAGTTATGGTCAAATATTCTAATTCCAAAAAGCATTTTTCCTATATTTGTTTCCTCTCATATCGGCTTTTAATTAAATTAACAATTTTACAGGAAATGCTCCCCTCTACCTCTAAATATGCCCATGGCTGCAACTATATCACAAAATTGATCTGCGAACAATTTAAAACGCATTGATTTAAACAAACATTTGATATTTTGAATCTGGGTTAAGAATGTCTCGCAGATAAAGCTGGCTTATCTACTATTATACGAAGGTTTGAAAAATTGGGGTATATAGAACAATTTCTTACTGTCGGTGCAGCAATATGATTTGTTCCAGACCCAGAAAAAGTAGATACCGTTGTAATCGGCGCTGTCCTAAATTAACACCAGGGATTCATTTATTCAATATCAGCCTCAGCGTGTTTTGAAAAAAATTTAACAAATGAATTCACAAAAGCCCTGTTTTAAATTGCATAATTAAGAATTTTAATATATATATGAGTAAAAAATGAAACATGAAAATTGAGATTGGTATTGAAAAACAAGTGACGAAAAGCACTTCGGTGGGACGTAATTAAAATAATTAGAGCTGTTTTCGAAAAGCAAGTGTGGATCATCAACCGGCAAATCAAATTTCCTCCACATTCAATCTCAAAACTGCCTAAAAGTACGAGGACTAAATGTCAAGTCTGGGTTTTATTAGTTTTATTCTGTCATTAATCATGTAAAATTTTAAGGAATTTTTCAAGAAGCATATTTTTGAAAAATTGTAAATAAATCCATGCCAAAGTTCATTAAAGGTAAGAGGTAGATATTATTTGCCTATGATGCATTTCTGCTTTGAGTCATTTGCACTCTTGCTGTAAATATTTACATTTTAAGTTGTGATTAATCCCTCACCCACTTTGTTCAAACATATCTCTGGGACTTCTTATGATAAAATGCTGAAATTTTGTACATCACCTTATTAGTGTATGGGACATATTTTACTCATTGGAAGTGTTTTTGTACGGGGGCCGTATAAAAATTTAAATTTTGTATGTCTTCAAATTTAATCCCCTGATCCATTTCATAAAATTCTGTATCTAATTTTATGCAACTTTGTAATTTATTATATATGTCTAACAAGGCAACGTTCCCAATCTAAACTCATAGAATTCGACGAAAATTTGTCAAGCATTAGTAGTTGGCTCACAATATCGACAGTAAGAAAATTAGCTGCTGAATTACAACGTAAAAGCTGTAAAAAATTAATAAATGTCAACATCTTTAATGCCAAATGCAACCCTACTTGGCGAGTATGATAGAAAAACGGCAAATTCTGAAATGAACTGTCCATTTTTTCTCTGTATGACTTGAAATCTGTTGTAAAGTTATATTTTTATAGTTTGCATTCTAAAGTATTTGAAATTGAGTTTGAATATATGTTTTTAGTGTAATCGTGCATTTCTCACAGTTTTATAATTTTATGTAAGTGAAACTAATTAGCGATAATACCTCGATGTTTTTGAACTTATTTTTTTAAACCAACAGTGGCTTTCAAATAGAAAACGCCACCACATATTTATGTATTCAACGTGGTGTGGGTGCTGCACTACGAATTCTCTGTTCCAGAAATGGAGCTGACTGATTTTACAGAAGCCGAAATAAATGTAAAAATTAAAATAATGAAATTTTGCAAGAACCTGAATCTATTTGCGAAATGTTTGTTAGTGATGAAGTGGAAGACACTCTGGATTTCGAGTCATCTGTTGCCGAAAGTGATTTTGAAGATTCTGATTTTGACATTATAGATAAAAATAATGAAATATTTGTAGGTGAGGAGGTAGAAAATGAGGAAGTCCACAGTATTTCATTTGAAACTAAACAAGCAGTTGTTGAATACTGGCGTAGCAGTAAAAAAATGAAACATCGCACACTACAATTTGTTCAAAGCAGGTACAGATTTGTGAAAAGTCTGTCCCAAATGTATTTGTAGGAAAATCATATTATTTCCCTGATGTTCGAGGGATGATGTCCGTTTCTATCATCCCTCATCTATCCCTATGCATTACCATGTATTGCAGGAAAAGTAAAAATTGTCTGCAGTATAAACACATTGGATTTAAATCCATTGCTAAGGGACATGCTATCATTTTTTTCAAATAAATTTACGGGGAAAATATCGTCTGCATAATGCTATGTCTATGGAAGGTTTAACTGTGCGTTTTTAATTATTATCTAGAAAACCCCTGGTCCTAGAAACTCGAAGAAAGGATTAAATTTTAAGTGGAGCAAGGCTATCCACAAAATTTCATGAAATTCGGATCAGCCGTTTTCCCGTGATGAGGAGTCAAACATACAGACAAACAGATTTTCAATTTTATTTATGAAGATTAATTTATCAATTCAGCGCCATTTTTGCAAATTTGGCGACATTTACGTCAATTTGGCATCATATTAAAATTAAGTTGGCGATATTCCACTAAATTTTTCGCCAGGATTGAAATTCTCTGATTTCTACTTCAGTAGAACAAATATTTTTACAGCGATCATTTACTGCCATTTGTCTCGTACTACTGTATTGGTCATCTGGCATTAGTCTGTGCTGAATACATATCACAGTTGAACATTTTTTATTGTAGATCTAAGAACTCGATCCCATATCCAATTATATGTCCTTGCAAGCCTCTCAATCTGCCCGCGGCATATTTTTAATTTAACATAGATAGAACTTTTAATTTCGAGATATAAACATTGAAAGTTCTAAAATTACAGAAAATGATTAATATACGTCAAACGTAGACAAGACAATGGCTCAAAAATTTTAGGAGATTTGTAAAATTAAATTATTCGTATGCAAACATGAATTTCTTATGGCCAATTATAAAACTTACTGTTTTATCTATATTTTATTATTTAGAAAATATTTGGTATGAAAGTAAACAAAGTAATGTAATTCTCGTTCAGATGAAAACAAATCATATTTTCATTTCGAATAAAGGAAGTCAAAATATTCAACTTATTTTTGCATATTCATAAATGGTGCTTTGTTTTCGACAATACAAGTAAGAAAAAAAATTTTGATTTTTATGTAATGAGCTAGGAGATATAAGCATCCAAGCTTTTTACATTTTTAACACTTTCCAACATAGTTGAAAAATGTTTATGACTTTGTTTATTCTGTCTGTCTGTCTGTTCGCACGATAACTGCCGTAAAAATGACTTTATCAAACTGAAATTTTAGTATGTTGTTGAGATGGCCTGTGGGACGTATTGATATGGAATTGAATAATATCACCCAACTAATTTTGGATTGAACCCGGGTTGATAAAATGAATTACATTGAATCCTACGGGACTTTATTTTTCTAACCTTTTTCAAGCAAAGTTAAAATTCACAAATTGCTCCGAAAATTTTAGGAAATATTCAAATTTTAACATAAAATATATAAAAAAATCAACAAAATGTGTTCGGTAGATATTAAATAAGCAAAATAATAATTACCCCCATATTATATGAAGAGGTCACGTGATACACTTCAAAATAAAATATGGCATCTATATTTTTCTCCAGGGTAAAAATCGTGATTTTTAAAGTTCTTTTACATTTATATTTAGTGTTGCATCCATCCGAAAACTGCTTCACTGTTGCATATTTTCTGTGCATCTATATACAGTGCAAACAGAATTACAATATTTTTTAGTTTAAATGATCCTCAAATTTGGATTATTTCTACAACGAAGCCTAATTTTAATGGATGCTGAATGTAAACAAAACAATAGATTGTAAGATAAGTCTTACAAGAATTGCTGAATTTTTTCACGCCCAAATTATTTAGCTCTGAAGTTTGGAATGTAAGTGATATAAATGAAATAGCCATTGATTTTGCATAGAGAAGAAGACGATTTTATAGCATTGCCTTTTTTGATGAAGTTTTAAGTTTCCAAGTAAAATTAAATAATGTAGTATTGCGATAATTAAAATTATATCAACGCTGAATATCTCTCATTTTAGAGATGTTTAAATAAAATGGCATTTCAGTTGGAATGTGTTTCATAATCAATGCTTTATGCATGATTGATCTCTCTTGTGCGTAATGTTCCGATTTCAGCCTTATACTCCGAACATAGACATTATTTACGTTAAAATGAAGGGTGCGGAATCACAATGATTTTGGGACACAATTCTTAAGAAATGCAGAAATAGATAAAACTGTTGAAAATTGGAGAACATGGTTAATTAGATCTATTCCTAATTATAATTTGATCTATTCCTAATGTTATGTTAAATCATAATCACAGAATAAAAAGATATTTTTTTAAAATAGCATTTAAGCATCCAATTAACAAGTTGTTTCGTAAATGTACGTTAAAATTATTTAAAACGAAATACTATCAATGTTAAAATATGAAGCTAAGCGCTATATTTTCAAACTGTGCATTTGGCGATGATAAAGCAATGAACCGGCAATCTTATGTAGCATAGATGTGGGGATGATATTCGATCACATTTCATTGGGAAGTAACGTAGATAAATAAATGTTTGTCTGGATTTACTTTATGAATCTCAGTATAATAGAAAACAGTTTATGATCTTCGGCGAAATCGTAACAATTAAGCAGCATTATTTAGTCTTACACTACTACGTGACTTTTAGTCTTACACTAGTAGTCACATTTAGTCTTACACTACTACGTGACTCCCGGCCGACTAATCGGTTGCTCATGTCCTTGCTGACGAGCCGGTCGGTCTGGGTCTTCAACTACTACGTGACTTGCGTAAATTCTTGCGCAATCACGTTCATTAAAAAATGGAAAATATATTTAAAGTAAATAGTTAAGTCTGTACATTAAAATTATTATATAAAAAATTATTGATTTATTTCTGAATCTTATAAAAAATTTATATCTAACTATTTAAAATATAAGGAATTGATAAAAATGATAGATGACAATATTAGCCAGGAAACGTAAATCAGAGATTTTTCGAATTGTAATGTCATTGAATCTTGTGAGATCTATACCTTCTCCAGGGGGTCAAAAATAGATGATCACAAAACATATGAAGCATCATTTGAACGAAGACTAAATGTTCAATATGGGATATGTTTGAAAATGTTTATATATAGATGTATGTTATGGACGTATGTAAAACTCTCTTATTCCTCCAAACTAGTAGTACTTACGATGAAAATAAATTTTGGCAATTTATCTTTATTCTAAACTAACCGAAATTACCTCTCAATCTTAGCGAAATTACCCAATGACTTCGCAATTCTGTATCAAAATGAATTATGATTCATTTTCTTTCAAATACTCTTATAATATTATTTTTGAAAATGAGTAAAAAAATGCTGATGCGGGTAGCATATGACTTTCCCATCATGCAAGTATTTTATTACTTCTCTCAATGCGAAATAATGATGGACTAGTAAAGATCCATGGCACTATGCCAGACGTTGCAAAACTACTAATATTTGGCACTTTTCTAGGTGACAACATTTAAATTATTTTTAAGTACCAAATTAGCTCACATGTCTCCAAATATAACTTTCCAATTGGAAATAGTATTGCTAAGATCTGCTAAGCAATATACCCCATTATACAGGGTGGTCTTAAAGGTATTAGAAAAAATTAATGGGCCGGTCCGGACTACGAAAACAAGCCCATGTTGCATAGGAATATGTGGCCATAAACGTCACCGTGGGGTACTACAGATACAGGAAGAAACAAAAAGAAAATAATGTAGATAATGCACGGGTGTATTGGGCATAGTGAGCACAAGCATCAATTGCAATTGTTTATCATAGTATTAAAGTGGTTGCTCGAATTTCTTGCCATCCGCTGCCATACATGTTTCAGCCAGGGTGTGCAGGGCTCTCCTTGCAAAGACTATATAATAGGACCATCCTTGTAAGATGGATCGGCCAGGAAAGACCGCCAGTTGGCCACCACAGGTCCCTGACTTGTCCCCCAATGATTTACTCCTATGGGGTTGCCTCAAAACTCTTGTTTACGAGACCCTTCTGCTTTTTCTTCGCCCCAGACCGTCCCACCTACCAGAAAGGTACAAGTTGTCTATTATTACGAGACCCATGTAACATGGCTGACCTTGTCGCAAGAATTGTTGGGGGAGCAGCAGGTGTCCGCGAGCGTTTTTGACCGCGTTCGTCCATCCACGAGTCGAAACATCTCTGTTTTGAACCTTTTTTATTGTAGATCTAAGAACTCGATCATAAATCCAATTATATGTTCTTGTAAGACTCTTAAACTACATGCTACAGATTGCTCCTTAACATAGCTAGGACATTTAGTTTCAAGATATAAACATTACGAGCTTTAAAACCAGAAAACGATCAATCTATTTCAAACAGATAAAGACAATTACTGAAGAATTTTAGGAGATTTGTAAAATTAAATCATTCATCTGCAAACAGGATTTTTCTCTCGACCATTTTTGTAATTTTTTTATTTTATCTATATTTTACAGTTTATTAGATACTTCGAGTGAAAATAAACAAAGTGAAGAAAAATCGCCTGGACGAAATCGATTTGAATTTTTATTTCGAAAAAGGAAGTCAAAATGAATTTATTTTTGTATATTCATAAATAGTACTTTCCTTTCGACAAAACAAGTTCATATATCGCATAGCTTTGGAATTGACATTCGATAAAACTACATTCCTTTGCTAAGGAATGAATATAAATACATGTTTGTCTGAATTTTCTGTATGAATGTCAGCAGTATAGAAAATTCATTTTATGAACTTCGACAAAATCGTAGCAGTTAGACATCGGAATTCCATAGTATTTCACCTTTATACTCGACTTGCTAATTGACTTGCACAAGTTCTTACTCAGCCACGTTCCCTTTCAGGACGGCGGCATTCCGGATCTGTCGCGGCCCAAAGGACGACGCGCTTCGCTTCCGAACTGGTCGAAAAAGACGGCGCATTATTTGCGCTAAGCCTAACTCTCGAAAAAAATTCACTAAAAATCACTTATTCAACACAGAAATCTACTTTTTACAGGAATAAAAGAAATATTTATGTTCTATATGATGTATAATTTTCATACAAATCTGAATACAAAATACTTGTTAGTTGCTCCCATTCTTTTATCCGAAATAAACGAATAATTTCACTGCCTCTAAAACCCAAACAAAAAAAAAATACTCTCTTATATTCCTATGATTCACCAACGAAATCATAACGCTGAAAAAAAAATAAAAACCGAAACTCAATTATAAAATTGTTGATGCTGCGAGAATTGCTCTGTTTGTTTATGTTACAAAATGATTTTCACCGCTCCAAATGGAGAAATAATTCATTCGATCCTCTTCTACCAAGGTCATGCCTCTGCAAAATGCATTGAAGTTAGTTCCATGGACAAGTAACGCCATCTAGTTCACAAATTAAAACGTTCTGCGTACTGGCACTTATGCGTGCCACTATCCGCTTGCGGTAAAATTTCCTCTGGCCCGAGTGAGTGCCGCTCGTCCTTGAATGCATGTTCGCATCTGGCACCTATGCGTGCCGTTCGTCGCGAAAGGGTTAAAATGTGGAAAGATATAAGACTAAGACGCATAATTTCGGGGTACCTGTATCATCGACACTCAAACCCACATCGAATCATTGTCAGACAATAAATGTGTAAAATAGCAATAGTCACTTGTTTCGCTTCACCTCAGTGGGCGTTAGGACGCAGTTTGCAGATGTTGATTGTAAGGTTCATAATTGTCTTGATATAGCAAACGCCTGCTTCGGCTGTAAAGGAAAAAACATGAAAACGCAAGTGCGAATCAGAAGAAAATTAAAGTACAGAAATAAAAAATTCGCAAGAATGAAGACAAAATTCGAGTGAACAAATGGATACTACATACCGAACTGCCATCAAAAAAACGAAGAATGATGATCAACCGTACATTAAAATTGTTATAGAAAATTGTAGTAATTTATTGCTGGAAGTTGTTTTATTGAATCGTATAGAAGCATTTATAGCTAACAATTTTTAAAATATTAAACATTGACTTATTACAGTATGTATTACAATATTATACCTCCTCTCTAATGGCACCGATTTCATTCCAGGTAAGTGATCTTTAGTGGTTTGTTTTCTTTTTCATATAATTTGGATATTTTATATTACACGGGTGTCTGTAGTTTAATAGAGGTTCTCTTATTATTTTTTCCATCTCCAGATTCCAACGTAGTGGAGCTGTTTGCGATGGGCTTTCAGTGATCTTGAAGATGAGAAGGAAGGCGGAGCGGAGTGACGTCCAATATTATCGGCCTCTGATTGGTTCGCGCTTAGAAATTCAGAAATTTTTACTTTCCCTGCAATACATGATAATGTATAGGGAAAGTATTGGAATCATGCCGAAAATCGCAATTCGAGTTTTTGACGGATCTACACGCTTTGAGACCTCTAGAATGCGAAAAAAACTATTTTTAGCGTGACGTCTGTGTGTGTGTCTGTGTGTCTGTCTGTCTGTGCAGATTTTGTACCCACTTTAACTAAAACACTAATCGGCCGATTTTCATAAAATTTGGTAGGTAAGTCACGTGTGGGTGAATGTAGTGCTGATTACTCTTGGGTACGATTCGGGATAACAGAACCCGCCTTTTTTTGCGTAAGGGCCAGCAAAAATTGTATCCACTCTAGCTCAAACACTAATGGACCGAATTTCACAAAATTTAGTAAATATGTCACTTGTGGGTTACCCTGGTGCTGATTAGATTTTGGTACGATTCGAAAAAAAAACCCAGCCTTTTTTTCAAAAACCTGCAAAAACCTTCAAATTCTAAAATAAAAAAACTACATATGCTCAAATATATCCATTAAATGCTTAAATGCTTGTTTTATACGTAATTTTTAACGCATAAAAGAATAAGACCAACCCCATTACACTAGGACTAGTCGTTCTCGAGATATTTTAGTTTTTTCGTATTTTCTCTACGCCACCTTTGAAAATAAGTCTAGTTACCAAATGAGAACGAAAATGGAATTAAAAGTGAATTAAATTTAATTAAAATAAAGAGAACGTGGATATAGGTCTACAAGGAAAATCATGTGCTTTCCACATCAGATTTTTATTGTCGAGTTCGAAAAATCTGCGCCATTTCAGCAGCAAGATTTCTTCCCATTGAAATGCATGGTGTTGCTGAAAAATTGATGGAAGGAATTGCCCGTGTAATAACACCTTTACGGACCCGCATTATTTAACGTGTCCGTACTCCGTATGAATACAGGGACAGTTTGTGCAGACCCAGGAATTGAACTCAGCTCGTCTGAGGGCAATCCCCACGTGGGAACAGATCTCGACAGACTACAAATGCACCTAATGGTTTTAGTTGTATTTTTCAAATATATTAAGAAAAAAATCTGATGTGGGCAACACATGACTTTCCTTATATAATGCAATGAATTTACTACTTTTACAGTAAAAAAAAAAAAGATTATCTTTATAGTAGTTATTTATATACTTTAAAAGATATTGAATTTTCATCAATGAGTCGTCATTTTCAATGTCGTCATCATCAATGAGTCGACATTGATTTAGCGTCATTTTTATCCATTTGGCGAGTTTTTCGCTAATTTAGCAACATTTCGCTAATTTAGCAACAACAAAAGAGTCGCCAAGTTGACGAGATTCCGCCAAAATCTCGCCAAGCTTTACTGACGGAGAAATAAGTTATTCTTATAGCAGATAAATGACTATTGGCGTTCAAATACAAAAGTATTACTCGAAGTATCTTTTCTCATGAATGGAACGAGCTAGATCCACGAGAATAATGTCACTCAATTTATCGCATGGTATTACATATGAAAAGTGAACATGTTTCTCAATAGGAAATATTTTTTTTTATTTTATATCACTTTTTGATATTTTTTTTGAAAAATGTGCAATATCTCGAGAACGGTTCATGTTAGCGTTATAAAATTTATGTCAATTGTTTTCTAATGAAAAATTACATAAGAAATGTCTATTTGCATAACTTTTTTGGCGGTTTTGATTTTTTGACGATTTTTTTAAAAATTCACTCGAAAATTTAGGGGGGTTCTGAACATTCGATTGCGTATAAAAGCAATAAGCTTCCAGTGTTTATGGATTGTAATTTTTGTACCAAATTTCGTACGAATCTGTCCATTTATTCGTTAGTTATCGTCTCCACAGACTCACTGACACACACACACACACAGGCATCACTTCAAAAATGTTTGATTCGTGTTCAGGGATGCTTGAAACGTACTCTCCCGTCGAAAACTCGAATTTCTATTTTCGACCCCGTCACAATACTTTGCTTATACATTATGTATATAAGGAAAGTAACTAGAAAGCTAATGGCTTAATTGTCAAATGTCTGGCATTTGTAAATAAAATAAGGACCACATCGATATACTGAATTCTTATAATTAGCCGTATTACTGAAAGACATTATTTAATACAAGTTGAAACAATCAGTATATTCAACGAACTCTACTGCTTTTATTGTTGGATTTGATTCATCACTGATGATATCATGGATATTGATAATGATCGATGACAGTAACCTTGTCAGCATTTAATTCCGATGACAGAGATGTATTTGATTCTATATGCAGCATTTAGAAGAATGAGAAGAAAATACTTACTTAGAATTACTGGTAACAATTTTTTCTCATGAAATTACAGAAAAAGAATTAATTTTGAAAAATTCGCTATTTAGCGTATTCCGATTTAAAATATCATATTGAATTGAAGATAAAATAAAAGAAGAAAGTTTCAGAAGAGTATATTATATAACAGTGAACATAGTAGTTATAGGAGAAGAGCATGAGCAATTTCTACGCCACCACGATCAGCAACGAACACTGCCTGTATAACAACCTATACTTGATGTGTAATTTAATTAATTTCCTTATATACAATAATGTATAAGGGAAGTATTGTGACGGGGTCGAAAATTCGAATTCGAGTTTTCGGCGGGAGAGCACGTTTCAAGCATCCCTGATCACGAATCGAACATTTTTGAAGTGATGTGTGTGTGTGTGTGTGTGTCAGTGAGTCTGTGGAGACGATAACTGACGAACGAATGGACCGATTCGAACGCAATTTGGTACAAAAATTACAATCCGTGAATACTGGAAGCCTATTGTTTTTATACGCAATAGAATGTTCAGAACCCCCAATATTTTCGAGTGAAATTTTGAAAAAATCGTCAAAAAATCAAAACTTTTAATAAAGTTACGCAAATAAATATATTTTATGTAATTTTTCATTAGAAAATGATTGACATAAATTTTAGAACGCTAGCATGAACCGTTCTTGAAATATTGCACATTTTTCAAAGAAAATTATCAAAAAATCTTATAAAATAAAAAGAAAATATTTCCTATTGAAAAACATGTTCACTTTTCATATGTAATACCATGCGATAAGTTGGGTGACATCATTCTCGTGGATCTAGCTCGTTCCATTTATAAAAAAGATGAGTAATACTTATGTATTTGAACGCCAATAGTAATTTATCTGTTGTAAGAATAACTTATCTCTCCATAACGCTTGGCGAGATTTTGGCGACGAATTTGGTGGAATGTCGCTAACTTGGAGACTTTTTTAAATGTTGCTAAATTAACGAAAAACTCGCTAAATGGATGAAAGGACGGTAAATCAATGAAAATGACGAATCATTGACGAAAATTCAATATCTTGGAAAGAATATAAGTATCTAGTATAAAAATAATCTATTTTTTTTTACTGTAAATGTAGTAAATTCATTGCATTATATAAGGAAAGTCATGTGCTGCCCACATCAGATTTTTTTTTATGTATATCCGAACTTCAAAAAAATTTGTGAAACTTTAGTCGAACATAGAAAATAGACAGCCAAAAATTAAGTCGTGTTCCACTCAGTAATTTATTTGTTTTCGTTGCCACGGATATTTGTCACGCACATATTGTCCACTGTTTAAATGGAGCAGTGGCAGTGACATCTAGTAATAGGAACGAAAAGGAATGGAAGAAAATCCGGATAAAAAATAGACGCAAAAACCGCCACGAAAAAACCAAACATTTGGACGCAAAGAAAGGACATAAAGCAGAAAAAAAAAACAATTAGACATTGTCAACCCATAACTGAGAGCAATGTCTTTATTTGATCAGCATTTGAAGTTTTAATATATTTGTTTAATGCCTGATCTAAATGTCATGCTCAATATTTGTTCGATACAATTTTGTTCCAGTTTTACAATAGTGAAGTAACCAGGAACACAATTACCTGATGTTAGATAGACAATTTTTAAGGCCCAATTTAGCAATCTTTTTATTTGGTTTTGGACCACTTTAACCACTTTATCTAGTGGGGCTCAATTCGTCTTTCTTATAGCAGAATACATATTTAAGTAGCTTGTGTTTTTTTTTTTTTATTTTTCTCAAATTTTTCAATAAAATAAAATCTGATAAATGTAGTTGGTTGAAATGATTATAATTATACCATGTTACCCTTCATATTAAAAGTATTTCATATCTTTGTTTCGAAATTAATAATAAATATCGAGCTAACGTGTTGCATAATACGTTGGTGCGTATGTGGGAAAACTGCCAAGAAAGATTTGAGAATTCTCGGCCCATTGTATTTCCAGCTGATGCATATGGTAAGAAAGTAAAAATATTAAATATAGAAGAATGGCTTCTTAATATCAGATCTTTCAAGTTCCGGTGACTATGATTAATCGATTAATCGATATCAGCTTTAATAAAGCATATCGATATGTTTTCCGGAAAGTTTTTGACGGATGATATTTTTAACGAACGTCGTTTGAATAGGCAGAAAAAATAAAAACTGCCGACTGTAGTAATACTCGTGTTTGTCGCATAATGGTGATTTTTGGAGCATAAATTTTTCGAATGGACATAATATGAAAAAATCTGATGCGGGCAGCAAATGACTTTCCTTATATAATGCAATGAATTTACTACTTTTATAGTTAAAAAAATGTTATTCTTATAGTAGATACATATATTCTTTCCGAGATATTGAATTTTCTTCAATTAGTCGTCATTTTCATTGATGTAGAGTCATTTTTATCCATTTGGCGAGATTTTCGTTAATTTGGCAACGTTTAAAAAAGTCATCAAATTGGCGACATTTCTCCCAATTCGTCGCCAAAAAACCGTCAAGCGTTATAGACGGAGAAATATGTTATTCTTACAGCAGGTAAATGACTATTGGCGTTCAAATACAAAATTATTACTCAAAGTGTCTTTTCTCGTGAATGGAACGAGTTAGATCCAGGAGGATGATATCACCACATTTATCGCATGATATTACACATGAAAAGTGAACATGTTTCATAACAGTTAAAATATTTTTTCTAATTTATGGGATTTTTTGATACATTTAATTCAAAAATGTGCGATATCTCGAGAACAGTTCATGCTAGCGTCCTACAGTTTGTGTCAATCGTTTTCTAAGGAAAAATTACATAAGAAATGTCTATTTACGTAACTTTATTAAAGGTTTTGATTTTTTGATTATTTTTTCAAAATTTCGCTCGAAAATTTAAGGGAGTTCTGAACATTCGATAGTGTTTAAAAACAATAGACTTCCAGTAGTCATGGATTGTGATTTTTGATTGTACCAAATTTCATTCGAGTCGCTCCATTCGTTCGTGAGATATCGTCTCCACATACACACACACAGACATCACCTCAAAAATATTTTATTCGTGATCAGGGATGCTTGAAACGTACTCTCCCGTCGAAAACTCGAATTCGAATTTCCGACCCCGTCACAAAACTTTCCTTATACATTATGTATATAAGGAAAGTAATAATTTTTGGAGTAATTCGAAATAAGACGATACAGCCTTACAAAAGGTATTTCCTTTTTGAGTTATTGATGATTATGAAATACTTCTCTACAATTTAATAACTGAAACTATCAAACAAAAGTCAATTTGCAACCCATTTCAAATACACATATTTGAAAATACATTTCAGACTTTGAACTTGTTCTCACAACGTCTATCAAGTAAAGTTGACATGCATTGTTATTATTCTTGGATTTAAAAGAAAATGTGGGATATAGGAAGCTTTTTTGCTGTCAATACAGTAACACTTATTTGCTCTAAGATTGAGAATTTTTATTACCCAAACAATGTGTTTGGATTTGAGCCACTTTATAGTATGTATATGTTATGTGACTGAAATTTATTTTCTTATACTAGAATTCATTTTTAAGTAGCTTGTGATTTATTTTATTTCATTAATGTACTTATTACTTTCCTTATATGCATAATGTATACGAAAAGTATTGTGAAGGGGTCGAAAATTCGAATTCGAGTTTTCGACGAGAGAGCACGTTTCAAACATCCCTGATCACGAACCAAACATTTTTGAGGTGATGTATGTGTGTGTGTGTCAGTGAGTCTGTGGAGACGATATCTCACGAACAAATAGGGCGATTTGAATGAAATTTGATACAAAAACCACAATCTGTGAATACCAGAAGCCAATTGTTTTTAAACGTAATCGAATATGCATAACCCCCTTAAATTTTCGAGTGAAATATTGAAAAAATCATAAAAAAATCGAAACCTTCAATAAAGTTACGCAAATAGACATTTCTTATGTATTTGTTCCTTAGAAAATGATTGACATGAACTTTATAATGCTAGCATGACCCGTTCTGGAGATGTTGCACATTTTTAAAATAAATTTATAAAAAAATTCCATTAATTAAAAAATATATATTAACTGTTGAGAAACATGTTCACTTTTCATATACAATATCATGCGATAAATTGGGTGACATCATTCTCGTGGATCTAGCTCGTTCCATTCATGAGAAAAGATACTCTGAGTAATACTTTTGTATTTGAACGCCAATAGTTATTTATCTGCCATAAGAATAACTTTTTTCTCCGTCCATAACGCTTGGCAAGATTTTGGCGACGAATTTGACAAAATGTCGTCAACTTGGCGACTTTTTTAAATGTTGCCAAATTAACGAAAACCTCGCCAAAGGGATAAAAATGACGCTAAATCAATGAAAATTAAGACTAATTGAAGAAAATTCAATATCTCGGAAAGAATATAAATATCTACTATAAGAAAAACCTATTTTTTTATTGTACAAGTAGTAAATTCATTGCATTATATAAGGAAAGTCATGTGTTGGCCACATCAATTTTTTTTTTTTTCAAATTTTGCAAGAAAAAGAAGATTGTAAAATCTGCATCGTTGGTCCAAATGATCACAATTATAACC
Organism: Amaurobius ferox; assembly: GCA_951213105.1. Lineage (NCBI taxonomy): Eukaryota > Metazoa > Arthropoda > Arachnida > Araneae > Amaurobiidae > Amaurobius > Amaurobius ferox. The sequence goes on along the minus strand of OX578155.1, from coordinate 78,223,744 downwards.
CTTAATTTAAAAAAAAAATTAAAAGTCTTTTGGTTGATGTCACGTTTGACAATATACACCTTCGGGAGGTAACTTGATTTTATCAAAATTTCACTCGAAAATTTAGGAGTTTCTGAACATTCGATTACGTTTAAAAACAATAGGCTTCCAGTATCCACGGATTGTGATTTTTGTACCGAATTTCATTCGAATCGCTTCATTCGTTCCTGGGATATCGTCTCCACAGTCTCACTGACACACACACACATACTTTCACACACACACATACACACACACAGACATCACCTCAAAAATGTTCGATTTGTGATAAGGGATGCCTTGAAACGTGCTCTCCCGTCGAAAACTCGAATTTGAATTTTCGACCCCGTCACAATACTTTCCTTATACATTATGTATATAAGGAAAAAAAATTAAACTTAATTTTCCAAAATACTTAATAGCCGTCCATTTTGCGACATTTTTCCAGATTCGCCTGGCTGGCTATATTGCGACAAATTATAGGCAAGTATGTGATCAAGGGCGTCTGATTCTCGCCAAAATGCGTTGCCAATTTCGCCAAATGCTAGTCAAAGTTGTCTCCAAATACGAGAGACAGATATGAATGTAAGACGTATAGTGAATAGGTTTTTCTTTATATAATAATTTAACTTTTGTAAAACTTGATATTCAGAAAATTTAATGTTCTAGGTCAAAATATTGATGACGTCTTTTCGATACAGTTTTGATATAATGAATATCGATATTACACAGCATTGATACATCACTAAGTAATGCGAATCCATCCGCTATATTAATAACATAAACTTGCCCATTACTATTTCGAAGTTAATTCCTATTAAATTTAGTTAAATTTCGGAGAGTAAATACTGCAACAGCAAACTTTGCATAAATATAATTTAATTATAATTTCCATATACTGTGCATAATCAAAGAAACTAGTTATCTTTTCACTAATTATTCTGAGGATTATTCATGAAAATTAATCTTAGGTGGTATAACAGTAAACATACTACATAATAAATACAAAAAGTTACGGGAAAAAAAACGAAATATTTTTTCTGTCCATTTTATTTATTTCCATCTAAAACGTATGAGAAAGAAAAATTATAAATAGATGAGTTGTTTCTTAGTATCAGATCTTCCATGTTTCCGGAACTAAGATTAATCGATGAAAAATTAGAAATCGATACAAACTTTAACAAAGAATATCGATGTATTCCGAGAAAAGTTTTTGACGGACGCTATTTTTAACTAATGTTCTTTTCAAGTGACGAAAATGAAAAAAAAAACCGTAAGTCGTAAAAAATGGTTTCTTTCTTATTTCTTGCATAATGATGCTATTTGGAGCACAGCATATTACGAAATAAATTTCAGATGCGCAATCTTTGTATAAAATAATGCTTTTTTTTATCATACAAGAAATTACTGATAGTTATTAATTTCTTTTAATTTCGTTTCAACCGATTTTATAATAATTTTATATTTTACTTCCTCACTGTGTTTTGTTTAAAAAAAAAACAGAAACAATTCTTTAAGAAATGTTTGCATTCTTAGTACGTAATGCAGTGACTGTATTGCCTGATAGCTGACTGATGGAAATATGTGTTTTGTTCCGAAGATGATTCGAACAATTTTGGAAATATGTCTGGTCGTATGTGTGTGTTTGTAGGACGTAAACCGTCAACTCCAAAACGATACGCTGCATTATGTATGATATATTGCATCTCTAAAGACTATATTTTTTTGCCTATACTCAATAGCATATTATTTTTATCTATAATTAATAGTATACTTTTTCTGTTTATACTTTTTCTGTTTTTTTCATCTATAATTAATAGTATACTTAATAGTATACTATTCCTATCTATACTTAATAGAATCCTTTTTCTGTTTATACTTAATAGTAAACTAATTCTATCTATACCTAATAATATACTATTTCTGTTTATACTTAATTGTATACTATTTTTATCTATACCTAATATTATAATTTTTTTCTGTTTATACTTAATAGTATACTATTTCAATATATACATAATAATATACTTTTTCCTGTTTATACTTAATAGTATACTTTTTCTATATATACCTAGTAGTATACTATTCTGTTTATACATAATATTAAACTATTTCATTCTATACCTAATAGTATACATTTATGTTTATACTTAATGGTACACTATTGCTATCTATACTTAACAGCATACTTTTCTGTTTATAATTAGGAGTATGTTATTCATTTCTATATTTATTAGTATACGTTTTCTGTTTATACATAATATTATACTATTTCTATCTATACCTAATAGTATACTTTTACTGTTTATACTTAATGGTATACTATTTCTATCTATGCATAATAGTATACTTTTCTGTTTATACTTTAGAGTATGCTATTCCTATCTATGCATATTACTGTACTTTTTCTGTTTATACTTAATAGTATACTATATCTATCTATACTTAAGAGTATACTTTTTCTGTATATAATTAGGAGTATGCTATTCATATCTATATTTATTAGTATACGTTTTCTGTTTATACTTAATAGTATACAATGGCTATCTATACTTAATAGTATACTTTTCTGTTTATATTTAAAAGTATACTATTCCAATCTATACTTATTAGTATAATTTTTCTATTTATAATTAATATTATACTTTGGCTATGTATACTTAATAGTATACTTTATCTGTTTATACTTAATAGTATACTATTTCTAACCATACTTAATAGTATACTCTCTCTGTTTATACTTAATAGTACACTATTTCTATCTATACTTAATAGTATACTTTTAATGTTTCTATTTAATAGTAAACTTCAACTGTGTATGCTTAATTGCATATTTTTTCCTGATAATGTTGCTTTTGCTGTTAATTTCCTAAATGTGATGGCGGTAATAATGGAAAATTGCAACTTGAATTATAATATGGATGGAAAACATATTAAAATATGTGTTAAAAGAGATTAGCTAAACCAGTGATTCCCAAAGTTTTTCAGGGACTCCTTAATAATATATATATATATATTAGAAAAATGTAATAATAAAAATTCAAGTAATATTAACATCACCATAGAAGCAAAACCACGGCCATATTGCCGGTAAGAGAAAAGAACAGAGCCGGCCCAAATTCGATGATTAATCAGAATTGAATTCATCTTCAGGTCTGAGTATTTAATTCTCATTAACCCAAACAAATGCCTGTTTCAGATTGAGCAATAGTACATTACTATATATGCTCAAACTCAGGCTACAGCCAACAAAAGATGAAAAAATGAAGATAAGAAATATTAAGGAAATTAATATTACCATGTGGCATGAACTCTTCTTCTTTCACCACGAGTATATACGATCAACATCAGCAGAATGAATTATCTAGAAGCCCCCCGGAATGAGCTTGTCGAAATATAACCAGGGAGGCAGTACGAACGTTCACAGCAACACTCCTAGACCCGTCCAGTGAGTCAGAGCAGGAGACGGACAATTACCCGTATATATATATATAATTTAAAAAATACCGTAGTAAACTTTAAAAATTTAAGAATACTTTGAAAATATGCAAAAAAAAAACCTTAAATAGGAATATATATATATATATATATATATATATATATAGAGAGAGAGAGAGAGAGAGAGAGAGAGAGAGATCTTGAAAATACTAAATATGTAGATGAATGTTAGATGCAATAAAATAGTTTATATATATATATATATATATATATATATATATATTGTACTATAGATCGATATCTATTAAGATCGGAAATTAAGAATTATCAGTTCAGGAAATTTGCATAAGATACATCTAAATATGAACATTGAGGAACTTTAATCAATCAACGATACAAAATTAATCAACACTATAATGTGAATAATGACGTTGCTTTTTAGAAATTTGAGTAGCAAAGTTCGGTTCAGTTAATGAGAAATATGTTTCCCTTCACAATATCCAACAATTTTACTGAAAAAATATGTAATAAAAGTTGTATGAGTTGTTAGCACAGAGATACTATTCCAAGTCATTGTCGAAACATTTCTGTGCTCAACTCAAGAAAACAAAAAAACAAATTTGTAAACAAAATTTAAAAGTATAAACTTAAAAAATTAATCTAATTAAAAGAAGGATTTTTTATATTTCGATGGTAATTATGATAGAGAACAATATAGAATATGAATGTATGTGAAATTCGAATCAAAATGTATTTTTCAGCCATTCAATTATATAAAATCAAATTTAAAACAATTGCAATATCTCTATATAATTGCAAAATGAGGAAACGTGTGAAATAGAAAATTATGAACAATCTAGGTTTACAATAGCATTATATAACAACAAGGTGTACAATTAGAAGAAATGCCCACTCGGTTAAAGTTTAGGAATAGATACAGTAGGCAATTTTAGCAAAATAGGTAAAAAATAGTCATTAAAAAGCAGCCACATCAAATTTTAAAATTATATAATGTACCGAGAAATTAAAATAGAATTAATTTCAGTTAGGTAGCACTAACGTACAATGAAAAATATATCAAAAATATCGTCTGCTATTTTTAATACGTCAGACAATAAAATAACAGATGAATTTTTATGAATCAAAGAAAATGGCGTTTTTCCAAAGTTAAAGAATTTTTATTTGAGAGCAATATTTCTCTAGCCATTTTTATGAGAGTGCCATTAAAGAGTTTAAAAATAGCTCATAGAAGAGTTTTTATGAATCAAAGAAAATGGCGTTTTTCCAAAGTTAAAGAATTTTTATTTGAGAGCAATATTTCTGTAGCCATTTTTATGAGAGTGCCATTAAAGAGTTTCAAATGAGTTCATATGAGAATTTCAGCAATGTAGTCTCAATTTTAGACAGTTTATTTGAATTAAAATGGAAGACATATTTTCGCATTGTCTACAACATATCCAGTTTTTCACAAACGCTTTACTGCTTTCGTAATTGTTGATTTGTTAGTGGTTTTAAAGGATTGGTATTTCTTCTTAAACTCTTCAATCACATTGTCTGAAGAATAGTAATTTTGCTTGTAAAAATGTTTCTAGATAAACGTCATATTTTTGGATTCATAAAGAAGTATGTAATTATCATCTGTGGTATTAAAAATAGCAGACAATATTTCTGATATATTTTTGAGGGTATATAATTGCCCTCTAACTGAAAAAAAAAAGTTCTACTATTCCAACTTCCTGCCACATCATATGATTTAAAACCTTTATCATCCCACAGTTTGATATTTTGTAAATGCTTTACAGTAAGCCTAATATCCTTTTAACATATATTCCATTAAACAAAATAAACTATAAGTTAACCTAGGTATAAAATAGCAGCATTATACCATTTATTCTTGGAATGTGTTGGTTAAAGACTATCTCTGACCTTGGGTTGATCCACATAATCTCTTTAGAAGTCCCAAAGCTATTAAAGCATTGATATGTCAAACCCCCTTATCCTCCTCAGCATTACAAGAAACAGCCACAATAATTCCACAAATTGACACTAATCCTTCTGTGGCCCCGAGGAAGAATTGTTAGCCCCGTAGATATTTATCAGAATGTTTGGGATTGCTAGAACGATTAAAAGTGCATAAATATCGTATTTTTAAAATAATTATAAGTGATGGAAAATTTGCTTGAAAAATACATTTACATTTTCTTAAAATTTGAGACAGTATGATTTAAAGAGAGAGTTTTTTGAGACAGTCTGTGCTATGTGTATCGCCATCTGGTGGAGATGCCAAGCATTAATACCTTTTCAACGGAAATCTGGGACTAAAATGTTAAATTAATAAATAATGTTAAATATTATGTGAAATGGTAAATGTTACTATTTTAAATTAATAAAGAAAAAAACACCATATAAATATCTGTGCAAATGAAACGATAACAATCAAATGACCATTTCGGAAAAGCTGAAGTTTTATCTTTAGTGCAAGAGTTTAGCGTCAAATGAGAACCACTTGCTAGGAAAAATGCTAAAAACATACACTCCCTAGGGACTCTATAAATAAACCAGAAGTTGCGCCATCTAGCGTGAGAAACGAATATAAAATAGTGTGTTGTAAAATAATAAAACAAATAGAAATAAACTATACAAACGATCCCATGTTAAAACACGGAGAAATAAGGTGTCATACATGTATCATTAACCAGATCGTTTAAATGATAGGAAATGATAGGTTTTAAATGATAGGAAACACTTCATGGAAAACAGCTGACGAGCAAAAGAAGTTGAAAAAAAGCTGACCAGCAATTGATAGCCGCACTGAATGATAGAAGCAGAAAGAAATCAAACCGATGATTAGACATCCACCATGGTTTGCAATATTATTATTGTAATTGCATTACTGCAATATATATGCAATTGCAATATTTTAATTATTGATTTCCTGATTTGAAGTGATTTTGATATTAGCGCGAAAACGTTAATTTAATGATGATTAAATGATAAACATTAATTGATGACTAATTTGGATACATCATCTAATTTCAAAAGAAACAGCGTTGATCACAAACAATTTCTACATTTGGTTCTTCTTCAATTTCCAGTTAATTTTTTTTTCATTTTACTTAAACATCTATTCTCAAGACCGGCTGCACATAGAGCTTAGATAAATGATATGGATTCAGCAACAAATTCCGGAGAAGGTTGGGGTTTCACTAAGAATTTTCTCTTACGAGTTCTTTTCCATTTTCGGTTCAAGCGTTTTCTTTGAAACATATATTTTTCGGGATTAGTTACAGATAAAGCCTAAATGATGACTTATATGACTTCATTATCAAATTCCAAAGGATGTAGAGGATTCACTAAGGATTTCCATTTTCAGTTCTAGACATGTCAATTCGCATGACTGTACGAAATAAATATGCAAAAAAATACTTAATAGTTCCGTCAAAAACAATTGTACTCTCTGTTTGTCTCCATATAAAACAATATGAAAACTTGTTCTTAAATTTCTTGTTATGGATAATTTTGTGTTCCTCGTTATATGTTGGGTTTATAAACTAATTAATATAGATACATTTGTAATTTTGAAATAGTAATGTTTAATTATGTGTTACTACCAGTGACAATATCTTTGTGTGTACTAATTGACACCCCTCTTTGTACAAATTGAACGCCTGCCTTAGTTACATGTAAATTTTTTTAAAAGTAACTTCAATTTACCCAAAGTAATAGAAAATGAATTGTTAGTATACGGTGCCGTAATCCATTTTACATTACAGGAAACATATTGGGAGTAATTAGTTATGTGTTACACCTAAAGACAATATACTTGTGCATAGTAATCAACATCATATTTTGTACAAATGAAATAACATACACTCAAGTGTACACGTAAATTCTTTTAAAAATAGCTTCAATTTGTACAAAGTAATAGAATTTGAAGTGGAAGTATACGGCCCCGTAATCCCATGTTGCATTGCTGGAAATAAGTTGGAAGTAGTTAATTATGTGTTACAAATAATGAAAATATGCTTGTGCATATTATTTAACACCCACTTTGCATAAATTCAACGTGTACACGTATAAAATTCTTAAAAATAGCTTTAATTTCCACAAAGTAATAGAAGTTGAAGTGTTCGTATACGGTCCCGTTATCCCATGTTGCATTGCTGGAAATAAATTGGGTGTAATTAATTATGTGTTACACATAATGAAAATATGTTTGTGCATATTAACACCCCACTTTGCACAAATGCAACGTTCCTTGTAGTTACATACTTTTAAGTGTACACGTATAAAATTCTTAAAAATAGCTTCAATTTCAACAAAGTAATAGAAGTTGAAGTGTCAATATATGGCCCCGTAATCCCATGTTGCATTGCTGGAAATAAATTGAGAGTAATTAATTATGTGTTACACATAATGAAAATATGCTTGTGCATATTAACACCCCACTTTGCGCAAATGCAACATTCCTTGCAGTTACATACTTTCAAGTGTACACGTATACAATTTTTAAAAATAGCTTCAATTTCCACAAAGTAATAGAAGTTGAAGTGTCAGTATACGGCCCCGTAATCCCATGTTACATTGCTGGAAATAAATTGAGAGTAATCCTATCTTACAGATACTCTTTAAACCATGTCTGGCGCCACAGGGAGAACTATTTTTAGGAAACTAAATTGAACGCGAAAAAGAGGAATTGGGAAAACATTCTGATGGTTAGATCAAATAATTAACTGACTGAAAAGAATTCTCACTTTAGTTGTACTCAGTAAATTTTATTTTATAGAGTTTCAGACAAAGTTAAACTATTGATGTCAGAGATATAGAATGATGGAGAATGAAATATTGATTGTTTGAATCTACTTTGAAAGATTTTGATATTCGGTATTTGATAATTATTTTATCTACATGCATAGTAAATTGCACATAAAAGTTTTAGTATTATCTAAGGAACTGTACATTAACATACATATATATTATGAAATATTTCAGCTTTTTATAGAAAAAGCAAAGATTCTACGGTGCTCCATATTTTAATATGTAAACCATATTTTAAAATGTCGTTACTTCACTTCATTGATATAACAAATAACGCGTTATAGATATAATTATACAGATTAGAGAACATTTAAAATTTCCAATATGCTATTAATTGTCAGAATAATTTTCGAAAAATTTGTTATGGGTCAAAAAGCCCATAATAGTACTGTTCTGATTGATCTTCTGGACTGAGACCATAACAAAATTAAAAAAAATGTTCAAATTTTACTTATAAAATATTTTTAATTTTATCATTACTATGAATTCTTATCATAGGGGGGGGGGCTTGAATCTCAAACCTCTTAATCTCGAGATTAGCGCATTATCACCAACTTTGAATCTGGAGATCACCGCACTATATCCCCAATTCTGAATCTGGAGATTAGCGCATTATCACCGACTCCGATTCTGGATATCTGTCCACTATCACCAACTCTGAATCTGGAGATCAGAGCACTATCACCACAACTTTGAATCTGGAGATCAGCGCACTATCACCAACTCTGAATCTGGAGATCAGCGCACTATCACCACAGCTCTGAATCCGGAGATCAGCGCACTATCACTAACTCTGAATCTGGAGATCAGCGCAATATCACCAACTCTGAATCTGGAGCTCAGCGCACTATCACCACACAACTCTGAATCTGGAGATCAGCGCACTATCACCAACTCTGAATCCGGAGATCAGCGCACTATCACCAACTCTGAATCTGGATATCAGCGCACTATCACCAACAGTGAATCTGGAGATCAGCGCACTATCACCACAACTCTGAATCTGGAGATCAGCGCACTATCACCAACTCTGAGTCCGGAGATCAGCGCGCTATCACCAACTCTGAATCTGGAGATCAGCGCACTATCACCAACTCTGAATCTGGAGATCAGCGCACTATCACCAACTCTGAATCCGGAGATCAGCGCACTATCATCAACTCTGAATCTGGAGATCAGCGCACTATCACCAACTCTGAATCTGGATATCAGCGCACTATCACCAACTCTGAATCTGGAGATCAGCGCACTATCACCAACTCTGAATCTGGAGATCAGCGCAGTACCATCAACTCAGAAACACGGTGATGCAAGAAAACATTAAATTTTCGCATTTTAGTCCTTCTAGGCTCCTTGACCTTAATGAAACCGCCTATTTTTATAACGTCTCTTATTTTATTTACACTCAATCCTTTGTTTTATACAACAGAGTAAATAAACATCGCGGCTATGTCAGTATGGAACTACACAGTGAATAAGAACTTGAACCTCTCAATGCAAAGATCAGCGTCCCACGGATGACTACAGGGATACAAAAGAAATTTACTGGACTTTGGCCTATCTAGACTTTCTCATATTATAATTCATTTCTTTCTTTTTTTTTTTTTTTTTTTTTTTTTTTTTTTTTTTTTTTTAAATATTACCAAAAAAAACGAAAATTCGTTATCGTGGATCCAAATTATTACAATTATAGCGTGTTACCCTTCACTTTAAATTACTTGAAAAAATCTTTCAATTGATTCCATACTTGACTATGTACCCCCGAGGAGAGTAACTTGCTCCCCTCCCCCCACAAAAGGGCGGCTAATAACGTCACAAATAAAAAACTGATGTGGCAACACATGACTTTCCTTATATAATATAATTAATTTACTACTTTTACAGTTAAAAAGAAATTTTATTCTTATAGTAGATACTTATATTCTTTCCAAGACATTGAATTTTCTTCAATTAGTTGTCATTTTCATTGATTTAGCGTCACTTTTATCCATTTGGCGGAATTTTCGTAAATTTGGCAACATTGAAAAATGTCGTTAAGTTGGCGACATTCCGCTAAATTCGTCGCCAAAATCTCGCCAAGCGTTATGGACGGATAAATAAGTTATTCTTACAGCAGATAAATGGCTATTAGCGTTCAAATACAAAAAGGTATTACTCAAAGTAACTTTTCTCGTGAATGGAACGAGTTACATCCATGAGAATGATGTCACCAAATTTATCACATGATATTACATATGAAAAGTAAACATGTTTCTCAACACTTAATATTTTTTTTAATTTATGGAATTTGTTTTTGATAAATTTATTTTTAAAATGTGCAATATCTCAAGAACGGTTCTTACTAGCGTTCTAAAGTTTATGTCAATCGTTTTATAAGGAAAAATTACCTAAGAAATGTCTATTTGCGTAACTTTATTATAGGTTTTGATTTTTTGAATTTCAAAATTTCACTCGCAAATTTAGAGAGGTTCTGAACATTCGATTGTGTTTTAAAACAGTAGACGTCCAGTATTCATGGATTGTGATTTTTGTACCAAATTTCATTCGAATCGCTCCATTCGTTCCTGAGATATCGTCTCCAGAGGCTCACTGATACACACACACACATACACACAGACACACACAGAGACATCACCTCAAAAATGTTCGATTAGTGATGAGGGTTGCTTGAAGCGTGCTCTCCCGTCGAAAACTAGATATTGAATTTTCGACATATATTATACAACTATTATTATATATTTATATATTATATAACTTATTAGATATTGAATTTTCCACAATTAGTCGTCATTTTCATTGATTTAGCGTCATTTTTATCTATTTGGCGAGATTTTCGTTAATTTGGCAACATTTCAAAAAGTCGCCAAGTTGGCGACATTCCGCCAATTTTGTCGCCAAAATCTCGCCAAGCGTTATGGACGAAGGAATAAGTTGTTCTTACAGCAGATAAATTGGCGTTCAAATGCAAAAGTATTACTCAAAGTATCTTTTTTCATGAATGGAACGAGCTAGATCCACGAGAATGATGTCACCCAATTTATCGCAATATATGAAAAGTGAACATGTTTCTCAATAGGAAATATTTTTTTTTCTATTTTATATGACTTTTTGATAATTTTTTTTAAAAATGTGCAATATCTCGTGAACGGTTCGTGTTAGCGGTCTAAAATTTATGTCAATCGTTTTCTAATGAAAAATTACATAAGAAATGTCTATTTGCGCAACTTTAGTATTGGTTTTGATTTTTTGACGATTTTTTCAAAATTTTATTCGAAAATTTAGGGGGGTTCTGAACATTCGATTGCGTATAAAAACAATAGGCTTCCAGTGTTTACAGATTGTGATTTTTGTACCAAATTTGGTTCGAATTGGTCCATTCGTTCGTCAGTTATTGTCTCCACAGACCCACTGACACACACACACACACACACACACACAGACTTCAAAAATGTTTGATTCGTGATCAGGGATGCTTGAAACGTGCTCTCCCGTCGAAAACTCGAATTCGAATTTTCGACCCCGTCACAATACTTTCCTTATACATTATGTATATAAGGAAAGTAATAATGTATAAGGAAAGTATTGTTGAAACCCAGACCGTCCGACCTACCAGAAAGGTGTAAGGTAACTGTTTGGACGGTCGGGAATAAGGAAAGTATTGTGACGGGGTCGAAAATTCGAATTCGAGTTTTCGACGGGAGACCGTCAAAAACTCGAATTCGAATTTTCGACCCCGTCACAATACTTTCCTTATACATTATGTATATAAGGAAAGTAAAAATTGTATCTCGGCTATTTTTCACAACATTGATTGAAACTATTAAATGTTGTGATCATTAAGCCATAAATAAACCCTTTTATGCCTGATTGTATCAAATTTTGTCCTATGCTGCCATGTTAAAATAAATATATAATTTCGAATAAATTTCAAAATTTTCTCTCGAATTAAAGAAAAAAAATTCTATCCAGGGCTAGATTTTTTTACAACAAAGCTGGATGTAAAGTTTCGTGAAAATCCATTAATATTTATGGCTGCTATCGTGGTACACAAGAAATTGAACTCAGACATCAGACTTCTATATGATATGCCTGAAATATGTAGACTAACAGAAGCTTTAATATTTATTCCTTTACCTTGACTTTAGCTTTATATGTTTATTCTACCTCAGTTACAGGTAACTAAGATCAGTATAACAACACATTTAAACATCACAATCACATATATTTCTTTGGATCATTGAATTAGCTTAAAGGTCATTGTCGAACTTCAGGAAGCAATACGCATTGAAACCATCTAGTTGTGAAAGATTGTAGTGCCGAAAACTTTCTTTGACCCCAAAAATTAAACAAATACAACAGTAACAAGATTCCTGTAAGGCACCCTCAGAAAGTAACCATTAAGAATTTGACATACTAGGTCCATTGCCTATGTACTTAATCGATGCATGCGTATGTAGTTTTATCAAAAACAACTTCTAGTTGGAAATATTTTGCCCATCTTTAATCAACCCTTGGAAGAAACAAATACATGTATTTTCAACTGCATTTATGTAATTTGCTGAATTTCGCTTTGTCACTAATATGAAGAGGCAACCTGCAGACTACCAGATGCTTTTTACTTTCCTTATATACATAATGTATAAGGAAAGTATTGTGACGGGGTCGAAAATTCGAATTCGAGTTTTCGACGGGAGAGCACGTTTCAAGCATCCCTGATCACGAATCGAACATTTTTAAAGTGATGTCTGTGTGTGTCAGTGAGTCTGTGGAGACGATAACTGATGAACGAATGGACCGATTCGAACGAAATTTAGTACAAAAATTACAATCCGTAAACACTTGAAGCCTATTGTTTTTATAAGCAATCGAATGTTCAGAACCCCCCCCCCCCTAAATTTTGGAGTGAAATTTTGAAAAAATCGTCAAAAAATCAAAACCTCTGAAAAAGTTGCGCAAATAGACATTTCGTATGTAAATTTTCATTAGAAAACGATTGACATAAATTTTAGAACGCTAACATGAACCGTTCTCGAGATATTGCACATTTTCAAAAAATTATCAAAAAATCATATAAAATAAAAAAAAAAATTCCTATTGAGAAACATGTTCACTTTTCATATGTAATACAATGCGATGAATTTGATGACATCATTCTCGTGGATCTAGCTCGTTCCATTCATGATAAAAGGTACTTTGAGTAATACATTTGTATTTGAACGCCAATAGTCATTTATCTGCTGTAAGAATAACTTATTTTTCCGTCCATAACGCTTGGCGAAATTTGTGCGACGAATTTGGTGGAATATTGCAACTTGGCAACTTTTTTAAATGTTGCTAAATTAACGAAAAACTCGCCAAATTGATAAAAATGACGCTAAATCTATGAAAATGACGACTCACTGATAAAAACTCAATATCTTGGAAAGAATATAAGTATCTACTATAAGAATAACCTATTTTCGTTTACTGTAAAAGTAGTAAATTCATTACATTATATAAGGAAAATTATGTGCTGCCCACATCAGATTTTTTTATATGCACCGAGCTGAAAATTGATGTATTATATATATACATGCATTTATATACCTCATCGATGCATGTTTACAATTTTTTATCGAAAAATACTGCCAACAAATACATTTACTTCCGACTGAGTCTTTGAAATGCCCCTTCTTCTCGTCTATCTGTGGGCAAATGCCAGTTATGCCTATTGATAAATTCACCTCTGCTTATCATCATATTCAAAATCCATGCATCTACTTACCAAATGAAAGAATGGGGAATATAATCCAACACCACACAGTCCTGCCGACAGCATGCTGACCAGTATGCAGCCACTTTTCAACGGCGACCAGTCAAAGAATGGGGGCTTATCGGATATTCCAGACTTGTCTTTGATCTTCTTTCTCTGGTTCTTGAGGTGCAGGATTGCTCTTCGCTGGGGATGGTACAAAGATGCCGAACGAAAGCATATGCCGATAAAAAATGGTGCGACCGCCATTCCGGTAATGGCGTGGAGTCCCAGTCTCCAGCCCAGAACCCTGCAAGAAAAAGCTTGATAAAATTGCCTTTTAAATGGGGCTGTAGTTGTTTGAAAGTTTGGGAATTATTCCAATTTGTTGAATACGTGATATGGAGTTCATTACTGTTTTGGGGGATTTTAAAAGTGCACAGTTATTTTTGAAGTATTGCAGTTAAAATTTCATTATGCATTGTGCGTTCCTGAAGATCAAATGGGAAATATAAAATCGTAATTAAATGACGTCATAATATTAGTGACGAAATAAGGCATGACATATTTTAATATTTTTAAAATTTTGATATTGAGCCAACGGCTGTACCGTGCTGAAAACACCGGTTCCCGTTAGATCACCTAAGTTAAGCAGCATCGGGTGCGGTTAGTACTTGGGTGGGTGACCACCTGGGAACACCGCGTACTGTTGGCTTATTACAGTCGACGTGGTGGCCGAACGGTCAAGGCGAGCGTTTCCAGCGATTGATCGGCCGCCACGTTGCGGGTTCGAGTCCCACATAAGACATGGATGTTTGTGTTGTTGGGTGCAATGTGCCCACCCTCACTGGTGCGCTGGGGCAACGTCATTTGACGGCTAAGAGGTTCACTGTTCTGGCCTATGTATAGGCGAAGATGGAAAAGTCAATGCCTGGCCATTGTAAAATATATATATATATATATATTTTGATATTTTAATAGCCTGATAAGATGTGACGTCACTTAAATGTGATTCAAAACTGAAATGTTAAAATATGTGGAAATAACTGTTTTGCATTATTTAAAATGCAACAAGAGGACACTAATCGAAATTTTGTCGTTTATAGTTCCACGTCGATTGCACTCTTATAGCGAAGTTATAAACGCTAAAGTGCTTGCAATAAAGTTTGCCGCTCCGCTATAGCAGTGCCCCCTATCGATCTACGCGGAACTGCGATCGACAAATTTGGAATATAACGTCTAGTGTGATAAAAGTCATTAAACATTTTTATGTCTTAAACTGGAATTTTCTATCACATTATTTTTAACAATATTTATTGCTATTTTTTTAAATTTATTTGTAATATTTTTTTTTATCCAGCTAAGAATATTTATCCATCCCTGTTTAAATGAAAATTAGCTGGGCAAGTGCCCCAAACCGGTATGTTCCGAACAAATATAATAGCCTAGATTATAATTAAATGTATAAAGCAATACATATTATATTCTAACCCACCATAACATTGTAACAAAGAATAAGAATTGCAGACGTATGCCATGCAAGTAGAATTATTTTCGTTTTTATAGCTATCAGATATTAAAGACCCTAAAAACCGTGTTTAATTTTATAAAAATTACGGTACAGAATATAATTCTTCTTTCTCGAATTGCAATTTGAGGAAAGAAAATTGCGTAGCGTGTAGTAATTTTTTTTATATCCGTTCACTGGCCGAAATCTTGGCGATAATTAGAACATGTTCTCCCACTTCCCGCCAAACCATGACTTCGTCGTGTTGTTTTTCAACGCCAACGGGCGAGAATCAGAAATTAAAGATACGTAGGAAATGATCAATCTAGTAACTTTATTCTTCAACTGAATAAATGAAATCGACTGCACTTTAAGGATAGGTTGGGATAAAGTGCAGTTACTTATACCGAACTTTCATTATAACTGTTACTTTTGCTTAAAAGCATAGCTCGTTATAGTGAAAATCCTTATAAAGAAATGTGAGACATGCAATTATAAAAAAAATTGAACTGTAAATGCCTACCTTATGATTTTAGGAAAGCAGAAAGAAAACAATGCAACTCCGCATCCTATTCCGGACGTCACTATGATCTCTACTTTCTCCCGCCTTCTCTTAAAGTACTGTCCAATCATCAACGAAGACGTGACACGGGCTAAATTAAGACCCAGAGACATCACAAAACCATAACTTAAGAACACCTGGTGAAAGAAAAAGATATAAGATAAACAATACTTGCAATAGTCCTCATGTAAATAAAGTTAGTCTACGTTACAGATTATTGTGATTCATACAAATCCCATAAAATACTGGAACAAATGTTTACGACAAATCTAATATCTTTTGTTGTGAGTTTGTATGAATCACAGTAATCTGTGATTCATGCAGAGAGTGTGATTCATACAACTATTACATACCAATAGCATGAAACTCTCAATATTTCATTCAGTATGGCTGTGAACATATTTACTTTCTCGTACTATTGAATATAGTATAGAGAAAATATTGTTTTTCACGAAAATATTTTATTTCAAGACTAGCTGCCTTCGGCGACCAGCCTGTTCGCTACCCTTGAAAATTATGACAGTGGCAAACTCGCTAGCGCCATAACTCCGCGGAGTTTTTATTGAGACCCAGACCGCCCGACCTACAAGAAAGATGTAAGGTAACTATTTG
Source organism: Amaurobius ferox (assembly GCA_951213105.1). Classification (NCBI taxonomy): domain Eukaryota; kingdom Metazoa; phylum Arthropoda; class Arachnida; order Araneae; family Amaurobiidae; genus Amaurobius; species Amaurobius ferox. Next base: position 78,207,058 of record OX578155.1, on the reverse strand, counting down.
GATGTTCAGGAAGTGCCACCCAATTTAGACCGGAACCCAGTGGGGGAGGCATCCATAGGGACCGTAACATCCTTCATCTTCCACCAACCTCTCGGAAGGACTTACGAAACCGCATGTTTTACGTGATCGTACTCCATGTGAACACGGCGGCAGTTTTGGCAGTGGCGGGAATCGAACCCGGGCCTACCGAGTGCAATTCCTGCAAGTTAACTACTAGGTTACCGCGCCCTCAACCCCGTGGAGTTAACAAAGTTTGGTTTAGTTTAATGACGTTAAAACTAATAATGAAATTTTAAGATGAAAAATAATATTATAATGGGGGGATTCTTGAAAATTGATTTGTAAAGTGAATTTACTCTAATGTTTGTGAACTGTGATAACCCCGTGCAGTTAACAAAATTTGTTTGAGTTTAATGGCGTTAAAACCATAATTCAATCAAACTTTATAATGACCATATGCTAAGCTCTTAATTCCATTATTTAAAATATAACGTCTAACCCGATCCCCAACCTCCGTAATTTTATTTTCATTTATTTTTTTCTCCATGGAAACACCGTGACGTCCCCTCCACCTCCCATGCGTCTGCGCGCGTATGTGGGAGAAAAATCGGAACTTCGGCGAGAATTAGCCGAGAAATTTAAAATCATTATTTCTTTAAAATCCAGATTGGGCGGCTATTTATAATTATTTCTTGACCAAATTGGGCTTGTAAGAATGCCTGATCTTTGAGCTTTCTAAAAATGTAAATTATTAGTCCAAATTGTTGGAACTTTTCCCGATGCGAGGATTTCAAAACGAAAGTTCGTTTTTTTGAGCCGAAAATGACTTTTCTTTTAAAATCTTTAAAAAATATTAGAATTTATCCCTGAGATTTGAAATTGATATATTTTTACTCGCAATTGTCTACTTTTTCCGGTCGTGTGATTTGTTTTTTTCTACGACGTCTGGATGGAGAAAAAAGGGCAAAAACGGAAAAAAACCAATCCGCATAAAACATTAAATAATAAAAAATACATAATTCAAATTTAAAAAATCGGTTTTCATGTGTCCCCCCCCCCCCGGGTCTCCGATTGCCAAATTTCGTAGCTCTGCGACGCACGGTCGCTGAGCCTATAGTGTATAAGACAGACACACAGACAGATATTGTATTATAAAGATTTATTATATAGATTTTGATGCCAATATATATTTTAGAACACGTTTCGACTACTCTTAGAATGATGTCCGTCTATCTATCATCGGGTAGCTGTCGCCTGTCTGTGATCGATTTCTTGGATGCAAAATAGCTGCCACAAATAGTAATGGATTTTCAAGACACTTTTTATTCTACTTTGTCAACGAAAAATCTAGAAATAGATAGAACCTTTTTGAAATTCGAGAGAACTTGAAACCTTTATATTTTCTTAACAAAGCAGCATAGGTCAAAATTTGACATAATTATGCATAAAAAGGATTGTTTATGGCAAAATAATCACGAAACTTAACAGTCTCGACCACTGTAATGAAAATAACGGTATAACTTTTGTGTTCATAACATCTTTAGCCCCCTCTTAGGTGGGGATAAGTTACCCCTAATGGTAAAACTCAAAATATTTTTGTATGCAATCAGTAATCTTAATAACATGCATAGAGTTTTCTTAGTAAATTGATTTTTATGAAACATAAAAATTTTAACGCTCACTTTTTAATGTAAGAAAATGAAATTACATGATAAATGCTCTTGGGTAGGTGTCTATTTTTCCATTCAATGTGGAGTTTTGTATACATAGGGTTGCATTTAAACATAATTTTTAACACTTTCCAACATAGTTGAAAAGTTTTTATGACTTTCTTCATTCTGTTTGTCTGTCTGTCTGTCCGTTCGTACGATAACTGCTGTAAAAATGACTTTATCAAAATTAAATTTCAGTATGTTGAGACGGTCTGTGGGACATATGGGAATATAAATAAATAATATCAGCCAATTAGTTTTGGATTGAATCCGGGATCAAAGAGTGAAATACATTGAATCCTATGGGATCTAATTTATCAAACATTTTTTAAGCAACGTTAAAATTCGCAAATTGCTTCGAAAATTTCAGGAAATATTCAAATTATCCCATAGAATATATAAAAAAGAATTTCAGCAAAATATATTCAGTAGTTTTTTAAATAAAAGTTAAAATAATAATTACACTCATATTATATAATCACGTGACCCACTTTAAAATGAAATATCGCATCCATCTTTTTTTCCCTGTGTAAAACTCGTGATTTTTAAAGTTCCTTTAAATTTATATTTAGTGTTGTATCCGTCCTAAAACTGCTTTATTTTTGCTTAATTTCTGTGCATCTATATTCTGTGCCGACGCAATTGCAATATTTTTGAGTCTAATTGATAATCAAACTTTGATTATTTTTACAACGAAGTCCAATTTTAGTGGATGCAGACAAGTGATTCTAAGATAAGATGTATAAGAATTGCCGAATTTTTTTCACGAAAAACTTATTTAGCTCAGGAGTCTGAAATAAAAGTGACATGAATGAAACATTCATTGCTTTTACACAGAGATCCAGGCGATTTATATTTCGATAACGTCATTTGAATAAAGTTCATTCTCTTCAATGAAGTTTCAAGTTTTCAAATATAATAAATTATTGCAGTACTGTGATAATTTAACATATACCATCGACGAATGTATCGCATTTTTAAATCAACTTTTCGAATAAAATTGCATTTCAGTTGGAATGTGTTTCAAAATCAATGTTTTATGCATTATTGATCTTTCTTGTTATAGTATTGAGATCACTGCATAATAAATATTATTGTATTTTCTTATAGCATATACGTATTTTTAAATACGCATATGTTATAAGAAAACATTTTGTAAATGTTTAGGTGAGAGGTGAAGGGGTAAAGGTCCCTGCCCGTAGCACAAAGTGGCACATTTGGCCAAAATTACAAGGTACCCGTCTGCAAAATTACATTTTGCACAAGGGTACTTAGTACGTACGCGGCGTTTCTGGTTAAGGAGGTCTTATAGAATGTCCGCCAGTCAAAATATCGAATTTGAAATTAAGATCAACGCAAATCTTGAAAAAACCACAAATGTTCTATACAAATATATGAGAAAATAAAAATAGGGAATGTATGACTAACGACATCTAAGAATTTCTCTGGATAAAGGACAACCGAATTTATGAAAAACAGTTAAAATAAAATTATCTATACAGGGTGTCCCAAAGATTGAAACGCGCTTTGATTATTTACCTTTTGAAGATAAGTGGGTAATGTAATGCAAAAATGTTGAAAGAAAGGTAGGAAATAAGAGTACGTTAATGAAATAATCCTCCCATTCATTTTCAAAAAGTTACACTTCTTAAATTTTTATACAACGCCCTCAGAATTTTTTTTATTTTTAATGCAACAAGATCATGAAAAAAAAACCCATATCTGTATCTTTAAAATCAACTGAATTATGATAAAAGAAACAAGAAAGATCAATCATGCTTAAAGCATTGATTATGAATGTAGCTACTGAATAAATTGTGTTGATTTTTTTTATATATATTTTATGGAGCAATTTGAATATTACCTCAAATTTTCGAAGCAATTTGCGAATTTTAAATCCGCTTAAAAAATGTTTGAAAAATTAGCTCCATAGGATTCAATGTATTTCATTTTTTCAATCCGGGTTCAATCCAAAACTAATTGGGTGATATTATTCCTTTATATTCCCATAGATCCTACAGATCGTCTGAACAACATACTAAAATTTTATTTTGATTAAGTCATTTTTACGGCAGTTATCGTGCTAACGGACAGACAGACAGGCAGACAGAATGAACAAAGTCATAAACACTTTTCAACTTTGTTGTAAAGTGTTAAAAATTTGACTAATGTCACTTTTCCGTACCATGTAAAAGGCTGTTTCATTAGTGATAGTAAGGATCATAAACAAATTGACGATGGAAATTGTTTAAATCAAAAATACGTTAATATGTGTCAAATTTTTTTATCACAAATTCATGAAAATAAAGCATTACACAGACAGAGATCATATAAAGCAGTGGTACTCACTAAGAGGTTGGGTATCCTATGTATTATCATCCAGTTTTATTAACACTTTACAACAAAGTTGAAAAGTGTTTATGACTTTGTTCATTCTGTCTGTCTGTCTGTCTATCTGTCTGTCTGTCTGTCTATCTGTCTGTCTGTCTGTCTGTCCGTCCGTTAGCACGATAACTGCCGTAAAAATGACTCAATCAAAATGAAATTTTATATGTTCTTCAGACGGTTTGTAGGACCCATTGGAATATAAATGAATAATATCACCCAATTAGTTTTGGATTGAACCCGGGTTAAAAAAATGAAATACATTGAACCCTATGGGACCTAATTTTTCAAACATTTTTTAAGTAGATTTAAAATTCGCAAATTGCTTCGAAAATTTTAGGTAATATTCAAATTGTTCCATAAAATATATAAAAAAGAAATTCAGCAAAATATATTCAGTAGTTTTTCAAAAAAAAAAATTAAAATAATAATTACACCACTTATATGAAGCGATCACGTGACCATGATATGAAAAGATCGCGTGACACACTTCAAAATGAAATATGGCATCCATCTTGTCTCAAAATCGTGATTTTTAAAGTTGTCTTTAATTCATATTGAGTGTTGTATCCCTCCTAAAACCGCTTTATTTTTGCTTAAATTCTGTGCATCTACATACTGAAACAACGAAATTACAATATATTTTAGTTTAAATGATCATCCAAATTTGATTATTTCTACAACGAAGCCTATTTTTCACTTATGTAAAATGTTAACAGCAAAATATGTAGAATGAGTTGTTTAAGAATTGCTGTATTTCTTTAACGCAAAATTATTTAGTTTATGGAGTCTGCATAGCTGATATGAATGAAATATTCATTGATTTTACAGAGAGAAGGACGATTTTTTTCGATGAAGTTTTAAGCATAGAGTTTAATTACTTATATCTTATTTTATTGAAGTTTTTAAATAAAATAAATTATTTTAGTACTGTGATGAATGAAATGAATGGGAAAATGTTATGTATGAAATGCTGCTTTTACAGAGAGAGCCAGGCGTGTTATTTTTTCTATGACGTCATTTGAATGGATTTCAGTTGTTTTCGATGAAGTTTTTAAATATAATAAATTATCGTAGTAATATGATAATTCTAAAATTATTTACCGAGGAATGTATGACATTTTAAAGATGTTTAAACCAGGCAATTTATATTTCAATGCCGTCATTTGAATGAAGTTCATTTTTTTCGATGAAGGTTTAAGTTTTCAAATATAATAAGTTAATGTAGTATTGTAATAAGTTTTAAAATATTACCGGGGAATGTATTGCATTTTATTGATGTTTAAATAAAATTGCATTGAAGTTGGAAAGTGTTTCATAATCAATGCTTTAAGCATGATTGATCTTTCTTGTTTTTTTTAACGCTGTTGTAATTTCAAAATATGTAATATTTAAGTTAATGATTCAAACAAACGAAACTCGATTTTTTGTCATTGAACAAAGAACAATCGGCAAAACGTATGGCTCGCGAAGTGAAATCTGGGATTGGTGAGTACTACCGAATAAGAGATTGCCCCAACGGCCGTATTATGTCTGCGTATCAGGCGAAAAGAAGGACCTCGGGGAGCGATCACTGGGGGCGTGTGTGGTAGGCATAGGGGGATGGCGAACGTCAGTGAAAAAGGGGGCGCCCTGTAGTTCAAAGAATAGTCATATTGATGCAACAAAATTATTTTGCACTTTACAAATCTTATTCTTAGATTTATTTATGCGCATTTTTTCAGAAATTAATTTTGATGTTACTGGCGTTTATGGGTACTTATGCTAATTGATAAAAACTAACTGACAAAAATCTAATTAACATTGATAATCCGTATAGCTAGGTTGCTGACATTGAAACAATGTCTCGAAATATTAAATTTTGCTTCTTACTTTCCTTATATACATAATGTATAAGGAAAGTATTATGACGGGGTCGAAAATTCTAATTCGAGTTTTCGACGGGGGAACACGTTTCAAGCATCCCTGATCACGAATCAAACATTTTTGAGGTGATGTCTGTGTGTGTGTGTGTGAAATATGTGTGTGTGTGTAAATGCGTCTGTGGAGACGATATCTCATGAACAAATAGAGCGATTCGAATGAAATTTGGCACAAAAATCACAATCCGTGAATACTGGAAGTCTATTGTTTTTAAACGTAATCGAATGTTGATAACCCCCCTAAATTTTCGAGTGAAATTTTAAATTACAATTGCGTCAAATCATGCAATCACTTGTATGATTTGAGGGTAATAACATTTATTTTTTTGTGTAATTTACTCTATATTAGTTAAAAAATTCGGAATATTCCATTAACTTCTCAAGCTTTTGTTACGTAGTGGTACTCACAGGGAATTAAGGAAAAATCGCATGAAATAGTGGCGATTCCTAGAAATTTTAATATAATTTTATTTTCATAATATTTTTTTTTTCTGTTTTCGAAATATATATATAGTATATATGTATATTTAAACTTAATGTGCCATCCTGTCTGAGTCCGGCAATAATAATTAATCTTTGTATATTTATTGGTTGAAATGATGGTACCAAATTGTTGTATCATGTGACACAGGGAAATAATGATTGTCAAACAAAATTAGAAAAAAAAAACAATTTTTAAGGAGATCTAGTAAAAAAGATCCTTATTTACATTAGTCGTCTTAAAAAAATTGATTATAACCTATATTACTTAAAAGTGATGGTATACCTATATAAGTATACACTGATGGACTATTGCTAAGGACGGATGACACTATCACCCATAGCAACCACAAAATCAAAGGAAACTAAATGTGAAAAATTAGAGTAAGTGAGAGTTACAGTAAGAAGAGGTGTGCGTATGCAAATTTTCATTTTCGCACCTGTTCGTCACGTGATAGCGCTGATAAGAGATTTAAAGGATTTGACGTGTGTGGAGAGTTGATGTTCCAAGTGAAAGTTTTACGGGAAAGATTTAATTGACGAACTTGAAATTTTCAGTATGTCTTCCAGATATCATTTAGATGATTTTAAGCGTGGCCGTATTATTGGAAAGATCGAAGAAGGGTGAAGAGTAACAGATGTTGCCAGGGAGTGCGACATCGCCCACAGAGTTGTTTCACGGCTGTAGCAAGCATTTAAAACTACTGGAATGTGTAGCAAGCGTCACAGGGGAGGTCGTGTTAGAAGTACGACGCCTGCAGGAGACAGGTACATTGTCCTATCGGCAAAAAGGGACGGGTGCGCCACAGTTCAGCAGGTGACAAATCAGTTTCTTGCTACCACAGGATCTCCCGAAAAACTATAGCCAGACGTTTGGGAGAAGGAGGACTATACGCCCGCAGACCTGTTGTGTGTGTCCCATTGTCCAGACTGCACCGTACCGCCCGTTTGCAATGGTATCGTGAGCATCGCAATTGGATCGTACAGGACTGGGCTTGCGCACTATTCTGAGACGAGAGTAGGTTCAGTCTGTCATCGGATTGTAGACGCCAACTGATCTGGCGTGAGAGTGGTACTGCTTACCGTCCAGAAAATATCCAAGAAATGGACCTATATCCGACATGCAGTATCATGGTATGGGCCGGCATCATGATCAATGACCGCATCCCCCTACATGTGATTGCAACTGGGACTATGACCAGCCAACGATACAGTGATGAAATTCTACTGCCTCATGTTCGCTTTTTCCGTGGTGCTCTCGGTGATAAATTTGTTTTAATGGACGACAACGCACCATGTCATCGAATACTCTCTGTTCTGGATTGTGTAGTCAGCGAGGGTATTCAATGCCTCGTATGGCCAGCACGTTCTCCAGATCTAAACCCCATTGAAAATGTTTGGGATACTTTGGGGAGGCGACTTGCTGGTCGAAAATATCCTGAAACAAACAAAATCACCCTCACCAGTGCACTGACAGAGGAGTGGGATAACTTGTCTCAACGGCTGCTGGATAATGTTGTGCAAAGTTTGACACGACGTGTGGATTGTTGCATCGCACTCCACGGTGGACATATCCCGTACTGACACCTTACTCAAAGGTGCCTGCTGTCGTTCATTTGCATTTTTCCATTTCTCTCTACACACCATCAAATTAACACTGTTTTCCTTTCAGATGTTTCAAAACCTTCTGTATTTTCCAGAACAATAAATAATCTTTATTCTAATGTCCAAACATTGTGTCAACAATATTTTTTCTGGCTGGGCCTCCACCCCCGCTTAATGTTGTGCTGCATTGCAATTTGTGATCTGTCTTTAGCAATTGTAGAACAGTGTATATCTATGTATGTATGTATATATGTATGTATGTATGTATGCATGTATGTATGTATGTATCACCTATTCCGAAGCCCTTACATGGCCAGGAAGCGGATTTATTTTAAACATAGCTATCGAAACGAAGATGGTACCGAAAATTCCAAAAATTAGAGAGATTCTTAAATATTTTTAAAATCCTCTTTTTTGAGGGTATGAAAGAGAATTCTAGTAAAAAGTTGTGCTCAAACGCATAAATTAAATGCTTGTGTTATATGTAATGTTTGATGATAAAAAGAATAAGACCAACCCCGTTACTTCAGGACTAGCTCGTTCTCAACATATTTTACTTTTCTCGTATATTTACTACGCCGATTTTGAGTGTAATTTCATTTACCAAATGAAAACGAAAGCTGAATTAAAGGTGTATATTCAGAGAAATTTCAATTATTTATGCGTGTTATTTAGTGCAATAAAACTGCATTTAATGAATTATTAACGAGATAAAAAAAACAGCGAATTTGAGTCTGCAGGGAAAGTTATGTGCTGCTCACATCAGATTTTTACTGTTGTTTTTTTACGCTTGCGTATTAATAAAAAGATTGATAAATGTTTGCTTTTCGAGAATTCGCTGTGAGTTTCGGTGTGACTTTAATCAAAGGTTTTCATCTTAAATCAAGGGCAAAGTAAAATACATTTTCAAAAACGTCTGGTGTTGCCCTGGATTTCAAATGTAAATCTCTGAAAAATAAATTATACCGAAACTCCAGAGTATTCTCGAAAACCAAAAAGAAACATTTTACACGTATATTAACCCTTAATTCTCGAAAGACTCTGCTGCAGAGATATGCATTAATGCTATAGAAATCTGAAGGCTGCTCTATGGAAACATTTATTTTATCTCTTATATATATAGATAAATGAATCATTTTTATAATGTAAAATTAGTACATACGTAAGTTTACGGCTTCGGCGATAAAACGCCAATGACAAATAGAAAAGGTTTGTCTGTACAAATAAAAAAACCCAACGTTTACCTCAACTAAACAAACAATTTTTTGCAGTAAAAATAGCATTTTTCTATCTGCCTGGAAAGGCAAATGAATTGTAACATTACTCAGTACTAAAAACAAGGCAGGATGCTAAATGTCAGCAAAATAATTCGAGGTGGTGATACTCAACATGTTAATAAGCCCAGAGTGGTTTTAGACTACACTGCATATATAAGTGGCGACTATCGAGCAGATCATTAATAACCCCCCCCCCCCCCGATCTGTTACCTTACACCTTTCTGGTAGGTCGAACGGTCTGAGTATCAACAACAACAACCCCCTCGATCTGCTGGTATATACACTGCTGGCCATTAAAATTGCTACACCAGGAAGGAAAGCAAATAGCAGGATCTTATTTGTTGTACATATACAGTATAATGGGAGGAAGACGTGATTAAATTTGCAAGTGGTTTGGGGTACACAGCATGCAGATTTCTGTAAACAGAGCTGCCACTCTGGCAGCAACAACGGCTATAATCTGGCTGGGCATGGAGTCGAATTGGGTGTGGATGACAGATATGGGTACGTCATTCTATACGGCTTCAACTCTATGCCAGAGTTCATCAATCGTAGTGACTGGCGAGTGGAGGCGTGCCAGTCTCTCGGCAATCCATGACCAGATGTTTTCAATGGATGACAGATCTGGAGAACCTGCTGGCCAGGACAACAATCGAACACCCTCTGTATCAAGGAAGGTCAGAACAGCACGGGCAGCATGCAGTCGTGCATTATCTTGTTGAATGATGGCGTCATGCAGGCCTCGAAGTCAGGGCACAGCCACGGACCTTAACACGTCAGAAATGTAAAGGCGGCTGTCCATGCGACCGGCTATGCGAACAAGAGGTGACCGGGATGTGTAACCAATGGCACCCCATACCATCACTCCACGGGCTGGGCCGGTATGACGATGGCGTATGCAAGCTGGCAACGTTAATTTTCCTCGGCGCTTCCACGCACGGATACGTGCATTATGATGCTGTACGCAGAATCGGGATTCCTCTGCCAAGACGACGCACAGTGTTGCCAAATGAGGAATTTGCGGAAAAAAACCTCACAACTTATGCATTTCTTAATATTTTTGCATACTTTTTGCGCATGTAGATAAGTTAAAAGTAAGATTTTATATGCATGGTTACAGCGAAGGTTGCAAAAAGTTGCAGCTGATTTTCACAGAACAGTTGCATAATAGTATCTGTTTTCGAAATAACTCATCCAGAGCGTGTAGGAACGTGTAGCTTTTATTTATAGGCTTAAAAAATGGAAGGAAAACAAAAAATTTCATATATCTATATTTTACGCTTTATAGTATGATTTTGGCTATGTTTTTACGAAATGTATGTATGTCAGAAATAAGCTGAGGTTACATATATTGAAAATACGTGAGACATATAATTATAAATATACACAAAAATTTTGGAAACAATATTGAAATTTTAGTTAGAAAAACAAAATTTGAATTAGAATGTGGAAGTCTTGTTTAAGATCAGTTTTTCCTTCTAGTTATACAGAATAAAATACATTTATTTACATGGCAAGGTACTTCGGTTCATTGCCTATCAAATAATAGTAGTTGGTATCGAAAAATATTATTTTCGGGTTTCGGGGATTATTCCGCCACGGCACCAGTGTGCGACGTGGTGCCACTCCTGTGTCCAGTGTCGTCGTTCGTCGTACCACTGCAAGCGCGCCTGTCTCTGTTACAGTGTCAAGGGAAGCCGCAACAATGGTCGCCTTGCTGACAATCAGTGGTGCTGCAGACGTCGTCGCACTATCCGTGCGCACACTTGTCGTCCTGCAAACGAGCCAAGTTCCTGACTCAGGATGCGTGACGTGGTTGTACAATTCCGCAAGCCCGAGAGGACAACATGTCTGTCCTCTCGGGCGTTAGTGGCCCGGGGCCGCTGAGATCCAGTATGGCTTTCCTGAACCCATCGATTTCATATTCGCCTGACAGTCATGGGATCCCGACCAGCGCGAGTAGCAACGTCGCAGAATGATAAACCTCAGTCCCTATAGGCCACGATGGAATTTCGACATGTGCAATCCTTAAAATGCAGTCGATTTCACTTATTCAGTTGAAGAATAGAGTTACTAGATTGATCATTTCCTACCTATCTTTAATTTCTGATTCTCGTCCGTTGGCGTTGAGAAACAACACGACGACGTCATAGTTTGGCGAGAAATGGGAGAACATGTTCTAATTATCGCCCAGACTTCGGCCAGTGAACGGTTATAGAAAAAATTATTACACTGCTCAATTTTCTTTTTTCAAATTGTAATTCGAGAAAGGAGAATTGGATTCTGTACCATAATTTTTATAAAAATGAATACGGTTTTTAGGGTCTTTGATCTCTGATAGCTATGAAAACGAAAATATTTAAACTTACATGGCATACCTCTGCAATTCTTATTCTTTGTTACAATGTTATGGTGGATTCGAATAGAATATGTATTGCTCTATACATTTAATTATAATCTAGGCTATCATACTCTCTGTGCGGAACATACAGGTTTGGGGCACTTGATCAGCTAATTTTCATTTAAACAGGGATAGATAAATATTCTTGGCTGGATAAAAATTTAAAAAAAATATTACAAAATAAATTTAAAAAAATAGCAATGAATATTTTTGTTAAAAATAATTTGATAGAAAATTCAAGTTTAAGACATAAAATGTTTAATGACTTTTATCACACTAGACGTTATATTCCAAATTTAGCATTTTTATTTTCGATATACATGATACTTTCAAAAGTTATAAAATCAATCTATTACATGCGTTTATTTTTATACTAATATATCGTGTACATAATTTATTAAGTTTTCAGAATTACACCATTAATAAAAAAAAATTGTTTAAGATATTGTTTTGAAACAACGTTCAGAAATGTTATAAAATAAAATTGTATATAATTATAAATTATATATAACTAACATCGCAATTCTATAGGGTACTTCCTAACTTCTCTCATTTCTTTAATGAAATCATGATTGCGAAATATGCATGTCATGTGAAATATGAAATATTACGTATCATTTGTAAATAGTCGTCCCCTTGGTCTGAGCTCCCGAGTAAAAAAATGAGCCTCGGAAAATTTGTGATTGAGAAAATCGTATCAATTTGTGCAAAAGACATATAACTCATCAAGTGGGAAAAATGTAATATCTCGTGCACGGCTCGATATAATTTTTAACTTTTACTGTTCAATTATTTCATGATAAGAGTGCTCACAAATTGTTGCTTCTTTTGATAATAATTATTAATTTGCATAATTTTTTCATTTTAGTTAAAAAAAAAATCTTGAAATATCTTATCTGTGGAGCATGTTAGCGTCTTACAATTGATGACATTTGCTTTTTAAAGTTACATAATATATATATATATATGCATAATATATATATTAGCTAAAGAGACAAGCGAGACGCCGACCGACGAAATCCCTGGCATGTTCAATAGGCGACATATCCGGTTAATAGGCAGGCAAAGGAATAAACTGTATCTGTTGTGCTGAAAAGAAGTCTTGAACATTCCTAGCAACATGTGGACGGGTATTGTCCTGCTATAAAATAGTTCCAGGAATGCGTTGAAAAAAGGGTACGACTTCGGGCTCCAGAACTTCTGTGATGTACAGGTTGCTGTTGAGATTAATCCCAATTCTTAGCTGCTGAGATCCTCCAAGATACCCAATGGCGCCCCAGACAATCACGCTTGGCGTTCGTCCAGTATGATGGTGAATAACGCACTCCGGAAGGTGATGTTCACCGCTATAGGTCTAACGTGGATGCGGCCATCACTGTATCCCAAATTAAAGTGGGATTCATCGGAAAAGATGATTTGTTGCCAATCGGCACGCTAGTGTCCATATTGATGAGCACATTGTAGCAGCAGACGTCGATGGCTTTGCGCCAGGGGAAACCTGTATAAAGGAATTGCTGCACACAGTCCACGGTGAAGCAGACCCCGACGAATTGTTGGAGCAAACAATGACACACATGTAGCAGGCCGGCCACCCAATCTGTCACTCTAAGTCTTCGGACGAGTCGGTTGGTCTTGGCTTTCGACACATGTAGCAGTGCTCCAACGTTCTGCCAACTGTCGAGATGAAGCTGTACGGTCCACCACTGCAATGCGGATGAGATGTTTATCATCCCGTGCTGACGTAACGTTTCGTTGTCCCCTGCCGGATTTGCGACTCGTCCGGTTCTCTTCAGTCTACTGCTTCCATAACTCGTATCACTGTTGTGGAATTGTGCTCCATATGAGCTACTATTCCACGATAAGAAAAAAACCCTTCACGAATTCCAATCATTTGTCCCTGTTCAAACTCCGTAACTTGCTCATATGGCGCCATCTGTCGTCGTAGAGGTATAGTGACTTCTCAATGAATGTTTACAGCTGGCAGACAACCATAAACTATTTTTAACGTCCCACTACAGCTCTCTATTTATACGGCTAAAACAGTAGTTCAGAGGGTGCACTTCAGCCGTCGCATGCGCCATGACTCTGAAATTTTAATCATTTTTATAGCACACCCTAATTTGCATTTCTCTAAGTTTCAGCGCGTGATTCCTTCATGGTGTTACAACTTTTACAAACATGGATTTATAAATCCTATGCCCATGAACAAATATTTAAAAAAAAAAAATCTGTCTGCCTCAGAACATTATCGCTTCATATGCTACATTTCTAGGATTTCTTATTTTCTGTTTCTACATTTCTGGGATAGATATTCTGAATTTATCCAAGGATAGGCCATTTGTAAATATACTTACATACTTACAATATAAATATATTTATTTTGATTTGGTCAAAGGTCAAAGTTATCGGCAGTAAAAATCTTTATTTGCAGTAAGTTATGAGTAGTTTTATAAGAGTTTATATGCAAGTTGTTTCAAAAAGATTGCACAACAAAATATATCTTGAATGATTTGTCATAGCCCTATAGTCCCAATTTAAGAATTGCTTTAATTATGGTAGACTATAATCGCATGAAATTTCCAAACACCTTTTAATAAAAATGTATAACACCTTTTAATAAAAATGTATAAAATGCTACTTTTTATAAGGGCCTCCTGAAATTATTTTTTAAATTACTAAAATATTTTCTATAGACCAATTTATCGCACAAAATGTCCAATTATCACATGATCACACATGAAATATCACTAATTCACCTGAAATATCACTAATTCACCTGAAATATCACTAATTCACCCGAAATATCACTAATTCACATGAAATATCATCAATTAAAGTTCTCGAATAGTAATTGGGACTGTATAAAATTTTGCTAAAGATAATAAAAGTTTTTGAATACAAATTTTATCTAACGAATTTCAAGTTTAGTACGACCTATGAGCTATATATTCGATGTTTCTTATAATCGGCATAAAATATAATTTTGCATCATTAATTGTCGAAAATGTCCAAAAGTCGTCAAATTTGTCGTCAAATTAGTCACCAATTTCATCTGTCACTATAGCGTCGCCAAATTTATCCCTAAATGTTACATACCGATAGACGGACAGTTTGATAGACAGATAGTCTTTGAATGCAAATTTTATCTAACGGAATTCAAGCTTTGTACGACCCCTGAAATATGTTTTCGACGTTTATTATGATCGGCATAAAATGTAATTTTGCATCATTAATTGTCGAAAATGTTTAAAAGACGCCAAATTTATCGTTAAATTAGTCACCAATGTCACCTGTCACTATAGTGTCGCCAAATTTGTCCCGAAATGTTACATACCGCTAGACAGATAGACAGACAGACGGTGAGTAAGGCTTTCCTTATATAGAACAATTATTTGCCTTAATATTCAGTTGCTTCACATTCAGTTGCTAAGCCAACGGCCCTACCGTGCTGAAAACACCGGTTCTCGTTAGATCACCGAAGTCAAGCAGCATCAGGCGCGGTTAGTACTTGGGTGGGTGACAACCTGTGAACACTGCGTGATGTTGGCACATTTCGGGCGCGGTAGCTCGGTGGTTTGCGCGCTGGATTTGCACGCTACCACAACTGCCGCCGTGTTCATGCGGAGTACGATCACGTTAAACATGTGGGTCCGTAAGTCCTTCCGAGAAGTTGGCGGTAGGGGAAGGAGGGTACGGTCCCTGTGGATGCCTCCCCCACTGGGTTCCAGTCTAAATTGGGTGGCACTTCCCGGCCTTCCAAACGGTTACCTTACACCTTTCTGGTAGGTCGGAGGTCTGGGTCTCAACAACAACAACATTCAGTTGCCAGGGGCGCGGTAGCCCAGTGGTTAGCTCGCGGGAATTGCACTCGGTAGGCTCGGATTCGATTCTCTCCGCTGTCAAAACTGCCGCCATGTTCACACGGAGTACGATCACGTTAAACATCACACAAACAAGGGAAGGAGAGTACGGTCCCTGTGGATGCCTCCCCACTGGGTTCCGGTCTAAATTGGGTGGCTCTTCCCGGCCGTCCAAACAGTTACCTTACACTTTTTTGGTAGGTCAGACGATCTGGGTCTCAACAACAGCATTCAGTTGCCAAACATATGTTAAGTTTAAATCAAATTTAGAATACCAATTTTATCTTTCAATTATTTCATAAATAGAAATTGATGGCGATA
Organism: Amaurobius ferox; assembly: GCA_951213105.1. NCBI lineage: Eukaryota > Metazoa > Arthropoda > Arachnida > Araneae > Amaurobiidae > Amaurobius > Amaurobius ferox. The sequence continues at coordinate 78,191,095 of OX578155.1, read as the reverse complement.
TTTTAATCCAGCACCGGAAAATTTTAAAACCCGCCGTGTTGGAGATATATCGTCAAATATGTCGTTAAATTGGTCACAAATGTCAACAGTTTATCAAAAGAATATAATGTCATCAAATTTATCGCTAAGCGGCGGTACATACAGACAGACAGATAGAAGGTGAATTGAGCTTTCTTATACAGAATTTGGCTTACAATATTAGCGTAATGTGCAGCTGCTTCACATTTAGTTGCCAAACATATGTTTAGAATACCAGTTCTATCTTTGAATCATTTCATAAATGGAAAATGATATTTTTTCTGTCCATTTTTCCTCGTCTATATTTACCTCATTGTACTTTCCACTTTATTACTCACAACCACAAAACAAGGCTTTTATGAAACCCAATATTACAACCGCCCGCACTAAAGGGGAAAATATATGACCGAATTACTTACAATAAATTAAGTTCCCAGAAAATGACATATTTCCAATTCATATAAACCGATGCTAGTGATAAAATATTTAGGGAAACAATCTGTGCATCCCATATATGAAGTTTTATGAGCATTTCATATCTTTTGCCAACGTTTCGCTAAAGATATTTTAACTTGATTTATCTTGACTGCATTTACTATTTGGCTTTGGACAATGGTCACAGTTATCGGTAGTAAAATCTTAACTGGAAGCGAGTTATGAAGAAGCTATAAATAAGGGTGACATATATGAATATAACATTTATGTAATAGGGTAGACTGAAATTGCCAGATCGTAGTTATTTTAAAGGTTCACCGGTCCTGTTATTTCTATTTTGTTTGAAGGGAAAGTGCATATATGAAATCTGATGTGGGTAGCACGTGACTTTTGCTACTGACTCAAATTCGTTTCTTCTTTCTTTCTGTTACAATTTAATAAATTATCTTTCTTTCCTTTACAATTTATTAAATTCTTTTTCTTTCTTTAACAATTTATTAAATTATCTTTCTTTCTTTAACAATTTATTAAATTATCTTTCTTTCTTTACAATTTAATAAATTGTCTTCCTTTATTAATTTTTTAAATGCTCTTTATTTTACAATTTATTAAATCCTCTTTCTTTTACAATTAATTAAATTCTCTTTCTTTCTTTTACAATTTATTAAATTATCTTTCTTTCTTTTACAATTTAATAAATTCTCTTTCTTTCTTTCACAATTTATTAAATTCTCTTTCTTTCTTTCACAATTTATTAAATTATCTTTCTTTCTTTAACAATTTATTAAATTATCTTTTTTTCTTTTACAATTTAATAAATTCTCTTTCTTTCTTTTACAATTTATTAAATTATATTTCTTTCTTTTGCAATTTATTAAATTATCTCTCTTTCTTTAACAATTTATTACATTCTCTTTCTTTATTTTACAATTTATTAAATTATCTTTCTTTCTTTAACAATTTATTAAATTATCTTTTTTTCTTTTACAATTTATAAAATTATCTTTCTTTCTTTATGAATATTTTAAATGCTCTTTCTTTTACAATTTATTAAATTATCTTTCTTTCTTTTACAATTTATTAAATTATCTTTCTTTTAATTACAATTTATTAAATTCTCTTTCTTTCTATTACAATTTATTAAATTCTCTTTCTTCTATTATTTATTAAATTATATTTCTTTTACAATTTATTAAATTCTCTTTCTTTTACAAATTATTAAATTATCTTTCTTTCTTTTTTAATTTATTAAGTTCTCTTTCTCTTACAATTTATTAACTTCTCTTTCTTTTACAATTTAAAATTCTCTCTGTTTTACAATTTATTAAATTCTATATCTTTCTTTTGCAATTTATTAAATTCCCTTTCATTTCTTTTACAATTTATTAAATTGAGTCTAAGAGCACAAAATAAGACGGGTAATTATTTGAAATTACACTGGATTTGTAGTATTATTTCAATTTTCGTTTTCATTTGACAACTAGACTCATTTTCAAAGGTGACATGGCAAAAATACGAAAAAACTAAAATATCTCGAGAACGGTTAGTTCTAGAGTTACATGGTTGACGTTATTCTTTAAACCGTCAAAAATTAAGTATAAAACAAGCATTTAATTGATACATTTCAGCATACGTAGTTTTTTGTTTTACATTTTGGCAATTTTTGCGAACCATTTTTGCAAAAAGAGGCAGGTTCTTTCTTTTCGAATCGTACTAAAATCTAATCAGCACCAAAGTATCCCACAAAGTATCCAGGTGATTTATATGTCAAATTTGCGAAATTTGGTCAATTAATTTTTCAACTTAAGTGGATATATCCTTTTTTTGCGAGCCTTAATATGAAACACTCGCTTGCGAACTACATAGAATATTTTATTTCAATGGCCAAATACACGATCGCTCAATTATTTGCTCATTTTCAGCGGCTGGATCATGAACCATTTTCTCGTCAGATGACGTTGCCTAGACGCAACAGAATAGGAAGAATATATTACGCCCTTAATGGACACACAGCATCCATACCCGCAGCTGGGTCTCTAACCCACAATCCGTCAAACGAGAGAGTATGGGGAAACGCTTGCTTTAGACCTCGCAGCAACCTGGCCGGATCATAAAGTATGTTAGTGGGAATACAGCGGACTATAGCCCACGCAGCATCTGGGTGTCCTGGTTTAAATATTTCTAAACAATACGCTAGACAAGCCGTTAATGTTTACGTATTTACTACTGAATTAATAACTCAATCCCTTACCTGATGCATCTGTAAGGCGAAGGATGTGAAGAGGCAACCAAGACCGGCAGTTAGTCCTCCGAAGACTGCAGTCAGCCGTGTGCTCTTGCGGCGGCAGAAGGCAACGATGAGAGGGGAAAGGAACAGGCCCAGAGAGACACTCAGTGATCCCAGCCATACTACAACAAATGAAATGATTGTAAGAAATGTGCATTTCAAAGACACATTTAAACAAACATACGCACAGAACCCGATTATAAGAGTCGCTCTCAAAGTTAGGATTGCTTTCACATTGCAGAAAACAACAACCCGAAACAATACTTACACATAAAGAGCAATCGTCAGCAAGAATAGCAGATGCTATTTGCCTAGCTGGGAGTTTGAGTCATAGATTTGGAAACGCCCCTATTGACAGGTATTGTTAAACTTAATTATCATTTTGTAGCCTAGAAATGTCTGGCGTCAATTAACATTAACCGTATTATGACCGGTTGTAAACTTTGATTAGAAAATTCGCATATAATATTATAGTTTTTTTCTCCCTTTATAATTTTTTCTATTAAATGTATACAATCAATTTTTCAATATTTATTTTTCTTCTTCTTATGTTTATGTGAGAAAGATATAGAGAAAAATTTATTGCCTTATAAGATTATCAGAAAATGTGATGTACATGCACATTCCACATATTTCCATCAGTTTCCTCCACATTTCTGCAAGGACTGTTGCGTAGTTCAATTTAAAAGTTCAATTTAAAATATTTTGTAAATTCAATTTAAAATAATTGTGTATTAAAATTTCAATAAAGTGCGTAAAATTTCAAGTTGCAAGGAAAGATGACAAAAATTAAAAAGTATTACTAGTTAGTTCATATTTTGTTTGTACAGCGTTACTCCATTCCTCATCTTTACTCTGAAAAAATGTCGAAACATTCAAGACACACCAAGTTCTTGGAAGAAGTAAATAACATAGGCGAAGACTTTTCGGAAATGGATGAAGGTGAACTTTCTGAAAGCGAAGATATATTATTTGAAAATGATAATGATCTATTAGACACTGAGTGTGATATATATGGATTTATTCCCTCAATTCCTATTTTATACATTTTTGTCAATTTCTATATAATCACGTATTTGACATTCATAAAGTTTTATTTTAATATTGATATCTATATGGATTTAGACCTTCAATTTCTTAATGTATTTACTTTTTTCAATTTCTATGTAATCACGTATTTGACATTGATAAACTTGTATTTATACATTAATATATATGGATTTATTCCCTCAATTTCTTAGCTTATACATTTTTGTCAATTTCTATATAATCAAATATTTGACATTCATAACATTTTATTTTAATGGATTTTATGGATTTAGAATTTAGACCCTCAGTTTCTTAATTTATTTATTTTTGTCAATTTCTATATAATCACGTATTTGACATTGATAAAATTTTATTTAGACATTAATATATATGAATTTATTCCCTCAATTTCTTAATTTATACATTTTTGTCAATTTCTATATAATCAAGTTTTTGACATTGATAAAATTTTATTTAGACATTAATATATATGAATTTATTCCCTCAATTTCTTAATTTATACATTTTTATCAATTTCTATATAATCAAGTTCTTGACATTGATAAAATTTTATTTAGACATTAATATATATGAATTTATTCCCTCAATTTCTTAATTTATACATTTTTGTCAATTTCTATATAATCAAGTATTTGACATTGATAATATTTCATTTTTCTATATAATGAAGTATTTGACATTGATAATATTTCATTTTAGTGGATTCTATGGATTTAGAGTTTAGACCCTCCATTTCATAATTTATCTGCTTTTGTCAATTTCTATATAATCAAGTATATGACATTGATAACATTTTATTTTACCATTGATATCTATGGATTTAGATCCACAATTGCTTAATTTATTTATTTTTGTTAATTTCTATGTAATCATGTACTTGACATCTATAAAATTTTATTTCAATATGGATACATATATATATAGATTTATTCCCTCAATTTCTTAATTTATATAGATTTTTGACAATTTCTTTTTAATCACATATTTGACATTGATAACATTTTATTTTACCACTGATATCTATGGATTTAGAGCCTCATTTTCTTAATTTATATACTTTTGTCAATTTCTATATATTCACGTATTTGAAATTGATAAAATTTTATTTTAATATTGATATATAGAGAGAGATATTTTATTCGCTCAATTTCTTAATTTATAAATTTTGTCAATTTCTATATAATCACGTATTTAACATTGATAACATTTTATTTTACCATTGATATCTATGGATTTAGACTCTCAAATTTCCGATTTTTATTTATTTTTGTCAATTTCTATATATTCCCGTATTTGAAATTGATAAAATTTTATTTTAATATTGATATATATATAGAGAGATCTTATTCGCTCAATTTCTTAATTTATACATTTTGTCAATTTCTATATAATCACGTATTTAACATTGATAACATTTTATTTTACCATTGATATCTATGGATTTAGACCCTCAATTTCTTAATTTATTTATTTTTGTCAATTTCTACATAATCGCGTACTTGACATCTATAAAATTTTATTTTAATATGGATATATATACATACAGATTTATTCTCCTAATTTCTTAAATTACATAGATTTTTGTCAATTTCTATTTAATCACATATTTGACATTGATAACATTTAATTTTAACATTGATATATATGGATTTATTCCTTCCATTTCTTAATTTATATAAATTTTTGTCAATTTCTATATAATCACGTATTTGACATTGATAAAATTTTATTTAGACATTAATATATATGAATTTATTCCCTCAATTTCACAATTTATACATTTTTGTCAATTTCTATATAATCAAATATTTGACATTGATAATATTTCATTTTTCTATATAATCAAGTATTTGACATTGATAATATTTCATTTTTCTATATAATCAAGTATTTGACATTGATAATATTTCATTTCAGTGGATTCTATGGATTTAGAGTTTAGACCCTCAATTTCTTAATTTATCTGCTTTTGTCAATTTCTATATAATCAAGTATTTGACATTGATAACATTTTATTTTACCATTGATATCTATGGATTTAGATCCTCAATTGCTTAATTTATTAATTTTTGTTAATTTCTATGTAATCACGTACTTGACATCTATAAAATTTTATTTCAATATGGATACATATATATAGATTTATTCCCTCAATTTCTTGATTTATATAGATATTTGGCAATTTCTTTTTAATCACATATTTGACATTGATAACATTTTATTTTACCACGGATATCTATGGATTTAGAGCCTCAATTTCTTAATTTATATACTTTTGTCAATTTCTATATATTCACGTATTTGAAATTGATAAAATTTTATTTTAATATTGATATATATAGAGAGATATTTCATTCGCTCAATTTCTTAATTTATAAATTTTGTCAATTTCTATATAATCACGTATTTAACATTGATAACATTTTATTTTACCATTGATATCTATGGATTTAGACTCTCAATTTCCGATCTTTATTTATTTTTGTCAATTTCTATATATTCCCGTATTTGAAATTGATAAAATTTTATTTTAATATTGATATATATATAGAGAGATTTTATTCGCTCAATTTCTTTATTTATACATTTTGTCAATTTCTATATAATCACGTATTTAACATGGATAACATTTTATTTTACTATTGATATCTATGGATTTAGATCCTCAATTTCTTAATTTATTTATTTTTGTCAATTTCTATATAATCATGTACTTGACATCTAAAAAATTTTATTTTAATACGGATATATATACATACGGATTTATTCCCCCAATTTCTTAATTTACATAGATTTTTGTCAATTTCTATTTAATCACATATTTGACATTGATAACATTTAATTTTAACATTGATATATATGGATTTATTCCCTCAATTTCTTAATTTATATAGATTTTTGTCAATTTCTATTTAATCACATATTTGACATTGATAACATTTTATTTTAATATTGATATATATGGATTTATTCCCTCAATTTTTTAATTTATACATTTTTATCAATTTCTCTATAATCACGTATCTGACTTATCTGACACCAATTAACTGACGCCCCAGAACTAGCTAAGATCGCAATACGCAAGTTATTGCGATCTTAGCTAGTTCTGGGAAATGAACTAGGATATTCACAAATTGGATAGTGGTTCTCTGATTGGCTGAATTTTTAGGGCTTGAAGTTGTCAAATTTATCCTGATTGGTCAGAACTGAAAAAGAAGGGAAAGACAGTTAATTATTTTCCTTTAACTGACATGCAGAGAATGATTGGGTTTGCTTTAATACCTTTCGTATTCAAGATTATATTCAAAATTCATATTCCCATTCGTATTCAAGTTCCATATTATCAGAGGAATATGATGATTGTGATATTTCGAATTTATATATTTCTGATCCAGAAAGTGAGAATGAATTTGCTTGCAAAGTCTAAATATTAAATTAAAATAGGTGTATATATTGCAAAATATTAGTCTTTACTAAAAAATTTATTGTTAGCTAAAAAAAATCACTGTGCGAGCGTTTACTTTCGGAATATTACGCAGTTATAGATTTAAACAGTGCTGCAAATGATTTCATAGAAAGTATCGAAATGAGTTTGCATAGAAACTTATGGTTCAACTCACTTAATTTTTTAAGAATACGTTTAGGATAACAAGTTTATTCCACTTTATTCTGCTTTGCATAACCAGCGAATGCTTACGTTATGTTTTTCGAAATAATGCATCTAGAGTTCATAAACGGTTGCATAACTTGAGCAAAAAATTATTAAATATAAAATAATTATTTTATTATTCCGGTAGTTATACAGATTGAGGTTGGAAAATTTTATAGCTCATAGATAAAGAACCCACCTAAGGACTTGCAAAAATCAGAAGTCACACTCCCAGAAAAGCTATAGATATTCTTAGACTGGTTTCGCTCTTTCAAGTACCTTTCAACACAATATAGCTGATAACTACAGCCTCAATAAAACTTGATTTGTGATGAATTCGTATTTTAATATCATTTCTCAAAATTAGAAAGTATTAAGAAAACAAACTTCAAGGACTTTCATCCAACTTGGACAGAATTTTCTTTAGTTGTTGTTGAGACCCAGACCGTCCGATCTACCAGAAAGGTGTAAGGTAACTGTTTGGACGGCCGGGAAGTGAGAATTTTCTTTAGTAAATTAGTTAGTTAATGAAACAATATCAATTTTAATTTACAGACATTAAGCACTCATTTAACTTACGAAATTCCAAAGTACGCAGCATATTATCTTATGGAATTATTCCCGCTTTCATAATTATTTCAATCTGGCACAATTATCACAAACCTAAACATTTCGAATCCTAGCATACTGTATTGCTGAGCCTGTCTACCACATTTCAAAAGAATTGATTAATAAGTGCAGGAGGAGATAGGGACACTTTCTAAAAGTAGCTTTTATCTATACAGGGTGATTCAAAAAAGATGGGCCAAACTTTACGAGGTGGTAGAACACACACCAAGCCAAACATTTTTCGTCATAGTTTACCAGGTCGGATTTATTATTATTATTAACAATTATTATTATTTGTTATTATTTTATTATTATTTTATTATTTTATTATTTGTATTTATTTTATAACGATTATTATTTGTTATTTTTTGGTTTAAGATGAAAACCGCGTATGTAAATTTCATCTGGACGAACCCCTTGAATCTGAAGAGGAACTCGCCTCCAGAATATCAGATGCCTGGTTTTTTCTGAGAGAGTTCGCCAATCCCTCCATCACCGCTGTCAGACGAGCATTCAGCTTGGAGGCCTCTCTTTTGAACCATTACTGTAACTAGTGTTTATTAAATGTCATTTTATAACTTTTAAGTCATTCTTGTGTTATCGCCTCACCTTATCAGTTTCACCATTAAGCGCCCACTGGCGACTTTACGTTTCATTTCCGACCCTGTAAACTATGACGAGAAATGCTTGAATTGGTGTGTACCCTGTAAAATTTGGCCCATCTTTTTTTAATCACCCTGTATAAATAAAATTGGAAATTTATCTGTGGGCATGTGTATGTGTGTTTTGTTTGCTTCATCACGGAAGACGGACTGCAACGAAATTCATGAGGTTTTGTGGATAGCCTTAGAATAGCCCCACTTAAAATTTCATATATCTAGGGCCAAGGGTTATGTAGATATTAATAAGAAACACACACTAAATTTACCGCAGAAGTAGCGTTATATAGATAAACATTTTTCTGCAAATTTATTTTAAGAAAATGATATCATGTTGCTAAGCACCGGAAATACATCCAATGAGATTAAACAGCAGACGATTTTTATTAAATCTTTTCCGAGTTAAATGATTAAGAAATGTATGTAAAAATAAATTTTAATCGGAGCTACCGTTTGACTAGATTATATCAATTAAGGCTTCCAAGTTAAAAGGTTACGAGGATTATTGGCATTTTCAATTTCTGTTTCGCTTTGACAAAAATTTTTCAAACTCATAGATTGTTTTTTGCCAATTGTTGAAACAGATTACAGATGGTATGGATATATCTAATTTCATTTTAGCACTTTCATTTTGGCATATATTGATCCAATTTCACAGCCCTTTCATTTATGCATACTTATCAGACATTTTTAAGGTCCACCACTATCATTCTTTCATAATTAATATCAGAATATATATATATATATATATATATATATATATATATATATATATATATATATATATATATATATATATATATATATATATATATATATATATATAGGGTGAGTCGGAATTGTTTTTACAAAAGCAGAGAGGTGATAGTACCCCACCAGACGAGCAGTAATTACCATGGAACATAGGGTCGCATTGCACTCTGAGAGGCAGAAAAGAGACACGTCGAGCATGCCGCAGTCAGCGTCTCGAACGTCATTGTGAATCTACCTACGTAGTCTCTCCTACGCCAGGCACGAACGCAGTTACTGTATGCAAATGTCCAGGGAGCAGAATCAGCATAACTGGCACCTAGTAGGTTTCGGAGATAGCCAATCAGGGCAGACGTTGCCCTTTAAAAACCAGCACAACTTCAACGCTGCAAGTTATTTACACTGGACTTTTTCTTCTGGGGCCACATGAAATCTTTAGTGTACGAGACACCTGTGGACTCGGCGGAAGATCTCGTCTCGCGCATCGTTGTTGCCGCAGATCACATTAACACACCACGCGGAATCTTCGAGAGGGTGCGTCAGTTATTCCTTCGCCAGTGTGAACGGTGCAACGACACGCGTGGTCGCCACTTTGAGCACTTGCTGTGAGTTTGTCGCTGCACAATAAATCTGTTTGTGCAACGTTTGGTATCGTTCATTCGCTTTCCCAATACTGGTGTACGTGCAGGTTCGTATTCTAATTTTACTCTTTTCTGCCTCTCTGAGTGCAATGCGACCCTATGTCCCATGGTAATTATTGCTCGTCTGGTGGGGTACTATCACCCCTGTGCTTTTGTAAAAACAAATCCGACTCACCCTGTATATATATACAGGGTCTTTAAAAAGTCCGTATAAATTTTAAAATTCATTAAAAATCGAAAAATCATCGCACTGAGATATGGTTTGTACCATAAGTATTGCCAGGACGGGGGGGGGGGAGGGCTTTAACGTGAAAAAAATTTGTAGTTTAAAAAATCACCTATAGGTGGCGCTTACCCGAATACATCTTCCAGAAATATGCAAATGAGGCTGTTATAAAAAAGCTGCAGTGCTCTGTAAATTCTTCATTAGATTTATTAGTAAACGGTGCAAAGAAGTTTTGCCAGAATGTTAACTTTGATCGAGAAAGCTTTGTTAGTGAAGCTGTATTACGTAAGCGGAGAATCAGCATCAGATGCCTTGCGAAAATTCCGATTTAGGAAAAATCTGAAGAAAGGAAAAGGTCCTATCACACCTGTTCAGGGTTACTTAGACTTGTCACACGATTTGACACGTACAGTAAGTTATTTTCTTTGTCATTCCAATGCTTTCAGCGCCACCTATAGTTGAGTTTTCAAATTACAAAAATTTTTAACGTAAAAAAATAACCGTCCTAGTAATACTTATGGTACAAACCGTACCTCAATACGATGATTTTTCGATTTTTAATGAATTTTTAAAGTTTGTACGGACTTTTGAAAGACCCTGTATATATATATATATACATACATATATATATATATATATATATATATATATATATATATATATATATATGTATGTATATATATATATATATATATATATATATATATGTAAATATATATATATATATATATATATATATATATATATATATATATGTATATATATATATATATATATATATATATAATGTCATATAACAGAATCTACCATAGTACAAATAGTACAAAAACAGATATCTAGACCAATAAGCGCAATGCAGCTTGAAATAGCCCAGAAAAATATAATAGTAAAAATTGAAAGATTGGACATGAAGTCAGCCAACAGGTAATACATAAAAGGCCTAGGGGGATTGTGACCCCTAGTTCCCGTTTACAAGTCGACTTTTCCACCAATGGCAACACTCACGGAGCCATGCATTACCTACGGTTAAATTCAGTACAACGTCGAAACAGAAGACGCCCATACGTAGCATATATCAAACGTAAAATGAAAAAATCCCCCAACATAAGAGCAATATAATTGAAACGACACAAAACTAAACCTACTTAAAATATACGAACTACAAATACAAATACCTTACCTCCATCCAAATCACTCACGTCAATTTTACACGCTTAAATAGTTCCTCGCTGTATCGATGCCATTTTATTTCCTGAAATAAAGGTGTTGCCAAAATCCTTACTGAACGCATCGAAAACTTTACTATGTACCACATTGTAACACTGACAAATAAATATTAAAGGATAATTTTCTGTTATTGCTTTCTTAATAAATATAGAATCATTTTTGATCCTATCCTTTCCATAAGAATGCATTCTTTCACTACGTTTAAAGTGATTAATGACTATATTGCGAAATATCCTGATACTTAAATTAGAATACCAGTTAAATATATGTATATATATATATATATATATACATATATGTATATATATATATACATATATATATATATATATATATATATATATATATATATATACGTTTCAAGCATCCCTGAACATTAACCGAATGTTTTTAAAGTGGTGTTTGTGTATATTTGTGCTTGTAAGTATGTGTATGTGTGTGTCCGAATGAACGAATGGGGCATTTCGAATAAAATTTAGTGCAAAAATTACAGTCTGCTAATATTGGAAGCCTATTAATTTGACTGGAAGCCTATTAATTCGCAATTGAATGTTCGAAAGACATCCCCCTTTTCGAATAAAATTTTGAAAAAAATCATCATAAAATCAGAATTCTTAATAATTTTAAATAAATAATCATTTTTTATGCAGTTCTTCATTAAAGCGGGGTAGACGTAAACTTTAAAATGTTAGCACGAACCCTTCTAGAAATATTGTACATTTTCTAATAAATTTATTAAATAAAAAAATCGCTTTAAAAAGGTTAAAGAAGTATTAACTATTTTGAAAGATGTTCAATTTCCATACGTAATATTTTGGGATAAATTTGGTACCATCATTCTTGTGGATCTAGTTAGGAAAAAACGGTAGGAAAAATCCACTTCCCGATTTACCAAACGGAAACGTTGATGTGTTACACTAGCCAAAGCAATGACCTACATCCAGCAGCCTCGTTCTGCATTTCATCGAACAGTATAGCGTCTCAGGAAAGAGATTAGAGCCAGAGCAATAGTGGACGTTCGCAATAACATGTGACACCTAGCATCTTGGCAAGAGTGCCCGATGGGGAGCACTAGCGGCCATTCGGTAAAGAAAATTAAGTCTTTACGCACAGCACCGTGTTTCAAAAAATATCACAGCCGCATCACCATTGAGACAAAGGTGTTCCCACTATGGCAGCTTACACACGCACTAGCTATTCCCGATTCATCTCCTCTATCTCCAAGGTTCTTTAGAAGGTTGGGTAGTCAGACCGGCAACTAATCAAAAAGTTGTCTGCTTGAAGTCATGCTGTCGCCACTCGTGATATTTCTTTCCAGAGTAAACTTTGACAAAACACTCTGTGTTTTCGCATTATTACAGTTAAAAATTGTTCGTTAATCTTGCTCAATAACCAAAGAGATTCTGTGACGTTGGCGGTGTAAGAGGACAATGGCGGTTTACAAGTTCGGCTCCTTAAGAGAGCCCGGGAATAAAATGAGCGCGTTTCTAATTCCCATGACATCATATGCGCAGAGGTAGGTAAAAATAATTAATTCAGTAACGCCCGGGATGATTACCCTTTGTCTAATTCGACCGAGCGCATGATTTATACTATTCATTTCAGCACATTTTGTGACCGGTATGAGTTTCCCTAAGTTAATATAATTGTTCATGTAACGACGTTCAAATATTCCATCGTGCAAACATTACAATATGCATCCAACGATGTTGAAGCCTAACGCCAATACTCCAAAGCTCTTCCCCATGGAGGTAAAAGCAAGGCGTTAAGACTTTATATTAAGAAAACGCTAACAATCATTCAGGTGGCGCTGGGATAAGATAAGTAGCCCTGCATTGCATTCATTCCTATAGTGAAAAAACTGAAATATTCATTTAAACTTTCAATTTCCCAAAAATAATTTATTATCGCAATGTAAAGTAGAACTGAAGCAATAAAGAATATTTCTACGTATTTAAAATTATTTTATCTTTCAATTTATTTTTATCTCTATATACAGGGTGTATATAAACTGTTTTCACAAAATAAGAGGGGGGATATTACCCATCAAGACGAACAATATTTACAATGGAACCTAGGGTCGCATTCCACTCTCTAAGTGTCAGAAAAGCGTAAAGTTAGAGTTGAACTTTCAACAGTAAAAATAAGGAGAATTAACGTAATCATAAGTTGCACAATCCCATTTATTTACACCAGAGAAAGACTCAAAGTAGATGCTCAAAGTGAGTGCCAAGGGTGCCGTTGCTCAATTCACACCGGCGAAGGAACGACTGGCGCACCCTCTCGAAAGCACCTGGTGGCTTGTTTATCCTGCCCGCTGCAACAACGATTCTAGCGACGAGATTTTCTACGGAGTTCAAAGGCGTCTCGTACACCAATGATTTTATGTGTCCCAGAAGAAGATGTCCAGTGGGTTGAGGTCCGGTGAGCGTGAAGGCCAAGCCACAGGTCCACTACGTCCAATCCATCGTCCGGGATATGTGGTATTCAAGAAGTGTCGGATGACTAGACGTGACGGGGATGTTCCGGAAATGTGATACTTCTCTGGCGCAACAGCTATGTCGTCCAAAGTGGCGACTTGTGATTGTTGGACGTGTTTCGAAGTTGCTCTTTTCTGGCACTCAGAGTGGAATGCGACCCTAGGTTCCATACAAAATATTGTTCGTCTTGATGGGCACTATCACAGATTAATATATACAGATGTTTACCCCAGCGCCCTCAACCGCCAACCAAAGTTAAATAAAATATCAAGATTGGCACGCTTGGCGATGGTCTTTGGCGGTTTTCGCCAAGACGTTCTGCTAATATAACCCTATTTGGCACTAAACGAAACACTTGGAATAATTTTGTTCTATCATCGATCGCATGTTTATACGTGTAAATCATTTCTCTTCTATTTCGTATTTTATAATCAATTATTTAATCTTTTATGGATTACTAAAAGAAGAGGAATTACGTTTACAAGGTATGTAATTTATTTTTATTTAAATAAAAAGATTATTTGCTTTGCATCCCATATTTCATCCTATGCACGTGTTCATCATAAGAAAATGGTGCAGTATTATCAAGAAGCAGTGGCATTATTAGTTAAAAAATCTTTTCCACATTTATATAAAATGTATAAAAATTGATATTAATATTGAAATTCGATACCTTTGATAATGCATTTATGTAAATTTGTTATTTATTATAAGAATATAAGTGTATTTTAAAAAAAATTATATGAATAGCATCCCAGAATAAATTAAGAACTCAGCAATTTGATAACACGCTAGTATACTTTTTAGACTGAAAATGTTATATAATATTTCAGTCTTTTGGGTATGTTAACTTGTAATTTTTGGTGTATAATGATTTACAGTGATGTAATGCATCAATTTTTTTATTCAATTTATGATTACATGAATTAAATATATATCTATGTTTATTTATTTAGATTTACACAAATTATAGAAAAAGGATTTTTAAATGCTTATCACGTTTCTAGTTTAAAAAAATTATAAAAGTACAGTTACGTAATTTTTTTTTTCTTTTGGCTGCATTAGCATAAAATCGCCAAATGAGCGATAGTCGCCAAATCTAGCAGTCGAGCTCTTTTTACGTCATAGCTGCGATGGTTGGCTCCTCGAACTGTAGTGTCTATGCGAAATCCTATGTTAACAATGTTGCCATAGGTTCCTATGAGAGTGAACCTTCTGAATATGGTATTCTGTGGGTACTATCACCCCTCTTATTTTGTCAAAATAGTTTATATACACCCTGTATTCTATATTCTATCCTAAAATTATGAAAAAATACTGGTTAATTACACTCATAATTAGAGAAACTTTAATTTAAAAATAAGCAAAAATACATTACTAAATACTGTCTGCATTTCTGTTGTGTCTTTACTAACACTACTGTAGCAGCTAATTTACTAACACTAGCGATACCTAGATATAATTTTTAAAGCATTATGTCATTTTCAAGCGTTTCATCCATAGGAGTTTTATCTCCTTTTTTTCTAACTCTATGCTCTTTCCTGCTGCGAAAGTATCAGGCAGACCTTATGTTTATAAAGTTCCTGCCATTATATAAGAAGACATTAAGGTTTTAAATATGGAGATATTTTGAGTATCATCTAACTAAACAATTCGGTATAGTCATTTATGCGTTATGAATATATAAAATATTTTGGAACAGTCGTTCATGAATTATGAGAATATAAAATTCTGAGCTCCTAATGCAAAATAAAATTCTGAAGTTTTGAAGTTTTATTTATTTATTTATTTTATTTTAATTTTTATCGCAGCTGTCACAATTTTTCAAAATCTTAAATTCAAAAATATTTAGGAGAAGTAAACTTTTCCTATGAAATAATATAATACAGTAAATATTGGTTGAAATAATAATAAATAAATAAATACATTCATGTCTGAAACTACAAAATACAAAAATTCAAAATTATAAAAAATACAAAAATATAAAAATATAAAATATAAAAAATATAGAAAGGCAAAATTTCTATTAATTTTTTTTTTAAATGAAGCACACGAATAATAATATTTTTTATGATAATAATTTTCACTTTACTTTCGGCACTTCTTGCCGGTTGTTAAATTATTACAGTAGCAGTTTTACACAAAGGAAAACGTGCAAGAACAATTACTTATAAAAGGAAAACTATATTTTGACTTGAACGACTTCAGAAAAAAACTAATATCCGGTTTTCCAAGTTTATCGTCTGCTTCCTGAAATGGGAAACTAGCTACTTCCGAAATCGATGCGAAAAAAAGGAAATACTTTCAAATGTGTGATACTTCGCAGAATTTTATTTTTGAGATATCTCCTACTACTTTATTGTCAGTGTTTGTTCAAATATATTTTTTGTAAAAATACCTTTTTGGGATTTTGTGATTAATTTATTCATTTAGAAGGATAGTATGTAACGTTTGAGTATGCATTGTAAAGAACCTTGCTGCCCCAACCGGGAATCGAAACATGGATCTTCATACTGGCCAGCCGACTCTCTACCGTTGAGATATTGGGACGAAATTAACTCTTTTCGTCGAATTAGACTCGGCCTTCTCCACCCTGTAATGTTAGATTGCGTGTAACTAACAATCTAACTGACCACCTCCTGCTATTTTTACCTCAGGTTAACCTCCTGATGCAATTTTTATCCTTCTGATGCTATTTTTATCTTCCTGGTGCTATTTTTATCCTCATGACGCTGTTTTTCTCCTCCAGATTAGCTTCCTCCGTGGTCGTCGACTTCCCAATTTGAAATTGGCACTCCATATCTCAGAGTTCATTGAGTCCGGCTAGTCGTACTAGGGTCACTTTTGGACCTCCGACTTCTTTACACTAACCTACAGGCTTTCCCGGCCGTTCAAATAGTTGCTCAAATCCTTCGGATGAGTCTGACGGTCTAGGTCTTCAACACTACAGGTTGATTTGTTCGTACGCAATTGTAAAGAACATTGCTGTCTCAACCGGTAATCGAACCACAGACTGGCTACCAGTATTAGCCAGCCGACGCTCTACCGTTGAGCTACTGGGACGGAATTGCAAACTCTTATCATGGCAGTGGATTCCGCAACATACATAGTGAAAATTTCATTGAAAAGTTTTAAAATAAGGTTTATATCAATTTTAGTCATCGCGCAACTAAAGTCCATTAACGTAATTTAGAAGTCTTTGTTAAAATGTTACTCACTTCTTATATACAATGTAACAGCAAGAAGTTCTTTTAATACCTTTATCTTGTGCAAACCAACACTACAATGTACATTTTCTTCGTTATTAAATGAAGCAACTTGTGCTTTATTAAAACATGCTACAAAAACTGACTAACACTAACTAAAAGTCCATTAACGTAATTTAGAAGTCTTTGTTAAAATGTTACTCACTTATATACAATGTAACAGCAAGAAGTTCTTTTAATACATTTATCTTGTGCAAACCAACACTACAATGTGCATTTTCTTCGTTATTAAATGAAGCAACTTGTGCTTTATTGAAATATGCTACAAAAACTGACTAACACTAACTAAAAGTCCATTAACGTAATTTAGAAGTCTTTGTTAAAATGTTACTCACTTCTTATATACAATGTAACAGCAAGAAGTTCTTTTAATACCTTTATCTTGTGCAAACCAACACTACAATGTGCATTTTCTTCGTTATTAAATGAAGCAACTTGTGCTTTATTAAAATATGCTACAAAAACTGACTAACGCTAACTAAAAGTCCATTAACGTAATTTAGAAGTCTTTGTTAAAATGTTACTCACTTCTTATATACAATGTAACAGCAAGAAGTTCTTTTAATACCTTTATCTTGTGCAAACCAACACTACAATGTACATTTTCTTCGTTATTAAATGAAGCAACTTGTGCTTTATTGAAATATGCTACGAAAACTGACTAACGCTAACTAAAAGTCCATTAACGTAATTTAGAAGTCTTTGTTAAAATGTTACTCACTTCTTATATACAATGTAACAGCAAGAAGTTCTTTTAATACATTTATCTTGTGCAAACCAACACTACAATGTGCATTTTCTTCGTTATTAAATGAAGCAACTTGTGCTTTATTGAAATATGCTACAAAAACTGACTAACACTAACTAAAAGTCCATTAACGTAATTTAGAAGTCTTTGTTAAAATGTTACTCACTTCTTATATACAATGTAACAGCAAGAAGTTCTTTTAATACCTTTATCTTGTGCAAACCAACACTACAATGTGCATTTTCTTCGTTATTAAATGAAGCAACTTGTGCTTTATTAAAATATGCTACAAAAACTGACTAACGCTAACTAAAAGTCCATTAACGTAATTTAGAAGTCTTTGTTAAAATGTTACTCACTTCTTATATACAATGTAACAGCAAGAAGTTCTTTTAATACCTTTATCTTGTGCAAACCAACACTACAATGTACATTTTCTTCGTTATTAAATGAAGCAACTTGTGCTTTATTGAAATATGCTACGAAAACTGACTAACGCTAACTAAAAGTCCATTAACGTAATTTAGAAGTCTTTGTTAAAATGTTACTCACTTCTTATATACAATGTAACAGCAAGAAGTTCTTTTAATACCTTTATCTTGTGCAAACCAACACTACAATGTACATTTTCTTCGTTATTAAATGAATAACTTGTGCTTTATCAAAATATGCTTCAAAAACTGACTAACACTTTTGAATAATGGAGGCAGAAAAGAACTATATTGATGACTTGTTATTCAAGAGTGATTTGCTATAGAATATTTATTAATTTCTTGATTTTCAACATAATTGTTACGTTAGCTGAACCGTTTTTTTAAAGCATATTTCGTTTGACTTATATACGATAGCTCGCACTGACAGAAAATGCAATAAATGCCTCAATTAAAATTCGTAATAGGATACTTATTGGAAAAATTTGAAGATTTTTGATAAGAAAAGAAACGAACTTGAAGTTCAACATTTAAGGTATCCCATCAATTTTCTGATTGACTTTTAAATAAAGTGGAAAGGAAATACTTTTGAAAAATGTTTTAATTGGAACCTACTTGTTTTGAGATGACTTGGCAAATTTGGCAAAAGCATGATTAAATTTCGGAGAATATTAAATGACTAAGGCTTAAATGACTAAAGTTATGCAAGTTATTTTAAATAATTATGCTCAGTGTTTAACTTGATTAATTTTAAGCAATTACTGTAAATTTGTGCTAATTATATCCTGTTTATTTTAATCCTTTTTTTTACTTTCCTTATATACATAATGTATAAGGAAAGTATTGTGACGGAGTCGAAAATTCGAAATTGGAGTTTTCGACGGGAGAGCACGTTTCAAACATCCCTTATCATGAATCGAACATTTTTGAAGTGATGTATGTGTGTGTGTGTGTGTGTGTGTGTGTGGAGACGATAATTGACGAACGAATGGACCGATTCAAACGAAATTTGGTACAAAAATTACAATCCGTAAACACTGGAAGCCTATTGTTTTTAAACGCAATCGAATGTTCAGAACCCCCCTAACTCTTCGAGTGAAATTTTGAAAAAATCGTCTAAAAATCAAAACCTCTAATAAAGTTACGCAAACAGACATTTCTTAAGTAATTTTTCATTAGAAAAAGATTGATATAAATTTTAGAAGGCTAACATGACCAATCTCGAGATATTGCATATTTTTCAAAAAAAATATCAAAAAGACATATAAAATAAAAATAAAATATTTCCTATTGAGAAACATGTTCACTTTTCATATGTAATACCATGCGATAAATTGGGTGACATCATTCTCGTGGATCTAGTTTATTCCATTCATGCAAAAAGATAGTTTGAGTAATACTTTTGTATTTGAACGCCAATAATCATCTATCTGCTGTAAGAATAACGTATTTCTACGTCCATAACGCTTAGCGAGATTTTGGCGACGAAATTGGTGGAATACCGCCAATTTGGCGACTTTTTTAAATGTTGCTAAATTAACGAAAAACTCGCCAAATCGATAAGAATGACGATAAATCAATGATGACTCATTGATAATGACGACATGGAAAGTGACGACTCATTAACGAAAATTCAATATCTTGGAAAGAATAGAAATAGCTACTATAAAAATAATTTTTTGTTTTACTGTGAAAGTAGTAAATGCATTGCATTATATAAGGAAAGTCATGTGCTGCCCACATCAGATTTTTTCCTACACCACGTGTCACTACCACAGCTGCATTTAAGTATATGCATCAATGTGGAAAGCTCATTTGGAGTGTACATTTTCAGTTGCTCGCACCGAAGAAGAAAACCCATAACATATTTTCGAAACGATCAACGGCTTTATGCATTTACTAGGATTTTGCATTGTAGTCGAGTTTATTATCGTTTCTGAGCAAAGTCGTTAAAAATGTATTGTTAAACATAATTCTTATCTGAAAACATATGCAAGCAAAACTGATTGTTTGAAATCTGTAAAAATATTGCCTATCAAAAGCTAAATTTAATAAATTTCGCAAAAACTATTTTAAAAGCCAAATTAAGGTTCAATTAAAATAACGTGCAGATCTCGCTCTAGGATTTTATGTGATGTTTGCATTCTATGATCTCTGTTTAGCTGATATCTCGAATGCACAGTAAAGAACTTAAAAAAATAGTATATAAACATGTCACTAGAAAATTTATCTATAATAAAAAATGCATGTTCTAGTAACTTTGATGAATCCATCGAAATATTAAAAATCTGATGTGGGCAGCACATGACTTTCCCTGCAGACTTATATCCACGTTCTCTTTATTTTAATTAAATTTATTTCACTTTTAATTCAATTTTCTTTCTCATTCGGTAACAGGACTATTTTCAAAGGTGGCAAAGAGAAAATACGAAAAACTAAAATATCTCGAGAACGGCTGCTCCTAGTGTAATGTGGTTGGTCTTATTCTTTTCTTCGTTAAAAATTACGTATTAAACAAGCATTTAATGGATATATTTGAGCATACGTAGTTCTTTAGTATAGATTTTGACGATTTTGGTGGGCCATTTTGCAAAAAAAGGCGGGTTATTTTTTTCCGAATCATACCAAAATCTAATCAGCACCAGGGTGACCCACAAGTGACTCATCTACTGAATTTTGTGAAATTCGGTCCATTAGTTTTTCAGTTAGAGTGGATACAAACTTTTGCGGGCCATTTCGCAAAAAAAGGCGGGTTCTTTTATCCGAAATCATACCCAAAACTAATCAGCACCAGACTCGCCCACAAGTGACTTACCTACCAAATTTTTTGAAATTCGGTCAATTAGTTTTTTAGTTACAGTGGATACAAAATCTGCACAGACAGACAGACACACAGACAGACACACAGACACACACACAGACGTCACGCTAAAAATGGGTTTTTCGTATTCTAGAGGTCTTGAAACGTGTAGATCCGTCGAAAACTCGAGTTGCGATTTTCGACATGATTCCAATACTTTCCCTATACATTACCATGTATTGCAGAGAAAGTAAAAAAGAAAAACCAAAATTTGATCAAATTTCGGATTTTCTTGCATGTTAAAAATGTACTCTTCCCTTAAAGTTATGGTGCATTCCATGGGTCTGGCTAGGTTCTGTACTTCGGGCTCGTGTCAGGCCAGATCTGTTTTTAGGATGGGCCCCACTTCTCTCTACACAGTTTTTGACCGTGAAGGTCTTGGACGTGCTTTATAAGCATTCGAACTTGACAGGGTCAGACATATCGAATATTTCAAATGATTATATGAAATTTAATAGGCAGCACAAAACTTGATCTATGTAAACACATATGTTTGCAATAAACGATCGTAAGGTTTAAATTTGAGCACAACAAATGCATAAATTCGTGCATTTGACATATTAGGATAAACACATTTTCGGGTCGAGTCTATTACGAATCAGACCCTTTAGGCCAGAGTTCTACATTTGAAAATTTTTTCGAATTAAGCAATGGTGCGTTGTTCACATGTCTAATCTCTAGTGAATTGCGCACATGTGCAATTTCCTCTAGTGCATTGCGGACATGTGCAATTTCCTCTAGTGCATTGAGCACATGTGCAATCGCTAAGTATGAACACTGTTTCAGAAGTATTTTCACAAAAGTTATATTTGACTCACTTTAAAATTGGCTGCACATCAGCATTTAATACATTCCTGATTTTTACTGTAAAAACTGTTAGCCGATTAGAAAAATTTAAAATATCAATAACTGAAAGAAATCATATCCATTTTGGATAATAAACTAGCCGAATACCCGTTCAGCAGAATTATTCCATCGCGAAGCATATTTCTCCTATCATTTTACTTTTCGAACGTTTTCGTATGTAGTTGCCACCCCTTTGAATGAACAGTTTTGAAAAACTCTATTCTTGTTTTTTTTTATCAGTTGATTGTCCCATATACCAAATATCAAGCCTCTATTACGATTTAAAAGGAGGCGTTTCTCATATATTCGGAAAATTGAACATTTGGATTTGCAGCACCCCCTAAAGTAGAAAATATCGGAAAACTGAAATTGTACGTGTTCTTTTTTTTCGAACTATCTATCTGTACACCAAATTTGAAGTCTCTATCACATTTCGAAACACGATTATTCATCATTTCCTATTTCGAACGTTTTTGTCTGGAGCACTCCTTTAAACGGATATTTTTGAAAAACTTTTTTGTTTTGGGTGTTTACATCAAGTTATTCGTCCATATACCAAATTTCAATCCTCTAAAAATTTTAAAACTGCCGTTCCTCATTTGTTCGGCAAATCGAACATTTCGGCGCGAAACACTCCTTAAAGTAGCAAATATTGGAAATCTGAAACTGCACACTTTCTTCCTTTTGAACGGTTTACACATACTCTAAATTTGAAATTTCTATCTCATCGCAAAGTATGCTCTCCTATCTTTTCACTTTTCGAACGTTTTGGTGTGGAACCACCCTCTGCAGAACATTTTCGGAAAATTCGATATTTTCCAGGTGGTTTTATCGAACGATCGACTCGCGTACCGAATTGTAAGTCTCTATCTATTCATAAAAAAAGCGTGACAGACAGACGGACAGACAGCAATTAAGATGAGTAGAAAAAATTGAATTTAAGAATATGATTAAATTAAATTTAATTTCTTTCAAGAATTTAATTATTAGTTCGCTGTATAAAGTACACCCATTTTGGCGCATAAAACTTTTTTACTGTTTTTTGTAAATCCTCCAACACTTTATTACTATTCAATTGCATTAATTTTCATCGAAGATGATTGATATTCGTATTAAAATTTATTTCACTTTAGTGCAGGGGTGGCCAACCCGCGGCCCGCCTTGAATAATTTTGCGACCCGCGAGATTCATTACAACTTTACAAAATACGATTATTCTGTGCAATATTTTTGTTTTTAGTGTAGTGTTTTGTAACAAATAACAAAAAAAAACTTGCAAAAACTAAGTGAAAGAGTTGAGAAACAAATATCTCACTAATTAAATAAATTAAACATTATTCGATTATTGCATTATTATTATTATATTATCTATGTTTGTATACATGAAAAATAATGAAAACAATAATAATAATTCATTCTGGTTTAAATTTTCACTGCAATAAATGTTGGTAATGGGCCCAAATCTAATATAAAGATATATATTTTTATATGCGGCCCTCGGGCCGATGTGGTGGTCGAGTGGTCAAGACATGCGTTTCCAAAGCAATCGCTCGACCGCCACGTTGTGGGTTCGAGCCCCACGTAAGGCATGGATGTTGTTGTGTTGTGGGCGCAGTGTGTTCCGCCCCCTCTGGTGCGCCTGGGGCAACGTCCCTAGGACGGCTAAATGGATCACGTATAAGGCCGAATTATGGACGAATGACGATGAGTAAAGTGCCTGGCCATTGGGGGGGGGGAATATATATATGCGGCCCGCGGGATTATAATGTTTTTTCGAAGTGGCCAGCAAGGTCATTTGGGTTGGCCATCCCTGCTTTAGCGTCAGATTTCACTCGATGGCATGCTTTCCTGACATACCATCTATAGGTATATAAACCACTTATTTGCATAGATTTTTACTTTCCTTATATACATAATGTATAAGGAAAGTATTGTGACGGGGTCGAAAATTCGAATTCGAGTTTTCGACGGGAGAGCACGTTTCAAGCATCCCTGATCACGAATCAAACATTTTTGAAGTGATGTCTGTGTGTGTGTGTGTGTGTGAAAGTATGTGTGTGTGTGTGTCAGTGAGTCTGTGGAGACGATAACTGACAAACAAATGGACCGATTCGAACGAAATTTGGTACAAAAATCACAATCCATATACACTGGAAGCCTATTGTTTTTATACGCAATTGAATGTTCAGAACCCCCCTAAATTTTCGAGTTAAATTTTGAAAATATCGTCAAAAAATCAAAATAGCTAATAAAGTTACGCAATTGGACATTTCTTATGTAATTTTTCATTATAAAACGATTGACATAAATTTTAGAACTCTAACATGAACCGTTCTTGAGATATTGCAAAGTTTTCAAAAAAATTATCAAAAAGTTATATAAAATAAAAAAAAAATATTTCCTATTGAGAAACAGGTTCACTTTTCATATGTAATACAATGCGATAAATTGAGTGACATCATTCTCTTGGATCTAGCTCGTTCCATTCATGGAAAAAGATACTTTGAGTAATACTTTTGTATTTGAACGCCAATAGTCATTTATCTGCTGTAAGAATAACTTATGTCTCCGTCCATAACGCTTGGCGAGATTTTGGCGACGAATTTGGCGGAATGTCGCCAATTTGACGACTTTTCAAAGTGATTCCAAATTAACGAAAATCTCGCCAAATGGATAAAAATGACGCTAAATCAATGAAAATGACGACTAATTGAAGAAAATTCAATATCTTGGAAAGAGTATAAGTATCTACTATAAGAATAACATTTTTTTTTAACTGTAAAAGTAGTAAATTAATTGCATTATATAAGGAAAGTCATGTGCTGTCCACATCAGATTTTGTTATCTGTTACCCCATTATTAAGTACCAGGATGAGCATCTGGCGATTAAAGATGGGGATTGAGTTTGGGATTTAAGATGTAAAACCTCAAAATAAAATTAAAAAACGTACACTTCCCTCCCCCTCAAATAAATATGGTTTTTTTTTTCCGAAAACAAAATAATACTTTAACAGCGGAGTTTGTAAAAAATTCAGTCATTGCTTACTTTAAAAACTGCAGACCAATCAGTGCGTCACTTATTCGCAGGGTGAAGCTGGTGAATTTTGTTTCAGCAATTTACCCTCAAATTTGTTGCAAAAATAACTGAATCGGAAGGAGATTTTTAAGATTTCACGCCCCTAAAATAATCAATACCTTACCACAAAACTGTAGAAAGAGGTATATACATCTAAAAATCCTCTAACACATTAAAAGTTCAAGTTCCCTGAATGGTTATGATGTTTGCGAAAGCATCAATTGCATTTTTGTAATGCATGTCCCGCTGATTGCTTAATCATGCGCATTAAAAAAAAAATTCCAACGGTTAATTCCACGGGTGGGAAATTAAAATTAAATTTAATATCTCTAAATAATTTTTTTTTCTGGTTGAAATTGAAATTTAAGTTTAGAGAAGAAATTAGTTATTTGTCTTCACGTCTCAAAAATAAACGGTATATGAAATTGGCAGTAATTGATTTTAGGAAATCAGACGGTGGGATAATGTTAATCTAAACTTATTAGATGTAACCATTTACTTCAATAGGTCTCAATTATTCAATAGGTCAAAGACTTTTTACCGATTAAAATTTAGTTTTTACCGATAAAAATATGTTTATGAAATATTATGCAAATAACTTGATTTTTCGAGAAATTTATAACACTCCGTGTGGAACATTAAAGCTTCTTATGCATGTATTTTGAGTTCAGTTCATGAAAACTCCTTAATAATGTCATTTCAAAACGGATATCTATTGCTTTCTACAGACAATTTCCTCATCTATACAATTTTGTCAATATCTTCATAATCATACATTTGACGTAACTGTAAATATAAGAAAATTAACTTTAACAAGCATATGTTTTAGAACAATCTCCTTCACAGAGGTAAACTTTTTTTAGAGCGATGCTGGAATAACGCGCTGAGTTATTCGTGTGATTTTATTAAATATATTACTGAAACATTATTAACTATATAAACATTAAATATGTTTTAAGTGACAATACACAAAAATTTAAACATTGTCCAGAACAAAATACTCTCTGTTCGAGCAGTATCATACACAATAGTGAGTACTTACAGGATTAAGCAGTATTGCAAATGAAATTGGTAGAAACTTAAATTCAATTCACTTCATTTTTCGGTGCATACCGAGTTTTCAAGAATGGATTTAGAACTGGCAGGATAGGGGCAATTTTTTAATGTTCCTCTTTTACATTAAAATGTTAACCAATTGCATGACTCTGCTAAATGCGTAATCATGGTTTTCAAAACAACATAATTTAGAACTTGCATTAACATCAATAAAACCAGAATTTATAATATATAAAAAAAGTAATTTATTTTTCTGGTAAATAATCACATTATCGTTAAACAATACTGTAATTCGAGGCAACATAAGTTTTTTATGGGAGTTCTTCCCAAGCATAGAGAATCGTACTGGAGTAAAGCTGCAAACAATTTTGGATCGGTTTCGAAGTGCTCATCAGCACCGGACAGCTGATTAACGGTAGCAAAAAAGCAAGTAGCAACTTTAGTGGCAGCAAAAAAACTTGCTATTTTTCACAATTCCTGATAATAAATGAATTTTTAATAACATTTCTCAAATTTAGATAATAATAGTTCCAGAAACACCGATAGGTGGCGCTGTACAACAGAACATATGCTGAAAAGACACAAAATACACATTTGTAACACATTTTATTCGAACGTACCAAACATTCATATCACAAGGACCTTATCGATGCAGGGGATGCTGCGTATAACGTTATCCATTGATTGTTCAACAATAGCGCTGGCAACATCGTCAACGACATCAGAACGAGTCGATTTGCGTCCCCGACCCGGCTGAACACCAAGATGTCCAGTTTTCACGAATCGAGCGATCATTCTCCTGAGAGCTTGTGGAAGTAATGGTCCTTTGCGCAAATTCTTAAGTCGACGAAACTCTCGAAGTGCAGCTGCAGCCTGTCCTTTGTTTTCATAAAACGGCTTCACAAGCAAAGCGCGTTCTGGCAGTGTGACAGCCATCGCTGATAAGAATGAAAATGTCCCAGTTTTATCTCCTTTTATGCCCAGAACATAGTAGCTGCAAACCAAGGGTTTATGCAAATTTTTGTGCTTACAGTGCGAAATTGGAGTTACAATGACAGTTTAAGTTTCTTCACTTTCTTATCATCTTTTTTTTCATATCAGCAAAAGAAATTAAAAAGCAAAAATTCCGTATCGCATGTGTTTGCTTTTTTGTGATTATTTTGTGTCTTTTCAGCATATTTTTTGTTGTATAGCGTCACCTATCGGTGTTTCTGGAACTATTTTTTTTTTCGCGAAATCCCTTTCCCCATGTCTTGAATAGTAGGTTCAACAATTTTGGAGCCTTTACACTGAGTAGTTCGATGTATAGAGAGCTCAGAGTAGGAGTGTTTTAATTCTGACCACCCGGTATATTGTTTTTAAACGCAATCGAATGTTCAGAACTCCCCTAAATTATTAAATGAAATTTTGAAAGAATCGTCAAAAAATCAAAACTTTTAATAAAGTTACGCAAATAGATTTTTTCTGTAGAAAACGATTAACATAAACTTTAGAACGTTAGCATGAACCGTTCTCGAGATATTGCACATGTTTCGAATAAATTTATCGAAACATCCCATAAATTAAAAAAAAGTATTAACTGTTGAGAAACATGTTCACTTTTAATATGTAATATTATGCGATAAATTTGGTGACATCATTCTCACGGATCTAGCTCGTTCCATTCATGAGGAATGATAGTTAGAGTAATACTTTTGTATTTGAACGCCAGTAATCATTTATCTGCTATAAGAATAACTTATTTCTCCGCCCATAACGCTTGGTGATTTTGGCGACGAATTTGGCGGAATGGCGCCAACTTGGCGACTTTTTTAAATGTTGCCAAATTAATGAAAATCTCGCCAAATGCATAAAAATGACGCTAAATGAATGAAAATGATAACTGATTGATGAAAATTCAATATCTTGGAAAGTATATAATTATCCAATATAAGAATAAACTATTTTCTTTTACTGTAAAAGTAGTAAATTCATTGCATTATATAAGGAAAGTCATGAGCTGCCCACATCAGATTTTTATGTTTGTGTGATTACTGTAATTAGATTTCTTCTATAATTATAAATAAAATACTAATTAAATATTAAGCATATCTATCAACTTTTAAAAGACAAGGTTTAAATACCGTAGGAGGAATTTGAGGAAGGTTTCTAAAATAGTTTTTACTTATATTTACAACTTAACTTCTGTCTTTGTACACTTTAAGTATTTCTGACAATTTATACTTATTAATTTGTTTTATTAGAAACGATTCTTAGAATTACTCATAAATTTTCTTCAGTATGCCAAAGTATTTAAAGTTAAATACGTATTAAATATATAAATACGTATTAAATATAAAGTTAAATACGTATTAAATATAAAGTTAAATACATATTAAATATATAGTTAAATACATATTAAATATAAAGTTAAATATGTATTAAATCTACTTTTACAGTAAAAAAATAGATTATTTTTATAGTAGATATTTGTATTCTTTCCAAATTATTGGATTTCATCAATGAGTCGTCATTTTAATTGATTTAGCGTCATTTTTATCCATTTCCCGGGTTTTTCGTTAATTTAGCAGCATTTAAAAAAATCGCCAAGTTGGCGATATTCCACAAAATTCGTCGTCAAAATCTCGCCAAGAGTTACGGACGGAAAAATAAGTTATTCTTACAGCAAATAAATAACTATTGGCGTTCAAATACAAAAGTATTACTCAAAGTATATTTTTACATGAATGGAACGAGCTAGATCCACGAGAATGATGCCACCCAATTTATCGCATGGTATTACATGTGAAAAGTGAACATGTTTCTCAATAGGAAATATTTTTTTTTATTTCATATGCCTTTTTGATAATGTTTTTGAAAAATGTACAATATCTCGAGAATGGTTCATGTTAGCGTTCTAAAATTTATGTCAATCGTTTTCTAATGAAAAATTACATAAGAAATGTCTATTTGCGTAACTTTATTAGCGGTTTTGATTTTTGACGATTTTTTCAAAATTTAACTCGAAAATTTAGGGTGATTCTGAACATTCGATTGCATATAAAAACAATAAGTTTCCAGTGTATATGGATTCTGATTGTTTTGTACCAAATTTCGTTCGAATCAGTCCATTCGTTCGTCAGTTATCGTCTCTACAGGCTCACTGGCACACACACATACACACACACACACACACACACAGAGACACACACACACTCTTTCACACACACACACACACACAGACATCACTTCAAAAATGTTCGATTCGTGATCAGGGATGCTTGAAACGTGCTCTCCCATCGAAAACTCGAATTCGAATTTTCGACCCCGTCACAATACTTTCTTTATACATTATGTATATAAGGAAATAAAATAAAAAAACATTTTATATTAGTTTTCCCTCAGTAATTTCGTTTTTGATAATCTCTTGTAATAATTAAAAAAAATACTATGTAAATTTGACAAAAAATCTGTTATGTCAATGATGTGGCATTATTCTTCTCATTTGTGTTAGTATTTGATATTTCTATGAACTTCAGATTTATAACGTAATTACATTTAAAACGTAATTCAAGCAAGCTGCTTTAACTAGACTACACTTTTTGCTTTTAAAATTACTCTGTTTATCCATAGGAAAATAACTCTATGAAAAACCGCTCTCAAATTCAATTTCTCTGTATTTCTTTAATAATTCATCAAACTGAGTTTAATTGCACAAAATAACGCTGAATTTGCAATTTTAATTCAATTTTTTGTTTCTATTTGGTAACTGGATATTTTTCCAGAAGCGGCATAACAAAAATGCGAAAATTTTCAAATAGATCGAAAACGGCCAGTCCTAGAGTAATGGCCTTATTTTTTTCCTCGACAAAATGTGCGTATAACACATGCATTAATTGATATATTTGAGCATACGTAGTATTTTAGATTTTGACGATTTTTGAGGACCATTTCGTAAAACAAGGCAAATTCTTTTTTTCTAAATCACACCAAAATCTAATCAGCTCTAGGGTGACGCACAAATGACTTACCTTTAAAATATTATAAAATTCGGTCAATTAGTTTTGAGTTAGAGTTGACACATACATTGCACAAACAGACAGACAGGCACACAGACACAGAAACAGGCAAACAAGCACACAGACTCAGAAACAGACAGACACACGGACACACAGACAAACAGAAAAACACGCAGACGTAATGCTAAAAATAGTATTTTCGTGTTTAGAGTTCCCAAAACTTGAAAATCCGTCGAAACTCGAATTCCGATTTTTGGCGTGATTTCAATACTTTCCCTCTATATTACCATGCACTTCAGGAAAAGTAATAATAGGACAAAGTAAACAGGAATTAAAAATAAATAAATACTGGCATAACATGTGATATAAAAATATTAAATTCTTATTAAAAAGTGAAACAAAATATCCCAACAATATTATATATATATATATTTTAAAATTTCTAATTTAACGTTTTACACTGTGTTTCCAATCAAAAATATTACAGTAGACGTTTTATGCAGTGTTTCTTTCATGCATACATTCGCATAGGCGAAGCCGTACTGGCGAGGATTATTGGGCCCCCGGCAACCTTTTATATAATATCTTAGTTTCCGTATGTCTGATAGCATTTAGATATATTTATATGAGACAAATAGTATATTTGAACACCACCCCCTAGAGTTTGATCCCCCGGCCAAAAGGCTTGAAAGACTGTCTGGTTTTATGCAAATGTAAAACATAAAATATTTATGGAAGGAATAGAGAGATAGCTATAAATAAATAGAGACAGAGAGTAAATATGAATTTAAACAGAAATATAAATTCATACAGGATCTTTCAAAAGTCCGTATAAAATTTAAAAATTCATTAAAATTCGAAAAATCATCACATTGATGTACGGTTTGTACCATAAGTATTGCTAGGACAGTTTTTTTTTTAAATTTTTTTTTAAGTGAAAAAATTTTGTAGTTTAAATAATCACCTATAGCTGGCGCTGAAAGCATTGGAAAGACAAAGAAAATAACTTACTGTACGTGTCAAATCATGTGACAAGCCTAAGTAACTCTGAACAGGTGACAGGACCTTTTCCTTCCTTTAGATTTTTCCTAAATCGGAATTTTCGCAAAACATCTGATGCTGATTCTCCGCTCACGTAATACAGCTTCACTAACAAAGCTGTCTCGATCAAAGTTAACATTCTGGTAAAAACTTCTTTGCACCGTTTACTAATAAATCTAATGAAGAATCTACAGAGCACTGCAGCTTTTTTATAACAGCCTCATTTGCATACTTCTGGAAGATGTATTCGGGTGAGCGCCACCTATAGGTGATTTTTTAAACTACAAAATTTTTTCACTTAAAAAAAAAAAAAAAAAAAAAACCGTCCTGGCAATACTTATGGTACAAACCATACCTCAGTGCGATGATTTTTCGATTTTTAATGAATTTTTAAAGTTTATACAGACTTTTGAAAGATTCTGTATGTAATGCTGTGATGCAAAATATAATACTGTCATTAAAAATTTCTATATATGAAACATACAAGTAGTAATATATTTAAAGTAAGAGTTTTCCCAGTTAGTTTTGGCACATTAAACCTTTTCGTTTAATTCCTTCCGCGGAAACTTTTCGCAGAGATAAATAAACACTGGAAATATTTATAGAGAAAGAAACACATATTTTTTACTTGGATGACTTCGCAAAAAAACTAATATCCGGTGTATTAAATTTACCATCTACTTCCCGAAATAGAAAACTGCTACTTCCGCTACTAATTCCGCATTCGATTCGAAAAAAACCTTCAAATGTGACTTTTGGTATTTTGAATTTTGGAATTGATATTTTAGAGAATTTTAATTTCTAGAAATTTCCTGACATTTTATTGCTAATGTTCTTTTAAAAATATTTACTGTAAAATGATATGAGTTTTATAAATCTTTACTCACTCAAGAAATAGGTGTTCCGTTTATATATATATATATATATATATATATATATATATATATATATATATATATATATATGTATTATATATATATATATATATATATGTATATATATATATATATATATATATGTATTATATATATATATATATATATATATATATATATATATATATATATATATATGTATTATATATATATATATATATATATATGTATATATATATATATATATATATATATATATATGGGTATATATATATATATGTATTATATATATATATATATATATATATATATATATAATATATATATAATATATAATATATATATATAATATATATATATAATATAATATATATATATAATATAATATATATATATAATATATATATATATATATATATATATATATATATATATATAGTAAGAAAAAATTAGATTGAAAATGGATTAATACAATTAGAAGTTGTGTGTTTACGGGTTGTAGAGAGGTCAAGGGGGATTGCGACCCCTTTTCCTGGTTTAAGCATGTTTTTAATCCCAGGAAACACTCCCAGAAACCACTACACGCCCGAAACAACAATCAACAGTATGCCAGGGGAAAAAAACGGAATCCCGAAAAGAAAATCTTAAAGTCACAAGAACATATAAAAGCATATAAAATAAAATGAACAAATGTGAATAAAATATGATTAAAAATATATTCTAACCATGTATAAAGTTTTAAAAAGGATGTTCGTAGATGTGCTACGTCGTTAGAAGTCCATAGAAGAAAACCATGATAAATTCCAGATGTAGAGATAGTTAAGCTCATGGTTACAATGTATCTAATTCCAAACGGGTAGAGTTGAGTTGTAGCAAATCATCAAAATTAGCATATATTTCTTTACGGTACTTTTTACAATATGCCATATAATAATGTCTTATGAAACAAGGTGGGTATGGAAGTTTTAAGTCTTCCATTATTAGACGTCGTATGCAAATATCAATCTGTTTATCAGTTGAATTTAAACGTCTGTATCTTGCAAATGTATTAATGATCACATTACGTTGTATAGTTATACTCATATTAGTATTCCAATGAGTGAAGTAATTGATTGTGCAATTAAAATTACGTCTTTTATCAAATATCTTATAATACAGTTTTTCTTGATGATCATAATATATAGTGATATCCAAGAAATCTATTTCTTCTATGTTATTATGTTCAGATTCTATGAGCTCCAAGTTAGATAGATAAAAATTAAAGTCAAATATTGAAGAATTTTTATTTTACTTGTACAGTATTGTGGCAATTAATTGAGAAATGTCATTTTTTTCGTTTTATCACACGTAAGCTTAGGAAGAAGCACTCCAAATCAGCTCAGACTTCAAATTGCAGTTATTATCAAAGTAGCAGGTGTTCGTATGCACCTGACAAGTAGCAGGTGTTCAAATTCCTCCGCCAGGTGGCAGGTGTTCCGCAGTGGTAGTTTCTCAGTTGTTGCGGGGCTCATTAGCGTCATGGATATCAGCGCGGAAACACGTGCTAAAGTGATTGCGCTTAGAGAACACACTTCTAAGACGTTCGAGGAAATAGGTAAAATATGTGGAGTGAGTATAGCAAGTGTCGGGAGGATCTGGAAGCGATTTCAGGAAACAGGAAATGCTGGAACCAACCGCTCTGGAAGATGCGGCCAAAAAAGTTCAACTTCGACTCGTGACGACAAAACTTTACATCGAATGAGTGTTAAAAATCCTCGATTAACCAGTTTTGAACTGTCTAAGTCCATGGTGGCAGCTGGTGTTGATATTGCACCTTCAACAGTGCGATACAGGCTGTTAGAACGCGGACGGAGAGCACGTCGACCGTACAAGAAGCAGCTTCTGACGCTTCGCATGAAGAAAAAAAGGTTGGAATGGGCACGGAAATACAAAACATGGACTGGGAGAAAGTTCTCTTTTCTGACGAAACACATTTTGTGGTTCAGGGATTTAGATCTATGTTCGTGAGAAGGAGCCAAGGAGAACCTCTCAATCAGCACCACATCAATCAAGCACCCAAGCATCCGCCCAAAAAGATGTTTTGGGGTTGTTTCAGCGTTTTGGGGACAGAATCTCTTGTTCCCGTAGAGGGAATGATGAACAGTGCCAGTTACGAAGTCATATTGACCCGAAAAGTGCTTCCAACCATGGCTAAACTGTGGCCAAACGGAGATTGCGTTTTCCAACAAGACAGCGCGCCATGTCACACTTCGAAGTGAATCAAAAATTTCTGCTCAAAAAAAAATATTACCGTACTGGATTGGCCCGGGAATTCACCAGACTTGAATTCCATAGAAAATTTGTGGGCTATTGTCAAAAAACGGCTTCACAAATTTGACTGTACGAGGATGGACAAGCTAATTTCGGCCGTTATTGACATATGGTTCAGAGACGTTGAAATTAAAACTACATGTGCTAGTCTAGTACATTCCATGCCGAAACGTGTCTGTGATGTTATAAAGTCTCGGGGAGGTCATATCACTTATTAGTTTTAAATGTATCCATAGAAAACTTGAATAAAACTGAATTTTATAAAAAAAACTGCATTTCTCAATTAATTGCCACAATACTGTATTATATATACCTGAGATTGATCATTAATAGAAAATGTTCTGTGTAGCGTAAGTGAAAGGAAGATGGACGGAAATGTAAATGTGACATCAAAAGTACTATACGACAAGTCGTTGAATATTTAAAAAAAACATGATAAGAAAATGTTATAAATAAAACAAGTACTAAATTGGTATAAAATACCCCCTTTTCCCTGCTCTATATATAAGATAAGGAATGGAATAAGAATTACAGGTGGTAAAGCGAGGTGTATCATTTTTTTTTCAACACATTAAGATGAAAGTATTGATATAAATCATATATGTAATGCAGGTACTTAAGGTACTATTCCTATTGTTCCCCGCATAAATATACATGGTGTAAATGCAAGAAATGTGTTTAAAGATGAAAAGTTCCAGAACAGAAACATTGTTTTGCACGATCAGCTAGGTCTTTTATAGCTCCAAATTTTTTTTTTTGAAATTGAATGAATTGAATAAAGTGAAAAGCATTTCCGAAACTATGTACGCTATCAAGGGCCATACATGTTTCGTTAATGCGGATTCTACGTTTCTGTGTGCATTACTGTAAATTGTATTACAGAAATAATGCACATGGCCCGACGTAGAAGAAAATATAAAATGGATCAGACATATAAGAAATCAAATATAAAAATAAAATATAATCAAATATACCAGCGTGTGGCTAAGTATTTATAGGAGAATACAATGTAATAAAAATAAATAATAATTATTTAATTGCATTTACTCCTTGTGCTGCTTAATAGAGCAGATTACGTGATACTGACTAAGCATTTTAACTCAATACAGGTTACAGTTAATTCTATATACTAAGATTTCAACTGTGGGAAGTGAAACATGAAGATGAAAAATTATTTAAAATTGTTTGAGAATGGTCTGTCAATATGTTGCTGTAATTGTAGCAAGGTGTTGAATTTAAAATTAAAATGTGTTTTAATAAATGAAAAAATAAAGTTTGGCGGGTAGGTATTTTGGATAGTGTTGTTGATGAATTTAAAAATATGTTCTTTGTAGTAACATGGTGTACTTAACATTTTTATTCTTAATAACTGGTTATTAATAATATTAATTTTTATTTGATGTATATACATTTTCAATGAGTTGTAGATTAGGTGGATAAAAATTAAAGTTTAATATAGGTGCTTCATAAGTAATTCCAATAATAATTAGATCATCAATAAATCTGTACATGTGTTGAAAGCGTACTGAATTTCGTAAAAATTTAGATAAAGGTTGGCCAGTATTGTGGAAGAGATTCCTCCCTGTGGTATTCCCTTATTTAATTGGTATATGCAGTTTCCTTGAGATATATACTGTTTGAACAGAATGAATATATATGTATATATATATTACATAATATGCCCATACTTATAGAAAAGAGGGAAGTTGTAACTCATAGAACCTTAACGTAAAAAATGCTATCAACGTGAAAGGAAGTAAAAAATAGAGAATCACCAATCAAGAGGAGAATAAACTGCATATATCTAGTCATCAGGCTAAATATAATCAACGTATATCAATGGTAAGAATTCAAAAATTGAAAAACAATAAATAACCAAGCATAAAAGCCATACACGTGGATAAGCAATAGGCTTAAAACGTTATTCATTTTGAACAATAGTTTTTCAAGTCCAAGTATCTGTTCAAAATGAACAAAAAAGCTTGTTTCCGAAGACAGATATATATATATATTCTCCATTTTAATTCCTGTACCCGGAATAAAAAAGGAGCAGTCGAGTCGTAGCTGTGTTTTTTTTATATTTTTTTTTATTTATTTATTTTTTGTTGTTGTTGCTGTCATAGGCAAGAGGTTAGCGGTTAAACGGTTTTCATGAATTTGTCATGAGTTCCGGTGTAATATTTCTCAAAGATTTGTATATTAATTCCCTAGTAACCCCAATTATATAAAAATGACCTGCGAAATCTCTGTATTTGAAATGTGTTTCCCTACGAACTTCAAGATTTGATTTCGGTGTTTATGGACTCAAAACAGTTTTTAATTTCAGTTTGTATCATTTGGAAAAAATCTTTGAGGTAGCGAACTGTCAGCCATTTAGAGGATGGACAGACATTGCTTGACTTATTCACTGATATTCGATTCTTCAGTTTGTATTTTTATGTAATGATGATATATATATACACTCAGTTGCAAAAAATATAATCATCAATAAGAAATTAAGCTACAGCCGCTAAACTCGACATATATGCATCTTTTGGGGAGATGTGCAAATGATCAGAATTTGTGAACAATAAATGGTTTATTAAGAAATGGTGTCAACAAGATGATATATTAGTACGTGGTAAACAATTCTATGCCAGCTATACAAGCGATATTCGGTGTAATATAGAGTTAATTAAACTGTTTATATCCTCCTGCAAAAGATTCTGTCACAAATGTTGCAACTGGTCAGGTAATTCAGTAATATTCTGAGAACTCTGCATTTGTCGTACCATTATATCCCAGATGTGTTCCATTGGTGATACAAGCCTGGGGACTTGGGAGAGTATGACGGCCATGGGAGAGTATAACGGCCTTGACAATGCCACCCAAATTAGACCGGATCCCTGTGAGTGCGTCATCTACAAAACCGTACCCTCATTCCCTACCACAAACCTCTCAGAAGGACTTAGGGACCCACATATTTAAAGTTCCCGTACTCCGCGCAACACGGGGACAGTTGGGCAGAGGCGGGATTCGAACTCGGATGTGTCGAATGTAATCCCTGTGCACTAACCACTATGAAAGGGGGTGGGGGTGCACCCCTTTTCTTAGTTAATATTTTGTGTTGAAAATATACAAAATAATTTAAATCGTTTCGAAGGTGCTGATAATGAAAAGGCACGTTGTATCATTCAATCCACTCGTCAATGCATAACGACTGGGACTGTTTTTTCGAACATGACATGTTCAATATTTTCAAGATTTTATGGCATTATTTAGGTTATTTCAAGGTTTTTATTAAGTTGGTAATGGAAAGTGTTACAAATTAAAAAATTCCCCGAAAAGTGCTAGTTATGTAATATATATATACCTGCAATGGCAGCAAGAAAACTTACTGTTTTACTGTTTTATACAATTCATCATATAATCGGTTTGATAATACTTTGAGTTGCACTTCATAGACTGTAAGTGCATGCAAAGTAATAGTTTTAGCAAGAAAACTTGCCGTTTTACTGCTACTGTTTAATACAATTTCATCATATAATCGGCTTAATGATAGTTTGAGTTGTACTTCACAGACTACAAGTACATGTAAAATGATAGTTTTAGTTGCATTTGTAATCTGTAAATTACAACTCAAACTATCATCAAGCCGATTGTATGATGGATTGTATGAAATTGTAAATTTTCTTGCTGCCATTGAAGGTATCGGTTATTCTATATTAAAGAGCACATGAAGAGAACGAAAAATGTTTATGGAGAATTTTATTTGCAGTAACAGCGCGATCGTAGTTTCGAAAATTTTCCACCTTTACGGCAGATTATGTGGGTATGGTGGGCATAAAATCAAATATTTTCTCACATTTGGGTTCTTAAATCTCCGGTCACACATGAGCAACTCTCACAATTAATATTATTAATTACGGCTTGACCCTCCTAACAAAGCATAATTACTGTATGCCCCTTAACAATATGAGATACTTTACGACTTCATAAACCAATAAAATACACATTATATGTACATTTCTCTAACAAATGTCAGCAACAAATGGCTGACAAATGTGAAACAAATGTCCCTCTATCTGCCCCATCAAGCACTAAAACTCACGATAGCTATTTCTCATCAAATATACTGAAATCATAATCTCCACAAATAATCGGAGATTTTTTAGAGAATATATTATCAAAGTTTTAGAGAATAATTTTACAATAATTGAAAATAATTTTGACAATTTTACAATTCCACCGATCAAGCAATCCACGATCGATCAAAACAATTTGTTCGACATACAAAAGAAAATGCTTATCGAATAATTTCAAGTGTATTTTCAATTGAATAATTTCCACAGAACAAAACATTATTACAAAACAAGAAATTTGAGTGTCGAACACAGAATATTTGTCTGAAATTTCCATGGATATGGTCGTATTTTAAAGGCCAAATCAATCTGCGTATTTTGACAATTTAATGCTTTTATTTTCTATTTTGTGTTATGAAACTTTCGATTTACCTGTCGGTCATGTTCAAAGCATCGAACATTTATTTGTTCGAGAAATCCTTTCGGCTAAATCCCAGAGACCGGTACGGTCTTTTTTTTTTTTTTTTATCGCGCCAAATCGGCGATAAGCGGAGTGTTATGTTGCGACCTTGGTAACGCTTTAACTCTTCATAATCATGGTAACCTTGCGAGTTGGTTGGATACTATGGCAACTGTCTCAACATCGGGCGCCAGAAAAATCGCCAAATTCAAGACCGTACCGGTCTTTGGGATAATGCCACACTTTGTTTCGAACATTATATTTTGACCTATGGACGCTTGGCCTTATTTCCCAAAGTGGCTAAGTCTGGGGAATTCGGTTATATTTATCGCCTTGCGCACTGAATTTGTCGCCAATTTCGACAGATAAATAAATGCACTGGTTTTGAAATATTATGTGTATAAACAAATCAATCAAATGCTTCATATCCATCATCGTGACTGACGCTGCTACCAATTTGAAGTAAACAAATTAAAGTTTTTCATAAACATTTTTAAGGAATAACTTTAAACACGCCAGCTCGCGAAAGATAGAAAAGATAGCAATACATTCATTGAATTCTTTATGAAAAGTCGGAACTAAGATTATGGAATATGAATGTATAAAAAAAGAGGATGGAACGAGCCAAACTTCAGATTTTTATGTAACTACGTCATTGTTGCAAATAATACACTGAAGTTCCATTTTTCTTGTTCAGTAACAAAACTAACAACGCCATGCTTTGTTAAGAGAGTTGCAGAACTCAGTTGGATAACTTTCTTCTATTATACGGAAATTCTTTGTTAGAAGACAAGAAAATCCAAAGTCTGTTCCACAATAGATAACCTCCTTGAAAAAATATTATCTTCCTAGTAACAATGATAGGCAATTTTTTCTCAAGACATGAATCTTAGTATGGAAATAAGTTCATATTGAATCTGGCGTGGCCAAACACATAACTTTCCCTACTAAGCAACAAATGTTGATCTCGGGGAAAACCAGAATTAAATATACAAAAGGAGAGATTCCACTCGACATTCTCATACGTTCATGCTCCAAATATTATTAGGTTCAGTTGTATCAAAATCAGCATCAGAATGACAAAAATCTGATGTAGACAGCACCTGACTTTCCCTACAAGTATTTTACTTCTTTCGATGTGAAATAATGATGGACAAATCACAATGTTTCCTTCGTTGAAAAGTAAATTCAAATTTGTCGATTTTCTGTACGACAACATATAAAACTATTTTAAAGTACCCAATTAACTTATATTTCGCACAAATATAATTTGACAATTGGAAATGTTGCTAACACCTGCTAAATAATTATATTAAAATTATTGTTCTCCATTATATCAAAATACGCTGATTATAATTTCATTAATTTCGAGTTATTTTCGTAACTTTATCGTCATTTTTGTCAATTTAGCGACATTTTAGTAAGTTCGGCCCACATAAAACGTCGTTAAGTTGGCGATATGTTTTCAAATTAGTCGCTAATGCCACCAAATTTGTCATTAAGTTTTACATATTTGATAATACGTTCTACTGTTCATTGTTATGTATTTTCAGATACACGTATTTCA
Organism: Amaurobius ferox; assembly: GCA_951213105.1. Taxonomy (NCBI): domain Eukaryota; kingdom Metazoa; phylum Arthropoda; class Arachnida; order Araneae; family Amaurobiidae; genus Amaurobius; species Amaurobius ferox. Next base: position 78,150,470 of record OX578155.1, on the reverse strand, counting down.
AACGCTTGAAATATCGCAAGAAGGATTCAAGCTAGCGTTTCAAAGAGTATGTCCTTCTTTTTGCGATGCAAAATTATTACTTTTAACATTAGTAAATGTCCTGATTTTTCATAATTTTTGCAAGAATTCATTCGTAAATTTCATTCAAAAATCAGTATTCACGGATCATATAAATCGTACCAAATTACGTTCGAAACGCTCCAATCGTTCGGGAGATATCGCATTCACAGATTCACGGACACACACACAGACAGAGATATCACTTCAAAACGCTCGATTCCAGTTCAGGGATGCTTAAATGGAAGCTTGCCCCTTCTGTCAAAAAATCGAATTCCGATTTTCGTCACAGTACTTTCCCTATACGTTATACTATGCATGCAGAAAAAATAAAAATCGTGTAATTTATCACCGCATTTCAGGTAAAAGTTTTCTTTTGTATAAAAATTGTTTAAAAATTATTTTTTATGCTGACTACTGTTTACTGATTCCAATGAATATGATGCATTTGGCTCATTTGTTAATATACGGGGTTCACAAATGAAAATCCTTCAGCACCTCCAAAACTTTTTTTTAGGAAAAGTTCCGCGAGTTTACATGTTAGTTCTATCTGTAGTAAAATGATTACGCCCGATTAAATAAGAGTGATTACAGCTACCCAGTCGGATAATTTTAAAAGTTAGTCTAACAAACACGCCACCGCTCCAATTAATTTAATTTGAAATCTTTCATATCTCCTGTCCTTTATATGTATGAGTCCATTCAAAGTCCTCCTGTAAACTAATGCATTTGATAAAATGGCTGTCAGAATCCAACAAAAGCCCGTCTGTTTGGTAGTTTATGTTCAATGCATTTGATAAAATGGCATCATAAAAAAAAAAATAAACAGTGACACATTAAAATTTGTTTTAGTGACTAATCTTATGTGACAAAACGGTATCATAAAAAAACATAAATAGTGAGACCTTAAACTTTGTGTTAGCATATATTCTTTGGTGACAATACGGCATCATGAAATATATAAACAGTGACACTTCAAAATTTGTGTTTACAGATATTTTAGGTGACAAAACGACATCTTAAAAAAACATAAACAGCGACACTTTAAAATTTGTGTTGGCAAGTATTCTTAGTTGACAAACGGTATCATAAAAAACATAAACAGGGAGACCTTAAAAATTATGGTAGCAACTATTCTTTGGCGACAATATAGCATCATAAAAATAGAAACAGTGACACTTTAAATTTGTGCTAGCAAGCATTCTTTGGTGACAATACGACATCATAAAAAATATAAACACTGACACTTTAAATGTGTGTTAACAAGTATTCGTAGGTGATAAAACGGCATCATAATAAAACATAAACAGTGACACAGTAACACTTTTAGAATTTGCGTTTGCAAATATTCGTAAATAGAAAGTCTTTTAAAGCATCATTCAATCTTATTTCTTCCCCTATAACTCAGTCTGCTGCACCGACCTCTCGATTTAAAGAGGCTATAGCTATACATTAACGCGCTCTTTCTTGAAGATTTATATTTAAAAAAATATATACAAAATCGTAGAGGTCGATAAAATTCATGTCCAGGTGCAGAAAGTGGATACGGATGCTCTTAAATGCAAGGCAATTGTAGCAGGGCGTGGCCTATTAGAGATTTTATAAGCATATGTGTTGATTCTCTATTCATTGTTTCGGTTCGTGCGGTGATAAAGTGGTATCTTTCGTAACCACTATTTCTTTCATAATTTTTATTTCGAATCCCTACTTTACATCAAGCACTTATTGAAACTATATTAAATGTATCTCACGCACGCTATTAATATTAACGAAGTTTGCCCGTACTACTTCTTTTCCTCTACCATACCATGTATGGTCACTAATTTTAACTTTTACGTAAACTTTCTCATATGAAACTGCATCTCCTTCACATTTTTGAAGCATATGAAAAGCGAAGACGGCATTCTTCCCATGTAGTCATCAGATTCTCCTCTGCCATAAATGTAATTTGTACTGGTGAACAAACACATAGACTATTCTGAAATCTCTAGCTAGATGGTCATCGACGAGGAGCTCGGTATTGTACAAAGTATATTCTAAGATGCCAAACTAATAAAATAAATTTAAGCAAAGTAAAATGTTTCTTTCCTGGATTATCTCTGCATGATTTCTGTAACTGTTATATATATATATATATATATATATATATATATATATATATATATATATATATATATATATACATATATATATACATATATATATATATATATATATATATATTTATATATGTATGTATATATATATATATATATATGTATAATAAAAATATAATAATAATAATTCCAGTAATATTAACATCACCATAGAAGCAAAACCACGGCCATATTGCCGATAAGAGAAACGAACAGCACCGACCCAAATTTGATGATTGATCAGAATTAAATTCATCTTCAGGTCTGAGTATTTAATTCTAATTAATCCAAACTAATGCCTGTTTCAGATTGAGCAATAGTACATTACTATAAATGCTCAAACTCAGGTTACAGACATCAAAAGATTAAAAAATGAAGATAAGAAATATTAAGGAAATTTGTATTACCATGTGGCATGAACTCTTTTTCTTTCACCACGCCATCAACCTCAGCGGCATGAATTATCAAGAAGCAACGGAATGAGCTTGTCGAAATACAACCAGGGAGGCAGTACGAACGTTCACAGCAACACTCCTAGACCCGTCCAGTGAGTCAGAGCAGGTGACAGGACAATTACCCGTATAAGCAATTCAGAATATGAACATGAAGCAAAGATGAAAATTCTTACTAAACAAGTGATTCATAGAAGAAATGGATAAAGCAGAATGCCACTATACACCATTATAAGGGTAATGGTGTATAGTACTGAAATTGTAGTTTAAAACTGGCTAAAGTTACAATATATATATATATATATATATATATATATATATATATATATATATATATATATATATATATATATATATATATATATATATATATATATATATATATATATATATATCAACAAAATCAAAATACAGAAAACATACAATTTATAGTACATTACTATAAATGCTCAAACTCAGATTACAGACATCAAAAGATTAAAAAATGAAGATAAGAAATATAAAGGAAATTTGTATTACCATGTGGCATGAACTCTTCTTCTTTCACCACATGTATACGCTATCAACCTCAGCGGAATGAATTATCAAGAAGCAACGAAATGAGCTTGTCGAAATACAACCAGGGAGGCAGTACGAACGTTCACAGCAACACTCCCAACACTCCTAGACCCGTCCAGTGAGTCAGAGCAGGAGACAGGATAATTACCCGTACAAGCAATTCCGAATATGAACATGAAGCAAAGATGAAAATTCTTACTAAACAAGTGATTCATAGAAGAAATGGATAAAGCAGAATGCCACTATACACCATTATAAGGGTAATGGTGTATAGTACTCAAATTGTAGTTTAAAACTGGCTAAAGTTACAATATATATATATATATATATCAACAAAATCAAAATACAGAAAACATACCCAAAGGCGCCAAGCAGCTCAAACAAATACATTTATATAAATGCAATGTAATGAAAAGGAAGAACAACAATGTATAAAAATTAGCTGGGAGGGATTGTGACCCCAACTTCCTGGTTAAGCCAGTTTTATGTCATGACGACACTCCCGGAAGCTGATACACTGTCGAAAACCAAGTACTCAATACCTAAAACACAAAAATTGTATATGAAAAGTCCAAAAAGTGAAAGACCTATACTGACACCACCAATACTTAAATATCTAAATTCCAAATGCAACTAAACAGCAAGACAAATGACAGTATATAAAACATCAAGAAGACAATAATACAAACCAACCTCGTACCCACATCACAACACAAAAGTATGTATCGACTTAGTTTCTTCTATTAATATTTTGCAGATTAAAACACCCAGCAACCTCACTACTAATACCTCCTTGGTAATGCCATGTCGCAATCTGTTCAAATCGCAATCTGTATATATATATATATGTACGACAATTATATTTCATATGGCGTTTTTTAGTTAAATTTTTCATTCCAAATATGTCTTATTTTTCAATTTTTAGTTAAATTTCAATGTAATTAAATTTTTAAAGTGATTTCTATTTCGGTCTTTATTCTGCATAATAAATGTGTTGCGAACGTCTTGAGTTGGACCCAAAGTAAAACAACATATTTAACCGATTATGATAATATATTTATTCAAAAATGATATAATTCTTTGTTTTTATCATTCGTAAATATTTTTAAAGTATATTGTTTAAAATATATGATTTAGTTCAATCAAAAGCTTTGGAAAGATATTGGGAATCCAGAACAGCTGAACATCCTGCAGCAGATGTTGAAACTAGAACTGACAAGCACATGTATTAACACCTCATGAAAGTTTGTAGATATCCAAAAAATGTTTTTCTTTTGTATGCATTTTATTTTTAGAGAATTTATTAGAAAATGTTGAACAATTTTTGAATACTGTCATGCCAAAAGAGATTAAGCTTCGGGATGTATTGTCAAAAATTTGTTGCGTCTCAATCGCATCTCTAAACTTTTGAAGATCTCAACAAGAACAATCAATCATTCATAAAGCATTTATCATGAAACACATTCCAACTGAAATGCAATTTTATTTAAACATCTCTACAATGCGGTGATATTCAGCGGTGATATTTTTTCATTTATCACGGAACTACAATGATTTATTTTACTTGAAAACTTAAAACTTCATCGAAAAAATTGGACTTTATTCAAATAACGTCATAAAAATATAAATCGTCTGGCTCTCTGTTGTTGTTGAAACCCAGACCGTCCGACCTACCAGAAAGGTGTAAGGTAACTGTTTGGACGGTCGGGAAGTGTCTGGCTCTCTGTGTAAAAGCAGTGGATATTTCATTCATAAACTTTTATTCCAGACTACAGAGTCAAATAATTTTGCATAAAAAATCAGCCATTCTTACACAACTCATCTAACAATCACATGTTTACATTATGCCATCTATTAAAATTTGGCTTCGTTGTAGAAATAATCAAAGTTTCATGATCATTTAAGCTAAAAAATATTGCAATTGATTTGGAGTAGAATATAGATGCACAGAAAATACGTAAAACTAAAAGCGGTTTTAGCAACACTAAATATAAATTTAAAAGAACTTTAAAAATTACGATTTTTACTCTGGGGAAAAAATATTTATTATATGGGTGTAATTATTATTTTAATTTTCATTTAAAAATCTAACGAACATCTTTTGCTGAAATATTTTTATATATTTTATGGGATAATCTGAATAATTCTTAAAATTTTTGAGGGAATTTGTGAATTTTAACTTCATTTAAGAAATGTTTGAAAAATTAGGTCCCATAGGGTTCAGTGTATTTCGTTTTTTTAACCCGGATTCAATCCAAAACTGATTGGGGAATACAGATGAACAACAAATGACAAATCACACGGAATCAAATAGTCATTTTATTTTTAAAAGAACATCGTACGGACGTACAAATAATAGCCAAAGCGCTCTCGGACATTTTACATGTCCATCTTCAGTGGCAGTACAATTAGAAATGATGCCAAAGAGCTTATTTTTATTTTTATTTTTGACAATTCATGATATGCAAATTTTTTCTTGAAAGTACTAGAGTGTATTTAAGCTCGTTGGCATCATTTCTAATTGTACTACCACTGAGGATGGACATGCAAAATGTTCGAACGCGCTTTGGCTATTATTTGTACGTCCGTAGGATGTCTTTTAAAAATAAAATGGCTATTTGAATCTGTGTGATTTGTCATTTGTTGTTCATCTGCATTTAATACTGTGACGTGTTGCCACTCTTAGCATAATTGGGGAATATTATTCATTTATATTCCCATGTGTCCCACGGACCGTGTCAACAACATAATAAAATTTCATTTTGATAGTTATTTTTACGGCTGTTATCGTGCGAAAGAATGAACAAAGTCATAAACACTTTTCATCTAAGTTGTAAAGTATTAAAAAGAGATGAATATTTCCATCCGAAATCTAGAGGAGAACTCATGGGTACGAGGGTCACACTGGAATTTTTGAGACAAGGGCAAAAGCGCTAGAAAAAAAATATTCGTTGGATATTTAAATTTGAACTCTTTCATGTCTGCAGACAATCATTTGTGGCAACAATTACAATTTAGCTATCGTTGAATAAATTTTGTAAGAAAAGAAAATGGAGTTGAAGCGAGAGCTTTATCGAGCTATGATTTTCTATGATTTTAAAGTGGGCTACATCAAGAAGAATGTCTTCAACGTTGCAATCAGCATATAGAAATGATGTTCCATCGCGTGCCACTGTATTCAGGCGGTTTACAGAGTATAGAAGAGATCGACATTTTCTCCTGGATGAAAAACACACAGAAAGACCTCTGCCAGCTGTTGTCCCAGAAAATGTGTCTGCCATGCGAAAAATATTAATCAATGATAATCGCTGTACCTACCAAATGGTACAGAAGGGACTTAACATTGGATTCGCAGCTATACATAAAGTTATTCATGAATAACAGCATATGAAAAAATTAGTTTATCGTTGGATCCCTCATAATTTAACACAGTGTTCTTCAACCTGTGTTCCGCGGAACCCTAGGGTTCCACTCAAACGCTTTAGGGGTTCCGCGAGTCGATACTACAATTCGAATGAAAATTCTTTTAATGAGTGTAGTGATGTAGATACCTTGCCAATTAAAGAAAGAGAGCAACTTATAGATATATGTACCGACACAACATTAAAATCTACATTTGGACAGGATGGCACTGACCCATTTTGGATAAAATTATTGGAAGAATATCCGGAAATTTCCAAACGCGCAGTAAAAGAATTGATGCCTTTCGTAACAACATACCTCTGTGAGACATCCTTTTCCACATACGTCGCTATAAAAACCAAGTATAGAAATCGACTTAATGCCGAAAATGCGTCTCCAATTATCACCGATCTATGTGGGTATTGATAAATTGTGCAGTAATTAACAAGCACAACAAATTCATTAATTTTTTTTTAAATATTTTTTTAATTTTTGTGTTTGTTTTGTTTTTCTTTGTTTTCAATTTCATATGACATATGTATGTATAATACAAATTTTTTATATGGAATATTTATCTTCTTGTTTGAATTAATGCAAATTTATATCTTTATACAGTTTTTATAACAAAGGCAGGAACGCACCTTGTTCATAACATGTAATACGTAATATGACACATCCCCCCTAAAATCAAATCTGGTTGTGCTACTGAACGAAGGTTTTCCATAAAACAAATATCTCAAAAAAGGGTTCCGCGGGATGACAAAGGTTGAAGAACACTGATTTAACATACCACCAAAAAGGGAAGCGTTGAGAGCCCATACAGTTCGGCTCGTCGGAAGACATAGAGCAGCAAGGTGAGAAGCCAGACAGAATCAGTAAAAAAACCCTAAAATTACAAAATTACTTAATGATGGTGGGAACCGCATTATTTAAAAAAAATAATAACTGGTGATGAAACGTATATATCGCTTTTTGGCGTTCCAACACGTCAAGAAAAGTAAATTATAGGTCTTTGAAGATGACCCCCAAACCAACAATGGTGAAAAGCAGCGAGCAATGGAAAAAGTAATGTATGCCGTGTTCTTCAGAGATACAGGTCTGGTCAAAGCCATAAAGAGGGGCAGAAGACAGTTACAGCTAACTGGAACACCACTAAGTATCTTCCAGTAATTCTTCAGGAAGTGAATGTTAGGGGACTCATTCTTCCCCATGACATGACTTCTCATTTAGCAAGAATGACAGTCCGATTTCTTGAGAATAAAAAGATCATAGTTGTAGAACATCCACCCTATTCCCCTGATCTTGCTATGTGTGACTTTTGGCTATTTTTTAATCTGAAAGAAAAGTTACTTGGACGTGGTTTTCTTTCCGAAGATGAGATTGATAAGGCTAGGCTATAAAAGCATATTTTTCATCAATTTCAAGAAATGGATAGCTTGAAGCATTTAATCTCTGGCAAATTCGCCTACACAAGTGTGTTGTTGTTAGAGGGGAGTACTTTGAACACTCCTAAGAATTAGTAAGTTTAACTTGTACCACTTAGCCGTATCCTAAACATTTCAGTGCATTCAAAAGGCAGCGATACAATTTAATTTTTCTGTTCGTGACACCATTAGCCTCCTTTGGGAGGAGATACGTTACCCCCTGGGAGTGTCAAATATGGTATCAATTGAAATATTTTTCAAGTCCTTTAAAGTGAAGGGTAACACGCTGAAATCGTCATCAATCGGATGCACGATGCTGATGTTTCAAAATTGTTCTTGTAAAAAATAAAAGCTGCTATAAATGGATTCTGGAATAAGAAAGTCGAATTAAGCTCAAGTTAAATTATACGAAATATTCATTCAAAAATATGTCAGAAATATCGTCTGCTGCTTTTAACACATCAAACGATAATTGCAGACTACTGGACCTCTAAAGGGGATTTCTTTGCAATAAATAAAAATAACATATATATTTAAACCAAATCTATTTAGTAATTATGAAAGGAAGAAAACTATTAATCAACTCTCAGAACAAGAATCTACGCTATTAAATATTTTTAAAATATCCATTATGATAAAGACTAACATAGGCAAAATTATGTCTAATACAAAAGTTTTGAGCTTCAGCCCAGATTTAAAGACTAGAAATTTGAATCTCAGATTGCCTGCGTACGCTTTGAATCCATGGTTTTATTAAATTTAAATTAAATATAAACGACAGTGTGACCGATGGACATCAAAATGGTGTCACTAAAGGACTCAGACCTTCAGTGTGGTTCAATTGTCTAGCCGGTAACCCTCACTTCTCTCCTACGCCGAAAATATGTGTAGGTGAAAGAATGTGGCCTTTTCCGAAAATAATTCGGAAGTTTCTTTAACATTAAAAATATTTCTTTTCAAATCAGCTCCATCTAGATGTTGCATCAAAATCTTTCATATTTAATGGCCGTTTATCAACCAACCACGTGGCTTATTATCTTCTTTTTTTCACATCCCAGGTCGTCCGGTTCACCCCAGGGTTTAGAACAAACAAGATGGACGGCTGGGAGAATACTCTCACATGAGGCTGAGGAGTCAGCTACCCCGTCGGGTTAGGGTGTGTTGAAAATTAGATACTTACACTTAAAGGTATGTATTTCCAAAAATAGACAAGTTTTCTTCTTGGTGGTTGATGTCTTCTATACACCCAGTGTACAACACAAAAATGTTATATTTTCTTGATAATTTTTCAATTAGCAACATAGACATTGTGACCACAATGCCAGTGTGGCCAATTGAGAAATCATCAAGAAAAATATACATAAGGAAAGTTATTATGTAGGACGGTCTGCCAAGCTTGGCGGCATATTTGTCCCAATATCAATTTAGTTGGCGATAATTAAATATTTTTAATTTCTTTAATTATATATGGCGCTTTGTGGGAATGAATTAATGAGTATTCTTCACTCAAAATATATCAAGGTTTAATATTTGTGGGACATGTAAATGTTATTAGGGTGTAGGGTTTCGTGCTCTGTTTGCTAGTCTCGAGCCAGGTTCGAACTCCGGATCCGGTGCTTACAAGATCGACATTATCAGAGTCGTCTGCTGCCACACACTCCACCCCTTGATGAGAAGGCCCGGTCGAATTTCGGTGAGAAGGGGATCACCCAGAAAACCCCCTCGTGTCCCCATCCGAAACTCAGTCGAGGGGTTGAATAGTCGGAGGAATGCCATACCTCAGCGTGCGGCGCCGTGACGTCAGTCGTGGTCAATCAGGAAGGAAGTGATCGGCGCCTCTGGTTCAGCGTGGTGCTACCATTTCGTGTTGAGATCGTTGGAGAGAGAAGGTTATGTGCTCGTATGTCCAGGGTCATCATTGTATGAATTGATGTTACTAATCCCGAGCCAGGCCCGAACTCGGGACCCCGTGGTTACAAGACCGACATTATAAGGTTAGAGCAAAAGCTAGCTTCCCCTCCGAACTTATAATTCGGGTACAGGTTCCTAGCATCTTAGATTTATCTCTTTGGCAAGAGCAGAGTCGCCTGTTGCCACAAGGGTGTATAAAATATTTGCGCTTGGTTGGAAGGCCATACAGTAATTAACATCATTTTGGGGTTCATGTGTTTGGAGATTTTAAGAACTTAAATGCCGTTGGCGCTCGGAGAGAACAGAACATATTGCATAGCTTCATGAGGGTTTTAACATCAAGTTTAAATGCGATACGAATGCATTAAAATTAAAAGTGAAGATTCAGACTGCAAATTTTTGTAACTATTTTATTCTTGTAAGTGATGGAGTTCCATTTTTGAAGTAAATAACATCCATGTTTGGGACTTCTCTGGCTGACATCAGTATATTATGAAAAATGAAAACACTTTAGATGTTTTTATCACCGAAACTAATTATAAAAATATAGACCATTTTTTCTAAACAGGTAAACAAATGTGAACACTTTTGTCGAAAATGGGGTATAGGTTATGAATACTTAAAAATAATTTCAAAACAATTTCAGCATTTTTAACTTTATTTTCCGTAAAAAAATCCTATTTTTTTTTTCGAGTGAGATTATGCTTCACCTTGCTTACATTCGCTTAAAATGTTTTCTAAATCATGTGATAGGTAGTAAGAATGTGCAGAGAAAAATGTTCAGTAGGATATAAAGTTTTCAGATAAAAAATTGTTGTTAAGCAACTATTATAGTTTTTAATGAATGGTCTTTATACGTTCAAAAAGATGTAAAATTTTGCATTTTTCAAGTTTGTAGAACTTTTGTCTCGAAACTTCAATTTTTCATGAATTATATGACGCTCTTTGTCGTTCATTAAAAACCCTAGAAGCATACGTAATTGAATGTTGGATCAGTTTATTTTGTTTCGAATTATAGTAGTTACAATTTTAGTTTTGTAATATTTTAACCGTTTTGGAATAGGTTATTTTAATTCCGATATTTTATTATTTCCAACTATTTTAAAAATTTCTGAAGAAGACAAACCGCCCAGACAAAAAATGTTATTCATTCAAAACCATTTTGCCTCAATCAGACTGCAGTCATTTTCTTCATTCAGCAACAAAACTAACGATGATTTGCTTTGTTAAAAACTTTGCAGATCTACTTGCAGATTTGAACTACTATGTAAGAGGATTGATATAATATTAAGCATATCTAAACATATAACTGTTAAATTAATTTGAAATCGTGGTTGAACTGACGTTTGTATCCATAGAGGGTAGAAAAATTGAGACACATAGCAAATATTTTGCTGCTATTGCTGGTATTTACTATTCCATATTAACGAAGGCATTATAAACATGAAAGTTGTCCAAGGATACACTGAACGAACATCTACTGACTTCACATAATCCATGAAAAGGCTTTGCATAAGAGCAAAAAATTGCTCAACTGGAGGAATTGCTCAACTGCCAAGTTAACCCTCTTTTAAAGCCAAAACGTATATTTGTTGGAAATAATCAATACATCGCGATTCACGTTCCTGTGAACGGGCGTTTATGCAAATTTAATATGAACGACTCTTCCCGTTCACCGGCGTGAACCGTGACGTTTTTCAACATGAGGTTTCATGCAAATCAGTTCTCAATGCGTACGCATCTGATTTGCATATCCGGGGGCGTTTCCGGAACTGTCCATTCTCGGATATATAGGGCAGAGGTTTCTTGAAGCAAATGAGAAGGTCGGAGTCGATCGAGATCAGACGTCTGAAGAAGTCAGACGAGATAGACACTGATGGTCTGATGCAGGCAGACAGAAATGTTTTTTTTGACAGAAGCACTGCGGAATATCGTTTGACGACGGTGAATAGTCGAAACGGATGCAGATGTGGTCAGTTTGGACCAGCATGTATTGAACGTTAAATTTACTTACAAACGTTCGGAAGCCGCTTTAAATATTTTCCTGATGTTCTATCCTTTGGTTTCCCTTTGCCAAGTGATGGTGGCTGAAATACACGCAAGTGATAGAGGTAGTATAGTAACTTACTACCAAATGCTTCAAGGAATCTCTGTCTAGTCATTTACAACTAAAAATCTTTTGTACATAGTATATTTTTGATGTTTTACGGCATGGAAAATTACCAGGTACGTGTAATATGCCGAGTTGTGTTTTTCACCAAATAAAGTGAACGAAGTTTTTCTTTAGAACTGGACTTGTGTACTTTCATGACCCAGCCAACACTTATTGACTCTGACAGTGCGTGCTTTGCTATCTTCAAATTTTAAATTTTCCAAGAATATTTGTGTAGGTATGTTTATCTACCATAAATATTTCATAATTATTTTGTACATAAAAAATGATTTTACCACATCGATGTTTTGATAGTGAATGTGGTAATTATCAAGAATTGCTGTCGTCCGACAAGGATACAGCAAATGATACGTTTTAGACAGGAGGTCGTCAAGTGTATAACCGTAAGATTTGCACACCTCTAAAAAATCTACACTAATGCCTGATTTAATCTAAAATACTTTCATAAAAAGTACAATTCATTGTATTGTATAATTCATATAACATTTTAAAATCAATTTTCCCTTTACACTTTCTTGAACATTAAAAACTTATAATATGGAACTATTTAATAGAGAATCTCCTCACCCCTTCATTACAAAAGTGTATTTTTATTATTTTGATGTATAAAACGCCTATTGTTGGGACCTATCTGGAATAAATAGGAGCGCCACGACAAATGAAAATATTTGGACGCTTATATCTCTAAATGAAACCCAGTAAATGGAAATGCAAACAATTTCTACTTAGTTTGTCGTAAATATATAAAAATAATTTAATTTTATGATCTTCTCTGAAAAATCAAAAATGGTTTTGCACGAGCAGATAAATTTTTGCCTCATATTTCTTATTTTCATTCAAATATTTTCTAATATATAAAATATAGATTTAAACAATAAGCAACAAAACTGTTTAGTCGGAGGTTAAGTTTCTGGATTATTAGTTTGTTTTGAAAAATTGCTATTATAATTTTCGAGTAATCGTCTGAAGAGGATTGAATTTTTTTTCGAGATTTTAATGCTTATATCTCGAAAACTAAAATTACTAGCTACGAATAGTAATAGTGTCTTTTATGATTCTTTGATATCCCCGGAAGGTTATATAATTACATTTTGGATCAAGTTCCTAAATTTTAAAATATAGCTACTTTGTTACTTTATAAGTTTAAAATATTTTGGTAAAGGTGGTTCAAATTTTGACATTTTTATATTATAAGCTCTTTTAAAAATGTATAAAATAGACAACCACCAACAGTGAAAGATGTTTTTCATGCAAATCAGTATTGATTCAATGGGACTTAAGTCACTGCCGGGGTTTTCACTCAGGTTCAAAACTAACAATTATCTGCTTTACTAAGAGAGTTGCAGAACTCAACTGGATGACTTTCTTCTTTTAAACGAAAATAATTTGTTAAATAACATGAAAATCGCAAATCTTTTAGACAATACATAAATTCAAGGAAAAGTATTATCTGTTTTGTAAAAAAAAATAAGAATTTATGTTTTCCAAACACATTATTCAAACTACATAAAAGGATTGATATAAAAATCGAACATGTCTAAATTTATATTTGTTAAAAAGTTTGTAATCGCGGTGGAGCTGAATTTGTCTGTCTCCATAAGGGATCGTAAAATATATATTGACACATATCAATTTTCTTGTGCTGTTGCAAGTAACTACTATTCCATATTAAAAATCACATGGCAAGCACGAAAGTTGTCCTAGGATACAGTTAAGATGCAACTACTGACTTTACGCAATCTATAAAAAGGCTTTGCATAAAAGCAAAAAATTGCTCAACTTGTAATTCTAGATTCATTCTTTATTAAAGCTTTACCCGTAATATATATGTGGGGATTTGTTTTATCTCTCGGAAATATTTTAAAATTATTCTGTACATAATATATGATTTTGTTCAAGCTCTGTTATTCTTTCCATTCCTTCAAAAGCTGTTATTCTTTCTTTCCTTCAAGAACTGTTGCCGACAAGGATGCAACAAATTATAAATATTAGGACAGGAGTTTTTATCTCTGGTCAAACTGTCCCCGTATTCAGGCGGAGTACGCGCACGTTAAATATGTAGATCTGAAAGTCCTTCTGAGACGTTGGTGGTCTAGAAAGGAGGGTGCTATCACTGTGGATGTCTTCCCTACTAGATTCCGGTCTGAATTTGGTGACACTCTCCAGGCCTTCCAAACAGATACCTCTGGGTAGACCGGACGGTCTGCGTCGAAAGAAAGACCTTCTAGACTAAATTATATCAGGTAGTTAAGTTTAGTTATTCAGCCCCTATTCAAAGACCAATTTTTTACAACTAAGATTACTTTCTGCGTTTCCCAGCGTCACCGAAATCATTGAAGCCTTAAATTTCAATTAAAAATATATATGATAGAATGGACCAATAATTGATTTTCTGCAGGTCAAGAATTTTATTATGAACTAGTCACATGGCTTAGCTCTCTAGTTTTGTTTGTTTTACTTTTTCATTACAGTTATAATTTGTTTAATTTATTTTACTGTGCAGTTTTTTGTAGTTTGGTACCAATATGTGTGCATGTGAAAAAAAAAAAATCTCAAAATTTACAGTACAGAGACCAACTGTCTGTTTGAACGCACTTAATCATGTATTTTAATGAGGCAAGTGCTGATCATAATAGGATTTCATAAAAAAAAATTGCTTCCTGAATTCCTCTCATGGAGGTAAAGTTAAATAATTAAAACTATACTGAGAAAATGACAATATAATTTAAGACAATAATTAGGATGGCCCTGCGTACAGATTATACGCATTTCTGTATTGAAAGGCTTAAAATATTTGTTTATACAGTCAACTTTGCAGAAATAATTAGCAGCCGATGCAAATTAGAACTGAAACAATAAGGAATATTCCTACTTATTCGAATTTATTTTGCCTTTCAATTTATTTTTATCTCCTTATATTCTGACATCTGTCCTGCAACTGTGAAAAAATACTGATTAATTATGCTGATAATTGGGGAATCATAATTTAAAAATATTCAAAAATACATTAGCCCAATACTATACCTTTCTATTGTGTCGATTGGAAACAAAGGGCGCTTTACCCACACTAGCCACACCTAGATATAATTCTCTAAGCGTTATGACATTTTTAAACGTTCCATTCATAGGAGCTTTATCTTCTTCTCTCTAACTCTTTGCATTTCTCCTTTATGAAATGAAATACCGATGCTCAGCTACATTGACACCCCATCCATCAGACACATGGAACGGGGGAAAATCCTTGTCCCAGCATTTTCTGCGCTTTCTCCATAAGAATATTTCTTCCACTTTTTTTACTCTAACATCTTAGGGAATCAAAGAATAATCCATTAAATCTAGTACATTTTGATCTTTTTGCCACAGTGAAGTAACTGATTCGAAACAGGCAGTTGAAGCCGTGCACTGTGATTAAAAAAACAGTTTAAACTTTACGAGGTGGTAGTACACACCAAACCAAGCATTTTTCGTCATAGTTTTCGTCATAGCTCGTTGGGAAGCGGCCGCTCCCCAAACTTAAAAGTGTCATTCTGGTTGTTAATTTCTGGTTAAAGAAGAAAACTCCCTGTATGCAAATGTTATTTGGGGAAGAAGAAAAACCTTTATGCAAAATTTTGTAGCACCGAATGTACGAGTTTGCAGCAGTTATTCGGATCTCCAACTTTTGAGACAATGGACCCCAACGATCGTCCGATCTGTTGTGTCATGACTTCTTTTTGTGGGGATATCTCAAGAGTCTCTATAACATTCTCCTTGAATCTGAAGAGGAACTTGTCTCCAGAATTTCGGGCGCTGCTGCCGAAGTGCGTGACATGGCTGGTCTGATCTAGAGAGTTCGCCAATCCGTTCATCGCCGCTGTGAGACGTGCATTCAACTTGGCGGTCGCTCTTTTAAACCATTACTGTTACTATTGTTTATTAAATGTCATTTTATAACTTTTAGTCATCCTTGTGTTTTCGCCTCACCTCATATGTTTTACCATTAAGCGCTCGCTGGCGCTTTTACGTTTCATTTCCGATTCGCTAAACTATGACAAAAAATGCTTGGTTTGTTGTGTACTACAACCTAGTAAAGTTTGGCCCATCTTTTTTTAATCATCCTGTAAATACATTCGATTGATGAATAGAAGAATTTGATAGTTCGCCTGTACAGCGTTTCGTAACAGCAACTTATTCCGCAACTTTAAGACCATGCAAATGCAGCATTTTCATACTGAACATATTTGATAAGATTTGTGATTGAATACATTTGGTATGATTTGTGATTAAACACATTTGATATGATTTGTGATTGAACACATTTGATAGCTATACATATTTCTGGGTGTTCCAGATATTGTTTTACTGGGCTTCCCTTTGAATCTATATGTAAGGAATGTAACATTAGAACTTTTTACATTTCGCTAACCCTTCGTTGGTAATTGAAATGTGGACAACGTCAATAGTCGCACGGGAGAGTTTTTCTCACACAATTTGCTGCGCTGTTTTTAGTTGTTTACCTAATAATTTTGCATATATATATTTTTGCAAGAAATACAGTTATTATTAAGAGACCACGAATAAGAAAATTTCAGAAAATATCATTTTTTCACAACTATTAATGATTAATGGAGGGATTAAACGATCAAAACATAAAACAAAAATCTGATATCTACTTTATAAATTGAAATACAAATGAAGCACAGTCCCAAGATCTCAAGATTGCGCGTTAAAGAAGATACCAGAATAGGGGGAAAAAAGAGGAAAAGGAGTTTCATAAATGAGATAGAATTTGTATCGAAGTTGTTCTTGGAGAGGGGGGGGGGGCGATAACAGAAGTCGTGCCCGTCTCAAAGTCTTTAGAAAGGAAAAACTGGGGCCCAAGCAAGCACCCAGTAGAGTTAGAGAAATATAAGGTGGGAATAGGGGCGCCCAAACGGGCACACGGCATTGTGCTTGAGTAAAGGTGAAGTATGAGATGGATGAAGAGGATACGATAGCTGCTAAATGAAGTATATTATTTATGTGCAATAATCACTTGAACTACAAGTCTTATAAATCAGAAGAAATGTTCTTTGTTCAAATGAAACGGCATGCGTATTTTTTGGTACAATATTCTGGGCAGACGTATGATAAATACTAGGTATAGGTAGCTCACAGATTCCTTAATCCTTTTCAGTTCTCTAATATCTTCTATGTGTATCATATTCTTGCTGAAGCCAGATTGGAATTTTCGATTTTGACCATTGATAATTTTTCTTTTGGTTTTAACTGCACCAATCGCCCCTCGTTGTCCAATATTCCAGTTTTTTGCATAATATATAATATATTTTGCTCAAATTTAAACATAATCATGGGTGTGTGAATAAGCAAATAGTTGGAAATTAAATAACGTGAAAAATACACTTGTATCACCGCGTTATCTGTAAAAATATAAAACTCAAAAGCCAGTAGTCAGTAGCTGAACTGGAAAAGCTCTTATGCGACGCAAACTTTCTGATTAAATGCTATAATTAAATGCTTGTTTAAAGTGCATTTTTAATGACAAATAAACCAAAATCAGCCCCATTGCACTAGGATAAACAGTTGGATATGTGATTTTTTTTTTTCATTTCCATTCTGGCGAACTGGCGATGCCTTAAAATGCACCAAGTCACCAAATAAGAAAAAATATGTTATGATACTGCAAATATGATTTCAAATAAGTTTATAATTTATGTGGTATATTGTTATATTAAGGTTATTACAATGCATTACGTTATTATAATCGGGTGAGAGCATCCTGGTCATGACTGACTTCATTTTTACTTTCCCTGCAATACATGGTAATGTGTAGGGAAAGTATTGGAATCATGTCGAAAATCGCAACTCGAGTTTTCGACGGATCTACATTTTTCGAGACCTCTAAAATACGAAAAAACTATATTTAGCGTGACGTCTGTGTGTTTGTGTATGAGTCTGTCTGTGTGTCTGTGTATGTGTCTGCCTGTGTGTCTGTGCAGTGTATGTATCCACTCTAACTCAAAAACTAATGGACCGAATTTCATAAAATTTGGTAGGTAAGACCCTTGGGTGTGACCCTGGTGCTGATTAGTTTTGGGTATAATTCCAAAAAAAAAAAGAACCCGACTTTTTTGCGAAATATCCCACAAAAACCTCGTTTATTCACTCTAGCTGAAACACAAATTGACCAAATTTCACAACATTTGGTAGATAAATCACAAGTGGGATACTCTGGTGCTGATTAGATTTTGGTACGATTCCGAAAAGAATAACCTGCCTTTTTTTACGAAATGGCCAGCAAAAATCGCCAATATATTAAAAAAGGTTACGTACTTGCATGTTCAAATTTATCAACTAAATGCTTGTTTTATACGTAATTTTTGACGAGGAAAAGAATAAGAACAACTCTATTACTCTAGGACAAAACGTTCTCGAGGTATTTGAGATTTTTCGCATTTTTTATGCCGCCTTTGTAAAAATGTCCAATTACCAAATAAAAGCAGAAATTGAATTTAAAATGCAAATTTAGTGTCATTTTGTGCAATTAAACTCAATGTAATGACTTCTTAAAGAAATAAAGGAAAAATGAATTTGAATCTGCAGGGAAAGTCATGTGCTGCTCACATCGGAGTTTTATTATTCTGGCTCTGAGCATATAATGAGACGGGAATAGCAAACGCGCGCGTTTTGTTCTCGGGCTCTCTGAAGAAACATAAAAGCTCTTTTATGTCACTGAGGAAGGTGGGTACAGTACAATTAAAACTCTCTGCGCAGATTGTTTACGTCTGGACACTGACACTGCAAAATTAACAAGCAATTTGTAAGTCTCATAAAGGGGAAACTTGCTTTTTTGCAGGAACAACTCCCCTGCATCACGAATGACGATATTTTACTGCTTTTGATTGGTTGTCAGGTTCATAGCCCAACCTTATATTAAAGAACTTTGAATATAACACATTGAGAAAATGAGGACTATTGGACCATTATTGGAACGAAAAATGTAAGATATTCTGATCTTGTGTTATATTTTTGGATATTACAATTAGTTTTTGCATATATAAGATTTTTTTAATATTACAATTATATTTTGCACATTTAACATTTTTGGATATTACAATATTACAATTAGTTTTTGCATATAAAAGATGTTTGAATATTACAATTATATTTTGCACATTTAACATTTTTGGACATTACAATTAGTTTTTGCATATATGCGATTTTTGAATATTGCAATTATATTTTGCACATTTAACATTTTTGGATATTAAAATTAGTTTTGCATATATAAGATTTCTGGTCATTAAAATTATATTTTGCACATTTAACATTTTTGGATATTACAATTAGTTTTTGCATGTATCAGATTTTTGAATATTAAAATTATATTTCACACATTTATCATTTTTGGATATTACAATTAGTTTTTGAATATATAAGATTTTTGAATATTAAAGTTATATCTTGCATATTTAACATTTTTGGATATTACAATTAGTTTTTGCATGTATCAGATTTTTGAATATTAAAATTATATTTCACACATTTAGCATTTTTGGATATTGCAATTAGTTTTTGCATATATAAGATTTCTGAATATTACAATTATATTTTGCACATTTAACATCTTTGGATATTACAATTAGGTTTTGCAATTAAATGTTGCTATTTGTAGGTTTAAATATATATATATAATATATATATATATATATATATATATATATATATATATATATATATATATATATATATATATATATATATATATATATATATATATATATATATATATATATATATATATATATATATATATATATATATATATATATATATATATATATATATATATATATATATATATATATATATATATATATATCATATAAAAGCCAGTAATCAAATTCAAATAGAATTCCATGCATATCCACAAAAATCAAAAGCACTACTCAGGAAATGACAAGTCTCTGGATCACAAAAATTTATTTGGTGTGGTGTGCCATCAGTTTCACGGACAACCTAAATTAGATCAAGGTTGCAGAGCATGAATTAGCGGAAAAATAAAACATATATGTTATGTTTTGGGCTATCGATAATATTTTGCAAGTATAATCTATATATATTTTTTAATTTCACTTAATCACCGTCTAAAATTTCGATATTCTTGAATCTTTGAATCTTGAACTGCTGTGTTCATATGGACTCAGCAAACTATAAAAATACGAAAATTTTTGTCGGCGTTAGTACATTCGCAAAGTTTGGATGGGGTTTGAAAGGTTTGTTGCTTAGGTAACACTAAGTTTTGCGTAAATAATATACAAATTTCCATTAACCATAAAGTAAAATATAAAGCAATTTGCTGATTATACCGAAAGAGAGTTTTTACTAAGCACTGAAAATTCAAATAATTACATCTTAACGTTTTGCAACCTCTTCAATTAAAAGAAAGTTTCTTTCTAACCGGAATGTAAAAAAAAAAAATTCGCTCAGCAGCATTGAAATGAAAGAGAGGAAAAATTAATTCAATTCCACAATATGAATTTTTAATTAAATATGGATTACAACTAGGACAAATTCAGACGAAATATACAGTTAGGAAGGTTTAACGGTTCATACCCGAAATCTGACTGAAATTCTCATGATGCAAAATATAAGAAATTCCTAAACCACAATGAAATTTCACGGAATGTTTGTTCTATTTAAGTTATTTTTGCTTTACCCTAGCAGTGATAAGAATCTAGTGTAAACTGGGAAATATAACTGGCCTTTATTGAAAAATGACCCACAAAAGTCGATAAAAATTGAAATAAAAAATTATAACTTTTAAATGTATTAATTAAATTCTTGCTTAATGCGAACATTTTTATGACAAAACTAATGAAGTTATCTCCTAAACCTTTCAATGAAGAGTGAAATGCTTTAAAAACGAAACATTCTCTTACTCACCATTCTCTCTTTCGTAAATCTAAAATTAAAAAATAATTGGATGAAATGCATTAAGTAAATGCTTATTTAAAGTGCATTTTAATGACAAATAGACCAAAATCAGACCCAGTGAGTGCACTAAGATTGAGATATTTTAATTTTCTTTTCCATTTCCATTTTGGCGAACTGCCGATGTCTTAAAATGCTTCAAGTCACCAAATAAGAAAGAATACATTTTTAAACTGAAAATATGATTTCAAATAAGTTTGTAATTTATGTGATTTTTTGTTACATTAAAGTTAATATAATGCCATAGACCATTATTGGGACGTAAAATGTAGCCTATATTGATCTTATGCTTTCGTTTCAACTACAGCATTTATAGGTATTGCAATTAGATTTTGCAGTTATGTGTTAACATTTTTAGGTTTTTATGCATGTATTTTATTCATATTAAAATTAAATTAAAATGTAATTAAATTTATTCAAGCGATTGTCTTTCCTAAATGACAAGTCTCAAAAATTTCTTTGGCGTGCTGTGCCATCAGTTTTACAAACAACCCAAACTAGATTAAAATCGCAGGTAATGAGTTTGCGAGAAAATGAAATATATCTGCTATAATCAAGATGGTATCACGTCTGCATTCAATAGATAAAATCAAGGACTGAGCGTTTTTAAAAAACGAAAGGTCTTTTATTTAACACATCCTATTAAAAGACGTACAAAATATGTTAAAAACTGACAGAGCGCCTGAGGTTTTACATTGGTAGTACAAAACGTACTGTTGGTATCGGTTTAGCAGAACATGCTCGCGATGTCAAATCTGGTTAACTTTCTACGGCTTTTGCTCAATATTTGGTTAATGATAAATTTCTTCCCGTTTTTGAAAAAACTTTCCTTTTGGTTCGTTGTAACAATCCACGTAGTATTCTTCTTTATGAATCCCTGTTTATTTATATGTACTGTGAATCAATTTGTAATTTTGATCCTGTTCAAATTTTAAGCTATGCTTGGCGACTCATTCTCGACTCTATGCAGTTCACAGCTCTTAAAAGTTATTTGTAACGTCATTCTCAGGAATATCATGCTTGACGTTTTTATAAAATTTGTATTAATTCTTCACTTGTAATATTTAAAAATTCGTAAGCGTTTAAACTTATTTTGTAATTTCCGTGTATATTTCTTGTATTATTTTTAGTAAGTTCATTAACCATTTTATATTTTATGCAAACTTGCTTTAAACTGGTCTCTCTATATAGAAACATTCCATGTTTTTATTATTCATGTAGTCACTGATGAAGAGCGTATGTACGTCCGAAATCGCTCTGGCAGTTTTTTACATATTTTGTACGTATTTTAGGATGTGTTAAAGAAAAGACCTTTCGTTTTTTTTTAAACGCTTTGTCTTTGATTTTATCTATATCTGCTATGTTATTGTCTATCGAAAATATCTTACAAGTATAATCTATATAATGTTTTTAATTTCATTTAATCACTATGTGTCATTACAAAAATTTTGAATCTTGAAATGCTGTGCCAATATGGACATAGCAAATTATAAAAATTACGAAGATTTTTGTCGCCATTAGTGCATTCGCGAGTTTGGGTGGCATGTGAAAGGTTTGTTGCTTAGGTAACACTGAGTTTTGAGTACAAAGTAAAGTATAAAGTAATTTCCTGATGACAAATGTGTGCTTTTACTAAGCATTGAAAATTCAAATAACTACATCCTAACATTTTGCAATCTATACAGTTAAAGAAAACTTTCTCATAATGTTTATTACCGCAATTTAACAAATTTATTTGCGAAGTACATTTACTCAATAGCATTAAGAGGAAGGAATGAGAAACTTAATACACTCTCAGAATATGGACTTTTAATCAAATATACAATACACCAAAGACTATCTCGCACGAAATATTCAAGTATGTTCAAACCCAAAATCTGATAGAAAAAATTCATTCAAGTTAAACCTTTGCGTACGACCTTGAAAATATATTCTCTTTAACATTCAATAAAACTGTACGGCCTGGATCTGTTTCATAACGTATTTTTCGTGAAAAAAACTAAAACCTGAAGTACCGTATCATCAAATAAATAAGAAACTAAACGGTTTTCTAGATACATAAGTTATATCGTTATCTAATTATCTTCTTATTATTATCCTTTCTAATGTTTATTTATTTATTTTTTTTTTGTGTGCAAATATTTCCCCCTTGTGTCACGAGATACAACTATTTATTGAAAAGCACCTTCCTATCTACGATAGCTTGGTTACTGAATATTTGTATCCAGAAGAAGGAGGATATCTTTTGTTCAAAGAAATCGTTCGATTCCATCATTACTTTGTTCTATGCTGTATTTTAACGAAGATTTTTCGTTTTAGATACGCATTCAAAAACTTGCATTCAAAATCCTTTGTGTTTGTCTCAGGAAGAATGATCCATTAAAAAGCCAATTAAAATGCATACGACACTGCTTCAGTCGTTAACATTTCTCATGAAAGAATGTTGCATAACTATTTTTCCTTTACCTTACCTGTGAGACGAAAGAGAGACCAAAAAGCTATAATTATAATTTCGAGCAAGTAATATGACAGTACAAATGTTTGGTAAAGAATTAGACAGTCGAAATGTCACATGAAGTAATATTAAAACATACATTAGTTTATGAGCAATAAATAAAAGTGAAATTCCGACGTAATCTTATGACAGGCCTAAATTCGCTACGGTCTAACCCGAAGAAACAGTGTCAGCAAGGAGAAAGGTATGTTGCAATAAGTCCTTCAGATTTCACAGGGTCCATATATTCTATACTGTTTTTTACTCGGATTCAGAAACAAGACCTAAGGGAAAATTTGATAAAGACCAACTGTAATGTAGCTCCATGCACTTTATTATAATGAGATTCTTTAATTATACGACTATATACAGGGTGAGGCAAAACTCTTGGATCAAACTTTAAGGGGTGATAAATCACATCTAAACAAGCAATTTTTGTCATACAAAACAGAGTCGTAACGCAAGAGGTGAACCGCTAGGTGGTAGCTCATAAAATGAGGAAATAAAGACTCTCTCGTGAAATGCAAAGAGGAAAAGAGGAAATGAGGACACTCGTGAAAAGAGAAAACACAAAAATGACACAGTAAGCACCAAGTACGTTTCAGTGACAGAAATTGCAGAATGCATGGACAAAGTTACACTAACTGCTCAAAAGTGCGACCACCAGCAGTAATGCAGGCTTCACACCTGCGACGTCGCGAACGGCGCACGTTAGCAGAAACACACGGCATATCTTGGACAACGCCGGCAGCAACAGCAATCCTAGCAACAAGGTCCTCGTCGGAGTCGATGGGGCTATCGTAGATTAGACTTTTCATATGGCTCCATAAGAAAAAGTCGAGACAAGAGAGATCAGGCGATCGTTAAACGCTGGCTAGTTCTGACGCAGTCGTCACTGCATTCAATGTCAGCGACGTCTAGCGGTTCACCTCTTGCGTTCACCTCTAGCGGATCACCCTGCTTTGTATGACAAAAATTGCTTGTTTAGATGTGATTTATCGCTCCTTAAAGTTTGGCCCAAGAGTTCTGACTCAATCTGTACATTTCAATTATATAATAATATTTTGACTATAAGCATAATAAAATATTTCCCTTGAGAACTGTTTCTGTAATACTATTTTCAGGTCTGAGTCCCATTGAAGGTCAATGATTTTCATTTGGAAGTCCCCTGGAGTCTTAATCACATTCATAGAGAAATGATTCGTTATTGCGTTTAGGATCCTTTATTGAGCGCGAAAATTTCAGAATCTCTCTAGTAACTCAGTATGGGGCGGATATGCTGCAACTGTATATTGAGGATTCTGTAAACTTCAATTTCAGCA
The DNA here is from genome assembly GCA_951213105.1 of Amaurobius ferox. Lineage (NCBI taxonomy): Eukaryota > Metazoa > Arthropoda > Arachnida > Araneae > Amaurobiidae > Amaurobius > Amaurobius ferox. The sequence continues at coordinate 78,125,569 of OX578155.1, read as the reverse complement.
TTATTCAGATTCTAGTTTAATTCTATTCGTGAAGTTGGCTCTTACAGGAATTCTAATTTAGTCGTCATGACTTTGTTGTGATCCAAAATGACATGCACCACTTGAGAAGAAATGCCGGTAAGGAAGACAAATCCGGACAACCATTTCGGATAGTAAAACTTTGGCACTGGCTTGTCCAGTGTTCCTTTCAGGTATAAATCCGGAATGGGGAGTGTGGTAAAGCTCCCCCCTCACACGGGAGACATATTATGTTAACTTTGTTTCTGGCAGTCACAACATTTTGATATATTTATATAGAGCAAATTGAAAATCCCCCCGAAGTTTCATTCGCCTAGGCCAAAATGTCCCGAAAGAAACACTGGGCGTGTCGAGTACTTTTGGATAGAATTCTCCATCTCAATTATTATGAGTACTTTTGAACAACTTAATCATCATGAGTTGGAGAATTCATCATTACCCTTGGTTAGTATCCCATTCCGACTGTAGAAAATTTTGTTGCTGTTGATGCTTCCAGTCCTTTAATCTAATGAAATTCACAAGGTCTCTAATGAATTTCATGACGTTTTCCAAACTGAGAGATTTGACAGGTTTTTCTGTTGAATAAAGGAAAGGGTAATTTTCGTAATATGCAGAATGTCTGTTCATTAGGTGGTTCCTTTCAAGCGAAATAAAGCCAACTGTTCTACTTGATGTTCGCCGTCTATTTATGAATGGAAACAGCCAAATTGCAAACAACTTCAATTTTTTGCAATGGAATTGTAAGTTGTAAATCAACCGCAGTTGTTTGCAATGCAAATGTAAATAAATTCACTGTAAGAACATTCTTTTATTAACTCTCGCCATTTTTAATTTATTAGTTCATCTTAAAACTATTGTTATGTTTTCATATAACAAAGGTAATGTAAGTAGAAATTAAAATAAGGTAGATATTCGCGTCAAGGGTATTTATATAATTGAAGTTCTTAAGTATTATGTAAAGGCTCATGGGGTAGCTAAAACTTAAAGTGATCCCAGACATAAAATGTATTCTATATACAAGATATTTTTTGTACCATTAAGTAAGAAAACGGACTAAGATTACGAAATATCCAAAGTGATCTCTGAGTATAGAAAAAAAAAATGAACATTTTTCATCTAGCGTATTTAGTTAGAAAGTATATAATATGTAATAAATAATTTCAATAAATAGCATCTCTATACTCAATTTTGCATTTAATCAAGAAAACTGCGCTGAACTAAGGCTGCAGCAATATAAAACATTACAATTTATTAGTTCATCTTAAAACTGTTGTTATGTTTTCCTATAATAAAAGTAATAGAAATGAAAATAAGGCAGATATTTGCGACAAGGGTATTTATATAACTAAAGTTTTTATTGGTGTAAAGGCTTATGATAGCTAAAACTTAAAGTGATCCCATACAAAAAATGGATTCTATATATAAGATTTTTTTAGTAACATTAAGTAAGAAAGCGGATAAAGATTACAAAATATTCAAAGTCATCTCTACAGAAAAAAAATTAACATCTTTTATCTACCGTAATTAGTTAGAAAGTATATAATATGTAAAAAATAATGCGATAAATAGCGTGCCATCATAGACGACCTTCAATCAAGAAAACTGCGCTGAACCAAGGCTGCAGCAATATAAAACATTAAATTCGTATTTAGATTGGTAATCTGAACAATGTTGGGACTCCAAGTAAGCACACTACGCCGCCTGTATATATACTTTAAAATACATTAATAATAAATGCCTAGCCAAACGTTCCGTAAAGCATCCTTAGAGCTTCTGTAAAGTGAACAAAAAATAGGATTACCGTTTTAAATTTTATACTACATTTAAAAAAAAAATCTTCAATGGGAACACAATTCTAAAAAAATTATATTTCATAAATAGGCAAGATAATGCTGCATGCAAAGACGAGGAAAACCTTCAGGCTACTGGCATGTCAAAAAATTTCTATGAAAAGTATATAAGGAGCAGGATTTAAGTACAAAGTAGCGCACAAGTTAGGCAGCACTAACCGAAAATTTTTACAGCGTGAGAAATTATTTTTCATTCATTTTTACTTTCCCCGCAATACATGGTAATCCATTGGAAAAGTATTGCACTCGTGCCGAAAATCGCAACTCTAGTTTTCGACGGATCTACACGTTTTGAGACCCAGAACACGAAAAAACTATTTTTAGCGTGACGTCTGTGTGTGTGTCTGTGTGCCAGTCTGGGAAATGTATGTATCCACTCTAACTCAAAAACTAATGGACCAAATTTCACAAAATTTTACAAGTAATTTACTTGGTTGTGTGACCCCGGTGCTGATTAGATATTGGTACGATTCGGGATAAAAGAACCTGCCTCTTTCAAATATCTCATGTATCCACTCTAGCTAAAAGACTAATTACCCATATTGTATAAAATTTGGTAGATAAGTCACTTATGGGATACCCTGGTGCTGATTAGAATTTGGTATAATTCGGAAAAGAAGAAACTGCTCTTTTTTACGAAATGGCCTTCAAAAAATCGCCAAAACCTAAAATAAAAGACTACGTGTGCTTGAATTTATCAATTAAATGCTTGTTTTATACGTAATTTTAACGATGGAAAGAGTAAGACCATCCCCATTACTTTAATTCTTGAGATATATATTTTTCACATTTTCCTTACGCTTCCTTTGAAAAAATATCCAGTTACCCAATGAAAACGAAATTGAATTAAAAGTTCAAATTCAGTGTTATTTTGTGCAATTAAACTCAATTTAATGAATTATTAAAGAAATAAAGAGAAATTGAATTTGAGTCTGCAGTTAAAGTCATGTACTGTACACATCAGATTTTTTTTGTCAATGCTGCTTCTGGGAATTAGTGGATATATGTTTCTTAATGATTGAATTTATTAGCCGTAAATGATATATATTATATAGAACAAATAGCCGTAAATGTTAATAGATTAAATAGAATAAATAGCCGTAAATGTTAATAGATTAAATAGAATAAATAGCAGTAAATATTAATAGATTAAATAGAATAAATAGCTATAATGTTAATAAATTAATTAGAATAAATAGCCGTAAATGTTAATAGATTAAATAGAATAAATAGCAGTAAATGTTAACAGATTAAATAGACTAAATAGCCGTAAATGTCAATTGATCAATAGATTAAATAGAATAAATAGCCGTAAATGTTAATAGATTAAGTAGAATAAATAGCCGTAAATGTTTTATTAAAATTGAAAAGTTTGAGTTGAAATAAATCTTTTGGATTATCTTTAATATAGTGGAAAGTTCATAATACGTTTAACAGGTATGAATTAATGATTCATCTTCAAAAACAAATAAAATAAACAATGACATAAACACATTTTTTTTTCATGTGGAAATAAAACTTGGCAAAATTTTAAGCAACCCTACCTAGTTGTGTTTTATGGCAAGATTCGCAGAGCGAGTTCCCATAGCCAAACAAAGCTAACTGGAGACGCTGGTAACAGAGAGCGGATGCACCAAGTGTTAAAACAGGAAGGAATTTGCTAAGTAGTGGCATACCGAAATTGATTAATCATTGGAAATTCAAACAACAGCATTTTGGGTTGGGACAGACCAGTGGTTAAGGTACGGGACTTGTACTCGGACGATCCGAGTTTGATTCCTGCCAAAATTTCTGCCCAAATTGGCCGCGTGGTTACAGAGAGTACGGACTCGTTAACAATATGGGTTCGCACGCCTTTTCGAGGGATTGCTTGTTGGGTATGGAGGATACAGTCCCTGTTGATGCCACCTAGAACTAAGTGTCAGTCTAAATTGGCCCACCGTCGCGGCTGTCCAAAGAGATACTTACATCTTCTGGTAGGTCCAACAAATAAACAATTGCACTTTAACCTTTCCGAATTTATCTAGTTACATGAAAGTTTCACTAAAATTTTTTTACCACATTCTAAAAAATCCATTTGCAAAATGAGCTCGTTTAGTAGCATTAAAAGCGAGGAATGAAAAACTCCGAAATACACACTCCCAAAATAGGACTCTTAAATAAAATATGAATTTCAGCAAAAGAACAAAAGCATGCGACACTTTCCGATATAAATAATGTTTAAAGTTCGGTCACACAATCTGACTAAAATTTGAATTCAAAATTATCCTTTGCGTACAGCTTTGAAATCATGGTCCATTTAACATTCCATAAAAATGTTTTAATTACTGCGGCTTATCCATTGAAATTATTCAGGCGAGCATTTTTAAAAATCTGATGACAGCACATGACTTTCCTTTCAGCCTCATTTCCACATTATCTTTATTTCCTAAATAATTCTTTGAATTGAGATTTATTTGCACAAAATAACACCGAATTTGCACTTTTAATTAATTTTTCGTTTTTATTTGATAACTGGATATTTTTTCAAAGGTGGTGTAACAAAAACGCGAAAAAAAATTAAAATATCTCGAGAACGGTTAATTCTAGAGTAATAGGATTGGTATTATTATTTTTCTCATCAAAAATTACGTATTATAAAATCGTTTAATTAAGACATTTGGACATACGTAGTTTTTGATTCCAGATTTTGTCGATTTTTGCGGGCCATTCGTAATAAAAGACAGGTTCTACTTTTCCAAATTGTATCAAAAGCTAATCAGCATCAGGGTCATGTGCAAATGTCTTACCTATAAAATTTTATAAAATTGGGTCCATTAGTTTTTGAGTTACAAGGGATACATACATTGCACAGACAGGTACACAGACACATACATATACCACATAGACATGCACACAGACACGCAGACGTCACGCAAAAATATATTTCTCGTCATCTAGAGATCCCGAAACGTATGGATCTGCTGAAAACTCGAGTTAAGATTTTCGACACGATTCCAATACTTTTATACTATACATTACAATGTATTGCAGGGAAAGTAATATAACATGAAAGCATCGGAAATATGAATGACACTTCATTCTCCACAGATATTTAATTAACTCTTAAGGGATTGGGTTTGGCAAAAAATTGAAATATAATTTCTTTCTTGGTACCGTAAATATTTTAAAAGAAGGTTGTATATGAATTTTAATTTTGTTTCACAGTTTGATTCCTTGATAGTACAACATACCTTAATCGTACAGCATTCAAGGTACTGTCAGGGACACAGTAAATTTTAAGAATAGCAAGATCGTGGAATTCGGTCTTATATTTAGCGTAGCGTAACTAGTTTTTGAGTACTAGCAATTTTTCGAAAAAATACAATTTCTTAAAATGCTTTAAATTTGTCACTCAATCTCTATATTTTTTGTGATCTGAATTGGAAGCGATACTTCGGTTAAATTTATATTTAGATAACTTATGCAAAATGTATAATTAGGTGGAACATTTAGTAATTATAATGATTGGAGCTATAATTATTCGAAATTTAAGATTTTTATCGTCTTCTTTGAAGAAACATGATAATTCGCGGAACAATTGCTGTAATATTGTCTGTGTTGAAAAATGATAGTTTGAACTAAATTATATGTAAATTATGTGAAAATAGTATGCTTTAAGAGAAAAATTTAAATTGTTTTTAAAAAACAATTCGTGAAAAATTTCAAACCAATAATTTGTAAAACATAGCACATGAACACGTAATAGAATTTCAGGCTGTTAGTTTTTTCTACACAAAGAAGATTAAATATATATTTCATGTTACGGTATGAGAGACCCTAGTGAAACATTGCACAACAGAGAGTATATCTGTTTGTACAACACACTTAAATATAAAATAATTGTGTTTTAGTTTGAAAAGTCCTGTATTTGTTTAGCAAGGCAGGTTTATAAGGCAGGTTTATAAGGCAGGTTCACCTAAAAATATGGTTCCCAGAACTCATCCTTTATGGAACGAATTCCCAAAGTTGAGCTCCATTGACTCCCCTATTTATCAGTCATATAGGATTGATTAGAAGAATCACCCTCTCCCAGCATTGTCTGCTTCCTTTTCTCGTATTCATATTTCTTATGCATTTTTGATCCTATATTTTAGGGAACCAAGTACTTATCCATTCAATCTAGCACATTTTTATCCTTCTGTCATTATGATTCGATATGTGTCTGATTCGATATATTCGGTTGATGCTGAATCGATACATTCGATTGACCATTGAAGGAGTTTGGTATCTTGCTTACGCAGCGTTTTGAGACAGAAAGTTTTGGTCTTTTGTGACCATGCAAATGCAGAAATTTTTATAGCGATTGAAGGTACTTGTTGGTAGCTATAAGTTTTCTTAGGTATTTGCTTCATTACTATACGGTAAACTCTCTCAATAGTAAACCCTCCAAGTAAGTGAATAACAGACGAATAACTCTGAATAACAGACGAATAACTCTGAATAACAGACGAAAATTGTAATCCTATCAGGCATCTGTTTTAGAGGTCTGCGTTTGAAAATGATTGGTCCATGGAGGTACAGTTAAGGAATTAAAACTCCTTGCGGAAAAAATGCCAATATCATTTTAGACAATAATTCAGGTGGTGCTGCGATAAGAAAAGATACATAGATAAGTTTTTATAAAAATGAGTATGTTCCAATTTACTCTATTACATTACTCTATTTACTCTATTACTTTACTCTATTTACTATATTGTATTTACTGTATTACATTTTATATTTTGTACGAAATATAAAAAGATATTAAACATTTTACGTTACAACATTACTTTTGAGTTTACTAACCATTTTGAATCCAAGATAAATGTTATCCGCAAATTTTATTCTGGAATAGAGATAAAAAAAAACTGTTGGTACTTAAATAATTATTCCTAGATGGTCTCTGATGAGATATATCGTTTGGTATACAAAGCACGACATAATTAATCAAAGCATGTCCATTTCTTTTTATTCAGGCGTTATAAGACAGATCTAAAGAGGTAAACTATGGTTAGTCAAGTAGATCGTCTTTAGCTATTACTGCATTTATATCGAATATAAACTGAATAAAAAAAAATCAGTACTCCGGAGAAAGAATTGAAGAAAATTGAAATAATTAATGTTATTGTTTTGTCTTTTTTTGCCTTTCGGAAATATTTAAAAAGTTCGTTGTTCATAAAATACATTTTATTTGCAATTCCGGGAAACTTTAATTACACATTTCTTATAGTCCAGAACTGCTGTGCTAGTAGTAAAGACACAGCGAATCATAAAACCGAAATTTTAAAGTACCAACTGTGCGTTTGACAGGCTTGGGAGCAGAGAAATGTTTGCATCGACGTCAAAAATATGTAAATGCCTGTAATTTTGAAATATAAATAAATGCTATCCATGATGTGATATTTATTGCCATTATGCAGGATATCATATAACACGGGCGTATTCATAGATGAGTCCGGTGCCCCCCTCGTGAAATGAAATTTGCAACATATGCATTGCCAACATCGTTTAGTGTTTCTGATATGCGTTTCTCTAAAAAAAATTTTTTTTTTCAATCTTTCCCTAGTTTTACTTGCGTAATCATAATTTTTTTTAATATTTCTTTCATTATATCTGTGCATTTTTGTAGTGTAGCCTTTGAGTGTGCTTTGGCATACAACAATAAGTGCTTGAGACGCCACAAATTACATCTGAATCACTCATGACTATATTTTCGATAAGTTACATAAAAAAATGCTCATTTCCTAACACTATTTCCTTGCAGAACTGTTTCAAAACTTGACCACAAGATGGCGAGCATGGGTAAGAATCGCGGATTGTAATATTATCACCCCTGTGCTCTTGTGTTTTCTCGTTCAATTGTGATCCAGTTTCAATTTAGTATTCGACATTTGTGTAAATGTAATAAGCTTATGTTTTCGCATATGATAAGTGTAACATTAATTATATAAGTGCAATAATAGTTGCATAATTAATCATGAAACGAACCCGAATTGTTTTTTCAAGCCGATATGTGGAACATCGTGTCTGGACGATACGCCCTGATCTAGCAGTAGTAAAAGAAAGAAAATTCCTATCGGTAAAGAAACCAAATTCGTCACTTCAGATCCTTCAAATGAAACTGGTACCACATCGTCAGATAACTCTTCGCAAACCGTTAAGGATATCGGAGACATAGCAAATAACATTTTTTCATCGAATTGCGATACAAAAGAATTAAGAATGCAGTTCTTAAACAATGTATTCGTTTCTATTGAAAGCCACATATTCCTTGTGTGTGAAATTAATAAAAATAATTTAAGATTTCAGCATCATTGTTTAAAAAAATGGAGATGGCTGGCGTATTTCAAAATTTATGGTGGTGCATTTTGTAAATATTGTGTATTTTTTTTGTGGAGAAGCCGTAGGAAAAGGGTCTCATCAAAGTATTGGCCTTTTTGTTAATCCTTTCATAAAATGGAAAGATGCGATTCAAAAGTTTAATGAGCATGAAAGTGCATCTTATCACAAAAAATGTGAAACTGTAGCTGAAAATTTTTCAAGCTTTATGGCAAGAGAGAAAAAAGATATTGCGAGCATAATTGATTCTAATCGCAAAAAAGAAATTTAAAAAAAAATTGATCTGCTGTAATGCCAATAATTCAGTCGCTAATTTTTTGTGGACAACAAGAAGTTGGAATTTATGGGGATGGAGACAGTGGTCCTCTAACTTTGGAAAGATCGCAAAATAATGGATATTTTCGCGGTCTGTTATTCTTCAGCGCAAATTCGGAAGATGAAACATTAAAACAGCATGTATTAAGTTGCAAAAAATAAATGCATCCTACGTTAGTCCTATTATTCAAAACGAAATACTTGAAATTTGTGGAAATATCATTCAAAAAGGCATTGTCGAAGAAGTCAACAATTCTGGGTATTTTGGCATTTTCGCTGACGAAACCTTGGATATCTCTGGTGCTGAACAATTTTCATTGTGTGTTAGGTATGTGAAGGTAAATAATATATTATGCGATCATTTTTTGACCTTCGTTCCAGTGTTCGATTAATCTGCAAAAGGACTGACAAACACTCTTTAAAATCAGTGCCAAAATTTTCGACTTGACATGAGCAAACTTGTCCTGCAAGGTTATAATGGAGCGGCCAATATGAGAGGAGAAATGAATGGCGTTCAGGCAAATTTAAAAGAAATTTATCCTAAAGCTATCTATGTACGTTCATTGTGTTAATCATCGTTTGAATCTTACTTTGTTGTCATCTCTATCAATTCGATGTATTAGAATTTGCAATGGTACTATAAGCGAAATATGCAATTTATTTCGAGATAATACTTATGCAGGCAATATTTAAAAATATAACATTAACTGTTTCCGTCCAGACAGTAGAAAAGGACGATTACTTAATTTATGTGAAACACAATTTGTGGAAAGACACGATGCGATTATTATTTTCGTCGAATTATTCGACGTAATTCTTCCTAGTTTACAAGAAATAGCCGAATCAAATAAAAGTGTTTCAACTACTGCAGTACTCTTACTCTCAGCAATTAAAAAAGACTCAATTTTAGTTTCTCTTTTAGTTTGACAAAAGCTTCTTAGTTTTATTTTGCCTTTGTCATTTTATCTTCAAAATCCATCTCACGATCCATCATCGGCTTTAAATTATGCAAAACTTGTTACACAAAAACTGCAAGATATAAGAAACAAATCCTTTGACAGCTATTTCATTGAAATATTTAATGCAGCATGAATGAAAATTTTGATTCTGAGATAGGAGTTCCGAGGATTGTTAAAAAGCGAACAGCTCGAGATAATCATCCATTTGATACACCAGACCAGTACTACAGACGTGCGATATTATGACCATGTTTGAATGAACTAAGATCGCAATTACAAATCAGATTTGATGGAAATGACAAACATTTTTCATCTATTGAAATTATTATACCAAAATATGCAACGCCTAAAAAAGGTGATCTACTGGATAACTAAAACATATACTTTGATGACATTACTTTATATTCTGAAATTAAAACCGAATACTTGCTGTCGTGTCAAATATGGGAATGCGTTGAAGAGAAGTTGAGGCCAAAATGTGCAATGAACATTCTTGTGTCCTGTGGTGAAAATTTTTTCATTAATATATACAAACTTATTAAAATTTTGTGTACTTTACCAATTTCCACTGCAAATGCTGAACGATCGTTTTCAACCATGGAAACAGTCAAAACATTCTTTCGCAATAAAACTGGTCATGAGAGGTTGACAAATTTAGCATTACCTTCAGTGCGTAAAAGCATGAGTATAAATGCAGACTAAGTTTTGAATAAGATGTCTTTAAAAAAGCCAGAAAAATTAATCCATTATTATGAAACAGTGGATAGGTGGTAAATTATCTAACGTTAAAAATTTCTCGCAGTTACAAAGCGAGAAATAACATATTGTATACTGTATATGCGTGCTTTCTGGTTATATATCTTTGGTGTTCGATTATGATGAGATTTGCGATACATAAGTGTAAGTGTAATACATAAGAGATTTTAGGGAAAAAATTAAAGAATATGTCATGATGTTAAAACTAAATAATTAACGTTAGAATTTTTCTGAATCGTTTTTCCTTTTATTCTACATGCGTAATATATTGTATATAGTGGAAAGCCGTAAATACAGACGCCTAAAAATCGGAATGATTTATAATCCGGAATTTTTTTAAAGATGAACGATTCCGATTAATCGTTGCAATTTTTGATAATTTCTAGAAAAAGCGATACGATTATCGATAACTGTCCAGAAAATTTTCAATACCTTTGTGTTTACAAATTCTCTTAACGAATTTCCAATACATTTCTGTAAGGACATGATGTTTATTTAGATTTTCGCTTTTTTGTTTATGATTTCAACAAAAAGTATTTTTCCTGTTTTCCCGTTGTTTAAAAAATTATGACTCATAATCCTGAAAATTCGAAGTCCCGAGTGTTCTGGATTTCCGGCTTTCGACTGTATATAGGTGTGTGTATGTGTGTGAAATAAACTTTTTTTTTTTGGATTGAAAGTTCACTATACTTTGGACCCCCTCCCCCTCCCCCCGAACAAAATTTCTGGATATGTCCTTGCCATATAATAATTATTTTAACTTAAGCAGTTGTCGTGTTTGGTAATGCAAGCATCTGAAACTTCACTAATCATGCTTCTTTTGAATCAGTTATGTAATTTTAATGACCAATACAGTGTACTCATGGATCCAATTATAGATTTTATTTGCAAACGTTCACACAATTATACAGAGCAGTACTTAAATCTTAATTTTATAATTCTAATTTACCAATATATGTCAGAATAGCTATTATTCTTATATTTATGAGTTGGACATTTTTGAAACAAAATTTTATAGCCCTACTTTAGAGTTACTTTTAGAATAAACCAATAGAAATTTAATATATTTTACAATTTAAATTTAACCTAACAATATACAATAATTATTACATAAATGCGCACGTTTTTAGAGCTGAATTAACGCTTGGAGAAACTCTTCACTATCAGATTAGATAAATCCAGATGTAGATAAAAGTTATATTGAATTTCCCGATGCTGTTATGATAACCAAAGTGTCGGGAGAAGAAGTTCGGCACTGTCTAAGGATAATGCGTCTGGTCATCACTTTTGCGTTAGAGCAGAAGTTGTTCTAAAGAAAGGAATAAGAAACAGAGACGGTACCTGATGAAATTCCAGACTCAATAGCAGATTTGTGTCTTCTGATAGCAAAGGTGACAAGATCTTAGCTGGGCACGGTCTTAGGATAATGTGTCTGGTCATCACTTATGTGTTGAATGAGAAGTTGTTTTAAAGAAAGGAATAAGAAACAGATACGGTAGCTGATAAAATTCCAGACTCAATAGCAAATTTGTTTCTTCTGATAGCAGAGGTGACAAGATCTTAGCTGGGCACGGTCTTAGGATAATGTGTCTGGTCATCACTTTTGTGTTGAAGTAGAGGTTGTTTTAAAGAAAGGAATAAGAAACGGAGACGGTAGCTGATAAAATTCCAGACTCAATGGCAGATTTGTTTCTTCTGATAGCAGAGGTGACAAGATCTTAGTTGGGCATAGTCTTATGATAATGTGTCTGGTCATCACTTATGTGTTGAAGTAGACACTGTTTTAAAGAAAGGAATAAGAAACAGAGACGGTAGCTGATGAAATTTCAGACTCAATAGCAGATGTGTTTCTTCTGATAGCAGAGGTGACAAGATCTTAGCATGGTTGTAGGATAATGTGGCTGGTCATCACTTATGTGTTAAAGTAGAAGTTGTTTTAAAAATTGGAATAAGAAACAAAGACAGTAACTGATGAAAATCCTGACCCAGTTTAAAATTTTTTTTTCGTCTGATAGCAGAGGTTACAAGATCTTGCCACCTCCAACCCCACCCTCTTTACCTCCATAAGCGATTTGTGTAAAAGGTGGAGCGAATAAGCAACAAAAAACAGTCTGTTTAGAAGAAATATTCTTTGTAACTGAATAAATAAAAACATGATATGTGGTGTTTGAAATACTTTTTCATAATGGCATCGTTTTACTTTTAATATTGTAAATTACTGGGAATTATCTCTTCACAAATAATCGTGATCGCAAAGTATTCTCAGGGAGATTTCCTTTGGTTTTTCGGTTCTCAGTGGACTTGATATTGTCTGTGAGCCACATATCTGCAAACTGTGTATACCTGCAGAATGTGTTAAAGTATACCTGCAAATTGTGTTAAAATAAACTGTGGAAGTTAGTGTTGTTGTTGTTGAGACCCAGACCGTCCGACCTACCAGAAAGGTGTAAGGTAACTGTATGGACGGTCGGGAAGTGCCACCCAATTTAGACCGGAACCCAGTGGGGGTGGCATCCACAGGGACCGTACCCTCCTTCCCCTACCACCAACCTCTCGGAAGGACTTACGGACCCACATGTTTAACGTGATCGTACTCCGCATGAACACGGCGGCATTTGTGGCAGCGTGCAAATCTAGCGCGCAAACCACGGGGATACCGCACCCGAGATGGCCAACAGCACGCGGCGTTCCGAGGTGGTCACCCACCAAATACTAACCGCGCCCGATGCTGCTTCACTTCGGTGATCTAACGAGAACCGGTGTGGAAGTTAGTGTGGATTACTTGATTACTTATCTTAAAGACCGCTAAATTATTAATGTTTCAAATTGTTGCATATCATCAAGATTGGCACCACGTCTGCATACAATAGACAAAACCAAGAACAAAACGTTTTTAAAAAACGAAAAGTCTTTTATTTAACATCCTAAAAGATGTACCGAAATTGTTAAAAACAGCCAGAGCGCTTTCGGACGTATATACGCCCTTCATCAGTGGCTACATGAGTAGTAAAAGCATGGAAAGTTTATATATAGAGAGACCATTTTAAAACAAATTTGCATAAAATATAAAATAGTAAATGAACTTACTAAAATACTACAAGAAATATACACTGAAATTACACAACAAGTTTAAACGTTTACGAATCTTAAAATATTACAAGAAAAGAACTAATAGAAATTTTAGAAAAACGTCAAGCTAGATATTCCTGAGAATGACGTCACAAATAACTTTTAAGATGTTTGAATTGCATAGAGTCGAGAATATGTCGCCAAGCATAACTTAAAATTTGAACAGGATCAAAATTACAAATTGATTCACGGTAAATATAAATCAACAGGGTGACTATAAATTTTACATTAGTAGCACAAAACGTACTGTTGGCATCCGTTTAGCAGAACATGCTCGCGATGTCAAATCTAGTATACTTTCTACGGCTCTTGCTCAATATGTGGCTAATGATAAATTTCTTCCCGTTTTTGAAAAAACTTTCTTTTTGGTTCGTTGTAACAATCCAAGTAGTATTCTTCTTTATGAATTCCTGTTTATTTATATTTGCCGTGAACACTATGCAATTCAACTCTCTTAAAAGTTTTTTGTGATGTCATTCTCAGGAATATCATGCTTGACGTTTTTCTGAACTTTCTATTAGTTCTTTTTTTTGTAATATTTAAAATTTGTAAAAGTTAAACTTATTGTGTAATTTCATTGTATATTTCTTGTATTATTTTAGTAAGTTCATTTACCATTTTTTATTTTATGCAAATTTGTTTTAAAATGGTCTCTATATATAAACATTCCATGATTTTACTACTCATGTAGCCACTGATGAAGGGCGCATATTCGTACGAAAGCGCTCTGGCTGTTTTTAACAATTTTTTACGTCTTTTAGGATGTTAAATAAAATACCTTTCGTTTTTTAAAAACGTTTTGTTCTTGGTTTTGTCTATTGTTGCATATCATTTATTTTTAAAGGATTTCTATGATAGTGTTATTAAATGCACATGCAACTGCTTATATAAATGCATAAAAATTGCATTAGTCCCGAATCGGTTAGTGTGAATGAATACTGGTACCATACTGCACCCTTGCTTTATAGGCACAATATGTAAATTCGCTACAAAAAATTACTTTAATTGTACTTCTAGGGTCATTATAAACACACTATATTAAACAAATTTGATGCAAAAAATATTATCTACCACTCCAAAATTAATTGCTAAAAATGTTTTTCATAACTGCTGAATGTTCAGAAACACTCTGTCTCATCAGAATTATTACAACAAAACGTTTATCAATCTCTGATCATATGTTTGCGTATTGAACATTACAATTTTGGATGTTACAAATATTAGTTATTACAATTTCGAGTCATTATTTGTGTTTTGATATTTTTTTCATCTTAAAATTATAGTAATGTATAATTAAATTTATTTAAAGGATTTCATTTTTTAAATGACAAGTTCTTTGATCAGTTTAAAGCTATGAGTTTTACAGATCTATGTTAGCAAAAAAATTAATAAAACTCTCTGGGAATGGGGGGAGAGTGGAGTATATATATGGGTTGGACTAATATATATATCTATTAAGCTATTGTTTTAAACCTTTAATCTTCGCAGGCATGAAGTTAGCTCATTGGGTTTACAGCCTTAATATCATTGTCTTCCAGAAATATTTTCAAATTATATTGCATTTAAGATTCCAATTCATAGTGTTGCTAACATTGATAAATTTATTGCAATCCAGAAATGCTGTCCCAGCTTGGAGACAGCAAATATTGACAAGAAAAATCCATCGTGCTTCAGGCATTGATTATGTAACACTTTCCAACTTCAATGCAATTTTATTTAAACAAGTCTAAAATGCAATACATTCCTCGGTAATATTTTATAATTTATCACAATAGTACATTAATTTATTATATTTGAAAACCCAAATCTTCATCGAAAAAAATGAACTTCATTCAAATGACGGCATTGAAATATAAATTGCCTGGTTTAAATATCTCTAAAATGCGATACATTCCTCGGTAATATTTTTAAAACTTTCATAATATTACAATAATTTATTATATTTGAAAACTTAATCGAAAAAAACTGAAATTCATTCAAATGAAATTCATTCAAATCCATAGAAACAGCATTTCATATAAAAACAGCATTTAATTCATAACATTTTCCCATTCATTTCATTCATCACAATACAATAATAATTTATTTTATTTAAAAATTAAGATCATGGAGCTACAAGTAATTAAACTCTATGCTAAAAACTTCATCGACAAAAATCGTCCTTCTCTGTAAAATCAATGAATATTTCATTCATATCAGCTATGCAGACTCCATGGGCTAAATCATTTTGTGCTAAAGAAATACAGCAATTCTAATACAACTCATTCTACATATTTTGCTGTTTACATTTTACATAGGTGAAAAATAGGCTTCGTTGTAGAAATAATCAAATTTAGATGAGCATTTAAACTCAAATATATCGTAATTGCGTTGTTTCTGTATGTAGATGCACAGAATTTAAACAAAAATAAAGTGGTTTTAGGACGGATACAACACTCAATATGAATTAAAAAGAACTTAAAAAATCACGATTTTGAGACAATATGGATGCCATATATCATTTTGAAGTGAGTCATGTGATCTTTTCATATCATGGTCACGTGATCGCTTCATATAAGAGGTGTAATTATTATTTTAATTTTTATTTAAAAAACTACTGAATATATTTCGCTGCATTTTTTTATATATTTTATAGAACAATTTTAATATTACCTAAAATTTTCGAAGCAATTTGTGAATTTTAAATCCGCTTAAAAATGTTTGAAAAATTAGATCCCATAGAGCTTAATGTATTTCGTTTTTTCAACCCGGGTTCAATCCAAAACTAATTGGGTGATATTATTGATTTATATTCCCATAGGTCCTACAGACTGTCTGAACAACATACTCAAATTTCATTTTGATTAAGTCATTTTTACGGCAGTTATGGTACTAACGGACAGACAGGCAGACAGACAGACAGAATTAACAAAGTCATAAACACTTTTCAACTTTGATGTAAATTGTTAACAATTTTGTCACCCAGAGATAAAGTTAACGTCTCTCTCTATATGCTTATTTCACTCTATAAAATAAGCAAATACGCTTTATAAATTAATTAATGCGTACTTTTACACACCGATTTTTTAAACTAAAAAAGGAAAAACAATCCTTTTTAGAATCGCAAATTAAACAGATTTGGATTGAATGTCAATTTAATTTTGTGAAAGCTGATCCTTTCTGAAAAAGCGAAAAGCAAAGAAGTTTGGACTTTTAAAAGGAAAAGATAAAAAATCATTTTACTTAAGAGGTTGTTAATTTTCTTTTCCCTTTGTTTGTTTACAACCATATGGAGAAACTAAGTCGAAGGTAAGGTGACAATTGCGATATTTCATCATGAATTATTATGATTAGTTATTTTAATGAAAAAAAACATTATTAATTATACTATGATGAATTTATAATTCAAGATTTGTACTCTACATGAAAAATTGATAGGAACGTAAGAAAATGTGATACTAAAAGTGCAAAATTCATTAAACATTTTAAAACTCGTTTCATAATGTTTATAAGATGTATTAATTGTGCTATCAGATATGATATACAATGTATTTTTTTATTAACACAAATAAAGGGTGTAATGCATTTTTTACATCTTATTTTCCTTTTCAACGTAGAAAACTCAGAAATTTATATTCTGTTTAGCGATGACCTTGTAATTCTTTTTTTATATAAAATGCAATAAATTTAATAAATGCCTGAAAATTTGAGCGTAATTGTACATTTATTAAAAATTACTCCTCTGGAAAGCAAAATACTCCTTTGAATTAAGTCAGGGAATAATTTTATTCGTCTGGAAAAATTCTAGCTCGACCTCTGGTGTCACCTATAGAACATCTTCCGGGATTAGGAGGCCTGTGGAATGTTTGAAAAGTCGTAAAGAATTTCAATTGTATTTGTAGTAAAATATGAAAGAAATTGCTAAGGATGTATTTATTTTGCATTCTGAATTCAAGTAACTGCATCTTAACCTTTAGTAATTTATCAAGTTAGAGGAAAGTTTTTCAAAAATTTCATTTCCACGTTTTAAAAAATATGATGTGGGCAGCACATGACTTTCCTTATATAATGAAATGAATTTACTGCTTTT
Source organism: Amaurobius ferox (assembly GCA_951213105.1). NCBI lineage: Eukaryota > Metazoa > Arthropoda > Arachnida > Araneae > Amaurobiidae > Amaurobius > Amaurobius ferox. The sequence continues at coordinate 78,108,113 of OX578155.1, read as the reverse complement.
ACTTTTAAAAAAATAGATTATTTTTATAGTAGTCATTTATATTCTTTCCAAGATATTGAATTTTCGTCAATGAGTCGTCATTTTCCGTGTCGTCATCATCAATGAGTAGTCATTGATTTAGCGTCATTTTTATCCATTTGGCGAGTTTTACGTTAATTTAACAATAGTTAAAAAAGTAGCCAAGTTGGCGACATTCCACCAAATTCGTCGTCAAAATTTCGCCAAGCGCTATGGACGGAAAAATAAGTTATTCTTACAGCAGATAAATGACTATCGGCGTTCGAATACAAAATTATTACTCAAAGTATCTTTTTTCATGAATAGAACGAGCTACATCCACGAGAATGATGTCACCCAGTTTATCGCATGGTATTATATATGAAAAGTGAACATGTTTCTCAATAGGGAATATTTTTTTTTAATTTTATATGACTTTTTGATAATTTTTTTGAAAAATGTGCAATATCTCGAGAACGGTCATGTTAGCATTCTAGAATTTATGTCAATCGTTTTCTAATGAAAAATTACATAGGAAATGTATATTTGCGTAACTTTATTAGCGGTTTTGCTTTTTTGACGATTTTTTCAAAATTTCCCTCGAAAATTTAGGGTGGTTCTGACCATTCGATTGCGTATAAAAACAATAGGCTTCCAGTATTTACGGATTGCGATTTTTGTACCACATTTCGCTCGAATCGGTCCATTCGTTCGTCAGTTATCGTCTCCATAGGCTCACTGACACACACACACACACACACACACACACACACAGACATCACTTCAAAAATGTTTGATTCGTGATCAGGGATGCTTGAAACGTGTTCTCCCGTCGAAAACTCGAATTCGAATTTTCGACTCCGTCACAATACTTTCCTTATACATTATGTATATAAGGAAAGTAAAAATCTGATATGAACAGCACACAACTGTCGTCTCCACAAACTGAAATTCATTATCACTTTATTTATTTAATAATTCATTAAATTGAGTTTAATTGCAATTTATAACGCACATAAGCATTTGAAATTACACTGAATTTACACTTTTAATTCAGTTTCCGTTTTCAGTTGGTAGTTGGACGGATTTTCAAAACCGGTGCATCAAAAATGCGTAAAATGATTAAATATCAGAAGATTGGTTATTCTTAGAATAATAGGGTTGGTGTTATTCTCTCCATCGTCAAAAATTATGTATGAAAAATCGCATTTAATTAATATATTTGAGCATACGTAGAATTTTTTTTTTTTTTTTTTGTTATTCCTAGAGTAATGGGGTTGGTATTATTCCCTCCATCGGCAAAAATTATGTATGAAAAATCGCGTTTAATTGCTATATTTGAGCAAACGTAGATTTTTTTTTTTTTTTAAAGACTTTGACGATTTTTGAGTGCAATTTTCGCAAAAAAAGGAAGTTTTTCTTTGTCGAATCGTACCAAAATTTCATCAGCACCAGAGTAAGCGGCAAGTCTACCGAATTTGGTGAAATTTTGTCATTCATTTTTTTTTAGCTAGAATGGATAAATTCGATTTATACAGGTCATCTCGCAAAAAAGGCAGGTTCTTTCATCTCACATCGTATCAAAATTTTAGCATCATTGGATAGTTTTTTTTTTTAAATATTGAACACTTAATTTTTTATTTTTCTATCCGAAGTGTATTTCCCGAGACATTCCCATTTTTAAACGTGTGTGCCCCACTTCCGTTTTTCTCGATTATAGTACCGTTTGTGGGAGCAAAAATCAAAAATTGTAGGTCAAATGTATGTAATTTTTTCTGTAGAATTCAAATCTGCAATAAAAAATGGGGGTTTCCATTGAAAATTTTAAAGTTGCCCCACCCACCCCCTCCGCCCAGGAGGGAGGAGGGGGGTCAATTTTGGTATCATTGGATAGCTTTTCTAAAAATATTGAATACGCGTTTTTTTATTTTTCGATCCGAAGTGTATTTCTCGAGATATTCCGCCGTTCCGGAACTTTCTGGACACCCTGTATATACGCGGTGCAGTATTCTATTTTGTGTCTCCATACAACTCAGACAGAGAATTTATGTTCCGGTATCATTGAAAAACATTTAAAATTAAGACTCGATAATACAAGGTTGGGCACTCAGCACGTCAACCAATGAAACACTTGTCAGCTTGACGTAATGGGAATTAAGATTCGTCAGTCGTGACGTCACGGTCCAGATTAAACTTTGAGAGGTATTGCCGAAACACACGCATTATTACAGTTAAAAATAGTTTGTTAAATGCGAAGTAGCAATATCCAGGCGTAAACAATCTGTACAAATATTTTAAATTGTGCTGTACGGACAAGGTCACAGTGACCTCCAAGGATATTTAGTGACGCCGTTGGAGTAAGAGGAGAGTCGCAGTTACTAAATTCGGCCCCTGGTGAGAGCCCGAAAACAAAATGCGCGAGTTCTTAATTCCAATGTCGTCATATGCGCAGAGCCAGGTAAAAATAATTAATTGAGTCATGCCGCAGGACGAGCACCCCCTGATTTAAAATAGCATGGATTTTGTCAGAAAAGATCTTAAGTTTGTGAGCTAAAACATATTTTATTAAAGTGAAGTATTTGTTTTCTTTTTAATTTATTTTTTATAAAATCTTGCAATTGGGTGGTGACATACAAAGAATATGCTTTCTTTGTGACATGTAAAGAAAAAAAAACGGAACCTTGTATGTAATTCTGAAACAAAAGATAAAGCTGACAAAAGTATACATTTTTTTTAATTTAATTATTTCTGAATTCTAATGCCAACAGAAAAGCAAATATAATTTCTCATATATTTAAAATATGAAGGTGACACTTTTTCAATCACCCCAAAATCTGATTTTCTGTGGTTATGTTTATCTGCAAATATGATAGCCTTTTGTCATATGATATTCTTACAAATTTGATAGCCTTAAAAATAAGTCTACAATTTATTTATTTTAACAGTTTCCATATATATAATATAAACATACAGAAAAATGTGGGAGTAGGAGTCTAGAAATTAGATAATTATGCATCTCATAGAATGTATATTTTAGTATTGCACATCATGAAACAAGCGTTTTAGTATAGATGTTTTTATGTGTTGTTGTTGAGACCCAGACCGTCCGACCTACCAGAAAGGTGTAAGATAACTGTTTGGACGGCCGGGCAGTGCCACCCAATTTTGACTGATACCCAGTGGGGGAGACATCCACAGGGACTGTACTCTCCTTCCCCTACCACCAACCTCTCGGAAGGACCCACATGTTTAACGTGATCGTACTCCGCATAAACACGGCGGCAGTTGTGGCAGCGTGCAAATCCAGCGCACAAACCACCGGGCTACCGCACCCGAAATTTGCCAACATCACGCGGTGTTCCCAGGTGATCACCCACCCAAGCACTAACCGCGCCCGATGCTGCTTGACTTCGGTGATCTAACGAGAACCGGTGTTTTCAGCACGGTACGGCCGTTGGCATAATGTTTTTATGTGTGTAGTCACAGACCTTACCATCACCTCATTTAGACATTTTTTCAAACATTTAGCCTAAATACGTTTATTTCTTTCGAGTTATGTTGATTCAATGTCATATTCCTGTTCATTTTGTGGGTATATAAATACTTCGCACTTTTGGTTTATTTATTAAGTCATCAATGGTATTATACGAGTCTGAAGAAAAATGAGATATCTCAGTAACATATATTATACCAAGATACTGAGTGAATTCTTAGATAATTTCGTTAAAATTTGTATTCCGGAAGTAATGTTGTTCATATGCTGAGCTTAGTTTTTGGATATTTTTTTCTATTGATACCTTCATAAGCACGGGTTGGTGTTTTAAAATAAAATTTTTGAAGAACAATCCCCACAGATTTTGTTAAACTTATTACATAATCACAATAACAATATACACAATAACAATTACATAATCAGAGTAACAATATACACAATAACAATTACATAATCACAATAACAGTATACACGATAAAAAAGTACATAATCACGATAACAATTACGTAATCACAAAAACAGTATACACAATGACAATTACATAATCACAATAACAATATACATAATAATAATTACATAATCACAATGACAATATACACAGGAAGGCAAGAAAAATCTGCAAATATATTCTATATAAACCATAGGTTTTGAATATTATTCTTAGTTTTTAATTTTTCAAAGTTTCCCAAATTTTAGGAAGTCACAGGATTGAATTTTCTACTTTGTTTTATATTCAAATTATAAAATCAAAATTTTGTTTAAACGACTTTATTCGCGGTCCGATAGATGTATATATATTTTTTACGAATTTCAAATATTCAAACATTCATATTTAACACATTTTTGTCCGAATTCTTATTCTGCTTATATAAATGTATAATAACTGTGTTAGTCCTGAATCGGCTAGTGAGAAGGAATACTGGTACCATACTGCACCCTTGGTTTATAGCCACAATATGTAAATTCGCAACAATAATTACTTTTATTATACTTCTTGCGTCATTAAAAACACACTATACTAAAAAAATTAGATACAAAAAATATTATCTACCACTACAGAGTTAATTAATTGCTCAAAACGCTCTTCATAGCTGGCGAGTGGTCAGAAGCACTCTGTCTCATCACCATTATTAAAACAAGACGTTTGTCATGTTCTGATCGTATGTTTGACTTTTGAATGTTACATTTTTTGATGTTACAAGAATGAGTTTTGTAATTTTCCGTTAATATTTTTGTTTTGATACAAAATTCATAATTTTTAAAATATATTTCGTGAAAAAGTTTAAATCAATAATTTCTGAAAGAAAACTTATAAAAAGAAAATCTGATGTGGGCAACACATGACTTTCCTTATATAATGTAATGAATTTACTACTTTTACAGTAAAAAAATAAGTTTTTCTTATAGTAGATACAAATATTCTTTCCAATATATTGAATTTTCGACAATTAATCGTCATTTTCATTGATTTAGCGTTATTTTTATCCATTTGGCAAGATTTTCGTTAATTTGGCAACATTTCAAAAAGTCGCCATGTTGGCGACATTCCGCCAATTTCGTCGCCAAAATCTCGCCAAGCGTTATAAACGAAGAAATAAGTTATTCTTACAGCAGATAAATAATTATTGACGTTCAAATACAAAAGTATTACTCAAAGTATCTTTTTTCATGAATGGAACGAGCTAGATCCACGAAAATGATATCACCCAATTTATCGCATGATATTACATATGAAAAGTGAACATGTTTCTCAATAGGATTTTTTTTTCTATTTTATATGAATTTTTGATAATTTTTTTGAAAAATGTGCAATATCTCGAGAACGGTTCATGTTAGCGTTCTAAAATTTATGTCAATCGTTTTCTAATGAAAAATTACATAAGAAATGTCTATTTGCGTAACTTTATTATCGGTTTTGATTTTTTGACGATCTTTTCAAAATTTCATTCGAAAATTTAGGGGGGGTTCTGAACATTCGATTGCGTATAAAAACAATAGGCTTCCTGTGTTTATGGATTGTGATTTTTGTACCAAATTTGGTTCGAATCGGTCCATTCGTTCGTCAGTTATCGTCTCCACAGGCCCACTGACACATACACACACACACACACACACATACTTTCACACACACACACACACACACACAGACATCACTTCAAAAATGTTCGATTCGTGATCAGGGATGCTTGAAACGTGCTCTCCCGTCGAAAACTCGAATTCGAATTTTCGACCCGTCCCAATACTTTCCTTATACATTATGTATATAAAGAAAGTAATAACGGAATTTTACGCTGTTACTGTTATAAGGAAGAAAACAGAAATATATGGCATGCTAAGGTATGAGAAATACGAATAAAACCTTACACTCCAGATCGCTTGCATGTTTGAACAACACACTTAAACATAAAATAATTGCATTTCAGTTGTGAAATTCCTGTTCATCACACAGAAATTGATTCCTGAATTCATCCTTTAAGGAATGAATTTCCAACACTCAGCACCACTGGCAATCCCATCTATCAAACACATAGAATGGAGGAAAATATCCCTATCCTAGCACTTTATGCTTTTTTTCTCGTACCCATATTTCTTATACATTTTTGCTCCAATATCTTAGGCAATCAAGAATGAATCTATTTTAGCCTGGAGCAATTTGATCTTTTTCTTACTGAGAAGTATCTGATTCGATATATTAAGTTGAATTTTATATCGATACATTCGATCGTTGAAAGAGGGAATTTGATAGCTTGTCCACTATGAGTTTAGTGGCAGAAATTTCTGATCTTTTGTGACAATGCAATGTCAATAAGTTTGTTTAAACAACTTTATTCTCGACACGGCAGGTGTATATATATTTTACTAGTTTGGAAAATTCATATATTCATATTTTAAAAATATTTGTCCGAATTCAACTAAACATAAAATTTATTTTTTCTTTTGTTTTAAATGGCCAGGCACTGAAATCCATTTGTCTATATATTTAAAGAAATACGTATATAAGTTTTTATAAAAATGGATATGTTCCAATTTTCTCTATTACGTTACTGTATTTATTCTATTGCTATTTTACTCTATTTGCACTAATACATTTTTATTTTGTATGAAATATAAAAAAAGATTAAAAATTTTACGTTTCCACATTACTTTTGGGTTTAATAACCACTTTAAATTCAAGATAATTCTACTCGGCAAATTTTTATTCTGCAATAGGGATGAAAAAATGCTGGTACTTGAATAATTATTTCTAGGTGGTCTGTAATGATATATATCATTTGGTTTACAAAGCACAACATATTTAAATAAAGCACAACCGTTTTTACTTTCCTTATATACATAATGTATAAGGAGAGTATTGTAACGGGGTCGAAAATTCAAATTCGAGTCTTCGACGGGAGAGCAAGTTTCAAGCAATCCTGATCACGAATCGAATATTTTTGAGGTGATGTCTGTGTGTGTGTGTGTGTGTGTGTGTGTGTGTATGTGTGTGTGTGTGTATGTGTGTGTGTGTGTGTGAGTGTGTGAAAGTATGTGTGTGTGTGTGTGCGTCAGTGAGTCTGTGGAGACGATATCTCACGAACGAATGGAGCGATTCGAATGAAATTTGGTACAAAAATCACAATCCATGAATACTGGAAGTCTGCTGATTTAACATACAATCGAATGTTCAGAACCCCCCTAAATTTTCGAGTGAAATTTTGAAAATATCTTCAAAAAATCAAAACCTTTAAAAAAGTTACGCAAATAGACATTTCTTATACAATTTTTCCTTAGAAAACGATTGGCATTAACTTTAGAACGCTTGTATGAGCCGTTCTCGACATATTGCACATTCTCCAAATAAATTTATCAAAAAAATCCCATAAATTAAAAATAAATAGTAACTGTTGAGAAACATGTTTACTTTTCATGTGTAATATCATGCGATAAATTTGGTGACATCATTTTCCTGGATCTAACTCATTCCATTCACAAGAAAAGATACTTTGAGTAATACTTTTGTATTTGAACACCAATAGTCATTTATCTGCTGTTAGAACAACTTATTTCTCCGTCCATAACGCTTGGCGAGATTTTGGCGACAAATTTAGCGAAATGTTGCCAACTTGGCGACATTTTTAAATGTTGCTAAATTAACGAAAATCTCGCCAAATGATAAAAATGACGCTAAATCAGTGAAAATTACGACTAATTGAAGAAAATTCAATATCTTGAAAGGAATATAAGTATCAACTATGAGAATAACAATTTTTTTAACCGTGAAAGTAGTAAATTCATTGCATTATATAAGGAAAGTCATATGTTGCCCACATTAGCTTTTTTTGTCCAGGTGTTATGAAACAGATCGGAACAGGTAAAATGCGAATAGTCAAGTAGATCATTTTTAGCTATTACAGTATTTATATCGAATATAAACTGAACAAAAAAATCTCAATACTACAGGAAAGAATAAAAAAAATCGAAATAATCAATGTTATTGTTTTGTCTTCTTTTACCTTTCGAAAATATTTTAAAAGTGCATTGTTCATAAAATATATTTTATTTATTTTTCTGGAAATCCCTTTTTACAAATTTTGTGAAGTCCAGAACTGCTGTGCTAGTAGTAAAGCCACGGCGAATCATAAAATGTCAGTAATTTTGAAATATATATAAATTCTATCCATGGCGTGATATTTATTGCCATTTTGCAAGATATCTATATATATATCATCTGAGAAATATATTTTGATATCATACAAAAATTATTTTAACTTCCGCAGTTGTAGTGTTTGGTAATGCAAGCATTTTAAACATCTTCTTTGGGATCAGTTTTGTATTTTAACCACAAATATAATGTAGTGAAGGATCCAATTGCAGATTTTATGTACAAACATCCACACAAATGAATACTAAACTAATTAATTAGATTTTTTATAATTCTAAGATGTTAATATATAATAGTATAGCTATTATTCTTATATTTACGATTTAGTAATTTTTAACACAAATTTTTGTAACCCAACTTTTGAATCACTTTTAGAGTAAACCAATGGAAATTTAATATAATTTTACAATTTAGATTTAACCTAACAATATACATTAATTAATGCATAAAAGCTTATGTTTTTAGAATAGATGTAATGCTTGGGGACACTTTTCACTGTTAGATTAGATAAATCTAGATGTAGATAAAAGTTATATTGAGATTTCTGATGTTGCTGTGATAACCATCAAAGAGTCGGGAAAAGGATATAGGCTCGGCCTTTGGATAATGTGCCTGGTTATCACTTATGCGTTACAGCAGAAGTTGTTCTAAGGAAAGGAATATGAAACAGAGACGATAGCTGTTGAAAATCCAGACTCAGTTGCAGACTTTTTGGCTGATAACAGAGATGACAAGATTTTAGGTAGGCGCGGTCTTGCGATAATGTGTCTGATCATCACTTATGCATCAAAGCAGAATTTTTTCTAAAGAAGTTAATAAAAAACAAGACGGCATCTAATGAAAATCCGGACTTAGTTGCAGATTTGTTTCGCTGATAGCAAAGATGACAAGATCTTAGGTGTAGTATTAGGATAATGTGTCTGGTCATCACTTCTTCGTTAAAGCAGAAGTTGTTCTAAAGATGGAAATAAAAAGCAAAGACGGTAGTTAATTAAAATCCGGACTTATTTACAGATTTATTTCGCCTGATAGCAGAGATGACAAGATCGTAAGCGCGGTATTAGGATCATGTGTATGGTCATCACTTATGCGTTAAAGAAGAAGTTGTTCTAAAGAAAGGAATACGAAACACAGACGATGGATTAAGAAAATCCAGACTCAGTTGCAGATTTTTTGTCTGATAGGAGAGGTGACAAGATCTTAGACAGACGCGGTCTTACGATAATGTGTCTGATTATCACTTATGCGTTAAAGCATAAGTTGTTCTAAAGAAGTGAAAATAAAACAAAGCCGACAGCGAATGAAAATCCGGACTTAATTGCAGATTTGTTTCGCTGATAGCAACGATGACAAGATCTTAGGTGCGGTATTAGGATAATGTATCTGGTCATCCCTTATGCGTTTAAACAGAAGTTGTTCTGAAGATGGGAATAAAAAGCAGAGACGGTAGCTAATTAAACCGGACATAGTTACAGATTTATTTCGCCTGATAGCAAATATGACAAGATCTTAGGTGCGGTATTAGGATAATGTGCCTGGTCATCACTTATGCGTTAAAGCAGAAGTTGTTCTAAAGAAGGGAATAAAAAGCAGAGACTTTAGCTGATGAAAATCCAGACTTAGTTGCTGATTTGTTTGATCTGATAGCAAAGGTGGCAAGATATTGTCACCGCACACACCACCACGACCACTAGAGCAGGTGTGTTTCAAAGCTGACACGAAAAAGAAACAGAAAACAGCCTGTTTCGAAGAAAATGATCTGAAAATAATCTGATTAAATAAAAACAACATCATATGAGGTGTTTGAAAGACTTTTTAAGGATGGTATCTTTTCACTTTTAGTGTTGCAAGTTACTGGGAATTTTCTTTTCACAAATAATCCTGATCGTAAACTAATGTCTGGGAAGTAATTATTGGAAACCCCGTTGTCAGTGGGCATAACATTGTGTGTGAGCCACATACCTGCAGAATGTGTTCAGGTATACATGCAGAATGTGTTAAGGCATACCTGCAGATTCTATTAAAGTTAACTATGGGAATTAATTCGGATTGCTTCATTACTTATCTTAAAGACCGTCAAATTATGAATGTTTCAAATTGTTGCATATTATTTATTTGTAAAGGATTTCTATGATATTGTTATTAAAAGCACATGCAACTACTTATTTAAATGTATAAAAACTGCGTTAGTCCTGAATCGGCTAGTGTGAAGGAATACTCGTACCATACTGTACCCTTGGTTTATAAAATCACAATATGTAAATTCGCAACAAAAAGTTACTTTTATTGTATTTCTAGAGTCATTATAAACACACTATACTAAAAAAAATTAGATACAAAAAATATTATTGACCACTCCAGAATAAATTGCACTTCATAGCTGGTGTATGTTCATAGTTGGTGTCTTCAGTTTCTTCATAGCTGGTGTGTTAAATGCTCTTCATAGCTAGTGAATGTTCAGAAACACTCTGTCTCATCACCATTATTAAAACAAGAAGTTTATTATATTCCAATCGTATGTTTGCGTTTTGAACATTACGTTTTTGGATGTTACAAAAATGAGGTTTTACAATTTTGGGCCATTATTTGTGTTTCGATATTTTTTTCACCTTAATTATAGTAATATATAATTCCATTTATTAACAAGATTTTATTTTTTAAATGACAAGTTCTTTTAACAGATTAAAATATTACAATAGTTAAGAATTCTGCAGAACTAAGTTAGCAAAAAAATTAAAAAATCTCAGGAAAGGGGACATAATGGACTATATACATGAGTTGGACTAACATATATCTATTAAGTTATTGCTTTCAATCTTTAATCACATCAGGCAAGAAACTGCCTCATTCGGTTTAAAGCTTAATTTTTATTGTCTTTCAGAAATATTTTCAAAGTACATTGTATGTAAAATTTCATATAATTTCATCTTTATAATTGACTGCATTTGATTTACTGGGTCAAGAAATACTGTCACATCTTGGACACAGCAAGTTTTAAAAATAAAAGTATGGGTCACCTATAAAACAACTCCAGATTTTGATGGCCTGTGAAATGTTTGAAGTTTAGTGTACATCGTAAAGAATTTCAATTTTATTTGCAGTTAAATATGAAAGTATTTGCTAAGGACGTACTGATTAAGCATTGGAAATTCAAATAACCTTTCGGTTTGAAACTTTATTTTTATTATCTTCCGAAAATATTTTTCGAAGTACATTATATGTAAAATTTCATATAATTTCGTCACTGTAAATTAACTGTTTCTGCATCACTGGATCAAAAAATATTGTCACATCTTGGTACAGCAAGTTTTAGAAATAAAAATATTGGGTCATCTATAAAACATCTCCAGATTTTGGAGGTCTGTGAAATGTTTGAAGTTTAATGTAACATCGTAAAGAATTTCAATTTTATTTGTAGTTAAATGTGAAAGAATTTACTAAGGACGTACTGATTAAGCTTTGGAAATTCAAATAATCCTCCGATTTAAAGCTTTACTTTTTTTGTCTTCCGGAAATATTTTCAAAGTATATTACATCTAAAATACCATATAATTTCATCATTGTAATCTTCACAACAGAAATCAAGAGAGCAATTGCCTCTGCCACAACACATCGTGAGTCTCCAAAAATGCCCACACTTTCCCACCATGTCAAACAATTAGTCAGGCAAAGAAACAGAATACGTAAGACATGGCAGGCTAATAGAGACCCCGCCCTTAAAAGGGAGCTTAACAGACTCACGTGCAAAGTCAGGGAAAAAATTGTCGCAGAAAAGCAGCAACAGTATAAAGAACTAATCGAATCCCTTAGCCCAGAAGACGTATCGCTCTGGCAATTCGCAAAAAGACTCAGGAAACCTCAAATTAAGCTCCCGCCACTAATAGATGGTGCTAAAATCGCGTACTCAGACGAGGAAAAAGCCGAGGCGCTCGCAAGCCATTATGAAAAACAATTCCAACCAAACCACGATCTAGTGTGTCAGGACACCCTAAGAATGGTCAGACAAACTTTAAATAATTTCAGGAATTCCCCGGTAACGGCTGAGATTAGCCCAGCCACCCCGCAGGAGATAGTAGAAATCATTAAAAATCTCAAAAACCGTAAAAGCCCAGGGCACGACAAAATCAGAAATATTGCGGTTAAAAACCTACCCTTAAACGTAATATGTTACTTGACAATCTTAATAAATAAAATATTAAAACTAAACTATTTTCCCAAAGAATGGAAGGAAGCGATAATTATAGCAATCCATAAGCCTGGTGAGGATGCCACAATTCCAGCCAACTATAGACCAATTAGCTTGCTACCGACACTTAGTAAAATTACTGAGAAAATTATTCTTAAGAGACTGAACACGCACCTTAGTGAGAATGACATTATCATTCCGGAGCAGTTTGGATTTCGGCCAAAGCACTCCACCACTCATCAATTGCTGAGAGTGGTAGAGTACATATCTTCTGGTCTCAATAACAAGACACCCACAGCTGCGATTTTTCTGGACATACAAAAAGCCTTTGATAAAGTATGGCACTGTGGATTAGCGTACAAATTGATCACTTTAAAAGTCCCTGACGCTATTGTCAAACTTTTAATCTCATACTTAAATAACAGACACTTTCAAGTCAGAGTAGGAGATAACTTATCTACACCCAAGCTCATTAAAAGTAGTGTACCGCAAGGTTCTATCCTGGGCCCGACACTCTTTAACATATACCTGAACGACATCCCTAGGACTCCAAACACAGAGCTCTATGCAGACGACAGTGCGATACTTGCAAAACACCCCTATGTCTCAGTAATGCACAAACAGCTACAACAACACTTAGACATACTCCAAACTTGGCTGGAAAAATGGCGAATAAAATTAAACCCCAATAAATGTCATTGGATTTATTTCTCAAGAAAACGTAAACCTCCGCCGCCTCTGTACATAAACAACCATGCCCTAAAAGCGGAAAAATCTACTAAATACCTAGGTGTAACGATAGATTCCCACCTAACCTGGAAACAGCACGTAACGAACTTAATCAAAAAAGCGTATATGGCCACAGGAGCCTTATACCCAATGATAGGAAACGGAAATCTAAGTTATCAAAATAAACTCCTAATTTATAAATCGGTCATCCGCCCGGGAATGCTGTATGCAGCACCCGTATGGGGATATGCCTGTAAAACTACAATAGACCTCCTAGAGACAAAACAAAACAAAATCCTACGGATTATCAGGAAAGCTCCCAGGTACTTAAGAAACTCGGTAATTAGGAATGACTTCAGAATAAAAACTGTTAGAGCCCAAATTAAAAAGCTAGCGCTTAAATTTTACAGAAATTTGCCATCCGTTCCAAACGAACTGTTATTCAATCTGCATGACTATGATCATCGCAAGGCCAAATCTCGTAAGAGACCCCGCGCTGTTCTAAACATCGGTAATCGGAATTAAATGATCCCACCTCAAACATCTGATTTTAAAATAAAACTCGCGACTATTATTTTATAAAAAAAAAAAAAATATTCTAAACACTAAACTGCCAAAACGCTAGATAACCCTTAGATCTTCATCTAAACCCCCCAAGCTGCTTAAACTCTAAATGTGCAACAAACTGCCACACTAGGAGCTAGGATAAATAATAACAAGAAAGATCAATCATGCATAAGCATTGATTATGAAACACTTTCCAACTGAAATGTAATTTCATTTAAAAATTTCTAAAATGTGATTCATTCAGTGGTAATATCTTTTACATTATCACAGTACTACAGTAATTTATTATACTTAAATATTTAAAACTGTATCGAAATATAAATCATCTGATTCTTTATGCAAAATCAATGACTATTTCATTCATATAACTTGTATTCCAGACTCCAGAGCTAAATAATTTTGTGTGAAAAAAATTCAGCAATTCTTATGTAATTCATCTTACAATCGCTTGAGATATTTGCATTCTGCATATGTTAAAATTAGGCTTCCTTGAAGAAATAATAAAAGTTTAGGGATCATTTAAAATCACAACTATTGTAATTGCATAGGCACGGAATTTAGATACACAGATAATACACAGATAATATATATGTGTATGTGTATGTACTCAAAGTATTGGAATCGTGCCGAAGATCGGAACTCGAATTTTCAAAGTATCTACACGTTTTGGGACTTCTAGAACACGAAAAAACTACTTTTAGGAAGACGTCTGTGTGTGTAAGGGTGTATCTGTGTATGTTTATGTGTGTCTGTGTGGATATTACATCCACTCTAATTGAAAAACTAATGGACCGAATTTCATACAATTTGGTAGGTATGTTTTTTGTGGGAAATCCTGATGTTCATTATTTTATAGTACGATTCGTAATAAAAGAATCTGCCTTTTTTGCGAAATGGCCGCAGAAATTGCCTTTATCCACTCTAGCTAAAAACTAATGAACCAAATTTAACAAAATTTGGAGTATAATATTTCAATAACCTACAAGTGATTTATATACCAAATTCAACAAAATTTTGTATATAAATCATTTGTAGGTTATTCTACTACGATTCGGGAAAAAGGAACGGGCTATTTTTGCGAAATGGCCAGCAAAAATCGTTATATATAAAAATAAAAGACTACGTGTGCTCAATTATATCAATTAAATTCCTATTTTATATGTGATTTTTGACAACAAAAAGAATAAGACTAACCCCATTACTCTAGGACTAGCCGTTCTTGAGATATTCTAGTTTTTTCGCGTTTTCGCTACGCCACCTTTGACAATAAGTCCAGCTATCAAATGAGAACCAAATTTAAGTTTAACGTGTAAATTCAATGTCATTTAAAATACTTATGTTGTGCAGATAAACTCAAATTATCATTGAATAAATAAAGAGAACGAATATGAGTCTGCAGGGAAAGACATGTGCTGTCCACATCAGAATTTTTAACAATATTACACCAATGATTTATAGAAGTGAACGGGGATTATTTTCAGGCCATTTCGAAAAAAATGTATGATCTATATTTAAAGATCCATCAAATTTTTGTCGAATAAAATGTTCAACAAATTTAAGCTGTGTACCAAATTTTAACTCTCTAGGACGTAGGAAAGTGCATTTAAAATGCCATCAATTAAATTTATCATGAAGAGTTATATAAAATTTTAAAAAAATGAAAAATTGTTATCTACCAAATTTATTTTAAAATATGAATTCACTCCGATATGCAAAACGTTTAAACAAATGAAGAGATATTTATAATATAATATCTCTCTCTTTTCTTTCTGGAAGATATCCCAAAGTCAGAATTTAATTGAATTTGTTTTTTTCCCTATATTAAATAATTTTTTTAATTAAAAAACTACTTAACATATTTTACTGAATTTTTTTTTATATATTCTATGGGATAATGTGAATGTTTCCTAAAAATTTCGAAGCAATTCGTGAATTTTAAATTTACTTAAAAAATGTTTGAAAAATTAGGTCCCATAGGGTTCAATGTATTTCATTTTTTCAACCCGGGTTCAATAAAAAACTAATTGGGTGATATTATTTATTTATATTCCCATAGGTCCTACAGACCGTCTGAACAACATACTAAAATTTCATTTTGATAAACTCATTTTTACGGCAGTTATCGTGCTAACGGACAGACAGACAGACAGACAGACAGACAGACAGACAGACAGACAGACAGAATGAATGAACAAAGTCATAAACACTTTTCAACTTTGTTGTAAAGTGTTAAAAAGTAGTAAATAAAAACCTCGAACCTCCAATTAGCGTCACTGAATTAATGTCACAGTTTGACGATAAGAACCACATATTGAAACTGGAGATTAAAGGCGCTTCGCGCCTGGTGCTCTGTCTTGTACGACACTACGTATCATTGTAATCAAGTGCACCAGTTTCACTGGATCAAGAATTGCTGTCACATCTTGGACACAGCAAGTTTTAAAAATAAAAAAAAATTGGGGCACCTATAAAACATGTTCAGATTTTGGTGGCCTGTGAAATGTTTGAAGTTTAATATAACATCGTAAAGAATTTTAATTTTATTTGTAGTTAAAAGTGAAAGAATTTGCTAAGGACGTACTGATTAAGCATTGGAAATTCAAATAACCTTTCGAAATATATCTAAGAAAGTTTCGCAAAAATTTCATTTCCACATTTTAAAAAGTCTGGTGTGAACAGCAGACGACTTTCCCAACAAACTTAAATTCATTCTCACTTCATTTAATTAATAATTCATTAAATTGAATTTAATTTCACTTAATAACACACATAACTATTTCAAATTGCAATGAATTTGCACTTTTAATTCAGTTTTCGTTTCCGTTTTGAAAATACCTCCACTAGGGAACCTTGCACCGGTTATACTTCCACCGGTTTTGAAAATACTTCCACTAGGGAAGTATTTTCAAAACCGGTGTTGCAAAAATACAAATCAAGTTTGAATATCTGAACAACGGTTAGCCATAGAGTAACGGGATTTATCTTATTCTTTCCATCTTCAAAAATTATGCATTTAATTGATACATTTGAGCATTCGTAGTTTTATTTATTTATTTTTATTTATATTTTGACGATTTCTGCCGGCAATTTCGTAAAAAAATAGAATAAATAAATAAAAAATAAATAAATAAAGTTCTCTTTTATCGAATCGTACCAAAATTTTATCAGCACCAGGGCAACCGGCAACTGACTTATCTACCAAATTTTTGAAATTTTGTCAATCAGTTTTATAGCTAGAGTGGACAAATACGATTTTGCGGGTCATTTCGCAAAAGAGGCAGATTTTTTTACCCCAAGTCGTATCAACATCTAATCAACAGCAGGGTGACCCACAAGTGTACAGAGGGTGTTCACACATTTTTGTAACGATTTTGAATGAAAATATATATAAACAAAGATAAGAATTTAATTCTCTAATATGTTCAGTCTGATAATCCTTTTGTTGAACTATCATATTACATCTTGATTTCCCAGATAAAAGAGCTTTTCTTAAAATATCAAGGTTGATTTTGTTCAACTCCTCCACCACAATCTTTCAGAGTCCATCCAATGTTTTGGGATACCGCTTATAAAGAGCTTGTTTTAAAAGTGCAAATGCACAGTAATCCATAGGAGACACGTCGGGGGACTTGGGTGAGATGCATTTAAATGGAATAGCTTCAATTCCAGTTTCATTCCACATTTTTTCAAAAAATATAGCAGTAGATTTAGAGGTATGGCTGCTAGCCTTATCCTGGTGGAACTTAACACAGTGAAGATTGTTTGGAAAAAGTGATGGAATATCTTTTTTGAAAACAGCTGTTAAAACATATTTCTGATAGTAATCCGAGTTAATTTTGACATTATTTTTCTACTTTCCTTATTTTAAGTTTTCCGTTATGAAAGAATCCAGCAATGACCATTAAACCTTTAGCAAAACTTTCCTTGTTTTATCTGAACCAGCCTTTGTTGGGTATGCAGTTTTTACCTTTTTCCCAGTCAAATGTAAACTTTGACGTTTCTTTTCTTTTTTATTAATTATGTCACTTAATTTACGTGTAGAAATATTAAAACCATGCTTTTCACATATTTTTACTTTCCTTATATACATAATGTATAAGGAAAGTATTGTGACGGGGTCCAAAATTCGAAATCAAGTTTTCGACGGGAGAGCACGTTTCAAGCATCCCTGATCACGATCATTTTTGAAGCGATGTCTCTGTGTGTGTGTGTGTGTGTGTGTGTGTGTGAAAGTATGTGTGTGTGTGTGTATGTGAAAGTATGCGTGTGTGTGTGCGTGTGTGTGTGAAGGTATGCGTGTTTGTGTGTGTGTGTCAGTGAGTCTGTGGAGACAATAACTGACGAACGAATGGACCGATCCGAACGAAATTTGGTCCAAAAATCACAATTCGTAAACACTGGAAGCCTATTCTTTTTATATGCAATCGAATGTTCAGAACCTCCCCCCTAAATTTTCGAGTGAAATTTTGAAAATATCGTCAAAAAATCAAAACCGCTACTATAGTTGCGCAAATAGACATTTATTATGTAATTTTTCATTGGAAAACGATTGAGATAAATTTTAGAATGCTAGCACGAACCGTTCTCGAGATATTGCACATTTTTCAAAAAAAATTATCAAAAACTCATGTAAAACAAAAAAAAATATTGCCTATTGAGAAACATGTTCACTTTTCATATGTAATACCGTGCGATAAATTTAATGACATCATTCTCGTGGATCTAGCTCGTTCCATTCATGAAAAAATATACTTTGAGTAATACTTTTGTATTTGAATACCAATAGTCATTTATCTGCTGTAAGAATAACTTATTTCTTCGTCCATAACGCTTGGCGAGATTTTGGCGACGAATTTGGTGAAATGTCGGCAACTTGACGACTTTTTAAATGTTGCTAAATTAACCAAAAACTCGCCAAATGGATAAAAATGACGCTAAATCAATGATGATGACTCATTGATGATGACGACATGGAAAATGACGACTCATTGAGGAAAATTCAATATCTTAGAAAGAATATAAATAACTACTATAAAAATATCTATTTTTTTTACTGTAAAAGTAGTAAATTCAGTGCATCATATAAGGAAAGTCATGTGCTGCCCACATCAGATTTTTTTAATAATTTAATAAGAGTATTATAATTTAGTAAGAGTATTTCTCTTCGGAAAGCGCAAAAATATAGCCGTCGATCCATTGTTTATTTTCTAGCGACATTTTAAAGCAAAGAATATATTTAATGACGCAGACGATAATTACATCCTATTTCGACTTGATGTCAGTCAATTTTTTAATTTATTTTTTTAAATTTAATTTATGGAGAAAGTCAAAATCGTTGCAAAAATGTGTGAACACCCTCTGTATATACATTTTTATTCTGTTGTAGTTTATTATACTAAATAAAGAACAGACATATATGACATGTTATTGTATGAGAAAAATGAATGATGCCTCATACTATAGACCGCTTGTATGCTCGAACAACACACTAGAACAAAAATTATTATATTTCAAACGAGTGCTGTACTAAGCACAGCAGTTTTTTTTTCAAGTTCATCACAAAGAAATTGCTTCCTGAATACATCCTTTATAGAACGAATTTTCGATGCTGAGCACCACTGCCACCCCCATCTATCAGTCGCATAGAATGAGGGAAAATATCTCTATCCCAGCATTTTCTGTTTTTTTCCCACATACCCATATTTCATTTTTTGTTCCAATATCTTAAGAACGAAACCATTTTAACCTAGAGCATTTTCAACTTCATATTAATGAGAAATATATGATTCGATACATGCAGTTCAATCCATATCGATATATTCGATCCATGAATGAGTGAACTTATCCACTGTGAGTTTAGTAGAAGAAATTTCTGGTCTTTTGTGACCGTTCCCATTGGAACGGTCACAAAAGACCAGAAATTTCTACAGTGATTGAACGTGTGTTTTGATAGCTACATATTTTGCTTAGGTATCAGTGGTGGATCGTAAGGTAAGGAGCAGGGACGCAGGAGACGCAGGAGAAGCGCTGCTTCACTTAAATTCATCATTTGAATGGATCATTACTAGTATTATTTGTCGAATTTTTCAGACTCATTTGACCATTTTTAGATCATATTTGGCAACATTTGTGCCAGTAGTGTGATGCATTTTGATTATGTTCGTTTTTGAGGAAAATCGTTGATACTGTTTCCTTCATTCCTAATGTCACGAGCGACAATTGCTAAGTATTTACTTACTTATTATACAAAGTACGGTTCATCCTTTCAAAAAGTAAGTTATACCTCTTTTAAGTAAGTGAACGAACGCATAAAATCAGACGAAAGTTAGCATCCTATCAGATATATATATATATATATATATATATATATGTATATATATATATATATTTACTTTCCTTATGTACACAGTGTATAAGGAAAGTATTATGACGGACGGGGTCGAAAATTCGAATACGAGTTTTCGACGGGAGAGCACGTTTCAAGCATCCCTGATCACGATCGAATACTTTTGAGGGGATGTCTGTGTGTGTGTGTGTGTGTGTGTGTGTGTGTGTGTGCGTGTGCAAATATGTGTGTGTGTGTGTATGAAAATATGTGTGTGTGTGTGTGTGTGTGTGTATGTGTGTGTGTGGATACGATATATCACGAACAAATGGAGCGATTCGAATGCAATTTGGTACAAAAATCACAATCCGTGAATACAGCAAGCCTATTGTTTTTAAACGCAATCGAATGTTCAGAACGCCCCTAAATTTTCGAGTGAAATTTTGAAAAAATTATCAAAAAATAAAAACCATTAATAAAGTTACGCAAATAGACATTTCTTGTGTAATTTTTCTTTAAAAAACGATTGACATAAACTTTAGAAAGCTAGTATGAACCGTTCTCGAGATATTGCACATTTTTCAAATAACTCAAAAAAATCCCATAAATTAAAAAAAAAATATTAACTGTTAAGAAACATGTTCACTTTTCATATGTAATGTCATGCGATAAATTGGGTGACATCATTGCCGTGGATCTAAGTCGTTCCATTCACGAGAAAAGATACTGTGAGTAATACTTTCGTATTTGAACACCAATAGTCATTTATCTGCTGTAAGAATAACTTATTTCTCCGTCCATAACGCCTGGCGAGATTTTGGCGACAAATTTAGCGGAATGTCGTCAACTTGGCGACTTTTTTAAATATTGCCAAATTAACGAAAATCTCTCCAAATGGATAAAAATGACGCTAAATCAATAAAAATGACGACTCATTGAAGAAAATTCAATATCTTGGAAATAATATAAGTATCTATTATAAGAATACCATTTTTTTAGCTGCAAAAGTAGTAAATTCATTGCATTATTTAAAATAAGTGATGTGTTGCTCACATCAGATTTTTTTTAGATGTTTGCGCATGATCTAAACTGGTACACAGACCTAAAAACGATCCGGTTCGTATGTCAAGTTGGACCACATTTCTATCTAGCAATGTAAAGTCAGATTGAGCTCTGGTTAAGTTTGGAATTTTTCGAGATGTGTCGGACCGGATGTGGCTTATGTTTCGAGAAGATATTAATGGCTATTTACTTGAAACCTATCCATCATTTGTAATTTCAGCCATGATCAGATAAAATCTTGATAAAAAAAATGTAAACAATTTCAAGTACGTATGTTGTTCCAATATGTAATTGTAGATGCACTATTCAACACTGTTGAAAGAAAATAGTTAAATATAAATTATCGACAGTACAAACTACTATTTCAATCTTGTCCTAGCGTCTAATAAAATAACGCCAATATCTTCATTTAAGACGGACTGGGATAAAGCAAATTTTCTGTGGTCACAAAAAATAATTAGAAATCTATTTTTCAGATAGTTTATACCAAAAACAACTATGCATCATTGTAAATATACAAGTGAGTACACATACATATAAATGATTTGCAGTGTCCTACTTTGTGTCGCTATATATTTTTACAGGGCATTTATGTCACGGTACTATCAAGAGACATCTAATTTAATATTAATTAACACCGACAAACTGTTTAACCGACATTCTTATTTCTAATACGAATGTATTAGAAATAAGAATGAAGCTTCATTCTACAGATATTTATGTAGCTAATGTGTGTGTTGAGGGGTTAAGTTTGCGAGAAAATGTCATATTAATATCATCATGTCTCACACACGATAAACTTTTCAAGATGCTCCAATACAAGGCGACCAAATGCCATGTATGATCTTACTGGTGACCCTATCTTCGTATTTTAAAATCTGCTGCGTCCTTAATGGTACAGCATACTTCGATTATAGAAATAAATATGATATGAAGGCTAAACGAAATTGAAATCTATGTACAGGGTGTCCCAAAACGATTGAAATGCACTTTAATTTTTTACCTGTTGGAGATAAGTGGACAATGTAAATTGCAAAAATGTTGAAAGTAAGGCAGGAAATAAGACTACATTAATGAAATAATTCTGATATTAATTTTGAAAAAGTTACATTTTTTAAAATTTTTAAACGACCCCCTTAGACAAATTGGGTCAATCAGAAAATTTTAATTTTTAATGCAACAAGTACATTAAAAAAAACACATATCTGCATCTTTAAAATCAACTGAATTATGATAAAGGAAAAATCCGACTTATGCCACTTTTCCGTACCATGTGAAAGGTTGTTTCATCAGTGAAAATAGGGATCATAAACAAATTGGCGATGGAAATTGTTTAAATCAAAAATACATTAATATGTGTCAAAATTTTTTATCACAAATGCATCTAAATAAAGCATTACACAGACAGAGATCATGTAAAGCAGTGGTACTCACTACGCGGTTGAGTATCCTATGTATTATCATCATTCAGTTTCATCTTTTTTGCGATATGTCACAAATTTACATTTCTAATTTGATAAATGGTCCTCATTCACAATGTTCAATTTTCAATTAAATATAACCCGCTCAATTTTAAAGATACATATATGCGGTTATTTTAATGATCTTGTTGCATTAAAAATAAAAATTTTCTAATTGACCAAATTTGTCTAAGGGGGTGATATAAAAATGTAAAAACGTAACATTTTGAAAATTAATGGGCGGACTATTTAATTAACGTAGTCTTATTTCCTACCTTACTTTCAACATTTTTGCAATTTGCATTGCCCACTTATCTCCAACAGGTAAAGAATTAGAGAGCGTTTCAATCTTTTGGGGACACCTTGTAGAGTGAACTTTTAAAATATTTACGGACGACAGAAACAGAACAGATATACATAGCAAATATATCTATTTTGTTTCTGTATTTCGCAAATAAATACAGAACGGAGGAATTAGTCCACACCTTCCTTACTGAGCCAACGGCCGTACCGTGCTGAAAACACCGGTTCTCGTCAGGTCACCGAAGTCAAGCAGCATCGGGCGCGGTTAGTACTTGGATGGGTGACCACCTGGGAACACCGCGTGCTGTTGGCACATTTCGGGCACGGTAGCCCGGTGGTTTGCGCGCTGGATTTGCACGCTACCACAACTGCCGCCGTGTTCATGCGGAGTACGATCACGTTAAACATGTGGGTCCGTAAGTCCTTCCGAGAGGTTGGTGGTAGGGTAAACGGTTCCTGTGGATGCCTCCCCCACTGGGTTCCGGTCTAAATTGGGTGGCACTTCCCGGCCGTCCAAACGGTTACCTTACACCTTTCTGGTAGGTCAGACGGTCTGGGTTTCAACAACAACAACACCTTCCTTACTATACAAAATGCGTTAAGCCCTCTCAATAGTGGACCCATTAGTGGGAGATAAACTTCACAAAAACAGAAATAAATTATCAGGGTCCGACTTAGCTTAACTAACGCCCTGGGCATGCATTCATTCTTGGACCCTTCCACCCTCTCGATATATTTGAAATAAACAGAAATATTTTTTTTTTCAGAAACATGCATTCTAGAGAAAAGTATAAAGAAAATAAAGCCCTTATATATTTTAATGGAATTTAAATAACGGACAACTTTCTCATCATAGCTAAGAAGTCAACATGTACTAAATCTTTAATTAGTACGGTTTTGTATATTCCCAAAATAAATCTTTTCTCTGCACAAACCTATTCCGATGCCATATTTTTTCTCAGTGGCTAATATTTCAATGTTATAATTGTTTAATTTGGAACCCCTCTAATGCGGGGGCCCCAGGTAACTGCCCCGCATTCCCGTCAGGCCCTGTAAATTATAATGCCGTCAGACATCAGTGTTAAAGGCCTGCACTTAATCGGGACTAATACCTAACACCGGCCAGATTTCCGGGTCACATTTCTATTTTACATTTTTGAGTTAGAGGTTTTTTTCTTTTCTTTCGATCCATATCGTTTTGTTTTCGATCTACCCAATGGTGTTGCTGTTGAGACCCAGACCGTCCGACCTACCAGAAAGGTGTAAGGTAACCGTTTGGACGGCCGGGAAGTGCCACCCAATTTAGACCCGAACCCAGAGGGGGGGGGCATCCTCAGGGACCGTACCCTCCTTCCCCTACCACCAACCTCTCGGAAGGACTTACGGACGCACATGTTTAACGTGATCGTACTCCGCATGAACACGACGACAGTTGTGGCAGCGTGCAAATCCAGCGCGCAAACCATCGGGCTACCGCGCCCGAAATGTGCCAACAGCACGCGGTGTTCCCAGGTGGTCACCCACCCAAGTACTAACCGCGCCCGATGCTGCTTGACTTCGGTGATTTAACGAGAACCGGTGTTTTCTGCTCGGTAGGGCCGTTGGCTCACTACCCAATGGTGTAAGATAATTTGAGTTAGTTTCGCACGTCTGTGGTTAAGATCTAGACAATTTCGAGCTAGACCGGACCGGAAGAAGCTTTTGTTTCCAAAATATATTAATGAATATTTACTCAAACTATGTTAAAAGAAGTCGTTTGTATTTTCAGCTATGCAGAGGTAAAATATTAATTAAAGCATAACGCAATTTTAAGCATGCAATGTGGAATTTTATGTGAGTAGTCGAACCCTTTAGAAAATAACCTGCTAAATACAAATAAACGACAATTGTCTGCATGTAGATTACTCCAATATGGGATTTTACATCGAATTTATACAATCGAATCCTATGAAAATGATCTATTTAAATATAAGTTATAGACAGTACAGACTACTTTTACACTCTCGTCCTAGATTACGTACATCAAAATAACGTTAATTTCTGAGATGAACTCAGATAATACAACTTTTTGGTTACCATGAACGAATTTTAATATATGCTGTACCTAAAACATTTCTTTATAAATAGTCAAGCGAATACATATACATATTTAGGGTTTGAAGGAATGTCATGACCAGTTAATTAGCTCGAAATATATTAAGGCTATCGTATATTTTTTATGACCGGTGCATTAGAAACTGTTATGGCGCTGCAGGATGAGACAATTATCCGGTGACTAGCACCGTATTTTATATGTGTATAGGGACTATTTCGTTTCCAATTAGAAGTAAGAGAAAAGAAGCAAGAAATGAAAGTTAAAAGTAGTTAGAATGCTAAAAGTAGGAAATGGAATTGGAGGGAGAAATACCTATTTTATCTGCTATGCTTATTTTTCAAACATAATTTCTATTTTTCCCCTGGCATTTGATGGGCTATATAGCCAGGGTCATATTTTTCCATACGAAAGCAAGCAAGTTCTGCTGTTCATAGCTAGGGCCCATTTCCTTTACCTCATCAACATTACGTGTAATTTTCGAAAAATATTTTATTAATTCCTACTGCCACTTTTATACTCAGCAGATATTGGTCTGAAATGTAAAGCATATATAAAATTAAATTAATTTTGAATATTTTGCAGCACATACAATCCGTTGAGAAATTGAACAAATTGAAAATCCTAATAATTATGTTCAATGATAAAAAGAACATTATTTAGAAAATATCAGCAAAATTTTATTGCAAGAAGCCTGACCAACATGTATCAATAGTTTATATAGCCACGCTCATATTTTCATTTAGAGTTTCTCTTGAGTTATTGAAATAGTTTTTATTTTCTATAAATGTGAAAGAGGGGAATCAGATTATTTCATTCCGAATCCCTGTTTCAGAAAGTAATTAAGTGTCCAGGGATAAATTAAAAATATTGACATTACCTTCCTGTGTGCATTTCGCTTTTACAAAAATACTGCCATATAAAGTCTAAATTTTTATTTTACTAATTATGCACCGAAGTGTGAAGGATAAATTTTATTTAACAGCCGTCATTTGGGCAATAAGTATTCGTTAAGCCATAGATAAACAAAAGTATTCTAGAGCCCCACAGAATATTGAATTGCTAAAAATATAATATTAAATATTTTTAATTATGCAGGCCATAAAAATACACCGATAATATTTTAATGGTATATATTATTTTAAAATGATGTTCCATCTTGTAGCTGTACTTTTCATAATTTACAGCTGACTTTTAAAAATGTTGCACCGAATGAAGGGAACAGCTTATTGAAATAATTATTAAATATTTTTAACTATGCTGCTTATTTAACTAGCTAATTGAAATAAAAATTAAATATTTTTAATTAAGCGGATCCTAAATATGCACCGATAATATTTTCATGATATATTTTATATTAGAAATGTTTTATCACTAAGTTGTTGTATATTGTCTGAACCAGAGATCGAGATAACGCCTCCATATACATAATTCAAAGGCGCAGCTAATTGAAATGAGTAGAAGAAACATACTATTTCTTAATACTTATAAACCGAAACAACTTAATTAATCATAAATAAGTATCGAGCATCATGCAGTTGTGTCGAGGATATGCGTTTATGCATATGTGGCCAACGAGAATCTAACAGACTCAAATGTGTCCCGTGGTTCTTTAAATGTTGAAGACCACTGATATAGACTTTGGATGATATCTTATTACCCGTTAGCAAAGCATGAATTGCTGCTGAACGTCGACATTTTATATTTTATTTATACAAAAAACAATTTTACTCTGCTGAGTTAAATATATGTGCGATTTTGCAGGGGAGGGTGTTAGACTGTATACACTTATTTCCAGGATTCCTTCCCATTTTATTTCAGTAGAACAGAAGTGCTTTGCACTAATATTTCAAAGCTCTATAACTTGCAATTCATTTCCCCCTATCTCTAACATGAAGTGAGATAGCTCTCCTTACCGACCTGAAAAAGGGGGTACAGATGTAATGTAATCCCTTTTTCATTCTTGGCGATTTCAGGTGAAATTCTGGCAATCCCTCCTGTGATTTGAAGCACATTCCATTCTGGCAACACTTTTCACGTCTTTTGTTGTCCTTTTTGTCCCTTTTGTCACCAAGGTATAAATAAATTTTTTTTTTTAAATTTCTGATTTTCATGTTGTACTCTATGAGCCACAGAATATCCTTTGCCCAAATAACTGTTCCTCCGTGCAACCTCCGACAGCCAGCGGGGCTGGATTCCGTGATTTTTTTGCGTAGTCCTATGTTTAAATTGCTACATATCAACTGTTGCACAAAGGGTGACAGAAACGACAAAATGGCGACAAAAGACGACAAAAGACGCGGAAAGGTTTGCCAGAATGGCATGTTACAATTTTACTTTGGCGACAAAAGGACGACAAAAGCCACGAAAAGGGTTTCCAGAATGGACTGTTCTCCAAATCATAGCAGGGATTGCCAAAATCTAACCTAAAATCGCCAAGAATAAAACAGAGAATGTACTACATCTGTTCCAAAAAAGGCGTCCGTCCCGTGAAAGTGGTTTCATCGTGCAGATACATAAAGTTTTCAATGCTCTTACATAAAATGTATACGACAATCCTAACACTTCTCGAGTTATTGGCTTGGTAGATGTCTTTCCTGCAGACCCTGCATACGAACACTAGTATCCTATTTCCTCCCTCTCTATATATGTTTCTCAGATAATTTAACTCTTGGCATCATTGAGAAGCATTTAGTATCAATACCATCCGTATTGGTAAAAAAAGCTGTCTAAAAGAATTCTTTTGTTAGAGTGAAAAATTTATTTATTTTTATTTATTTATTTATTGTGAAAAACCAGCAAGCGTGTATTTGTCCGAGGCGACATGTAAAGAGAAGAAAATACAGTACATTACATGGTGTTTTGATACAAAAGATACAGATGATACAAGTTATCATGCTCTTTTTAAAGTGTTGCTTACTGCTGGACTTGAATGCCAACAGAAAATAAAAAATATTTTGCTGATATATTTAAAATCTGGAACTAACTCTTTATAAGTTATCCTCCAAAAATGTATTTTCTGAATTTATATTTTTCTCTAGACGAATATATCCTTTATAAATATGATAATGTTCTCAGAAAATAAATCCCTCTTTTATATATATTTTAAGTGTCCATAATATATGCATAATACTCTAAGAGTAAGTGTTTGGAAAGTAAACATAAAGCATTTTATGGAATGTATGTTTCTAGCATGTCACATCGTGAATCAAGCATTTCCGTGTAGATGTGTGTTTGTATGTGGTCACGAACCTTTTCGTAGCCTGATATAGACTTATTTTGAAAAGTTTAGCCTAAATGTTTTAACTAATTTCCCCTTACAATTTAATGTCATTTGCCTATTCATCTTAATGTCATTTCACTATTCATTTTAATGTCATTTGTCTAGTCATTTGTCTATTCATTTTAATGTCATTTGCCAATTCATTTTCTGAAGATATAGAAACATTGCACTTTTGTTTTCATTTATTAAACAGTAAATGGTGATAATATCCCATGAGTCTACAGAAAAATCAAATACTATTCAGTGACATATATTTTACTGGATACTGTGTCCAATTAAAATATTTTCGTAAAAAAATAACATTCCGGAAACCATGCTCATATATTGAGCTTCAGTTTTGTTCAAGACACTTTCATAAAATATGATTTGCTTTTTAAAATAAAGTTACTGAAGAAATAACTTCACACACATTGATTAATTACGTTTCAGAATCTTTAAGAGCGTTTTCAAACGCAGCAACTGAAATAATAATAATAAAATCCATTTATAAATTGCATATATATTCTATACAAATAATAGATTTGTATTCATAGTTCTGGAATATAAATAAGTCTTACTGCAAAATACTCAATGTTTCCCAAATTCTACAAAGTTCCCAGACAAAACATTCCGTTTCATTTAATTTGTAAATCAACATTGTTCAGAGTTGCCTCAAATACCATAATTAGTAATCTATTATATCTTGCTAATTTTGCATAATACTCTATTAAAGTTATGCAATTTACTTTAATTATCTTTCACTAATTATTTATACTTTAATAAAATTAAAAAATAAGTAAAACATTCCGTTTCATTTAATTTGTAAATCAACATTGTTGAGAGTTGCCTCAAATACCATAATTAGTAATCTATTATATCTTGCAAATTTTGCATAATACTCTATTAAAGTTATGCAATTTACTTTAATTATCTTTCACTAATTATTTATACTTTAATAAAATTAAAAAATAAGTAAGTTTGCTTAAATGGCTTTGTTCTTATATGACAAGTTCTTACAGATCGAACCTTTATCTGGCAAGTAACCAGCTGAACTGCTCTGCTCTGCTAAAGGCAGGAGTTGAGAATGAATTTATGAAAAAATTAAAGAAATGCATATGTTTTTATTATCCAGGACTTTTACAAGATCAAGTCAAATAAATTGCTCGTCGAACTTAGCATTTATGAGACGAATTTCCAAAGCTCGGTTTCATTAATACCCCATCCATCTGCCACACAGAATTTTAAAGAATATACCTAACTATACCAGCATTTTCTATTCTTTCTCGCAGCCATATATTTTTAAGCATGTTTGTTCAATATTTTAGAAAACTAAAGAAAAATCCACCCAAAATAGAAATTGTTTATTTTTGGTCAATATAAATTATCTGATTCGATATTTTCAGATGAAGCCGCATCGATATATTCGATTGACGAGTGAAGAAATTTAGTAGCGCGCACATTATTCGTTTCGTAACAGAAATGTCTGGTCATGCGTGACCATACAAATGGAGCTTTTTTGGCTTCTATGCGTTTCTCTAGATTTTTAATTTCCCTTACTATACAGAGTACGGTTGAAGCTTCTCAGTAGCGGACTTTTTAAGTACTAGAAATCTATAAATGACAGATAAAAAATTATAATCCTACCAGCAAAGCCCGCGCTCCTCGTGAATTATGCCCGTCCAAATACATCACAGCCATGCATGTGTAAACAGAAACCGGCAGACATCAACTTCAGTCGACCATTCACTTCAACATGGTCGAATTTTCTTCTTTCTTCCGCTAACACCACTACGATCCGCGCTTACGTTTTGAATCGCCTCAGCAACATGGTCTTCAAACGCTGCTTTTTGTCGTCGCCATATGCAACGCTTGCACAACCTGAATAGGTTACCACCGTTACAGACGGTGACACATCCTTTTAAATCCAATATATGCAATTCCTTGCATGAGACATTGGCTATTGAAGGCTGGCTATTGAAGGCACTGAGGATTGGCTATTGAATCGCATCGGTTCCGTGAGCGTTGCCCGGGCTGTAAAAGCTGCTTTAAACGGGAAAGAGGGGTCGCAACCCCCTCTACCATTTCATGCAATGCATTTGGTCATCCCTTGTCTTTTCGTTTCTACTTATATATATATATATATATATATATATATATATATATACACGAGATGTTTCGCTTAGATGTGTGGTACGCTAAAAAACGTTGCATTGTTTAAAACATGAAGGTAAAGAGAAAATATTAATTTACGTTCCCCTAGCCCCACTGACAAACGAATTTATCAAGTTTAATACCTCAAACTTTTATTTCAAGTTTTCAATTTCTGTTCATACCTTGGACTAATTCTCTACCTTCATGAGTCGTACAATTCAGTTCCAATCAATCTGTCTATAAACAGAATGTGTATTAATTGCATTGTTTAAAACATGAATTTGAAAATAAAGCAGAAGCAAATTTACATATAATAAATACTACGCCTTTCTGCTGAGTGAATTAACAATATCAGCTACTTTACTAACACTAGTGACACACATCTAGATATAATTCTCAAAACAATATGGCATTTCCAAGAATTTATTCATAGGCGTTTTATCTCCTTTCTAACTCTACGGTTTAAATATTTATATTTTGAATTTTTAAATTGAAATAGGATCCCTTAATATTAACTTTTCAATTCAGCTGATTCATGGAGGTAAAAGGATGGCATCATCTCTAACTCCATGAGTTGAATGCAGTTTCTTGAATCATTAAAATCTCATGAGCATGTTGTGGCAGTGCTTTCTTTCTGAGATATAAGCACAAAAAAAGAAAGAAAAAGGCAAACTCTGAGAGGCCATTTCTCCAGATCTACGGAATAATTTGAAAAACGGATTTCAAATTTGGTTTCAGCATGGTCGAATTAAAATACATAAGTGTCCCAGCTCTCGGGGTTGTATTCGATGCTCTAATGTGCTGCAACTGCACTTTTGTGATCTGGCCAGAGTCGTGTGCCAGACCTGGCCACATTTGTAATTTAAGTGTGCCTATCAAGTTGAGCTGGGGCTGAGTTTCGACAGTTTCGGTATGGGTTATGTAAAAAAGTGTTTCCCGTGTCGAGAAGATATTACTGAATATCACAGTAAAATATGTCCAAAATATTAATTATTAATTATAGCAAGAAAATCTTCATAAAAATATTTTTACATAATTTTGATCCCGTAGATATTTAATTTTAGATATACAGTCTAATCCCATAAAAACATCTTTATAAGCACATGCGAGAGAGAAAACATTGTAAATCACACCCAGAACAAAAGCAACGTGAAATGTCCATTATGCTAAAAACTAAGACAAGTATATCTGATGCAGAAGTTCTGCGATTCATTCCAAGGCACAAGCAATTTGCATTTAAGGTCATTTGCATTCGAGTCTGAAGCCATGTTCTCACTACGTTTCTATGAAATCGGGTAAACTAGTGTTGCTCTGAAAAAGAAAATACACTAAATGAAAACAATTTGGCGATTTGTTTGGCAAGCTTGGTGAAAAACTTGCAGTAATATTGCCTTAAAATTAAAATAATTGTATTTTCGTAGGTTAAGTTATGTATTGAACACAGCAGGATATTTTGAAGTTCACGTCAAAGAAATTGCTTCTTGTATTAATCCTTAATAAAAAAATTCGGACACTCAGCTCCATTGACAACCCATCCATCAATCACATGGAAAGGGGAAAAATCCCTATTCTAGCATTTTCTGGGGTTTTTTTCCCTATCCATATTTCTTAAGTATTTTTTGCTCTAGTGTTTTAGGATATCAAGAGAAAATCTATTCAGTCTAGTACATTTTGATCTTCCTGCAGCAATGAAGTATCCAATTCGATATATTCAGTTGAAGACATATCGATGCATTCGATTGATGAATGGGGGGATTTGGAAGATCGCCCACGCTGCGTTTCGTAACAGAAATTTCCCTAGTATTTTGTCCCCGTTCAACTGCAGCATATTTTACGGTGATTGGTCGTACTGTGCAGCTATACATTTCCCTAGGTTTCCTTTTTCTGATCTTCCTTACTATATGTAAAAATCTGATGTGGGCAACATATGACTTTCCTTATATAATGCAATGAATTTATTATTTTTACAATAAAAAATAGGGTTTTCTTATAGTAGATATTTATATTTTTTTCAAGATATTGAATTTTCGTCAGTCGTCATTTTCATTGATTTAGTGTCATTTTTATCCATTTGGCGAGATTTTTGTTAATTTGGCAACATTAAAAAAGTCGTCAAGTTGGTGACATTCCACCAACTTCGGCGTCAAAATCTCGCCAAGGGTTATGGACGGAGAAATAAATTATTCTTATAGAAGATAAATAACTAATGGCGTTTAAATACAAAAGTATTACTCAAAGTATCTTTTCTCGTGAATGGAACGAGCTAGATCCACTAGAATGATGTCACCCAATTTATCGCATGATATTACATATGAAAAGTGAACATGTTTCTCAACAGTTAATATATTTTCTTTAATTTATGGGATTTTTTGATACATTTATTTAAAAATGTACAAAGTCTCGAGAACGGTTCATGCTAGCGCTCTGAAGTTTATGTCAATCGTTTTCTAAGGAAAAATTACATAAGAAATGGCTATTTGTGTAACTTTATTAAATATTTTGATTTTTTGATGATTTTTTCAATATATCACTCGAAAATTTAGAGGGGTCTGACATTCGATTACCGATTACGTTTAAAAACAGTAGACTTCCAGTATTCACGGATTGTGATTTTTGTACCAAATTTCATTCGAATCGCTCTATTTGTTCGTGAAATATCGTCTCCACAGACTCACTGACACACACCCACACACACCCACACACACATACCCCCCCCCCCCCCCCCACAAACACACACTTATATTAGTTTACTGTTTCTTCCTGTAATCAAAGTTTACAGCTTTTCTATAATTTGATTTTTAATACCTTTAATGCCGATTTTTCTTCCAATTAGAAGTGCGTTTTTGCAAGAGTAGCGAATAGTTGAATTTGGCGCCCCTTAAATTGGGCGCCTGCGTGCGGGGCATTCGCTGCATACCCGCCAGGAACGGCACTGCACACACAGACATCACCTCAAAAATGTTTTATTCGTGATCAGGGAAGCCTGAAACATGCTTTCCCGTCGAAAATTCGAATTCAAATTTTCGACCCCGTGACAATACTTTCCTTTTACATTATGTATATAAGGAAAGTAATAATACGGTAAACCCTCCCAATAATGAACGCTTTAAGTGGTAGATGCCTCTGTTTAATAAGCGGAGCAATAATCCTGCTTCGTCCATGTGCGTACGTCAGACCCAGATAGTCTGGTCGGGTCGTGATTATATTTAAAATTTGTCTGGTTTGCATGGGATCGGGCTGAGTTTGAAAAATTTACCGACCGAAAAAGGTTTCTGCTTTGAGAAAATTTAATGAATATTAAAGAAAAACATTTTTAAAATTACTAAATCATTTTTAATTTCGTTAATGCAAATATTTTAATTTCGGCAACTTAAAACTTATTTTCATATAATTTGAGTATCAGACTCGTAAATATACTAGTTATTTGAAACTAGTGTAGAATCTTAAAGCCATATTAGGATCTTAAATACACCATCCCAAAAAATTTGGTATATATTTAATTGCTAGTAGCTTTTTCAAAAAAAAAAAAAAAAATTGTGATCTTTATTAAATTGTTTTTGATCTTCTTTTAAATATTCCGTACTCTTTAGAAAAAAAATCTGATGTGGGCAGCACATGACTTTCCTTATATAATGCAATGAACTTACTACATTTACACTTGAAAAAGATGGTATTCTTATAGTAGATACTCATATTCTTTCCAAGATATTGAATTTTCGTCAATGAGTCGTCATTTTCATTGATATAGCGTCATTTTTATCCATTTGGAGAGATTTTCGTTAATTTGGCAACATTAAAAAGACGCCAAATTGGCGACATTCCACCATATTCGGCGTCAAAATCTCGCCAAGCGTTATGGACGAAGAAATAAGTTATTCTTACAGCAGATAAATAACTATTGGCGTTCAAATAAAAAAGTATTACTCAAAGTATCTTTTCTCGTGAATGGAACGAGTTAGATCCACGCGAATGATGTTACCAAATTTATCGCATGATATTATATATGAAAAGTGAACGCGTTTCTTATCAGTTAATATTTGTTCTTAATTTATGGGATTTTTTGATAAATTTATTTAAAAAATGCGCAATATCTCGGGAACGGTTCATGCTAGCGCTCTAAAGATTATGTCAATCGTTTTCTAAAGAAAAATTACATCAGAAATATCTATTTGCGTAACTTTATTAAAAGTTTTGATTTTTTGTTGATTTTTTTCAAAATTTCACTCGAAAATTTAGGGGGGGTTCTGAACATTCTATTATGTTATAAAACAATAGGCTTCCAGTATTCACGGATTAGAATTTTTGTTCCAAATTTCATTGGAATCCCTCCATTCGTTCGTGAGATATCGTCTCCACAGACTCACTGACACACACACACATACTTTCACACACACACAGACATCACTTCAAAAATGTTTGATTCGTGATCAGGGATGCTTGAAACGCGTGCTCTCCCGTCGAAAACTCGAATTCGAATTTTCGACCCCGTCACAATACTTTCCTTATACATAATTGTATATAAGGAAATTAATAGAAAACAAGTAATAAAATAATTATAAATTTTATCTCACAGTTTTAACCATGTGCTGAGATTCCATTTCACGATATCAAGTTGTTAATCAAAAACACCTTTAAAAATAACCTAGCAAAAGAACTTTCAGAGAGGAATTCTCAGAGATTGTGGTGGAACACAATTTCAGACATACAAGACTAGAATACAACGATTTAGTATATATACTACCTCGATGCTAGCTTACGAGGAGAGCTGTAACGGAAACCGCCTTGATACTGGCCATGATTGCCTAGCAATACATCTGCATCAAATTCGTGTATTTGACGACTCTTTTAGCAAAGTCTATGACATGAAGATAAAAGTAAGGAGTTACATCTTCATATTAAGAAAACGCCATGTTCGTTTGAGGTAATAATTCAGGTGGCGCTGGGATAAGTAGCCTTGCATTGTATGCACTTCTATGGAGAAAAGCCCAAAATATTTATTTAAACTCTTAATATTGTAAAAATAAATTTTTAATGCAATGCAAAGTAAAAAAATCTGATGTGGCCAGCACATGACTTTCCTTATATAATGTAATGAATTTACTACTTTTACAGTAAAAAAATGGTTTTTCTTATAGTAGATACAAACATTCTTTCCAAGATATTGAATTTTCGACAATTAGTTGTCATTTTCATTGATTTAGCGTCATTTTTATCCATTTAGCGAGATTTTCGTTAATTTGGCAACTTTTGAAAAAGTCGCTGAGTTGGCGACATTCCGCCAAATTCGTCGCCAAAATCTCGCCAAGCGTTATGCACTAAGAAATAAGTTATTCTTACAGCAGATAAATGACTATTGACGTTCAAGTACAAAAGTAATACTTAAAGTATCTTTTTTCATGAATGGAACGAGCTAGATCCACGAGAATGATGTCACCCAATTTATAGCATGGTATTACATATGCAAAATGAACATGTTTCTCAATAGGAAATATTTTTGTTTCATTTTATATGACTTTTTGATAATTTTTTTGAAAAATGTACAATATCTCGAGAACGGTTCATGTTAGCGTTCTAAAATTTATGTCAATCATTTTCTAATGAAAAATTACATAAGAAACGTCTATTTGCGTAACTTTATTAGGGGTTTTGATTTTTGGACGATTTCTTCAAAATTTCGTTCGAAAATTTAGAGGGGTTCTGAACATTCGATTGCGTATAAAAGCAATAGGCTTCCAGTGTTTACGGATTGTGATTTTTGTACCAAATTTGGTTCGAATCGGTCCATTCGTTCGTCAGCTATCGTCTCCACAGACTCACACACACACACACACACACACACACACACACACATCACTTCAAAAATGTTTGACTCGTGATCAGACATTCTTGAAACCTGCCCTCCCGTCGAAAACTCGAATTCGAATTTTCGACACCGTCACAATACTTTCCTTATACATTATGTATATAAGGAAAGTAATTAAAACAATAAAGAGTATTCCTACGTATTCAAAATTATTTTATCTTTCAATTTATTTTTATCTTCCTGTAATCTGTACTCTATGGTACAACCACGAAAAAATGCTGGTTAATTATACTTATAATGAAGAAAACCTTAATTTAAAAATAATCAAAAAGACATATACTAAATACTAGGTCTTTCTGGTCTATACTAGTCTGGTCTATACTAGGTCTGTTGTGTCAACTAACAATATTGGCCACTTTACTAACACTAGCGACACCTAGATATAAGTCTCAAAGCATTATTGAATTTTCAAGTGTTTCATTCATAGGAGTTTCATCTCTTCCTTTCTAACTCCATGTGGCCTTTAGGGCGTCTGTGGTCTTCAGGGCGTAATGGACAGGACTGACCTTCTCCACTGCTCGGTAATCTCCTCAACATCTGAGTATGAGCTATACTGAGAAGCAAGGCACTGAATGAAAGGTCTATTGACTTTCTTCTGCGGCTGTAATTTTTTCTTATTTCTGTTCATGTTATATTTTTTGATAGTTCCAGTTGTCTTTTGTACCCGCCATTGGAAATAATAAAAACAAATCTGATGTGGGCAGCACATGACTTTCCTTATATAATGCAATGAATTTATTACTTTTATAGTTAAAAAAATCTGATGTGGGCAACACATGACTTTCCTTATATAATGTAATAAATTTACTACTTTTACAGTAAAAAAATAGGTTTTTCTTATAGTTGATACTTATATTCTTTCCAAGATATTGAATTTTCGACAATTAGTCGTCATTTTCATTGATTTAGCGTCGTTTTAATCCATTTGGCGAGATTTTCGTTAATTTGGCATCATTTCAAAAAGTCGCCAAGTTGGCGACATTTCGCCAAATTCGTCTCCAAAATCCCGCCAAGCGTTATGGACGAAGAAATAAGTTATTCTTACAGTAGATAAATGACTATTGGCGTTCAAATACAAAAGTATTACTCAAAGTATCTTTTTTCATGAATGGAACGAGCTAGATCCACGAGAATAATGTCACCCAATTTATCGCATGGTATTACATATGAAAAGTGAAAATGTTTCTCAATAGGAATTTGTCTTTTATTTTATATGACTTTTTGATAATTTTTTTAAAAATGTACAAAATCTCGAGAACGGTTCATGTTAGCGCTCTAAAATTTATGTCAATCGTTTTCTAATGAAAAATTATATAAGAACTGTCTATTTGCGTAACTTTGTTAGCGGTTTCGATTTTTTGACGATTTCTTCAAAATTTCACTCGAAAATTTAGGGGGGTTCTGAACATTCGATTGCGTGTAAAAACAATAGACTTCCAGTGCTTATGGATTGTGATTTTAGTACCAAATTTTGTTCCAATCGGCCCAATCGTTCGTCAGTTATCGTCTCCACACACACACACACACACACACACACACACACACACACACACACACACACACACACACACACACACACACACACACACACACACACTTTCACACACACACACAGACATCACTTCAAAAATGTTTGATTCGTGATCAGGGATGCTTGAAACGTGCTCTCCCGTCGAAAACTCGAATTCGAATTTTCGACCCCGTCACAATACTTTCCTTATACATTATGTATATAAGGAAAGTAAAAATGGATGTTATTCTTATAGTAGATGTTATTCTTATAGTAGATATATTATATTCTTTACAAGATATTGAATTTTCTTCAATGAGTCGTCCTTTTCATTGATGTAGCGTCATTTTTATCCATTTGGCGAGATTTTCGTTAATTTGGCAACATTTAAAAAAGTCGCCAAGTTGGCGACATTCCACCATATTAGTCGCCAAAATCTCGCCAAGCGTTATGGACGGAGAAATAAGTTATTCTTACAGCAGATAAATGACTATTGGCGTTCAAATACAAAAGTATTACTCAAAGTATCTTTTCTCGGGCATGGAACGAGTTAGATCCACGAGAATGATATCACCAAATTTATCGCATGATATTAAATATGAAAAGTGAACATGTTTCTTAAGAATTAATATGTCTTTATTTTACTTGATTTTTCGATAAATTTATTTGATAAATGTGCAACATCTCGAGAACGCTTCATGCTAGCGTTCTAATATTTATGGCAATCGTTTCCTAAGTCAAAATTACATAAGAAATGTCTATTTGCGCAACTTTATTAAAGGTTTTGATTTTTTGATGATTTCTTCAAAATTTCACTCAATTTAGGGGGTTCTGAACATTCGATTGTGTTTAAAAACAATAGGCT
This sequence comes from Amaurobius ferox, assembly GCA_951213105.1. Lineage (NCBI taxonomy): Eukaryota > Metazoa > Arthropoda > Arachnida > Araneae > Amaurobiidae > Amaurobius > Amaurobius ferox. The sequence continues at coordinate 78,069,606 of OX578155.1, read as the reverse complement.
TCCAGTATTCACGGATTGTGATTTTTGTACCAAATTTCATTCGAGACGCTCCATTCGTTCGTGAGATATCGTCTCTACAGACTCACTGGCACACACACACACACACACTTTCACACACACACACATACTTTCACACACGCACACATACACACACACACAGACATCTCAAAAATGTTCGATTCGTGATCAGCGATGCTTGAAACTTGCTCTCCCGTTGAAAACTCGAATTCGATTTTCGACCTCGTCACAATACTTTCCTTATACATTATGTATATAAGGAAAGTAAAAAGTTAAATATTTTAATCACTGTAAACTGTGAACAAAACTGCAGCGATTAAATCCTTATAGGCGGGCAATTATGGCGGTCTAACACCTTACAGGCGGTCAAACACAATGGACGGAAATGCACGGCCTATTTTACTAGTATATAAAAAGCAAAGAAAGCAACTAATAAAGTAATTATAAACATTAGTTCACAGTTAGTATCATAAAGTTTAATTTTCTACTTGTTAAAAGTTTAAATTACGATTCAAATAGAAAAATTCCAACCGTAGTCAACTCCTCGGAGACTGAATTGTGGGTCTTGGTCAACTCTTAGGAGACTGAATTGTGGGTCTTGGTCAACTCCTAGGAGACTGAATTGTGGGTCTTGGTCAACTTCTCGGAGACTGAATTTCCGTAAATATGAAAGAAATATGTCTTTGATCTTTCATAAACATTTTAAACATATAAAAATTTAACTCCTTTTGCAAGTAATTTTACTCGTTTGATCAAGACTATCTTCTCATTCTGTTGCATGCAAAGAAGATCCACGGTTTGAAACATTAAAGCGTATACCGATCTATGAATTTCTGAGGGTCTTGGTACGTTGCGAAAGATTCTTGTGTACCAAAAGGAAAGTTTCATATATGTATAACGTATTTGCAAATGTCAAAATAGGTAAATCAATAGAATGAATAATTTTCTGAACACTGCTATGCCAAAAGGGATTATAGAATAAAGTGGAATTTGTTAAGAAACTGTGACATATAGCTGTAACCGTCTCTTTAAACTTTTCGGATCCGGAACAGTAGTAAAAGGGTCGCCATAAACTTTATTTTTACAGTAAAAAAATATTTAAAGCAATAAATCCTTTTAATAGCTTTTGCAAGGGAAAGCATTTTTTAATTAACTCCAAAACTAAGAATTTTCTATAAAAAGGCAATTAAGCTTGATAACTTTCAAAGGAGTTATACCTCGTTTATCAGGTTAATCCATTAAATCCCCATTCAAACAGTAAGAACATGCATATAAGTTTACTGTGCCCTAATTAGTGTTCAAAGAAAAAAAATCAGCTGTAGCTCCAGTTCGATAGAACCGGGATGATTTTGGGTGTATTTTTAAACTAAAACTTCACTAAAGTTGAACAATTTTACTTGATTTTTTCAGACTTATTTATTTCGTTTACAGGCTTTCATAGCGCTACAAATAACTCACAACCTTTTTATATTTCTAACACTTTTATATTTCAGCCAGATTTTATTTGTTTACTCCGAAGCATATACTCCAAGTTAAAATATTAAATTATTTTACTAACTTGTTTTTCGATATATAAATTAAACTGATACAGTATATTACTAAATTTTACATTCAAGTTAATCTATAAACTTACTTGGTGGCACATAAATACGTACTTGCATACGTATATTTTCATCTATTCTATTCAGACCTGACCAATCATTAAACCTCCCTGGAATCCTCAAGTACGTTTAATCTCCTAATTTTCTTAAAAGAATAAAATATCTCATTTTTATGCTCCATTATAACACTAATGATTAAGTATACAGATTGAGCTGCAACAATCGTGACACTTTAAATATTACAGATTTCCCACCTATTGGAAAACCCAGGTTAAAATACTAAAATGTCGGAATTATAAACACTATACCTAAAAAAACTGACAACTCAATAGAAAATTCAATTATATATGCATGTAAGGCTTTAAAAGCGCTACAAATTCTTCTTTATAGTTCACTCTTTTAGTTTTTCAGATATATGCATTAAAAACTTGAAAAACTGAAAATTTTCCATCTTCTTCAACTTGACAACACAAATTACTCGAAAATTATAGGAGCATCTTTGAAAAATAAATATGGATTTTAAAACTAAATTTCCTTGTGCATATATTTGTCATTTTATATCAATATTTTATATTTCGAACATATTTTGAGCGAAAATCAGAAAAATTGAAAAACACTCACACGGACAGATACTTTTAAAAGTTTTTTCGAAAAAAGTTCAAAATATTAAAATATTGAAATTATTTTTATATATTCATAATCTGGACCCTAATACCGACAAAATAAGAAAAATTATTTATATTTTTATCTCCTATATAAGCGTCCAAATTGTTTACAACTTTTCTGTCGCTCCATTTTCAGCCACAGAAACCCCTACCATAGATGTCATTCACATCAAAATAAAAAATGCACCACTCTATAACTCTCTCAAAAATACTCATAAAATAATCCACTCTCATACCAAGAATTTTCTGCAAAAAAAACTATTATGCTGAATTAATTTAAAGAAGTTTCGCCCTAAAACTAAGTCTTAATGGTTCAACCTCAATTAACAACATGTATTTAAGGCTTACGCCCTAATTACTGAGATCCTTCTGTCAAAATATGTTAATGTGTCCATGCGTATATAGACGTAACCAAGATCTAGTAAATGGCGGTGGGAATTTCGATAATGGTGGTAGATGGAACTCACATGGAACTGTGGTGAACTGGAGTCAGCTAATTGAAAGTTACGTTAGTCAGTCAAAATGATAGATGGAACTCACATGGAACTGTGGTGAACTGGAGTCAGCTAATTGAAAGTTACGTTAGTCAGTCAAAATGATAGATGGAACTCACATGGAACTGTGGTGAACTGGAGTCAACTAATTGAAAGTTACGTTAGTCAGTCAAAATGATAGATGGAACTCACATAGAACTCTGGAGAATCTAGAGGAACTGGAGTCAGCTGACTGGGAGACATTTTAGTCTCAAAATGATAGATGGAATTCATATGGAACGGGAGAATCTGGAGGAACTGGAATCAGCAAATGGGGAGTGCGTTAGTCAATCAGAATGATAGATGGAACTCACATGGAATCTGATGGAACTGGAATCAGCTAACTGGGAGACACTACGTTTGTGTAGACGATAGGAAGAGGGTAGGGGATATATTTTTCCAAAATACTCTTTGATCTACATCGGGGATCTCTCGAGAGGCAAGACCGTTTTTTTTTTCATTTATTTTTTTTTTTTATTCAAGAAGCAAATCGGTAAAAAAAAATCAGAAACGTTTGTATAAACATTGTCGAATTTCAAAATAGGAAATTAAAATATTGTAATAAATTTACACCACGTGAGTTCCAGTTTCCGGCTAATATGCAGATAAGTTCTTGCAATGATAACCGACGTGTTCACAGTTAGTGCTGTATATCTTTAGATTTATACCTACTCTTCCGCGGAAATTTTAACTGTCCAAAATTTTATAGTTGCTAGTAGTATACATTTTTGTTAATAGTACGTTTCTGCAACTAGTAAATAAAAAATGTTGTACCCAAAGAAAGAAATATTGTCATTCACCCTAAAACTATATTTTAATATAAGCATTGAAAACACAAAGTATTTAAAGTTATCTAAAATCTTTGGACTTTTGAATGTCTTTAGTAAAATTTTAATTTTAAAATTAACCTATAAGTCGACACAGCATTGCATATATAGATTTGTTTCCTTCAAACTGTCTCGATTTGTTCATGAATACATGCATTAAAATACTAAGAATAGCATACATTATAATGCTAAGAATAATATTGATGTAGTAAATATCATATGGAACTGGCGAAATTGCTTCTCTGGAAAGCACTTTCATATTAAATTATTGTTTAGTGTGTACTTTTCTTCTAAAAACAGAAAAAAGCCACTCAGTTTGAATTACAGTCTATGTAATGTCACATTCCATGTAATGTATTTATTTATAAAGTTTTATAAAGCAGGTAAAAGATGTAAAGTGGAAAATGAAGGTTGTAAGATGTTTCAGATTCAGGGTTTTGAAAAGAAATTAAATTACATTAAATCTGAAAAGCAGATTCGTTATATATGCGGATCGTGCTACCATTGATAGGCAGGCAACAGCATTTATAAGCGATTTCACAATATACGATTTGTTTATCAGCAATTTATCTAAGTAAATAAATAATTTGTTACACAACCCTTTTGCTTATATAATGGAACTATAAAATTGAATTGATAGACAGAATTATGTAATTTATGTTTATTGCAGGTGAGAAACTGGCATCAACAGAAAGCAAATTAACAGTGGCACTTTAAAAATTACATTTGCTTTTTAAAATAAACTATCATTTAAATTTGGATCTCGTTCTTTTTCTTATAATTTCAAACGGACCTTGCTAACAATTAAAGACACTATGACAATAAATTCACCCTTATACACCGCTTGGAAGGATATAAATACATTTCAATCTAGGTGGTTTAATTTTGCTAATAGGTAAATTTTAACGAGGCTAAAAACACACACAGTTATTATGATCAAGATCGGTATCACGCCTACATTCAATAGATTAAATCAAGGACAAAGCATTTTAAGAAACGAAATGTCTTTTATTTAACACATCCTAAAAGACGTACAAAACGTATATTAAAAACTGCCAGAGCGTTTTCGGACGTATATACGCCCTTCATCAGTGGCTACATGAATAGTAAAAACATGGAATGTTTATATAGAGACCAGTTTAAAGCAAATTTGCATAAAATATAAAATGGTAAATGAACTTACTAAAAATAATACAAGAAATATACACCCAAATTACAAAATAAGTTTAAACGCTTGCGAATTTTAAAATATTACAAGAAAAGAACTAATACAAATTTTAGAAAAACGTCAAGCATGATATTCCTGAGAATGACGTCACAAATAACTTTTAAGATGTTTGAATTGCATGGAGTCGAGAATATGTCGCCAAGCATAACTTAAAATTTGAACAGGATCAAATTTACAAATCGATTCACGGTAAATATAAATAAACATGGATTCATAAAGAAGAATACTACTTGGATTGTTACAACGAACCAAAAGGAAAGAAAGTTTTTTTAAAAACGGGAAGAAATTTATTGCCTTTTTGGATCCAGTTAGGAAATGTTTTCGGGCGTACTTATATGAAAGATGACGTGTATTTTATAACGCATTTTGCCGATGTTTGATTGAATACATTTTTTCCCGTTTTTGAAAAACTTTATTTGTTATCAACCCCGTTATCAAACTTTTTTTTCATCATACAGCGCATGCGTGAACTCTGAGTGGGAAGGTACCTTAAGGGCTATGAGGCATGGGTGTTACGTTTTACATTGGCCCCGTAACCTTCACGCCCATACTTACTACTAGAACCCAATATATATATAGCATATATATAGCAGTTCAATATATATATAGCAGCGCCAAGGCTATTAAATGTCTTTATAAAAATTAATCTGACAGTGATGCCCTATAACGTTCTTCTTATGAAATTTGAAATCTAGACTTATATATTTAATTAATATGAAATTAAAAGGATTATATACTTAAGATTACAATACACAGTAGTTTTATGTGCAGTGTATAGAAACCTAAATTGTGTTACCTTACCTATTATTAGAAACTGAACCCGCGTTGATAGGGATTTTCCTTCATTTTATATATGTAAACGGCCGAAAAAATCTCTTACTTATGAAACTAGAAAAGGTTTTCAAATAACATAGATTTCTTTTAATAAAGCACATTGTACGGGACCATCCACTTTTATCGCCAACTGTAAGGGTACCTCGCATATCTGAAGTACAAGTGGGTACGTACAGTCACATAACTTCTATGTAAACACTTAAAATAATATTTTTATCTACCATAAATATATATTTAGAATATATTATAAAAAATACAATTTGATTTAGTGAATTTGATTAAACATAGTCTGCACCTTATTCTAGTAAGTAAGTGGCCCTGAATGATGGCGACTTAAGAGCTTTTATTATCGTTGCTGCTGCCAGGAGCAGCATTTCATTTAGAGGTGCGAGATTTGTATGTATGAAAATCCACAATATGGAATAAATAAAATGTTTGTTAACGGGGAGGGGGAAGAGAGGAATCACAAAATTGAATGGACGTTGAGAAAAATAATTGTTAACATAATTTTTTTTACATAATTGTGTTAACACAAATGTTGTAAACATAATTTTTCTAAATACAAATATCTATATTTATTTGCCTTTTATTGAAGTTTTAAATGGCGGTTCTTAGAGTCTGGAAGAAGAGAACATTTTGTTACAATATCATCATAATCCAGTGGTGTATCTTGTTCTATAGCTAAAACAGCTGAAGATGAAAGTCTTTCTTGTTCCATTGTACTGCGAAAATAATTTTCCAGCCTCCTGAGATACGAAAAAGACCTTTCACAACTGTCTGAGCTGATTGGCACAGTCAAAAACAATTTAAATAATAATGTTGTGACAGGAAACACATTTTTTAAATTTCGCTCTTTCGAATAATCCAGGCGACTTTTAAAATTGGGATGGTCTATGTTTTCATTTTTCAGCATTAAATAAAACAGTCGCAATTCACATAACAATTCCTCTTTCTGGAAGTTATATACTTTGTATATGGTTGGAACATTTTCTTTTTCGACATCTGATTCTGATAATACTGAACTATGGGCAAATATAAAAGATCTATTGTTCTCATTAAATCTTGTCTCAATTTCATTAGATACTGAATCTATAATTTCATATTGAATATTGATTTTCTGATATGATTTAACATCATCATGGGGATTTTTTTCACCGCCTCCGAATTCGCTTGGAATTTTTTTACGCCTTTTCAATTATGGTACAGAATAAAAAAAAAATCGCAAAGTTCTGTCACAAAACTCCACACTTGATATGCATCAGTGCGAAAAGAACTAACAGTTTTAATAGTAACTTTAGCCAAAGCTTGCACAGTCTGAAAATTAAGATTAGATGACTGAAGATGCTTTAAGAGAGTATTGCATTGATCAAAAACAGTGGGCAATACAAACAAAGTGAATAAGAATTCAAACGATGTCATGCATGTCAAATGTGCTTCGACTCTTCCACCATTGAGAGAATCGTTTTCAGATAATTCTTCCAATGTTAAAATTACCGCTTCAAAATTATCGAGTAGTGCTTTTATGGCTTTAACTCGGGAAGACCACCTCGTATCACTTAGTGATTGCAGAGTTGAAGAGCCCCCCAAAAAAGTATTTGTTGATGAGCGAATCTTTTCTAAAATAGCATATTTTTATAGGATGTTTCTATGAAAGAATATAATGCATTGAGCTGTTGAAATATATTTCTAGCAAAAGGAATGGTTGAGTATGCACTAACTACACATACATTTAATCGGACACTTGTTTTCCTTTTCACTTGGAAATTTCATCACCCCAATATATTCAAGTTGAAAAGGATTCGTTCCAGCCGGAAGAGAGAAGTTTCACTGTGAAGGTCCGCTCTTTTGAAGCTCCATAGCGTGAGAAAACTGATCAGTGGACCGTCGATAATAAAAGGGAGAAGCGCATAGACGACGAAGGAAAATTTGGAGGCGCTATTTGCCGCCCCTGGTTGCTGCAGTTCCGAGAAGTATCGTGCTGTCTTCCATCGTGGCAATCCAGTACCAATGAATGGCGTCAGCAGGGAACTACATTCTGAAGCGCCACTCCAATTTTTAACTGCGATAATACGAAAACTTAAATTTTGGCGACCCCTTTTAAATTCTTCCCTGGTCCGTGACGTCACCAGTGAAGAAATTCTCCTCCATGACGTCAAGCTCACAACATTTTTGATTCGCTGCCAAGCTGACTTCCCAGCTTTATATTAAAGAACCTTGAGTAACTGTATCGGGAATTGCTATTAACAGGAATGCAGAAAGTTCTAAATTTTAGACAGGAGGTTGTCAATTGTATGACCTCAGGATGCAGACTTGCTATTAATGTACTGCTCCAAAAACTTATTGGACTCTAACTTGATCAATGCATTTCCATTCTCCTACTAGCTGAGCTCGCTCAGCGAGCACTTTCGTGCAGCATACTACGCAGGCGCATAACACGCAAATGGGCATCGTCCTTGTTAACTGACATTCACCAGCCCTAGAACTCGCTTCGTTAGCTTCCAATCTGGACGGCGCATACGACCGCCTACTTGTCCCATGCGCCGTCCCTGACGCTGATGAATCCAGGGGCTCCTCCCTCCATTATTTGCATCTCATTAACATCGTAACTCCATTCACGAGTCAGGAGGTTTCGCCTCTTGATCAGTGATGCTTGCAAAACCCCGGGGATCCGCGCTCCATTGGCTGCCGCTCATTCACTCCCGCAACTAGAATCGCGAGTAAGGAAGCTGCGCTTCCTACTCGCTGATGCTCGCTAATCTCCCTTCTCGAACATTTTCGTGCCGCCTGCATCCGTTGTGGACCGTCCCTTATTACTTTCTTTATATACATAATGTATAAGGAAAGTATTGTGACGGGGTCGAAAATTCGAATTCGAGTTTTTGACGGGAGAGCACGTTTCAAGCATCCCTGATCACGAATCAAACCTTTTTGAAGTGATGTCTGTGTGTGTGTGTATGTGAAGGTATGTGTGTGTGTGTGAAAGTATGTGTGTGTGTGTGTGTGTGTGTGTGTGTGTGTGTGTGTGTTGATATTTGTAATTATTTTATTTTTTATTATAAACCTTTACTGTCTTACTTTTTATATTTATAAAAAATAATTTAGAACTTGGTTTTCTTCAATTTTAACTTTCTTTATTAATTTCAATTATTTTTTATTTGATATTATATGAACATATTTTTTTATTTTGAACACAATTTTTTAAATTATATATTACGTTTTATATACTTATGTAAATTTATCTTATATTAATTTATATAAGTTGTAAATTTATCTTATATTAATTTATATAAGTCTGATCACGAATCAAACCTTTTTGAATTGATGCCTGTATGTGTGTGTGAGTGTGTGTGTGAGTGTGTGTGTGTGTGTATGTGTGTGTGTGTGTGTGTGTGTGTGTGAGACGGTGGAGACGATAACTGACGAATGAATGGACCGATTCGAACAAAATTTAGAACGAAAATCACAATCCGTAAACACTGGAAGCCTATCGTTTTTATACGCAATCGAATGGTCAGAACCCCCTAAATTTTCGAGAAAATATTGAAAAAATCGTCAAAAAATTAAAAACCGCTAATAAAGTTGCGCAAATAAACATTTCTTATGTAATTTTTCATTAGAAAACGATTGACATAAATTTTAGAACGCTAACATGAACCGTTCTCGAGATGTTGCACATTTTTTAAAAAAATTATCAAAAATAAGTCATATAAAATAAAAAAAAATATTTCCTATTGAGAAACATGTTCACTTTTTATATGTAATACCATGCGATAAATTTGGTGACATCATTTTCGTGGATCTAGCTCGTTCCATTCATGAAAAAAGATACTTTGAGTAATACTTTTGTATTTGAACGCCAATAGTCATTTACCTGCTGTAAGAATAACTTATTTCGCCATCCATAACGCTTGGGGAGATTTTGGCGACGAATTTGGCGGAATGTCGCCAACTTGGCGATTTTTTAAATTGTTGCCAAATTAACAAAAATCTCTCCAAATGGAAAAAAACGGCGCTAAATCAATGAAAATGACGACTAATTGAAGAAAATTCAATATCTTGGAAAGAATATAAGTATATAAGAATAACATTTTTTTTAACTGTGAAAGTAGTAAATTCATTGCATTGTATAAGGCAAGTCATGTGTTGTCCACATCAGATATTTTACTGACATTCACAAGCTCAAGAGATCGCTTCGCAAACTCTTTTAATTCGGACGGTGCAGACCACGATCGCCTACGCGTCCCATGCTCACTGAAGCTCACAAAATCCCTGGATTACATCATCCATTGACTGCCACTTATTAATCGCAGCTCGTTGCATGCGTTATGTCCCCGTAGTGGTTTTGTCTCATTATTAACTGACGCTCACCAATTCCCTTAACTTCGCGAACAATGTTACCGTGCTCAGCCCACAAATCGCTACGTTCGCCAACTCCTATTATCGTTTCGTGAGTTGGGAATCTTCGTCTTCTACTTCCTGGCGCTCGCTGAGCTTGCATCGCGTATCTTTTCGTGCAGCCTGCTATAATGAACGATATTTTACTGTAATAGGAAGAAACGCCAAAATTTCATAACTATAGGTTTTACAGCTTCTTCGTAATACAGTTTCATTATAAGTGTTTCGCTTTTAGTATAGCGATATTCACAACAATAAAATATTTAATTGTTGTGCAATATACTAATGAAATCCTATGTTCATGACAACAATGGTAGCGAAACGCTCTGTTTGTTTATCGGAATAAGCGATAAATTATATGATTGTCAACATTTCACAATTTCCCAAGTTTTCTACTAACGTTGTAGTCAATGTTTGGAAACAATCTGATATGGGCAACATATGACTTTCCTTATACAATGCAATGAATTGGCTACTTTTACAGTAAAAAAAATTGGTTTTTCTTATAGTAGATACTTATATTCTTTCCAAGATATTGAATTTTCAACAATTTGTCGTCATTTTCATTGATGTAGCGTCATTTTTATCCATTTGGCGAGATTTTCGTTAATTTGGCAACATTTAAAAAGTCACCAAGTTGGCGACATTCCGCCAAAATCTCGTAAGCGTTATGGATGGAGAAATAAGTTATTCTTATAGCAGATAAATGACTATTGGCGTTAAATACAAAAGTATTACTCAAAGTAACTTTTCTGATGAATGGAAATAGCTAGATTCACAAGAATGATGTCACTAAATTTATCGCATAATATTACATATGAAAAGTGAACATGTTTCGCAACAGTTAAGGTTTTTTTTTATGTATGGGATTTTTTGATAAATGTATTTGAAAAATGTGCAATATCTCGAGAACGGTTCTTGCTAGTGTTCTAAAGTTTATGTCAATCGTTTTCTAAGGAAAAATTACATAACAAATGTCTATTTGCGTAACTTTATTAAAGGTTTTGATTTTTTGATGATTTTTTCAAAATTTCAGTTGAAAATTTAGCGGGTTTCTGAATGTTCGATTGTGTTTAAAAACAATTAGCTTCCAACATTCACGGGTTGTGATTTTTGTACCAAATTTCATTCAAATCGCTCTATTCGTTCGTGAGATATCGTCTCCAGACACACACACACACACACACACACACACACACACACACACACACACACAAAATCACACACACACGCAAAATCACACACACACAAAGTCACACACACACAAAATCACACACACACACACAAAATCACACATACACACACACAATCACACATACACTATCACACACACACACACAATCACACATACACTATCACACACACACGCTATCACACGCGCACTATCACACACACACACACACACACACTATCGCACACACACACTATCGCACACACACACTATCACACACACACACTATCACACACACACACTATCACACACACACACTATCACATACACACACACACTATCACACACACACACACTATCACACACACACACACACACTATCGCACACATACACTATCACACACACTATCACGCACACACTATCACACACACACACTTTCACACACACACACACACAGACATCACCTCAAAAATGTTTGATTCTTGATCAGGTATGCTTGAAATATGCTCTCCCGTTGAAAATTCGAAATTCTCGTTCCCCTAATATTTCTCTACAGATGTAGCAACTTTCATATTTGTATATGCTATTGATTTTGCGGTACCTGGCAGATTATCTTATGAAACGGAAAATATGTCAATCAGCAGCGGCTACGACATCGGTGACGTCAGCTACATTTTTACTTTCCTTATATACGTATAAGGAAAGTATTGTGATGGGGTCGAAAATTCGAATTCGAGTTTTCAACGAGAGAGCACGTTTCAAGCATCCCTGATCACAAATCAAGCATTTTTGAGGTGATATCTCTGTGTGTGTGTGTGTGAGAGAGAGAAAGCATGTGTGTGTGTGTGTGTGAGAGAGAGAGAGAGAGAGAGAAAGTATGTGTTGAATGTTGAAGACCCAGACTGTCCGACTCATCCTGAGGACATGAGCAACAAATTGGACGCCCGGGTAGAGAGAAAGTATGTGTGTGAGTATGTGTGTGTGTGTGTGTGTGTGTGTGTGTGTTGCCAGTGAGACTGTGGAGACGATATCTCAAGAACGAATGGAGTGATTCGAATGAAATTTGGTACAAAAATTACAATCCGTGAATACTGGAAGCCTGTTGTTCTTAAACGCAATCGAATGTTCAGAACCACCCTGAATTTTCGAGTGAAATACTGAAAAAATCATCAAAATATCAAAACCTTTAATATAGTTACGCAAATAGACATTTATTATGTAATTTTAATTAGAAAACCATTGACAGAAACTTTAGAATGCTAGCACGAACCGTTCTCGAGATATTGCATATTTTTCAAATAAATTTATCAAAAAATCCCATAAATTGAAAAAATATATATTAACTGTTGAGAAACATGTTCAATTTCCATATGTAATATCATGCGATAAATTTGGTGACATCATTTTCGTGGATTTAGCTCGTTCCATTCATGAGAAAAGATACTTTGAGTAATACCTTTGTATTTGAACGCCAATAGTCATTTATCTGCTATAAGAATAACTTATTTCTCCTTCCATAACGCTTGGCGAGATTTTGGCGGAATGTCGCCAACTTGACGACTTTTTTAAATGTTGCCAAATTAACGAAAATCGCGCCAAAAATGTTAAAAATGACGCTAAATACATGAAAATGACGACTAATTGTCGAAAATTCAATATCTTGAAAAGTATATAAGTATCTACTATAAGAATAATCTATTTTTTCCTGTAAAAGTAGTAAATCCTTTGCATCATATAAAGAAAGTCATGTGCTGCCCACAACAGATTTTTTTAATATAGAGAGAAAATTATTGAGTAGAGAATATTTAACATCTTAAGATCGTTCAAAAAAGTGACAAGACTGGTCACCGAAGACGTATAGTTCATCTATATGAGAAGCGATTTCCTATTTCCTCCCTCTTTACAGATTTTACAGAGAATTTAAGTCTGGGTTTCAGCTAGAGTTATACTTAAAACTAATTACGTTGCGGCGAAAAATATAAGTTGTTTCAGCTTCACTTTAAAAATCCTTTGTTAGAATGAAATATTCGATGTTTTTATAAAAAATAACCTAGTAAGCAAGTAGTTGTTCGTGGTGACATGTAAAGAAATAAAACCGAGAACATTATATGCTGTTTCGATATAAAAGATAAAAACTGACAAAGGTTTTCGCGCTCTTTTTAAAAGTGTTGTTTATCAGTGGGCTGAATTCCAAGAGAATATTGAAGATATTTTGCCAGTACATTAAAAATGCGGAACTAGCTCTTTATAAGTCACACAAGAGATTTCTTTATTTTCTGTGTTTTTCATTTTTCTATCTGTAAATATAGCACTTGTAAATGTCATAATGTTTTTAGAAAATAAGTATATTTTTATTTATTTTTTACTGTTTCCTCATACACAATGTGTGCGTACTGGTTATTTTAAGAGTATTATTTGGAAAGTAAATATTTTGGGATGTGAGTTTCTGGTATCACAAATCGTGAATGAAGCGTTTTCTCACTGACGTCTGTGCAAAGTTACAAAATCTGTTTAATTTTTTACAAATAGATTAAATATCATTCTCCACAGTATAATTATTTTTTAACATCATATATGCCTGGAATACAAACATTTTGTAAGCAACAATTTTCCTTCACATTGTCCTTTATTACATATTTTAGCAGTATACACCTCACTATTTATACAATGGTTTTTGAGTACATTAATTTATGTTTGCTTGTGTATCTATAGAACCTGGTTGTTTCCCTATATATTCCATCACAGGGAACTTAAGTTCAGTTACTGAAAAAAATGTTTTGAATTTTTCTACTGTTTTGTTTCTTCCTCCAATGTTTTATCTTTCATGTTTTGAATTTTCGCTTGACAATAATTTCCTAGCCTTTTATGTCCTTTCAGGTGAGATTCTTCTGTTTATCTATATTTAAAGAGAAGTAAATTTCTTTACGTATTAAACAATTATAGTTTTCAACTAGCATTTTATGATGCTTTTGAAAATTTATTTATATTATTAACGTGTTTATTTCACAAGGTGTTACTATTAATGAGTGCGATTGCAAAAAAATGAGCGCTTTTGGGTGAATAGAATTTGGAGAAAATTGCTCAAAATATCCCATCTTAATTAAAAACACGCACTGTAATGCGGACTAAACAACAACTGCAGAACACATATTTTGAACAATGATTAAGCACAATGAGCACAAATTGTGCAATAATGGAGACAATGGCAGAAATTTGCACAGTGACTGGGCACAATGACCCATATTTTGCCAATGATCGGGCAAAATAACACATACGTTAAGCAATGAATGGAAACAATGACTGGGTACAATGACGCACATTTTGTACACAAATTATACGCTTTAAATAATGACTAAACAAACTAGCACATATTTTGCTGAATGATTGGGAAAACTATTTTACTCCAAGACTGGAAACAATGACATATTTTCTTAACAATGACTGGGCACAATGGCACATATTCTGTACAATGATACACAAATATATCCGCACTGAAAATTAAAAAAAACTACGTACAGCAAATAAACCCATTGATTTGGGTGTAAAAATTAACTTTAACAGCATAAATACATTTAATGACGTCGAACGAAGTCTATATGATTCCCATATTTGAAATTACATAAAACTTAACATTTTTGGAAAGGATCGTGGACCACACAAAAAAAAATCTGATGTGGGCAACACATAACTTTCCTTATATAATGCAATGAATTTACTACTTTTACAGTAAAAAAATAGGTTTTTCTTATAGTAGATACTTATATTCTTTCCAAGATATTGAATTTTCGACGATTAGTCGTCATTGTCTTTAATCCATTTGGCGAGATTTTCGTTAATTTGGCAACATTTAAAAGAGTCGCCAAGTTGGCGACATTGCTCCAAATTCATCGCCAAAATCTCGCCAAGCGCTGTGGACTGAGAAATAAGTTATTCTTATAGCAGATAAATGAATATTGGTTTTCAAATACAAAAATATTACTCAAAGTATTTTTTCTCATGACTGGAACGAGCTAGATCCACGAGAATGATGTCAACAAATTTATCGCATGATATCACATATGAAAAGTGAACATGTTTCTCAACAGTTAATATGTTTTTTTAATTTATGGGATCTTTTGATAAATTTCTTTGAAAAATATGCAATATCTCGAGAACGGTTCATGCTAGCGTTCTAAAGCTTATGTCAATCGTTTTCTAAGAAAAAATTACATAATAAATGTCTATTTGCGTATCTTTATTAAAGGTTTTCATTTTTTGATGACTGTTTCAAAATTTCACTCGAAGAGTTAGGGGGGTTCTGGACATTCGATTACGTTTAAAAGCAATAAGCTTCCAGTATTCACGGATTGTGATTTTTGTACCAAATTTCATTTGAATCGCTTCATTCGTTCGTGAGATATCGTCTCCACAAACTCATTGACACACACACACACACACAGCCATCACTTCAAAAATGTTCGATTCATGATCAGAGATGTTTGAAACGTACTCCCCCGTCGAAATCTCGAATTCTAATTTTTGACCCCGTCACAATACTTTCCTTATACATTATTGTATATAAGGAAAGTAAAAATGTAGCGGGACACAAGTTATGCATATTTGTGTATTACAGTATATGATGCCAGGGAAAAGACATATTGCGACATTAATTAAACTCCGCTGAGTTCATCATTTATATCCAGATACGGTTTTACACATAATTAAACCATCAGTATAAAATCAACATAAATTCGCTGCGAATCACAAATGACTCAAGAAATCTCTCCAAGGAGAAAATAATACAATAGATTATCCTTATATTCATATATTATCTTTAGGAACACTGTTTCAAAAAATTCTTAGCTTGGAAATTATCGCATAAAATGAGACATAAAAAATTGGCATCGATGAATATGAAAATATGGACTCAGTACTTTCATATTGTCGGTGATACTTAAATTTTTCTCGCGAACGTTTATTGGTTTTGGAAATGATCCAAACAAGTTTCATTTTTTGCGAAGACCATTTTAGATACTTTAACAGCCGAGGATAATGTTTAATCAGAGCTAATATTGATTATTTAAGAGGTCTATATTAAGAATCTTTATTTGATATTCTCACGTATTAATACCCAGTATTGTTTGCACAAACCTGCATCATGTTGAGCCATACTACTTTAAAGGAAGTATCTTTGAAACCTGCAACGGAGAAATTCAAGTTGTTATTTGAAAATTAATTTAGCATATAAAAAATTCAATTTTCGCATTCCTAATTTCACTATTTACGAATCCTCAATTACGATATTACAACTAATCTGAGCACAATCTCATTGGTAGTCACACATTTTAAGCCTTCGATAACATATCGTAACATATGTAAGGAAGAAAAAGCAGCCATTTCAAAGATAATTATTAGACAGAGGATAAAATTGAAAACTGGTAAAGAAAAGTTAACTGAAAAATAACGGAGAAATTGCCGTCTGGACAGCCGGAAATATGAAGTTCGAATCAAAGAAAAGAGTTTCTCAAAATAGCAATTAAGCTACTTTTCTTAAAATTTTAAATAATACTATTAAAACTGGCAGTTGTGTTTAAAATTAAAAACTTCAAACCGTAAAATTTAATACTACATTCTAAAACGATTTATATTAAAAATTAGGTTTTTATTATAAAACTGCAAAGCCCTGTCTGCTCTTATTTAGACTCGGTAAAATTTGAATCAAATTTGTTCAAATTTTGAATCAAATGTGCTCACATTTTGTATTAAATATCTTCAACATTTGAATCAAATTCGTTCAAAATTTGAATCAAATGTGTTCAAATTTTGAATCAAATTTCTTCAACATTTGAATCAAATTTGTTTAAATTTGTAATTATGATAAACAGTTCGGCATTTGCACGCAGACATTCTCTCAAACTTTTAAAGCTGAAGTCACACTAATCAACCGTTTCCCCCAAGAAAACTTGCTTTCAACGATATTTTGAAGTTTTTGCAATTTGCTATGAATGTTTGAGTACATTTAATTGAATGGAAAGTTTTTGTTTTCACGGGACATCAGTGATGTGCGGTTGTGTGATTGACGTTCTGAACAATATAGATGGAGGAAGTCCACCACAGTCAATGTGAGAAACAGAAGCGAAAGGATATCAACTCCCGTCCACCACTCACTTCAACGAGATCGAATTTAGTGAAAAGTTCTCAGTTTCTACGGGAAATAGCTCAATGTAGTTGAAATTATTCAGAAACATGTTTTTGTACTTTCCCTGCAATACATGGTAATGTCTAGGGAAAGTATTGGAATCATGTCGAAAATCGCAACTCGAGTTTTCGACGGATCTACACGTCTCGAGACCTCTAGAATACGAAAAAACTATTTTTAGCGTGACGTCTGTGTATGTGTCTGTCTGTCTTTGTGTCTGTCTGTCTGTGTGTCTGTCTGTCTGTGTGTCTGTCTGTCTGTGTGTCTATGCAATGTATGTATCCACCCTAACTCAAAAACTAATAGACCGAATTTCATAAAATTTGGTAGGTAAGTCACTTGGATGTGACCCTGGTGCTGATTAGTTTTTGGTATGATTAGTAAAAACAGAACCCGTCTTTTTTTGCAAAATGGCCCTTGAAAATTTCATTTGTCCGCTCTAGCTAATATACTAATTGACCAAAATCTCACAAAATTTGGTAGATAAGTTACTTGTTGGATACTCTGGGGCTGATTAGAATTTGGTACGATTCGGAAAAGAAGAACCCGACATTTTTTACGCAATGGCCCGCAAAAATGCCATGTATCCACCTCAGCCAAAATACTAATTGACCAAATTTCACAATATTTGGTAGATAAGTTACTTG
This sequence comes from Amaurobius ferox, assembly GCA_951213105.1. NCBI lineage: Eukaryota > Metazoa > Arthropoda > Arachnida > Araneae > Amaurobiidae > Amaurobius > Amaurobius ferox. The sequence continues at coordinate 78,051,508 of OX578155.1, read as the reverse complement.
TGAGACACTCTGGTGCTGATTAGATTTTGGTACGATTCGGAAAATAACAACCTGCCTTTTTTTACGAAATGGCCCGCAGAAATTGCCAAAATCTAAAAAAAAAAAAAAAAAAAAACACTGAGTAGTGTATTCTCAAATGTATCAATTAAATTCTTGTTTTATACGCAATTTTTGAAGAGGAAAATTATATAACACACTCCATTACACTTTAGAACTAACCGTTCTTAAGATATTTGACATTTCTTGCATTTTTGTTAAGCCGCAATCGGAAAATTTTCCAATTACCAAATAAAAACAAAATTTGAATTAAAAATGCAAATTTAGTGTTATTTGGTGCCATAAAACTCAATCTAATGAATTATTAAATAAATAAAGAAAATATGAGTTTAAGTCTGCAGAGAAAGTCATGTGTTGCCCACATCAGTTTTTTCATTAGATTCAGCATCGTGAGTTGACCGGCATGAGTTTTTTCAGCTGTTGAAACGATTCAGGAATCATTTTTCAAACGCATTTTCTGACAGAAATAGTAAAAAGAAAAAAGCCAAACTTTCAGAGGCTTTTTCTCCAGATTCAGGAAGTAATTTGAAAATCGAATTTCAGATTTTGATTTAGTCTGGTCTAATTAGCGTACATAAGTTTTTTTTTAGCCCTCGAAATTGCATTCGGGAGACTGTCTGACATACTAACACTGCACTTTTATATTGGGGACCATTTTATAAGTGAGAGGTTTCTATCTATTTTCTCATTAATAATCCATATTCTTTAGATCCATTTATATTAAATTCGGTATAAAATACATACTCGTATATTATATGTGCTTTCATTTTTAGGTTATTTAAAAAATGTCTTAAATTTTCCAAAAATATCTTTTTCCAAGTTAATAAATGCGCAACGAGCCAAATATTCCATTGATTTATATAAACAGTACTATTTTAACCTATTACATACATAGTAAAGTTCGCCATAACGTTTTCCCGTCGAAAACCCAGACCGCCCGACTCGTCCTTGGACATGAGCAGCAATTTGGACGGTCGCATAACGTTTTCCTGTATCGAAAATGTTCCAAAGATTATGTCAAGAGCTATCGAGTATCAATAGGCGACAATATTATTAAAATCTTAAATTTCAAATACTGTTATTTCAATGGAGCGAATTGCAAAAAAAATTCTATCGAATTCAAGTTCTTACAAAATGCGTCTATGCATGAAATATCATAATGATACTTGGATTCTAGTATACACACTTCTCAGAGCGAATTACACACAAAGACGCACATATGTTTCACAAAGTTTCGAAATGTGTTAAGCTTGTCTGCAAACGTGATTTTATGTCAATTTTGGAATTCAAAAATATTCAGGAAAACAATGTTTTAGTGACAAATACTACTGCAACATGAGAGAATAAATGATTGAGATTTTATTCCATTTATTACTTGTATTTTCTAGTTTTTACTTTTTCATGCTCAGGCCAAAATATCGATTTCAAAAATTTTCAGGAAAATATTACGCTCTCTAAATTAAACTATCAGATAATAAAAATAAAATATATAATGACGATTCGGCAATAAAACAAACGGATATGAGTTCATTACTTCGTAATTATTACACGTACAACATTATGTAAGCTGATAGATATCTTCTATTGCTGGTCCAAATTCCACACTAGACTGAAGAAACTAATCGATTAACAACTTTAGATCACTCATTTCAGTCGCATGTTGTCCCACCAGATAATACCTGACGCATTCATAAGCAGACATTAACAACCATCAATCAAATGTCCATGCTGATGGCATGCTGGGAGACAAGGGCCATGTTTTAGCTTCCATAACGTATTTAGAGATTTCCTGTTGAACACGGTTTGGGCGATACTGGTATTGATTGATTGATCTCAGGGGTTTTAGTCTGTGAGACTGTTTTTCATATCGACCTTCATAAAGCACCTACAAATGTGTTTGAAGCAAACTAAATATTGTCTTGTAAATTGTTATATTTCTTACAGATATCATCTATTAATTCTTAAATCTTGCAACTTTAACTTTGTAAGGAAATGTTTATTAGTGTACGCGTTAAGTCCATATTTGGTGAAGTCATGATGCAATAGTCACTCTGAGGCTAAGTGTACACTTAGCCTCAGAGTGCCCATGGTCTATCAATATAAAGTGACTCGAATAAAGTGCTCGAATAATAATATATAATACATGGTTATAAAATATATAAAACAAATATATAATGCATGGTTATAACTATTTGTGACATATCCATTTTACCATTAATGTCTATTAGTGTACGCGTTAAGTGTGTTTGGTGACGTCGATATACAATCCTCACTCTGAGACTAAGTTACCATTGTTTGTCAATAGTAAAGTGCTGGAATAAAGTGCTCTAATAAATATGATTGCAGAGACACTAGTGGCAAATTTAAAATTAAATAACGAATACAACTGAGATAGATAACAAAATCCAATTACAAAGTTGTAGGCCATTGTCTAATTGGTACGAATATATAAAAACTGTTACAGAAGCCATTTATTCGACACAAAAGGAGTATTGGTGAATTGCTGTCTGATTCAGGTTCAGTAATGAAAAAATTAACAACGCTCATATGCACAGGAATATAATGTACAGATTCTTCAACATGTCCTGTATCAGCAACATTGCACATATGAATTCGAGAAAAAATATTACCGCGTACTTTGACAAGGATTACAGGTGTCGCCGTGTTACACTCCGGGTCCTTTCAGTTCCGGTTCTTGGTTTTGAGATCAGGAGTTGCATTTTGTACTTTGGGGTTTAGCTTTAATTGCCAAGTGTTCAGAAAAAATAGGAAGTGCGACCCCACTTTGAGTTCGCGTTTTCAACTTTGAGATCGGGAATCACATTTTGTACTTTGTGTTTTAGCCTCAACAGTCAGATGTTCAGAAAAATAGAACATGCGGCCCCGCTTTAATGTCAGGTTTTTGGGCTGGAAATCAAGAGTTACATTTTGTACTTTGTCTTTAGGCCCGGACAGCCAGGTGTTCAGAAAGACAGGACGCCCCACTCTTTGAGTTCAGGTTTTGAGTGAAAGAGGTAGATACCCATGATGATACGATTTTCTACTAACTAGCCATTGCTACGTAAATAAATTGACCATTTCCGTCTATCTCTCTTTCTTGCTGAGGGTGTTATCCTACATTTTTATTGTCTACTAGGGGCGCTGTAATCTCTTTTATTCAATCGATTATGGTGGCTTCACTACATGTACAATTAACCAGCACGCTCATGGACATTTTCTTACTAAGTTATTGATTTGCTTACGAACTTCACTACGAACCCTGTATCTGTTACAAAAACAACATGCACAATGATTGTTAGAATGATTTGTTTGTTATTTCCCATAATTTTTCCAAATAAATGCATTGGTCCATCTATGCAATTTTATCCTTCTCATTCACGCAGACACATCCCCTTCAACATATAATTGAACTGCGAAAAAACGGCATGTTTGAGATTATGCATCATTATCTTTTCGGAAAGAGAACTTTGAGAAATTATCCAAATTACTATTGTTAAGGAGGCTCTTTGAAAAATGCTGTTAGCTATTACTTTTTTGCGACGTTAAATCTGCAGAAACTGTTTCAAGAATTTATTGGAACAACAAGACAAATGGAGAAAGTTAGTATCAGTATTGCATATAATAATATGAAAAGAACAAAATATTTGTAATTAAAGGCGAATTTTGGGTGATTTTCTCAATAGCATTGTGATGCGTAAAAATAGCTTTACATCACTACATAATTATCTCTCAAGTTTAATTTAATGTTGCGCGTTAAACAAATATATAATACACTGTTATAAGTATTTGTGATAAATCAGTTTTACCATGAATGGCTAGAAAGAACTGTGTCCGCATTGTCATGTAGTAATAATTTCCCCCAATGGGGAAGGGCGCTCTGGGGTCTGGTCGATGGCCTTGTAGCCCCTGACCCGCCTTCCTTAAGGAGATATGCAAATTGTTCCCCTGAGTTTCCATTCGGGTTTGTGACGCAGGCTCTTCCAGGTTGCGGGGAGAGATTGGCCTTTATGACCATGTCTCCAGATCCGCAGGTAACTGGAGTCGAAACTCTTCTGGACCACATTTCGGCTCCCGTCAGGGGAATGGCTCAGCTGACTTCGTTCTCCGGGTCACGGTCTCGCTTGATTACGGTTAGCACCCCTTTGATACTCCACCGTAGATGTTATATATCCGTAAATATCCGTAGTTAGAATATCTACGGCATAAGGGCCCAGGTTGCCACGGAGGTACTGGCTAATCAATCATATAGTAATAATTTACCATGAATGGTAGGAAATAATTGTGGCCGTACTGATGAGCGTGATGTTGAATAGTATTATCTGTCATTGAAGAAATTTACATAATGTATTTTCAGCAGTATACCGGGTGGTCAGAATTAAAACACCCCTACTCTGAGCTCTCTATAGATCGAACTACTCAGTGTAAAGGCTCCAAAATTGTTGAACATACTATTCAAGACATGGGGAAAGGGATTACGCGAAAAAAAAATTAGTTCCAGAAACACCGATAGGTGGCGCTGTACAACAGAAAATATGCTGAAAAGCCGCAAAATACACATTTGTAACACATTTTATTCGAACGTACCAAACATTCATATCACAAGGACCTTATCGATAGAGTTTTATCCCCTTTTATGCCCAGAACATAGTAGCTGCAAACCAAGGGTTTATGCAAATTTTTGTGCTTACAGTGCGAAATTGCAGTTACAATGGCAATTTCAGTTTCTTCACTTTTTTATCTTTTTTTTTTTTTCATATCAGCAAAAGAAATTAAAAAGGAAAAATTCCATATCGCATGTGTTTGTTTTTTTGTGATTATTTTGTGTCTTTCCAGCATATTTTCTGTTGTACAGCGCCACCTATCGGTGTTTCTGGAACTATTTTTTTTTTGCGCAATCCCTTTCATGAATAGTAGGTTCAACAATTGTGGAGCCTTTACACTGAGTAGTTCGATGTATAGAGAGCTCAGAGTAGGGTTTTTTTTTAAGTCTGACCACCCGGTATATAAATAAATTAATTTCACAATCTAAGTAATTTTTTATTTTTCCTTTAAATTGTTCTTAGTTTTAGATAAACCTTATTACTAGAATCATATCAAAAATGGCTAGATATTCTTTAATAGTATAGCTTCTAAACTAGCCATTTTATGAATACATATTTTTGGATTCTAAACATTTCAGTAAAAGGCTCATAGTAGACATAAAATGACTAACTTGGCAAACCTGTTCCTATCTCAAATTATTGACCTGAACAAAACTCAAAATTTATAACACAGCACCATTATATGTCGGATTTTAAAAAAAAGTTAAAATAGAAAATGGGTGTATATAAAATTTTTGTTAACCAGAGTTTCAATTGATTGTAACATTATTATATATTGTATTTAAATATTTATTCACAAATGTCAGGCTGATCATTAACTTTCAGATATCTTTGAATAATGCAACCATGGAGGTAAAAGTAAGGAGTTAAATCTTCATATTAAGAAAACGCCAATATCGTTTGAAACAATAATTCAGGTGGCGCTGGAATAAGATAAGTAGTCCTGTATTGTATGGCAAAAGACCTAAAATATTTATTTAAACTGTCAATTTTGTAAAAATTAATTATTAGTACAACGCAAAGAATAACTGAAGCAATAAAGAATATTCCTACGTGTTCAAAATTATTTTACTTTCCAATTAATTTTTATCTCCACATATTCTGTACTCTATCCTACAACTATGAAAAAATACTGGTTAATTATACTCATAATTAAGGAATCCTTAATTTAAAAATTATTAAAAATACATATACTAAATACTACGCCTTTCTATAGTGTCAACTAACAATAGCAACTACTTTACAAACACTAGCGACACCTGGATATAATTTTCAAAGCATTATGGCATTTTCAAGCGTTTCATCTATAAGAGTTTTATCTCCTCCTTTCTAACTCCATGAATGCAACTAAAACCTTGGAGCGCCTGGTTGCTTCAAAGTCTTCGATTCTAGGCTTCCCTCATGGTTCTGCTATTACTTTTACTTGAATATAAATTCCATAGCACAGTGGTTCCTAAAGTTGGATCTATGTTCTCCTTGAGGTTCATGATACCCGTAAGGAGATTACAATAATCGCATGCATTAATTATATACTGCAAATGAAATTATTTATTAAATCGTCTTTTACTAAATTAAAATATTGGAAGTTAAGAATTACTTGAGAATTAAATTATCACTTATTAATCTGAACGTTTCTACTCCAATTTCTGAAAACCAGTAATGTTACTCACATTAAGCTATGTTGATTGTTATTAATGAAGAAAAGCTGCTAGCTTAAAGTTCTCCATTGTTTATATTTAGATTCATCTTAAGCTCATTGATTGAACTGAAGTCTCTTTTAATTTGTGACGTCAAGGGGTCCACGATTTTTTTTAAATTACTAAGGTGTCCTGGAGTTTAGCAGTTTAGGAACCACTATCTTATTTGTTAATCTCATTATATAATGGTATACATCAACTTATGTAAAACTATTTCCTTCCATCGGACCACCTGCAGCATTTCAGCTCCTACTGTCCCAACCACGGATCACGCACCTCTCCTGAAAAATATTATCAACTGACTATTTGCATGTACGTCACAATATGACGTCACTGTTGTTTACGCCGCTATCTTGTACGAAATAAACGCCATTGTGGTAATAGATTCAGTCATCTTATCGTTAACACATGCGATAAAAATAAGAATCTATGTCTTCAAGAATAGTAAAAAGAGAAATTGCATGTAAGTGGTTTGGATATAGATATATATTTGCTTCCTAGAAGCAAAAAATCTTAGAATAGCAAGAAGCACATAATTTAACATAGGATGACAAAGTTGAAAACCCAGGTTACCCGACTCACCCGATGGTATGAGCAGCCAGTTGGGTGGCCGGTTAGGATGACAAAGTGGAGAAACTGATCTTCCGGTCCAATAGGAAGTTGAATTGCCGATAGTGACGTCACTACATGGAAATAGTCAATTACAAACACCCAAAGAAAACATGACTGCTATACAACTCCCTAACACAAAACAGTTGCTTAACAACCCTCAAAACCATCTAAAATAAGGGCACATTCTATAAGGGCCATATTTCCCAAATGCCACCAAGTTGGCAATATAGTGACAAATTTGGCGCCAAATAGGACAAAAATAATCAGAATATTGACTATTTTTATATAAATTATATCCCTATCCGTCTTCAAGGAATAATATAATAGGTATTAGATACAGTATAAGATACTTGTAAAAAATTACTAATTTCATAATGATACTAAAAATTATATCTTGTTCTCATCATCATCATCATCATGGTACTACAGCCCTTCTAGGGCCTTGACCTCCTTTAAGATTTTTGACCATTCGTTTCTATTGGCCGCTTTCCTCTTATAATTGCTAATAAAGCAATTTCAAATCCTCCTCTACCTGCTCCTTCCATCTGACCCTAGGTCTTCCTCGGGATCTTGACCCTAGGTCTTCCTCGGGATCTTGACCCTCCTGGGTTTCCCTCACAAAGCCTTCTAGCAACTCTCCTCTCCTCCATCCTCATCATATGTCCGAGCCATTGAATTATATTTTTCCTTATAGTTGTAACAATATCTATCTCTTTATATCTCTCATACTACTTTTTATTTTTTTTCTGGATGGCGTCTTACTGTCGTTCACAGAAACCGGTTCTTTGATTTTAAGTAACAGCTCAAACTGTTACGAACAAAATTAAAATAACTTCGTTGACAGCAACATACAATATAAAAATTAGTAGTATCGAACGATTTCGAAGTCAAACAACAGCTGTCTTCGTCAGGATGAACTAGAAACTCAACCTTTACTCGTCAGAGAAAGATCAGGGGCTGATGCAACAACAGCAGATGGGGAAAAAGCAATGAAAGGGCGTTGCCAACGGCTAAAGAAGCGAAAGGTAGTAAAAGAAATCTAGGAGGAAGTAACAACAGGTGGGTCATAAAGAATGAATGGTAAAATACTAAATAGGAAAATAAACGACAAACAAAGTATTCAAATAACTTGTTCAGCAGTATATAAAAGCAAAAATAAATTAATAAACCAGAACAAAGTTGAAAATTTCCAAAAAATAAGAAGGAAGCTATAACGACATCGGAAAATTAAGCCAGAAATTTCCAAGCAGAACAGAAGAAAGGATAATTATCATTAATAATAGATTTTTACTGGGACCAATTTAAAAATAACATTAGGAGCAAAATCTATCTAGGTTTGGAAATTAAAATCATGATTTGAGTCCCCAGAATGTTCAGCAATTGCAGACTTAAAAACTTCTTGTTTAGAAACATGGTTCATGTGTTTCATGAAGCGAAATTTAAGATATATTTTTATTTAGTCAACATGACCAAGACCCTATTCGCAAGAACTGTGTAAACACCCTAGCGATTTAAGACAGGAATAGAATCTTTAACAGAAGGTAAATGAATTTTGTTAAGAGGTAGAAAGACACACCAAAGTTGAAAAGGAATATCCGTTTCAATTCATTGTGCAGACAATATATTTTCCGCAAATTTATTTGAAAATCATGTTGCTTAGCAACGGAATAAAATTCAATGTGTTTATACAGCAGACAAATTTTATCAAATCTTTTCCGATTTAAATAATAAGGAAACGTATATAAAAAATCGTAATTGCATTTTCGATTGGATTATATCAGTAACAGTCGTAGAGTTTAAAGATTGCGGAAATTATTGATACCTTTAATTTTTTACGTCATCTGTTTTAGTATGGAGACATTTTGCAAATTCATATACTGTGTTTATCCAATTGACTCTACACATAGTATAAAAGAGTTTGGTACTTATTTTTAGGAGAATTAACTTAAATATATTCATAAAATGTATTGCATAACAATGCCATGAGAATACTATAGGAATGTGTATATAATTGTGAATTTTGAGATTATATAATGCATTCTGTACGAAGAATGGGAAAACTGCTTGCAATTTATATATCAAATGAAACGTCCATAAAAATTGATGCTGTTAACGTTTATATACCCATTGAATTCTCAAAATATTTTCAGTTTTTTTTCTTGATTTCTTTAAGCAAGAGGTTTTGATTCACAGAATTGTCCACCATTGTTTCTCAAATCTAGATCACATAAATATTCAAATTACGAAAATTTCAGTAGCAAATTATATGATTAATATTTTTTTCTATGCTACACTAACTAATTATCCCCACTTGCGAAACTCCAGCCTGTTCTCAAAATCGCCTCGGCGGACGTTTCTAAGAACAGCTTGAATAACAATTTACTCGCCTTTTGTTCTTCTCATTTTTTTATAACTTACAATTGCATTGTTCTGAAGATCTTATTGATGCTTAGTTTGATATACTGACTTGTTTGCCAACATCTGTAAGAACATTTTGTATTCAAATAGTAAAAAGTCCTCAAACGGATAAAAAAAAATAATCATCGTAATGATACACATATCATTATACAATGCAGCACGTATATGTTATGCTTAATTACATACATATTATTATACAATGCAGCACATATATGTTATGCTGCATTGCATATTAATAAGCGCGTTGCTTAATTTTCCCTGAACAAAATATATTGTTTCATCGATGACGAATTTTTCTATTTTTGTAAGAAAAAATAGGTACAACAATTTTGTTCTAATCTAATAAGTCTTAAAATGTTTAATTAGATGCACCATTTAAAGGTTGCATTGCTTTATACACACAGGCTTTTCGTAACATATTTATAAGTACACATACCTAGAACTAGCATATCTTATTCATTGAATTCTTCAGAAAGGAAGAAATTTCACCTACCTAGAAGAAAAAAGGATTCATTAATAATTATATTCATTTGAAATATCACACAATACATATTAAAATGTATTATCCGATATTCCTTGTTATCCGATATGTCCGATATCCATATGTTCGATATGTCCGATATCCTATATGTCTGATATCCATGTTATCAATACAGCAAGTGGCATAGATGGAACGCCAGCGCTCTTTCTAGAACTCATCAACTCTAAATAGTATCTAACTGTACTGGCAGAACTTCTATTCAGTTGAGATCTATTTGGCGCTGATGAACTCTTACAAAAGGGAAATAAATTAACTGATTCTAATTGCCACACCATGAGCAGAATTTTAGATAATTCGTGTGTGTATTCAGGTTATCAGTATGGCAAGTGGCATTGATGGAACGGCATCGCTCTTTCTATAACGCATCAACTCCAAATAGTATCTAACTATACTGGCAGAACACCTATTTAATTGAGGTCTATTTGGCGGTTATGACCTCTTACAAAAGGGAAATCAAATAACTGATTCTAATTGCCACACTGAGAGCATTATTTTAGATATTTTTGTGTTTGTATTCATGTTATCAGTATGGCAAGTGGCATTGATGAAATGGCATTGCTCTTTCTTGAATACATGAACTCCAAACAGTGCGTAGCTAACTATACTAGCTGCTAAAAAGCTTCTATTTAGTTGAAGTGTATTTGGCGCGGATGAGTTCTTACAAAAGGAAACTCAATTAACTGATTCTAGTTGCCACACTATGGGCAATATTTTAGATAATTCGTGTTTGTATTCATGTTATCAGTGTGACAACGTTACAGATGTTCAAAATGTTTCAGATTCAACTTATTGTTTTCTAAGAATTGGTGTTCTTGAGATAATTAGCCACTACCACTACATTTCAGCAAGATTTGCATTTTCAGAAACAAAACATGGAAACAAAAGTTTTGATTCATGCAGCTGCTCTTGGACAATTCGTTACCGCCAATTTTATGTGATATGCATATAGAAAACATATGCGCTATGTTGAAGTAAAATTTCTTAATTTGTACGACTTCAAATGATGGCAGAGATATGTGGATGATACTTTCTTGTTGATTTAGGATACCTTCAGCCGTTCTAATTTGTTTAGTTCAATTAATTCCATTGACATTTGGAGACTCAGTTTATTCTTAAAGAAAAATGTAATAATCAAATGCCTTTTTAAAATGTTCTTGCCACGAAAGAGGGCCAGGGATTTCTTTTATTTTCTGTAGTATTTATCTGCCCATGCCCCTCCTACATCTAGACTTCATGCTGACTACAAATAAAACTGTGGGGTGCCCATAATATAATTGCATTTGGACATTAGCAGAATTTTAAGGAATAAAAGAAGTGATAACATAGAAATAACATACAGGGTGTCCAGAAAGTTCCGGAACGGCGCAATATCTCGAGAAATACACTTCGGATCAATATTTTAGAAACAAAATTTTAGATATGTTCCAAAGAAATGAAAACCGAACTTTAGAAGGAATGAAGTTCGCTTCTTATCACTTAAAAAGTGTGATTCCAGGTTGCACACGACGTCCCCCTATGTTCCTGCAAGATTTGCACCTAATAAAACGTAAATAAATTTGTTTAATTTTTGAAAATTTGTACAACGAATCAAAAGCGAATATCAGTAGATGTGATTCAGCTTTGCATCACAGGAAAAAAATATTTTGATAATATTTTCTTTCCTGTATGTGTCTTGAAAATGAAATAGGACTCTCATTAAGGATGAGTTTCCGCATTGACGATTTGAATTTACATTTTCGGAGAATTGTCTTTTAAAGTGATTTAAAAATGATAATTTAATGAATGGAGATTTCAAGCCATTGTTTGCTACTGAACAGATAGATAATTAAAAGTTAGAGATTTTTGTGATGAGACTTTGGATTTGACACCAATTTGCGTTCATATCCGCATTCTTGATGATAGGCAAAGTAGCTAATTTAAATTCCTACAAGCCGTCACTTTTAAAAACAGCTTACGTACATGAAGTATGACTGGCAAATCAGAACGTTGACAATTAAGTAAAATTTCATTTTATATAATAAAATATAAAGAAAAGAATATGGTAGATAAACATATCACTGGTCTACACGATTTTCAGAACAGATAAGGCAATGAGTGTTTTATAAAGTATTTTTAATGCTGAAACAGAAAATGTAATCAAAAATATTCTATCACGTCACATTTTTTAGTTATATAACTTTAAAGATCCCTATTATGTCATATTTGGCACATAATAGAAACGATCTGCTATCTTAAAAAACAAAGAGTCACCCACCCGGAACCAATAAATGATGATTCCTCCCCTCTCCTCACCAATGAACAACGTTTTAACCGATGAGTCATCCCCTCTGTACCTGTTTGAAATCACACAATCTCTCAGTGCAACTAAAGCCATTAGCGGGTGTGGCTGTTTGTATAGTAATCCATATTAAATTTTGCGAGTTCGGTGAATGCCTTTTACTTCTTCCAGTAACTCAAGTTAAGTTAATATAAATCAATTAATCAAGTACCAAAATAGTGTTTTGTGTTTTAATTTTACGTCGGCTTTTATTTACATAATGAGAAGGCAAACACGTTCGTGTAAAAATTCTTCGAATTTATTTTGCTATGTCTGTGACGAATTCACAAAAAAAGAGTCAGCGTAGGTCGATTTCAAAATTAATGGAAACTGCTTATAGCCCTTTCGGAGCGATTGGCAAGCCCGCGTGCCGGCTGCGAACTTGCATTCAAGGACGGACGGCACGCACTCGCGCCGGAGGAAACTTTACCTTAAACGGCGAGTGGCACTCATGCGTGCCTTCACGTGGAACGTTTTAATTTGTCTATTAGATGGCGTTAAATGTCCGTGGAACCAACTTCAATGTATTTTGCAGATACATGACCTTGGCTAAGGAGGATCCAATGAATTATTTCTCCATTTGTAGCGGTGAAACATGATTTTGTAATATAAACAGACAGAGCAATTCTCACAGCATCAACAATTTTATAATTGAGTTCCGGGTTTTGTTTTTATTTCAGCGTTGTGATTTCGTTGGTGAATCATAGGAATATAACAGAGTATTTTTTTTGTTTGGGTTTTAGAGGCAGTGAAATTATTCGTTTATTTCGGATAAAAGAATGGGAGCAACTAACGAGTATTTTGTATTCAGATTTGTATGAAAAATATACATCAAAGAGAAAACAAATATTTATTTTATTCCTGAAAAAAGTAGATTTCTGTGTTGAATAGGTGACTTTTAGTGAATTTTTTTCGAGAGTTAGGCTTAGCGCAAAAAATTTGCCGTCCTTTGGGAACAGTTCGGAAGCGAAGCACTCCGTCTTTTGGGCCGCGGCAGTTCCGGAATGCCGCCGTCCGGAAAGGGATAGATAGTCTCTCGGTTGTCCACTAGGAGATCAAGATAAATAGTGGGCGCCGCATCTAACGTGTATTAGGTGTTATGTGAAGCTCATGCAGTGGTTAAAAGGGAAAAAAGAGCATTTGGTTTCGCTATACCTATGTTTTGACGCAAATCAAAAAATCATTATGACGACTGATAATTCTGTTTAACAAGTGTCAGTGGTTTCTGTGCAAAAAATAAAAGCAATATTGTGTACCCAAATGTTCCATCGGCTATGAGACCAGTTGCTCATGGAGATAATTTACCTATGCTGACAGCCACAGCCACTTGGCAGGAAATTTCGGATTCAGCAGAGGATTGTTCTGAAAATACTGCGGCGGCACAAGCTTTAAAAGACGTTGAATGTTTACCAGAAAAATCAAATAGTGAACCACATATCTTTATACAAGCGGAACTGAACGATTTGGTCCTCGACTTGAATTTATCAAAACAACAAGAAAAAATCTTAGGTTCACGCTTAAAGGAGTGGAATTTATTGCATAATGATATTTAGTTTCTTATTTCAGAAACAGAAAGAAAGAATTAATGCAATATTTCACTAAGATAGATCTGCTGTGTTTCTGCTGCAATATACAAGGTTCGATGTCTGCTCTGAGTATTCCTTATAAAGCTGACGATTGGCGGTTATTCATAGACTCGTCCAAAACCAGCTTAAAGGCACTACTACTGCATAATGCAAAAAATCTGATGTGGGCAGCACATGACTTTCCTTATATAATGCAATGAATTTACTACTTTGACAGTTAAAAAAACTGTTATTCTTATAGTAGATACTTATATTCTTTCCAAGATATTGAATTTTCTTCAATTAGTCGACATTTTCATTGATGTAGCGTCATTTTTATCCATTTAACGAGATATTCGTTAATTTGGCAACATTTAAAAATGTCGCCAAGTTGGCAACATTCCGCTAAATTTGTCGCCAAAATCTCGCCAAGTGTTATGGACGGAGAAATAAGTTATTCTTACAGCGGATAAATGACTATTGGCGTTCAAATACAAAAGTATTACTCAAAGTATCTTTTCTCGTGAATGGAACGAGTTAGATCCACGAGAATGATGTCACTCAATTTATCGCATGGTACTACATATGAAAAGTGAACCTGTTTCTCAATAGGAATTTTTTCTTAATTTTATATGACTTTTTGATAATTTTTTTTTAAAAATGTGCAATATCTATAGAACGGTTCATGTTAGCGTTCTAAAATTTATGTAAATCGTTTTCTAATGAAAAATTACATAAGAAATGTCTATTTGCATAAGTTTATTATCGGTTTTGATTTTTTGACGATTTTTTCAAAATTTCACTCGAAAATTTAGGGGGTTCTGAACATTCGATTGCGTATAAAAACAATAGGCTTCCAGTGTTTACGGATTGTGAATTTTGTACCAAATTTCGTTCGAATCCGTCCATCCGTTCGTCAGTTATCGTCTCCATAGACTCACTGACACACACACACACACACACACACAGACAGACATCACTTCAAAAATGTTCGATTCGTGATCAGGGATGCTTGAAACGTGCTCTCCCGTCGAAAACTCGAATTCGAATTTTTGACCCCGTCACAATACTTTCCTTATACATTATGTATATAAGGAAAGTAACAAGCATCCTTCCTTACCAATAGTCCACGCTGTTGGAATGAAAGAGACATATGAAAGTATGTCATTGATTTAACATTTAATTTAACAGTAATTTAACAGTGATTGAAACAGTTAATTACGATGCTCACTTATGGCGTCTCTGTGGCGACGTCAAAGTTATTGGTCTTCTTCTCGGCCTGCAATGTGGCTTTACAAAATACTGCTGCTGCTTATGCTCGTGGGACAGTCGTGCAACAAGTGAATATCTTGTGGTTAAAGAATGGACCAAAAAAGACACCTTAACTCCTGGGGGGGGGAAATATTAAGTATGCTCCATTAATCAACCCGCAGCATGTAATTTTGGCACCTTTACATATCAAATTGGAGTTGATGGAGAATTTTGTAAAAGTACTGAAGAAAAAAGGACAAGGATTTAGATATTTAAGGCAAGTGGTACCAAATTTAAATGAAGCCAAATTAAATGAAGGTATATTCATCGCACGTCAGATTAGAAGATTACTCAATGATGACAATTTTTACAGCATGTTGAATAATGTAGAACTTACGGCATGGAAGTCATTTAAGTATGTAGTCCATGGTTTTCTTGGCAATAAAAAAGCACACAATTGGAATATTTTAGTACAAAACCTTTTGTTGAACTACAAAAATTTAGCATTTTGTCGGATGTCATTAAAAATTCATTTTTTGCATTCACATCTGGACTTTTCCCCACCAAATGCAACGAGAAACGAGCAGGGAGAACACTTCCATCAGGACATATTGTAAATTAAGCAACATTACCAAGGTAGATGGGACGAATCGTTAATAAGTGGCTACGGTTGGTCTCTCCTAAGAGAAGACCCTAACGCACACAGAAGAAAGAAGTAATTTTTGTGTTCTCTAACTCCAGCTATAATACATTGCGGGTATATTTTATATATCATAGTTATATTCTACAAGATTATTTTATATAATAAGCTAAAAAAATTATGAGTATTGCAAATTTGTTTAACATTTTGCATCATTTCATATACTGATATACTCAGTCACAATGCAAATGTTATACTTGTCCAGCAAATTTCTTAAGCCTGTTTAACAGAAACGTTATACGTGATGGAGAAAAAATGACTTCATTTTCAGATTTAGCGTCATAAAATCATAAAATTAAATTATTGTGGTTTCTGTTCCAAAAAATATTTTTCGTTTTGTAACCAGTGATTTTTTTTCTTATATGTGTCTTGAAAATGAAATAGGGGTCTCATTAAGGATGAACTTCCTCATTGGCGATTTAAATTTGCATTTTCGGAGAATTGTTTTTTAAAGTGTTTTAAAAATAATAATTTAATGAATGGAGATTTCAAGCCATTGTTTACTAACGAATAAAAAATTAAAACGCAAAGGTTTTTGTGAGGAGACTTTGGTTCGAAACCAACTTACGTCCATACCCGGATACTTGATGATCGACAAAATTACTACTTTAATTTCCTGGAAGCCGTCACTAATTAAAACAGCTTACTAACACGAATCATCTGTATGAGAACAACAATTAAGTAACAATAAAATAAAATTTCATTTTATATAGTATGATATAAATAAAAATTTGTGGTAAATAAACATATCATTTTAAAACTTTATGAAATAATTGGAGCTTAGTGTATGGTGCCTGCCTTTTATAAGTATCCGTATATAGTCTGGCAACACTTAATTCCGAAAGCATCTACTAGATGGCAATAAAAAAATCTGATGTGGGCAACACATGACTTTCTTTATACAATGCAATGATTTTACTACTTTTACAGTAAAAAAAAATAGTTATTTCTTATAGTAGATACGTATATTCTTTCCAAGATATTGAATTTTCGATAATTAATCGTCATTTTCAGTGATTTAGCGTCATTTTTATTCATTTGGCGAGATTTTCGTTAATTTGGCAACATTTAAAAATGTCGTCACGTTGGCGACATTCCGCTAAATTCGTCGCCAAAATCTCGCCAAGCGTTATGGACGGATAAATAAGTTATTCTTACAGTAGATAAATAACTATTGGCGTTCAAATACAAAAGTATTACCCAAAGTATCTTTTCTCGTGAATGGATCGAGTTGGATTCACGATAATGATATCACCAAATTTATCGCATGATATTACATATGAAAAGTGAACATGTTTCTCAACAGTTAAAATATTTTTTTTTTTGTAATTTATGGGATTTTTTGTTAAATTTATTTGAAAAATGTGCAATATCTCGAGAACGGTTAAAGCTAGCATCCTACAGTTTGTGCCAATCGTTTTCTAAGGAAAGATTACATAAGAAATGTTTATTTGCGTAACTTTATTAAAGTTATTGATTTGTTGATGATTTTTTCAAAATTGCATTCGGAAATTTAGGGAGGTTTTGAATATTCGATTGTGTTTTAAAACAATAGGCTTCCAGTAGTCATGGATCGTGGTTTTTGTAAAAAATTTCATTCGAATTGCTCCATTCGTTCGTGAGATATCGTCTCCACAGACTCATTGACACACACACGCACGCATATACTTTACCCACACACACATACGCACACAGGCATCATCTCAAAAATGTTCGATTCGTGATCAGGAATGCTTGAAACGTGCTCTTCGGTCGAAAACTCGAATTCGAATTTTCGCCCCCCTCCCAATACATTCCTTATACATTATATATATAAGGAAAGTAATAAAGAAATTTTCTATACTGCTAAGCATACGAGTATTACTTTCCTTATACACATGGTATAATGTATAAAGAAAGTTGTGACGGGGTCTAAAATTCGAATTCGAGTTTTCGACGGGAGAGCACGTTTCAAGCATCCCTGATCAAGAATCGAACATTTTTGAGTTGATATGTGTGTGTGTGTGTGTCAGTGAGTCTGTGGAGACGATATCTCACGAACGAGTGGAGCGATTCGAATGAAATTTGGCACAGAAATTACAATCTGTGAATACTGGAAGCCTATTGTTTTTAAACATAATCGAATGTTCAGAACCTCCCTAAATTTGCGAGTAAAATGTTGAAAAATCATCAAAAAATCAAAACCTTTTAAAAAATTACACAAATAGACATTTATTATATAATTTTTCCTTAGAAAACGATTGACCCAAATTTTAAAACGCTAGCATGAACCGTTCTTGAGATAGAGCACATTTTTCAAATAAATTTATCAAAAAATTCCATAAATTAAAAGAAATATTGACTGTTGAGGAACATGTTCACTTTTTACTTTTCATATGTAATATCATGCGATAAATTTGGTGATATCATTTTCGTGCATCTAACTCGTTCCATTCACGAGAAAAGATACTTTGAGTAATACTCTTGTATTTGAACGCCAATAGTAATTTATCAGCTGTAAGAATAACGTCTCCGTCCATAACGCTTGGCAAGATTTTGGCGACGAATTTAGCGGAATGCCGCCAACGTGGCTACCTTTTTAAATGTTGCCAAATTAACGAAAATCTCGCCAAATGGAAAAAAATGACTGTAAATCAATGAAAATGACGACCAATTGAAGAAAATTCTATATCTGGGAAAGAATATAAGTATCTACTACACGAATAATATTTTTTTAATTGTAAAAGTAGTAAATTCATTGTATTATACCGGGTGGTCAGAATTAAAACACCCCTACTCTGAGCTCTCTATACAGCGAACTACTCAGTGTAAAGGCTCCAAAATTTTTGAACATACTATTCAAGACATGGGGAAAGGGATTACGCGAAAAAAATATTAGTTCCAGAAACACCGATAGGTGGCGCTGTACAACAGAAAATATTCTGAAAAGACACAAAATACAGATTTGTAACACATTTTATTCGAACGTACCAAACATTCATATTACAAGGACCTTATCGATGCAGGGAATGCTGCTCAATATGGTTCACTTCTTCAAGATGTAAAATCTGCAGTCTGTGGACAGCTAGTTCAACTGCGGATCGTAATTGGTCGATTGAGATGCTTCTCACACGCAGAGTGATACTGTCTTTCAAATCTGCCAAGGTTACCAGACGTCCTCGATAAACAAGACTTTTTAAGTATCCCCACAGCCAAACATCACAGGGATTAAGATCTGGAGAACGAGATGGCGAGGTTGTCGGAAACGCACGACTAATTACTCTACCATTAGTAAAATGCTGCCGAAGAAACTGCTGTACACAGAGTCCAATGTGTGGAGGCTCTCCATCTTGCATAAAGGTAATTGAATCAAGACATTGGTGCTGTTGCAGTTGGGGTACAACAAAATTTTCGACCATGTTTTTGTACCTCCTGGCCATCACGGTGCATGTCACAGGGCCATTGGGAGTAGCCTCTTCGAAAAAGAAAGGTCCCAAAATGAATGTGGCTGTGAATCCACACCAGACTGTAACTTTCGTTGAGTGAAGTGGAATCACTTGGAAGGTACGAGGGTTTTAAGTGTCCCAAATGCGACAGTTATGGGTGTTGACTGTTCCACTGAGATGGAAATGCGCTTCATCGCTCCATAGAATCTGCCATGGCCACGATGCATCCACTTCAACTCTATCCAGAAATGTCAATACAAAGGTCAGTCGCTTCTCCCTGTCGATGGTCAGCAAGTGGTGATTGTGACTAATTTTGTACGGGAAAAATTGCACTATGTTTCTTAGTACGTTCCGCACTGTGCTGTAGGGAACACCCAAGTGTCGTGACACTCCGCGTGCACTACTACAGCCTATAACGTTATACATTGATTGTTCAACAATAGCGGTGGCAACATCGTCAACGACATCTGAACGAGTCGATTTGCGTCCTCGACCCGGCTGCACTCCAAGATGTCCAGTGTTCTCGAATCGAGCGATCATTCTCCTGAGAGATTGTGTAAGTAATGGTTCTTTGCGCAAATTCTTAAGTCGACGAAACTCTCGAAGTGCAGCTGCAGCTAGTCCTTTGTTTCATAAAACAGCTTCACAAGCAAAGCGCGTTCTGGCAGTGTGACAGCCATCGCTGATAAGAATGAAAATTTCCTAGTTTTATCCCCTTTTATGCCCAGAACACAGTAGCTGCAAACCAAGGGTTTATGCAAATTTTTGTGCTTACAGTGCGAAATTGCAGTTACAATGACAGTTTAAGTTTCTTCACTTTTTATTTTTTTTTTTCATAGCAGCAAAAGAAATTAAAAAGGAAAAATTTCATATCGCATGTGTTTGTTTTTTTGTGATTATTTTGTGACTTTTCAGTATATTTTCTTTTGTACAGCGCCACCTAACGGTGCTTCTGGAACTAATTTTTTTTCTTCGCGTAATCCCTTTTCCCATGTCTTGAATAGTAGGTTCAACAATTTTGGAGCCTTTACACTGAGTAGTTCGATGTATAGAGAGCTCAGAGTAGGGGTGTTTTAATTCTGACCACCCGGTATAAGGAAAGTCATGTGCTGCCCACATCAGATTTTTTTGTTTTGGAAACGTAAAGACAAAATCTACCGTGGGAAGACAATCGCCCATGCTCTATACCAGACGCAGTTAACGAAGTACAGTGGGTTCCGTTTCCCCAATGTTTGGTCTCTGGTGTTATTACACAGGGTAATTTTTCGTTTACTTTGGATCTTTTATATCCCGCAGTTATCTGTAATTTAGTAGAAGTCCCATTATTATTTTTTACATCTCCGAACTTTAGCAATTCAGCCTGTCAATCATACATTAGCTCTTTTGCCCCCCCCCTTTCTAATGCAGCCGATTTCATTCCAGGAAGCATTCTTCAGTGGGGTTTTTTTTTCGTATAATTTGGATCTTGTATTTCCCACAGGCATCTGCAAATTTGTAGTTATACTGTTATTTTTTCCATCTCCAGACTTCGTTAATTCCATCCGCCTATCATACTTTAGGTCCCTTAGTCTCCCTAATGCGGCAGATTTCATTATAGGAAGCATTCTTCAGGGGGGGGGAGGCGCATAATTTGGATCTTTTATTTCCCACAGGTATCTGTAAATTGGTAGAAGTTATAATGTTATTTTTCCATCTCCAGACTTCGGCAATTCCACACATCAATCATACTTTAGGCCCCTTATTCTCTCTAATGCGGCAAAATTCATTCCAGGACGCATTTTTCAGGTTTTTTTTGTATTATTTGGATCTTCTATTTCATACAAGTATCTGTAAATTGGTTGAAGTCATACTGTTAATTTTCCCATCTCCAAATTTCGACAATTCCACCCGTCAATTATACTTTAGGCCCCCTTCTCTAATGCGGCAGATTTCATTCCAGGAAGCATTTTCCAGTGAGTTTTTTTCCGTGTAATTTGGATCTTGTATTTCCCACAGGTATCTGTAAATTGGTAGAAGTTATACTGTTATTTTTTCCATCTCGAGACTTCGTCAATTCCACCCGTCAATCCTACATTAGGACCCGTGTTCTCTCTAATGCCACAGATTTCATTCCAAGAAACATTTTTCAGGGGTTTTTTTTCGAATAATTTGGATCTTTTATTTCCCACAGGTATCTGTAAATCGAGTGAAGTTATACTGTTATTTTTTCCATCACCAGACTTCGGCAATTCCACCCGTCAATTATATTTTAGACCACTCCTTTCTAATGCGGCAGATTTCATTCCAGGAAACATTCTTCAGGGGTTTTTATTTATTTGTAGAATTTGGATCTTGTATTTCCCACAGGTATCTCTAAATTGGTAGAAGTTATAATGTTAATGTTTCCATCTCCAGACTTCGTCAATTCCACCAGTCAATCATACTTTAGGCCCCTTTTTCTCTGTAATTCGGCAGAATTCATTCCAGGAAGTCTTCTTCAGATTTTCTTTCTTTCTTTTTTATTTCTTACAGGTATCTGTAAATTGGTCGAAGTTATACTGTCAATTTTCCCATCTCCAAACTTGCCACCCGTCAATTATAGGCCCCTCCTCTCTTTAGGCCCCTCCTCTCTAATGCGACAGATTTCATTCCTTTAGCATTCTTCAGTGTGTTTTTTTTTCGTATAATTTGGATCTTTTATTTCCCACACGTGTCTGTAAATTGGTAGAAGTTATACTGCTATTTTTTCCAAGTCCAGACTTCGACAATTCCACCCGTCAATCATATTTCAGGCTAAGCTTCTCTAATGCGAGAGATGTCATTCCAGGAAACATTCTTCAGTGGGTTTCTCTTTTTTCGTAAAATTTGGATCTTGTATTTCCCGCAGGTATCTTTAAATTGGTAGACGTTATACTGTTAAATTTTCCATCTCCAAACTTCGTCAATTCCACCCGTTAATCATACTTTAGGTCCCTTATTCTCTCTAATGCGGCAGATCTCATTCCAGGGCGCATTCATCAGGGGTTTTTTGTGTATTATTTGGAACTTTTATTTCGTACAGGTATCTATAAATTGGTTGCGTTATACTGTTATTAATTTCTATCTCCAGTCATCCGCAATTCCACCCGTCAATCATACTTTAGGCCCCCTCCTCTTTAATGGAGCAGATTTCATTCCAGGAAATATTCTTCAGTGTTTTTTATTTTTTCGTAAAATTTGGATTTTTTATTTTCCACAGGTAGCTAGCTGTAAGTTGGTAGAAGTTATACTGTTTTTCTATCTCCAGATTTCATCAATCCCGCCCGTCGGTTATACTTTCGGTCCCTCCTCTCTAATGCGGCAGATTTCATTCCAGCAAGCATTTTTCAGTTTTTTTCCGTTGAATTTGGATCTTTTATTTCCAACAGGTATCTGTAAATTGCTAGAAGTTATACTGTTATTTATTCATATCCGGACTTCGGCAATTCCGCCCGTCAATTATACTTTAGACCCCTTATTCCCTCTAATGCCACAGATTTCATTCCAGGAAGCATTCCTCAGGATTTTGTTTGGTATAATTTGGATCTTTTATCTCCCACAGGTATCTGTAAATCGGATGAAGTTATATTGCTATTTTTTACATCTCCAGACTTCGTCAATTCCACCCGTCAATCATACTTTAGGTCCCCTTATTCTCTCTAATGCCGCAGATTTCATTCCAAGAAGCATTCTTTAGGGTTTCTTTTTTTCAAATAATTTGAATCTTTTATTTCCCACAGGTATCTTAAAATCGGGGGAAGTTATACTGTTATTTTTTCCATCTCCAGACTTCGGCAATTCAACCCGTCAATCATATTTCAGGCCACTCCTTTCTAATGCGGCAAATTTCATTCCAAGAAGCATTCTTCAGTGGTTTTATTTTATTGGTATAATTTGGATCTTGTATTTCCCACAGGTATCGCTAAATTGGTAGAAGTTATACTGTTAATGTTTCCATCTCCAGACTTCGTCAATTCCACCCGTCAATCATACTTTAGACCCCTTTTTCTCTGTAATTCGGCAGAATTCATTCCAGGAAGACTTCTTCAGAGTTTTCTTCGTATTATTTGGATTTTTGATTTCTTACAGGTATCTGTAAATTGGTCGAAGTTATATTGTTAATTTTCCCATCTTCAAATTTTAACAATGCCACCCGTCAATAATACTTTAGGCCCCTCCTCTCTAATGCGGCAGATTTCATTCCTGGAGCATTCTTCAGATTGTTTTTCTTTTTTTTTTCGTATAATTTGGATCTATTATTAGCGGTAGATGTTATTCCAGGAAATATTTTTCAGCGAGTTTTTCTTTTTTCGTATAATTTGGATCTTGTATTTCCCACAGGTATCTGCAAATTGGTAGAAGTTATACTGTTATTTTTTCCATCTCCAGACTTCGTCAATTCCACCCGTCAATCATACTTTAGGCCCCCTCCTCTCTAATGAGGCAGATTTCATGCCAGGAAGTATTCTT
Organism: Amaurobius ferox; assembly: GCA_951213105.1. NCBI lineage: Eukaryota > Metazoa > Arthropoda > Arachnida > Araneae > Amaurobiidae > Amaurobius > Amaurobius ferox. The sequence continues at coordinate 78,027,857 of OX578155.1, read as the reverse complement.
CAGTCTGTTTTTTTTTTCGTATAATTTGGATTTTTTATTTTCCACAGGTATCTCTAAGTTGGTAGAAGTTATACTGTTTTTTCTATTTCCAGATTTTATCAATCCCGCCCGTCAATCATACTTTATGCCCCTCCTCTCTAATGCGGCAGATTTCATTCCAGCGAGCATATTTCAGTTTTTTCTTTCCGTATAATTTGGATCTTTTATTTCCAACAGGTATCTGTAAATTGGTAGAAGTTAAAAACACTGTTATTTTTTCCATCTCCGGACTTCGGCAATTCCGCCCGTCAATCATACATTAGAACCCCTTAATCTCTCTAATGCCACAGATTTCATTCCAGGAAGCATTCTTCAGGGTTTTGTTTGCTATAATTTGGATCTTGTATTTCCCAACAGGTATCTGTAAATTGATAGAAGTTCTACTGTAATTTTTTTCAACTCCAGACGTCGGCACTTCCGCCAGTCAATCATACTTTATGCCCCTTCTGTCTAATACGGCAGATTTCATTCCAGGAAACATTGGTCAGTGTTTTTTTTTTTCCTATAATTTGGATTTTTTATTTCCCAAAGGTATCTGTAAATTGGTAGAAGTTATACTGTTATTTTTCTCATCTCCAGGCTTCTGGAATTCCACCCGTGAATCATACTTTAGGCCCTCCTCTCTCTAACGCGGTAGATTTCATTCTTAGGAGCATATTTCAGTGGGGGGGGGGGGGGGTCTTTTTCTTATAAATTGGATCTTTTATATCCCACAGGTATCTGTAATTTGGTAGAATTTCTATTATTATTCTTTTCATCTCCAGATTCTAACGTAGTTGAGCTGATTTTAGTCGCCATCGCCATCTTGACTTCAAATGCGGAGAAAGAAGAAATTCAGAAAGAAGTGACGTCCAATATTGTCTTATATATATATATATATATATATATATTAAAATAGTAAATCCAATGGTAGAATAGAAAAAGTAACTCATAATACACTATCTTAAATTTTTATGCCTACAGAATACAATGAAATAAAATGAGATTCAACAATAAAGAGGAAATTATGATACATATTACAGTTCAGAAAGCTAAAAATAATCAACAAATGTCAATGGAGAGGAATAGAAAAAAGGAATACCAAAATCATCAAGTATTAAAGCTTGCACGTGGAAGAGTTCTAGGCTTAAGAATAGTTCATTTCGAAAAAATTCTTTATCAAGTCCTAATATTTTAAACGAAATGAACACAGAAATGCTTGCTTCTGAAACACAAGATAGATTTTATCTATAAACATGTGTTATTAGGACGACAAGCATAAAGATTGCAAAAATAGAAAGGAAACATAAATGCCTTAAAATACACATCAAGTGTACAATCTAGATGAGCAAAAAATGACTAGACCAATGTTGCCAGTCGATAAAGAGTAAAGAAGTGATTTACTGTTACTAAAGTGAGTAATACAAACCGTACTGCGTAATGGCAGTAAAATGTAATATTCAACAGTAAAAGCTGCAAAATAGAAACATGAAAATATATTGTAATGTAAAAACAAGAGAATGTAGAAGTAAGGCTAAAATAAGATACTAAGGAGAGAATATTAAGAATTTTAGGCTAAACGAAATTTATTAACTATACCATTTACTAAATATGCTGGATATTCATATAATTTTCAGGTAATTATGAGGTTATTTATTTGCAAAGCATGAAATTTTTTATCTGATAATCTGTAAATTCTAAAAAGTTGAGTAAGTATAATATTTCTAAACAATTGAAACGAGTTGCAGTAATTAAAAGGTAATATTTTATTAATATTGAATTTAAAACAAAATCCTTTTTTATCATATAAATTAGTAACTATCCCATTAGTAGGTTCCATAATTAGATTTAAATCCAAATAATTAATATTTTTACAAATAGTAGTTTCATTAGGTATTAATCAAAATTATCCGGATAGAAATATATATCTAAGACATATTTATAAGTAAATATTAGACAAATCAGATCATCTACATATCTGTAAATTTTATAATCTGTTGAAGTAAAGAATTTTTCACAATGATATAGGTATAAATTATCTGACATATTGCTACAACAGCCACCTTGTGGTAGCCGGCAGCTATTTTTTATATGTTATCCTGTTTACGAAAAATCATATAGCAATCTACTAGTAAAGTATTTCATTACCACTGACATTATTAAAAGAAAGAATAAATGTATCAGAAAATTATACTATATAGCGAATGGAAAACACAATTCCGTAGCAGATGTATTCCAACTTCCAGTCATCACTGAAATGGATTATTAGCAGCATTTTGTCTCCTTGGCAACCGTCCAGTTAGTTAATATGCCTTGAGTAAACGACTTTTTCAAATACGTTTTGAAATTTATTTTTTAAATTCTCTCCCTATATATATAATGTTGACGATAGAATGTATGCAATTATTGTGATTTAAGAAGTACTAAATAAAAATTTGATTACAGTTAAAAAGGATTTTATTCTTATAGTAGATAGTTATATTCTTTCCAAGATATTGAATTTTCTTCAATTAGTCGTCATTTCTATTGATTTGGCGTCATTTTTATCCATTTGGCGAGATTTTCGTTAATTTGGCAATATTTTAAAAAGTCGCCAAGTTGGCGACATTCCGCCAAATTCGCCGCAAAATCTCGCCAAGCGTTATGAACGGAGAAATAAGTTATTCTTATAGCAGATAAATGACTATTGGCGTTCAAATACAAAAGTATTACTCAAATTATCTTTTTTCATGAATGAAATGAGCTAGATCCAAGAGAATGATGCCACAAAATTTATCGCACGATATTACATATGACAAGTGAACATGTTTATTTTTTAATTTATGGGATTTTTTGATAAATTTATTTGAAAAATGTCCAATATCTCGAGAACGGTTCATGCTAGCGTTCAAAAGTTTATGTCATTAGTTTTCTAAGGAAAAATTACTTAAGAAATGTCTATTTGCGTAACTTTATTAAAGGGTTTGATTTTCTGAAGATTTTTTCAAAATTTCACTCGAAATTTTATGGGGGTTCTGAAAATTCGATTGCGTTTAAAAACAATAGGCTTCTGCTCCATTCGTTCCTGAGATATCGTCTCCACAGACTTACTGACACACACACACACACAGAGAGAGAGAGAGAGAGATCACTTCAAAAATGTTGGATTCTTGATCAGGGATGCTTGAAACATGCTCTCCCGTCGAAAACTCGAATTCGAATTTTCGACCCCGTCACAATACTTTTCTTATACATTCTGTATATAAGGAAAGTAAATATGAGACGTTTAAAGAAATGCGATCAGGATTCGTTGCGAATATATCACAATTGAGAGTGATTAATTAATTATTAGAGAAACCTTTATGTGTAACATTCAACGTTCAGCTTCGCTTATAAACACTATTTCAAATTTATGGATTCTGATGCGAATAAAATTTATGGCTGGAGCATCTCCTGGCTGATATCGGAGGGTTGCAAAAAGTGTACACACATCGAAGACTTATATATCCGAGTCTAATAGATGGAAATGTAAACATTTTTACTTGGATTGTCAGAAATATAATTCCATTTTTGAATATACAAGAATAATTTCAATAAATAAAACCAAGGACAAAACGTTTTTTAAGAAAACGAAAGGTGGAAAAAACGAAGCATGGAATGTATATATTTGCTTTTACCACACATGTAGCCACTGATGAAGGACGTATATACGTCCGAAAGCCTTCTGGCAGTTTTTAACAATATTTTGTACGCCTTTTAGAATGTTAAATAAAATACCTTTCGTTTTTTTAAAAAATGTTTTGTCCTTGGTTTTATCTATTGTATGCAGACGTGATACCCATCTTGATTATAATTTCAATAGTTTAATGTTTTAATTTTTTTTTCACTAAACACTTTCTTTTCTCAAATATACCAAAATTTTACAAGACCTAAGTTCTTGTCAAAGCGATTTTTTTCTTCCTTTTGTTTACTTACATTAGAAATTTCTTCTATAAATGTTAGATACAAATATAGGGCGACAACAAAGTTCAGTAAAAAGTCCAATTTTTAAATTATTATTATTTTTTTTTTTTACAAAGATTTTATAGTTTTTGCGGAATTATCTTAATAATTTGAAAAAGATTGAAAGTTTACGGTTTTTAAAGTTTGTGATGATTATATCTTAAAATCTGGAAGTGATAGCTATAAATTATAAGCAAGAATTTGTAGGCCTATAAGTGTATATAATTAGATGTTTAACGACTTTCTTTTTTCCGATGTTACCAAAAGTTTAGTTTTATTTTACAACATTTTATTCACCCAAAACCATTTCGTTTCCATCAGACTTAAACCACCGCCGATTTTTTTCCAGTCTGATTATGATTGGTATATAAAGGCAACTAAGCACTTGTGTATGAAAGCATGCGAAAAAAATGTGGTGATTGCATTTCAAATATTTTCTAGATTTTGTGTTTCGTTCTCTGGGAAGATTAGTAATCCATCTCTTAATAAAACAAAAAACATTTTAATATGAAAATATTCGTGACCCAATTCGCAGGCAGCTATATTTTATTTGTTTGATATGTTATTTTCCATAAACAAGCTATATACTATTAAAGTATTTCCACTATTACCACTGACATTATTTACAGAACAAAAAATATAACACATTTTGAGGAATTATCTTATTAATTTGAAGAAGATTGAACTTTTTTGGGTTTTTAAAGATTCTAATGCTAATATCTTAAAAACTGAAAGTAATAGCTATAAACTATAACCAAAATTTTTAGCTCTTTGAAATGTCTATAATTGTATATCATTAAATTTTGGATCGGTTTTTTTTCTTTGTGTACTTTTTTATTTTCCTTACATACATAATGTATAAGGAAAGTGTTGTGACGGGGTTAAAAATTCGAATTCGAGTTATCGACGGGAGAGCATGTTTCAAGCAACCCTGATCACGAATCGAACATATTGCGAGTGAATTTGCGAGTGAAATTTGCGAGTGAAATTTTGAAAAAATCATCAAAAATTCAAAACCTGTAATACAGTTGCGCAAATACACATTTCTTACGTAATTTTTCCTTAAAAACGATTGACATAAACTTTAGAACGCTAGCATGAACCGTTCTCGAGATATTGCACATTTTTCAAATAAATTTATCAAAAAAACCCATAAATTGAAAAAAAATATTAACTCTTGAGAAACATGTTTACTTTTCATATGTAATATCATGCGATAAATTTAGTGACATGGATCTAACTCGTTCCATTCAAGAGAAAAGATACTTTGAGTAATACTTTTGTATTTGAACACCAATAGTAAATTATCTGCTGTAAGAATAACTTATTTCTCCATCCATAACGCTTGGCGAGATTTTGGCGACGAATTTAGCGAAATGTCGCGAACTTGGTGACAATTTTAAATGTTGCCAAATTAATGAAAATCTCGCCAAATGGATAAAAATGTTGCCAAATTAATGAAAATCTCGCCAAATGGATAAAAATGACGCTAAATCAATGAAAATGACGATTAATTGAAGAAAATTCAATATCTTGGAATGAATATAAGTATCTACTATAAGAATAGCATTTTTTTAAACTGTAGAAGTAGTAAATTTATTGCATTATATAAGGAAAGTCATGTGTTGCCCACATCAGATTGTTTTAATATTACAAAAGTTGAATTTTATTTTATAAAATGTTATTCAGGCAGAATCATTTCGCCTCCATCGGACTGAAGTCACCGCCGATTTTTTCTCACACTATGGTGCATGAAAGCATGAGAAAGCGCAGTGGTGATGTGCATTTCAGATATTTTATTGTATTTATGCTGTTCTGTTTTCTGGGTACAATTTAGAATGCATTCTTTAATAAAGCAAAAAATTTTTAATATGCAAAAATTCGAGGTCCAATTCGATTAATGTACCAGGCTATTTTTGTATGTTCGCTAGTCTATTTCCAGTCAAATGACTATCTACTAGTAAAGCGTTTCATTGCCACTGACATTGTATGCAAAGCAAATAAATATCTCAGCGAATTATGCGATAAATGTAGCGAAGGGAAAACACAATTCCGTAACAGATGTGTTGCAAATTGGAGTCATCACAGGAATGGATTTTAAGTAGAATTCTGTCTCTCTTGCCAACTGCCCCGTCATTTAGTGTGCCTTGGGTAAAAGACCTTTCCCAATACCTTCAGAAATTCAATTTTTATACTTTCAATATTGCGCACTACAGAATGTATACATTTATTGGGATTTGGAAAGTGATAAACAAAAATCTGATGTGGGCAGCACATGACTTTCCCTGCAGACTTATATCCACGTTCTCTTTATTTAAATTAAATTTATTTCACTTTTAATTTAATTTTCGCTCTCATTCGGTAACCGGACTTATTTTCAAAGGTGGCGTAGAGAAAATAAGAAAAACTAAAATATCTCGAGAACGGCTAGTCCTAATGTAATGGGGTTGGTCTTATTCTTTTCTTCGCTAAAAATTACGTGTTAAACAAGCATTGAATAGATATATTTGAGCATACGCAGCTCTTTAGTTTAGATTTTGACAATTTTTTGGCCATTTTGCAAAAAAGGGAGGTTATTTTTTTCCGAATCATACCAAAATCTAATCAGCACCAGGGTGATCCCCAAATGACTCATCTGCCGAATTTTGTAAAATTCGGTCCATTAGTTTTTTAGTTAGAGTGGATACAACCTTTTGCGGGCCATTTCGCAAAAATAGTCGGGTTCTTTTATCCCGAATCGTATCCAAAACTAATCAGCACCAGACTCGCCCACAAGTGACTTACCTACCAAATGTTGTGAAATTCGGTCCATTAGTTTTTTAGTTAGAGTGGATGCAAAATCTGCACAGACAGACAGACACACAGACACACACACAGACAGACAGACAGACACCCACACAGACGTCACGCTAAAAATGGTTTTTTCGTATTCTAATGGTCTTGAAACGTGTAGATCCGTCGAAAACTCGAGTTGTGATTTTTGGTATGATTCCAATACTCTCCCTATACATTACCATGTATTGCAGGGAAAGTAAAAATGAGAAGTTTAAGGGGACGGTGGACGTTGAAATGAGCAAAAATCGACTAAAAAAAGTTTTTGATATATAATATTATTTTACACATTTAACTTTTGCTTACGGGTGGGACAGCGACCATCCCAAACGAAGAACCTCCCAAAAAGACAGGTATTTGACATACCCTATTCCAAATCCGCCAATGCCTGCAAAGGGGGATCGAACTGTTTGGGATAGGGTATGTCAAATACCTGTCTTTTTAGGAGGTTCTTCGTTTGGGATGGTCGCTGTCCCACCCGTTAGCAAAAGGTTAAATGCATTTTTTTCGAAACGGAATTTTTAAAGATTTTACATTTTTAAAATGCACCGTGCGTCTTAATTACTGTTTGAGATGCATGAAATTTGGCAAGAAGACATCTTTCGTCCTTTTAAATGAAATTGTGTATGCATTTTATAATTGGACGTTATTAAGGCAATTAAAAGGGAATAAGAACCTAATTAAATGATGAAAATTAAGTTTTAATGAAGAAAAATATTTTTAAAAAATTAACTTTCTATGGGATTTAAAAATGAATACCCAAATTTGTTCATAATGTGCTTTTGAGTGATCACAATGTAAAATTAATCAAAAATGTGAACAAATAGCATGCAAGGAGCATTTTCAAATTTTCGTTAAAAAGAATTAAATTTAAAAAAAATACAAAGTTATAACAAAATTGAAAAAAAATTAATGGTAATAGTAATGTTAAGAGAAATATTTATACAAATTTTCATGTTTCTAAGTCAATAAATAATAAAATACATTTCAACGCTTACCGTCTCCTTAAAGAAATGCAATCAGAATTCGTTGCGAATATATCACAATTGGGAGTGATTTATTAATTACCAGAGAATCCCTTATGTGTAACATCCAGAGATCGGCTTCTCTTATTAACACTTTCTCGAATTTATGAATTTTGATGAGAATAAAGTTTATTGCTGGAGTATCTCCTGGCTGATATATCGAAGCCTTGCGAAAAACACATCGAACGCTTATAACGAGCTTATACCGATTATATCCGAGCATAAGAGATGGAAATGTAAACATTTTTATTTGTGTTGTCAGAAATACAGTTCCATTTATGAATATACAAAAATAATTTCAATACTTTAATATTTCAATACTTTAACATTTCAATACTTTAATATTTTAATATTTTGATTTTATTTCATTTACCACTTTCTTTTCTCAAAACTCTCAAAATTTTCAAAACATTAAAAAGTTTTGTTTCAGCGAGTTTTTGATTCCCTTTGTTTACTTTCGTCTTCTAAACTATAAAAGATAAATAGAAACACAGGGCGACAACAAAGTTCAGTAGGAAGTCAAATATCTAGATTAATTATTTTTTTTTCAAGGCTTTCATAGTTTTTAAGGAATTATCTTAATAGTTTGAACAAGATTGAAAGTTTTCGGTTTTTAAAGTTTGTAATGCTTTTAACTTAAAAACTGAAAGTGATAGCTATAAAATATAAGCAAGAATTTGTAGCTCTTTGAAAGCCCTATAAGTGTATATTATTAGATTTTGGAAAGAGTTTTTTTTTTCGATGTTTCCAAAAGTTTAGTTTTATTTTACAAAATGTTATTCACGCGAAACCGTTTCAGCTCCATCAGACTGAAGCCACCGCCGATTTTTTTGTCTTTCTGATAATAATTGGTATACAAAGAGAACTAAACACTGTGGTGTATTAAAGCATGCGAAAAAATGTGATGATTTGCATTTCAAATATTTTCTAGATTTTGTGTTTCATTTTTTGGGGGGGAAGATTAAGAATACATCTTTTAATAAAATAAAAACTTTTTAATACGCAAATATGTGTTGTTCATTTCGCCGGCAGCTATTTTTTATATGTTTGATATTTTATTTTATTATCTACTATTAAAGTATATTATTACGACTGGTATTATTTACAGAACAAAAAATTATAACAGTATTTGAGGAATGATCTTATTAATTTGAAGAAGATTGAACATTTTCGGTTTTTAAAGTTTGTAATGCTTATATCTTAAAAACTGAAAGTGATAGCTATAAACTATAATCAAGAATTTGTAACTTTTTAAAAGCTCTATAAATGTATATTATTAGATTTTGGATAGGTTTCTTTTTTTATTTTGATATTACAAAAATTTGAGTTTTATTTTACAAAACGTTATTCACGCAGAACCATTTCGTCCCCCTCGGACTTGAACCACCGCCGATTTTTTCTCAGTCTGATAATAATTGTTATACAAAGGGAAACACTATGGTGTATGAAAACATGAGAAAAAAATGTGGTGATTTGTAATTCAGGTATATTCTTGTATTTATGCTGCTTTGTTTTCTGGGTATAATTGAGATCTTTTAATAAAGCAAAAACTTTTTAATACGCAAAGATTCGAGGTCCATTAAGCAGGAAGCTATTTTTTACTTTCCCTGCAATACATGGTAATGTATAGGGAAAGTATTGGAATCATGTCGAAAATCGCAACTCGAGTTTTCGACGGATCTACACGTTTCAAGACTTCTAGAATACGAAAAAACCATTTTTAGCGTGACGTCTGTGTGTGTGTGTCTGTGTGTCTGTGTGTCTGTCTGTCTGAGCAGATTTTGTATCCACTCTAACTAAAAAACTAATACACCGAATTTCACAAAATTTTGTAGGTAAGTTACGTGTGGGCGGGTCTGGTGCTGATTTGTTTTGGGTACGATTTGGAATAAAAAAACCCGCCTTTTTGCGAAATGGCCCGCTAAAGCTTGTATCCACTCTAACTGAAAAACTACTGGACCGAATTTCACAAAATTCGGTAGATGAGTCATTTGTGGGTTACCCTGGTGCTGATTAGATTTTGGTACGATTCGGAAAAAAATAACCTGCCTTTTTTTGCAAAATGGCCCTAAAAAATCGTTAAAATCTAAACTAAAGAGCTAGGTATACTCAAATATATCCATTAAATGTTCGTTTAATACGAAATTTTTAACGACGAAAATAATAAGACCAACCCCATTACACTAGGACTAGCCGTTCTCGAGATATTTTAGTTTTCCGTATTTTCTCTACGCCGCCTTTGAAAATAAGTCCGGTTACCGAATGAGAACGAAAATTGAATTAAAAGTGAAATAAATTTAATTAAAATAAAGAGAACGTTAATATAAGTCTGCAGGGAAAGTCATGTGCTGCCAACATCAGATTTTTATGTTTGCTATTCTGCTTCCCGTGAAACGACTGTAAACTGGTATAGCGTTTCATTGCCACTGACATTACTTGCAAAGCAAATAAATATCTCTGCGAATTACGTGATAAATGTAGCGAATGGAAAACACAATACCATTGCAGATGTGCTTCATCTTAGAGTCATCACAGAAATGGATTGTAGGAATAATTTTGGCTCTCTTGGCAACAGTCCCATTCGTTAATATGCCTTGAGTAAACGGACTTCACTCTGTTTTGCAATTCATTTTTTAAACTATTTTTTCTATATATATTGCAGATGATAGAATGCATGCATTTATTGTGATTTGATGAATAATTGCAGACGATAGAATGCATGCATTTATTGTGATTTGATAAATAATTGCAGACGATACAATGCGTACATTTATTGTGATTTGATAAATAATTGCAGATGATAGAATGCATGCATTTATTGTGATTTGATGAATAATTGCAGAGGATACAATGCATACATTTATTGTGATTTCATGAATAATTGCAGACGATAGAATGCATACATTTATTGTGATTTCATGAATAATTGGAGACGATAGAATGCATGCATTTATTGTGATTTGATAAATAATTGCAGACGATACAATGCGTACATTTATTGTGATTTGATAAATAATTGCAGATGATAGAATGCATGCATTTATTGTGATTTGATGAATAATTGCAGAGGATACAATGCATACATTTATTGTGATTTCATGAATAATTGCAGACGATAGAATGCATACATTTATTGTGATTTCATGAATAATTGGAGACAATAGAATGCATGCATTTATTGTGATTTGATAAATAATTGCAGACGATACAATGCGTACATTTATTGTGATTTGATAAATAATTGCAGATGATAGAATGCATGCATTTATTGTGATTTGATGAATAATTGCAGAGGATACAATGCATACATTTATTGTGATTTCATGAATAATTGCAGACGATAGAATGCATACATTTATTGTGATTTCATGAATAATTGGAGACGATAGAATGCATACATTTATTGGGATTTGATGAATAATTGCAGACGATAGAATACATACATTTATTGCGATTTGATGAATAATTGCAGACGATACAATGCATACATTTATTGTGATTTCATGAATAATTGCAGACGATAGAATGCATACATTTATTGTGATTTGATGAATAATTGGAGACGATAGAATGCATGCATTTATTGGGATTTGATGAATAATTGCAGACGATAGAATGCATACATTTATTGGGATTTGATGAATAATTGCAGACGATAGAATACATACATTTATTGCGATTTGATGAATAATTGCAGACGATACAATGCATACATTTATTGTGATTTCATGAATAATTGCAGACGATAGAATGCATACATTTATTGTGATTTGATGAATAATTGGAGACGATAGAATGCATGCATTTATTGGGATTTGATGAATAATTGCAGACGATAGAATGCATACATTTATTGGGATTTGATGAATAATTGCAGACGATAGAATACATACATTTATTGCGATTTGATGAATAATTGCAGAAGTGAGAATATATAGATTTATTATGATTTAATGAGTAATACAAGAAAATGAGACGGTTAAAGAAATTTCGAGAAGAACTCGTTGCAAATATTTCACAACTGAGAGTGATTAATTATACATCAGAGGATTCTGATGTACAACATTCAGCTTCTCTTATAGACACTATTTCAATTTATTAATTTTGATGAGAATAAAATTCATGGCTGGGATATCTATCGGCTGAAATCGAAGTCTTGCGCAAAATGCAAACAATTTGAAGGCTTATATATCAGAACATAATAGATGGAAATGTATACAGTTTTTATTGTGTCGTTAGAAATACTGTTCCATTTACGAATATACAAAAATCATTTCAATAGTTTAATATTTCGATTTTATTTCACTTAACACTTTCACTTCTCAAAATTCTCAAAAACTACAGAGTTTATGTTTGAGCGAATTTTTTTCTGCCATTTGTTTACTTTCATTAGATATATTCTAAACTATAAAAGATGAACACAAACAGAGGGCAGCAACAAAGTTCAACAGGAAATCCAGTTCCTAGATTAATTATGTTTTTACAAAACTGTAGTAGTTTTCGAGAAATTATCCTGTTAATTTGATGAATATAGAAAATATTCAGTTTTTAATGTTTGAAATGCTTAACTAAAAGTGATAGCTATAAACAATAAACAATAATCTGTTACTTTTTGAAAACCCTAAAATTTTATATAATCAGATTTTGAATCTAGTCTTTCTATTCTGCGATATTACAAAAGTTAAGTTTTACTTTACAAAATGTATTCACACAAAATCATTCCAGCTCCATTGCACTGAAGCCACCGCCGATTTTTCCAGTCTGATTATGATTGGTATAAAAATAGAACTAAACACTATGATGCACGAAAACATAAGAAAACGCTGTGGTGATTTGCACTTCAGGTATTTTCTAGATTTTGTGTTGTTTTGTTTTCTGTGAGCATATCTTTAAAAACAGCAAAAACTATTTAATACACAAATATTCGAAGTCCATTAAGCCAGCAGATATTTTTTTACTTTCCCTGCAATACATGGTAATGTATAAGGAAAGTATTGGAATCATGCAGAAAATCGCAACTCGAGTTTTCGACGGATCTACACATTTCGAGACCTCTAGAATACGAAAAAACTATTTTTAGCGTGACGTCTGTGTGTCTGTGTGTCAGTCTGCGTGTCTGTGCAATGTATGTATCCATTCTAACTCAATAACTAATAGACCGAATTTCATAAAATTTGGTAGGGAAGTCACTTGGGTATGACTCTTGTACTGATTAGTTTTTGGTACGATTCGTAAAAACAGAATCCGACTTTTTTTGCGTAATGGCCCGTAAAATTTTCATGTATCCACTCTAGCTAAAATACTGATTGACCAAATTTCACAAAATTTGGTAAATAAGTTACTTGTACGATACTCTGGAGCTGATTAGATTTTGGTATTACTCGGAAAAGAACAACCTGCCTTTTTTAACGAAATCGCCCTCAAAAATCGCCAAAATCTAAAAAAAGCTACGTATGTTCAAATATGTCCATCAAATGCTTGTTTTATACGTAATTTTTAATGAGGAAAAGAATAAGAACAACTCTATTACTCTAGGACTAACCGTTCTCGAGATATTTGAGATTTTTCGCATTTAGCTATGCAACTTTTAAAAAAATATCCAATTACCAAATAAAAACAGAAATTGAATTAAAAATGCAAACTTAGTGTTATTTTGTGCAATTAAACTCAATTTAATGAATTATTAAAGAAATAAGGAAAAAATGAATATGAGTCTGCAGGGAAAGTCATGTGCTGCCCATATCAGATTTTTATGTTTGCTATTCTGATTTATTTGAACAGACTATCTACAACTATCTTAACCCATGAATGACATACCAAGTTTTTTAACTTTCATGTAATGGTTGAGCTAGATTCGATACATACATTGCACATACAGGCACACCTAGATAATCACAAACAGACGTCATGCCTAATATTGTATTTTCGTATTCTAGAGGTCTCAAAACGTGTAGATCCCTCGAACATTCGACTTGTAATTTTCGACACGATTCCAATACGTCCCTATATTGTAGGGAAAGTAAAAATCCTACACCATAGCATATTGCCACAATTGAAATGACTATACACTGGATATTTTTACTCTCTGTAGAAAAACACTTATTTTCCTGACTTCTTCCGCCAGACAACACATAAATAATTTCATTCATAATTATGTCACTGTAACTTATTAATCGTAACAATTTCGCTTCATTGCATAAATCAAAAGTTCAAAATACCTTGGTACTTTCATTGAGCAACGCTAGTAATCATTAGAGGAGAGAACAAATCAAATGTTTTTGAAATTATGTTGCCATCGGTTATATATGAACCGGAAACATCTATTTTCAAATTTGAAAATTCATTTAATATGTAATTTTGTATTTATTATTAGCTCATAACATGAATTTTGTACTTAATTCAGCAAATATTATATTGAGTGACAAATTTTGCATTATTGAAAATATTATTTGAAGATGATTTGATAAGGGAAATTAAATTTTAATGCCATATTTCAAACCTACTTGTAAACCACATAATATTATTGTAGGAAAAAATCCAATCTTAGTGTGCCACTATGCTGTTAAAGGAGCATGTCTGCCAATTTCAATTTTCTGAATTTGGTAGTTTTAGAGATGAGTCAGTCAGTGAGGGTATGCAGCACTTCAAAACGATTTAAAGACAACATATTGTATATAATAACTTAAACGATTGGTCGAAGGCCCATAGTTTCAATTTTAGAAATACTTTAAATACCATAGACTTTAAGGTTGTGTCAGTAGTAGTCCAGTGACACGTTTTAGTACAAAGTACAAATTTTAACGTTTTTTTACAGGCGGTTTTCCACAAATGTTTGAATTTTTTCATTGCTCTTTATTTATTTAAAGTTATTTAAAAAAAAACTGGTTCACAAATACGCAAAATTAACCGAGATGAAAGTGTCAAAGTCCGGTTAAATAAAATTTCTATTCGAAAATTTACATACATATATAGCGTAGTAGAAATAGTGTTAGAGGTGGAACTAATTGCAACAAAATGATTCTTGTTGTAAATGGCAGGCAACACGCTTCTAATCAACATACTAAAAATATACATCCGTACTGTCGCCAAAGTGCGTTTTTTCACCGCCATCTTGAAAAAACATTTAAAAAAATCATGTGTGGTATCAAATTACAGGAAATTTCATGCTGAAAAAGAATATGATACTGTTTTTTAAGAGTAAAATTTTTACAAAGACGAAGTAGGGGGGGATGATGAAAAAATAATACCTTCATGACCCTGTATTTACACCTTAAATGCTTAAATTATGGTACATTACATTACATCTATACCTGATGCTATGAGACTAATTTTGATCTGTTTCAGGTAGATAATCTTAAACCTTTATCTTTTGAGTGACGAAATCATCATAAGAAAAATGGAAGAAGCTTGCTTTTTGTGTTCCAATGTGCTTTGTGACGTTACTCCCTATCTCGCATTAACAGCAAAAGGCTTGACGGGAATTATCAAAGCGAGCCAACAAAGAGATGATAAAATTCATGAACTTTTCAATCCTATGCCTACTGGTGCTGTTAAAGTACATACAGAATGTCGACGTGTATACGTCAATGCTATCAAAATGAAAAGTGATATAAAACTGAAAACATCGCAAGATGACATTCCTTCCACCAGCTCGAGAACGCTACGAGGAAGTGCTGGATCGCTCAGTTTCAAAGAGAGTTGTTTGTTTTATAGCCATATTATTACGGATTATGAAAAGCGTAAAAAAATGGCAGTAATTCCTGTGCATACTTTCCAGTTTCGCGAGACAATTTTGAAATTATGCAGTACTAGAAGTGATCGATGAGCAGCAAATGTACACGCGAGGATGCTTTTAGTCATAGATTTACCTGCTGTAGAAGCTCGATATCATCAAGTGTGCAGTGCTAATTTCTTCAGCTCTCACTGCTTCAATTGTAGCAGAAGTATTGAAGTGCAGCATACCAGCAGATTTGAGCAAGATTGCATCAGAAAGTGAATGCATTATCTGTGATGCAATGGAAGTGGAAACAAATGATGATGATCTTAATCTTGAAAAATGTATTCACCTTTTCAAAAAGGTGCTCAGAGGTGATATCAAAGCAGAGGAAGTTATTTCAAATCCCGATCTTCATAAACTTTCGTCACTGATAGATGAAAGGAAGAACCTTCCCAAATCACAAAGCCGTACTGCCAAACTGTGGCTGTTGTAGCTGAACATGGTGGATATTGTAAAAGCATTTATTTCGGCGGAGCGATCAGGAAATTTTGAAATGCACATACAGGCGGTTGTGCATATGCCACCTTTTTTCGCGAGTTCAGGTCATAATAATTATGCTGAATGCGCAAGAATATACCTTCAGCAAATGCGGGAACTAAAAACAACGAATCCAGAACTCTACAAAATGCTAACTAAAGGCCACATTACTGTACGAAGGAAGGACAGGAAGTGGTCTGGTGTTTGGACCAATATGTACATTGAGCAAACGGTCATGAAATGCACTAAAAGTCGTTCTGGTATAACTCATGGAGGAGGAATGTCTGAAAATCAACGGGCAACTTGGATTTTGAGTCATTCTAGATGCAGTGAAGTAGCATGTGCAATATGAGTTTGCTGGCCAGTATTTCGCGTATTGGCAGTGAACAACATACTGAATTAACTAATGCAAGGGTGGCCAGAGATTTCGAAGATATGAAAAATATAATGCAATTTTTTATAGACCACAATCCATTTACTGCTTCTTCAAGTGATTTATGGAAAATTTTAAACTAAATTACGGATAGTGAAAACAAAGTTACTACAGAATAGGCTGACATCATTGTATGAAACATTCAAGATAAACTTACCGGCAAACTTTTAAAGATGAAACTTTATTGAAATCAGACCAAGCAGTAACCATGAAAGTATTGAACAAAGGAATTGTCATTGCTGGTGAGACTCACCATGTAGATTCGCGTCTTTTAACACAGAGGATGCTTGCTTGTATCTCCTTGGATAATACCGCTCAAGATGCAAGGGAGTTTTTCAGTTACGAGTTATCCACTCTACCAACTTCATTATTTGATCATAGTACCCAGCAAATGAGATAAACTGATAAATCATTATTGGCACACTCATTAGAGAGCATGAATGTCAATGAAATACAACGGGATCATTCGCAGAAAAGTTCTTCTTACGTTCTTGATGGTGGTGCATTAATTCACTAGTTACCATGGTCCGCTTCTTCAATATTTGACGATGCCATAAGGCAACACAAATCGTACGTCAACAAAAGGTATGGAAAAGTGACAATAGTTTTTGATAGGTATGAAAAACCAAATATAAAAGATATGGAGCACAGATTGGGCATGATGCAGTCGTCTGTTGTAGTAGTCTTTGATGACAATTCGCCTGTGATCATCAAGAAAAACAAATTTCTTTCAAATTCTACAAACAAACAACGCTTTATCAATATACTGGGGAATTATTTTCAAGGAAGAGGTCACTCCGTCATTCATACAGAAGCTGATGCAGAGACACTAATCGCCAAAGAAGCTTTAAATATAGCCAAGGTAAAACATGTCACTGTAGTAACTGATGATACTGATATTTTAATCCTTCTACTATATCACTTCTAAGAACATTTTAATGTAGTATGCCACACAATCTGATAAAGTTCGTGACATTCAAGCCATGCAAAGATCTATTGGAAAGGAAGCTTGCAAAACTTTACTTTTTGTTCACGCATTAACAGGGTGTGACATCACCAGTGCGTTATTTGGCAAGAGTAAGTCTTCTGCTTTCAAGAATATCATGAAATCCAAAATCTTATGCGAACGGGCTTCCTATTTTGGATCATCCGAAGATGTTACTAAGGAAGATTTGGTCGAAATTGGCTGTAAAGTTATTGTGTCACTATATAGAGGTAACATCGACACAAGCAACCTCAATGCGCTTAGTTATGAACAATACACTAGGAAAATAGCTTCAGCTAAAAAGAATTTGATATAGCTCATTTGCCTCCAACACAAAATGCAGCTAAATACCATCTACTTCGAGTACATTTGCAGTGTTCTATTTGAAAAAATCTTAATATGCCAACCCCTGATTCTACACTATGGGGTTGGCAGTTGGTTGATGGAGAATTTCAGCCGATATTGACAGACTTCAGCCCAGCACCTGACAAACTCTTAAATATGATTAAATGTGCCTGCCAAACTACAGTTGAAGAACCATGTAACACCATGAAATATACATGTCGCCGATATGGACTTCCATGTTCAGTAGTTTGTAAAAACTGTTGTGGAAAGGACTGTACAGACACAAGAGACAGTTTGGATTTAGATGAAGATGAGATTTGATTTTGATGAAATAAATATGATTTCATATTATAAAAACCCCTTTTATTGTATAACTTTTTCAAATTTTAGATTTTGTTTAATGTGAAATTTTTTTTTTAATTCAACATTTTTTTAAAAATTGCGAGCGAAGTTAAAGCTACCTAGGATTTTTAAGCCGTTCCTGTAATTTGATACCACATATGATTTTTTATGATTTTTTTCAAATTTTTTATGTTTTTTCAAGATGGCGGCAAAAAACGCATTTTGCGCAACAGTGCGAATATATATTTTTAGTATGTTGATTAGGAGCGTGTTACCTACCATTTATAACAAGAATCCATTTTGTTGCAATTAGTTCCACCTAAAGGTGTTTATCCACTTATTACTACTGCACTAATACTTACTTTTAGCAAAAAAAATTATGCAGTCATCATATATCCGTCGAAAACTTTTATCAAAGATATCTGTGGTAATTTGTCCCACCGCATCACAGTGGAACATTTCTTTTGTTTGACTAATCGGACAATGGAAAATATTTTTATAATTAGAAATTTCTTTCAGGGGACCTGTATAAAATAACTGAGCCTGTTTTTTTTTTAATTTTTTACTAAAACCATGTCTATCCTAATGAAAGCATTTATTAAATTCGAAACATAAGTCTACGTTACGATAGGTAAGAGAAATGAATTTAATGTTATATGTCCCTGCCAGAAAGATCTGTGATGTAATTGTAAATGTTTCCAGAATTAAAGTACAGCCGTCCTTTATTTGTTTAACAATTTGGTATTCAAATTCACAAGTTTTAGTACGGTTGTTCTCTACGTTATTGCGGACAAACTCGCTCATGTTTTAAGTTGCGTAGATCAAGAGGTTGTGAATAAATTAATAAATATGCTTCCATGGAAACAGAAATCTGAGCACAATTTATGTGTCAAAAATTTTATTTTAAAGGCGAATATAGCATGTTGCCCAGTAACAGAATTAAATTGTGTTTATTCAGCTGATACTTTTCATCCAATTTATTATATTTCAGCAAAAAAGAAATTGTTATAAAAATAAATCTACTGTTGCATTACTTTCAATATATCAATTACTATAATGAATAAGGAAAGTGTCGTGACTGGGTCGAAAATTCCAAATTCGAGTTTCCGACGGAAGAACACGTTTTAATCCTTCTCGAACTCGAATCGAACGCTTTTGAGGTGATGTTTTTGCGTACGTGTGGGTATGCACGTGTTTGTGGATGAGATATCTCACTGATGAATGCAGCGTTTAGAATGTAATTTAATACGATTATTGGAATCGGTATATGCTGAAACCCAATTGATTGTAAACGTGATCGCACGTTCTGAAAATCCCCGTCTTATCAAATGAAATTTTGAAAAAATTATAAAATAGCAATAACCTCCAATTATGTTAAATAAATAATTACTTTTATAGTTTCAATCAAATGCAAAAGGCACAAACATTGGGATTCTAACTTTATTTTCCTCCAGATATTGCACTGCTTCAAATAAATGTATATAAAAAATTAAATAAGCATTAATTATCGTGAAATATGTTCAATTTTCATATGCAACAAATTTGCTAACACCATTCTCGTGACTCTAGTCAGGGTCTCGTCAAAATGTTAACACAATTTTCGTCAAATTTGAAAATAAAAATAAAATATCAAGCTACTAAAAAGTGGTTTTTGGTACGAGTAAGGGTAATATCGGCAACTGATGTTAGAATAGCAAATGTAACTGAAGCAGGGAAAGAGGGTTATCAATGGCGAGATGAGAAAATATATATATATATAAACAAACCAAGGAGGAAGGAGCAAGAGGTCGGAGAATCAAAGGCAAAATACCACAGAAGAATGTGAAATCCAACAAGAAATTCATAGCATGTGTTCAGTGAGTAAAGCTGAACAAGTGATTTGATTTCTTTTTTGGATTCAAAGCACTTGTTCAATGAGTAAGTTCAGTATTTTATGATGTTAGCTGATTTAGCCTGCAGAACCAACTCGTTTCTCCATTTTCTGTTCCACTTGATTTTCGTATTTGTTTAGATACTGTTATATTTTTCGCTGGTTTTGACGACTAATGTTACATTCAAAACCGGTTACTTATGAAAAGCAATAATTGCACCTATGTTATTTCTTAAGTCAATTCCTAAAATAAATATAATAATCAATATTATTAAAATCAATAATGTTTTTAACAATATAAATAAAATTTCACAAACCCCGGTTAGTTTTTTTTTATTCTAATTAAATAAGACAGTCATATTCGTAGTTTTACTCACTGAAAATATGCGTTGAGTCATTAGTTAAATGCCCATATTATTTTTTGTATTTAATCTTTCAATCACAATGTTTTACTTCTTGGTCCATCCTTCTAGGTTTTTAATTTCATTTTTCTCCTTTGTCAACATTTTTCCCCAATTTCAGTCACGTGTTCTGTTTCAACATCAGTTTCCTATCTAGCTGCGTCCTGACGGAGATGGCTGTTTTTTGCCCTCGAAACCGGTCGACATTATTCATTTTGTATTATATGTCGCTTTAAAAAGTTATTTAAGTTTCATAATTGTACCCTTTTGTAATCTTTTAACAAGTTATTATTTAAGTTACTCTTTAGATTCTTTTAGATTTTTGAAATTTTTCTTAAAAATTCAATCTCCTATACATTTGATTTAATTCCTCTGCTAATCACAATGACAAAGGTTTCTTCAAATAAATGTTCGAAGAAAAATGCGAACAACTATTTTTTCTATAAAAGGATTACTTTTATTACTATCCTTATATACATAATGTATATGGAAAGTATTGTGACGCAGTCGAAAATTCGAATTCGAGTTTTCGACTTGACAGTACGTTTCAAGCATCCCTGATCACGAATCAAACATTTTTGAGATGATGTCTGTGTGTGTGTGTGTGTGTGTGTGTGTCAGTGAGTCTGTGGACACGATATCTCACGAACAAATAGAGCGATTCGAATGAAATTTGGTACAAAAATCACAATCCGTGAGTACTGGAAGCCTGTTTTTTTCAACGTAATCGAATGTTCAGAATCCCCCTAAATTTTCGACTGAAATTTTAAAAAAATCGTCAAAAAATCAAAACCTTTAATAAAGTTACACAAATAGACATTTCTTATGTAATTTTTCCTTGAAAAACGATTGACATAAACTTTAGAACGCTAGCATGAACCGTTCTCGAGATATTGCATATTTTAAAAATAAATTCATCAAAAAATCCCATAAATTAAAAAAAATATATTAACTGTTGAGAAACATGTTCACTTTTCATAAGTAATATCATGTGATAAATTTGGAGACATCATTCTCGTGGATCTAGCTCGTTCCATTCATGAGAAAAATACTTTGAGTAATACTTTTGTATTTGAACGCCAATAGTTATTTATCTGCTATAAAAATAACTTATTTCTCCATCCATAACGCTTTGCGAGGTATTGGCGCCAAATTGGGCGCAATGTAGCCAACTTGGAGACTTTTTTAAATGTCGCCAAATTCACAAAAATCTAGCCAAATGGATAGAAATGACACTAAATCAATAAAAATGACGACTAATTGACGAAAATTCAATATCTTGGAAACAATATAAATATCTACTATAACAAAAACCTATTTTACTTTCCCTGCAATACATGGTAATGTATAGGGAAAGTATTGGAATCATGCCGAAAATCACAACTCGAGTTTTCGACGGATCTACACGTTTCGAGACCTCTAGGATACGAAAAAACTATTTTTAGCGTGACGTCTGTGTGTGTGTCTGTGTGTCTGTCTGTGTGTCTGTGTGTCTGTCTGTGTGTCTGTCTGTGCAGATTTTGTATCCACTCTAACTAAAAAACTAATGGACCGAATTTCACCAAATTTGGTAGGTAAGTCACTTGTGACCGGGGCTGGTGCTGATTAGTTTTGGGTACGATTCGGAATAAAAGAACCCGCCTTTTTTGTGAAATGGCCCGCAAAAGCTTGTATCCACTGTAGCTGAAAAACTAATGGACCGAATTTCACAAAATTCGGTAGATGAGTCACGTATAGGTCACCCTGGTGCTGATTAGATTTTGGTACGATTCGGAAAAAAATAACCTGCCTTTTTTTGCAGAATGGCCCGCAAAAATTATCAAAATCTAAACTAAAAAGCTACGTATGCTCAAATATATCCATTAAATGCTTGTTTAATGCGTAATTTTTAACGAAGAAAAGAATAAGACCAACCCCATTACATTAGGACTAGCCGTTCTCGAGATATATTAGTTTTTTTCGTATTTTTCCACGCCACCTTTGAAAATAAGTCCAGTTATCAAAGGAGTACGGAAATTGGATTAAAAGTGAATTAAATTTAATTGAAATAAATTGAACGTGAATATAAGTTTGCAGGGAAAGTCATGTGCTGCCCACATCAGATTTTTTGAATCTAAAACATATGGATCAATACCATTTATGATGGAAATTTTATTTTGATAACGCTTTGCCACTGCAAGCGTTAACACAAAGATTAAGTCAAAGATTAAGTTTTAACTGTCTATCATACATTCCCGGTTGCTATGCTGTAGCCAGGGCTAAGACCACGTGATGTGGAATACTCTATACCCTAACAAATCCTGTCAGAATAAATCAAACATTCCTTATTAGGTGAAAATTCCCGTCCCCCCAGCGGAAACGGATGCATCTTTCGATTCCGGACAGATATCCTCGTTAACGGACAATCAGAGATCGAATGTTCTAAAACCCTCCAGGGACATTCGAAGAGAGCAACTCCATTTCACTTTGTGTTCGCGGGTAATTCTCCTGTTGTGGTGCCCGGATGACCCAATAGGCTGATAGGAAATTCCCAATTTGTGAGCTAAACTTTACCCTGTACAGAAAGTCGCCCAATTAGATTGAAGAAGTTGTATAAATAGTAACTGACAGTATGAAACAATAGACTTTTTTTTTTTTAAGAATTATAACATTGTGCTGATTTCAACTGGGTTTTAGACTTTATTGTTTGACATGCATTTCGTGTTACATAAGAAAACAAGAGAGAGGACTTCCATTTTGCTAATGGACAATTTTTGAGATGTATTTCTTACTTTCCCTGATAATAGGGAAAGTATTGGAATCATGCCGAAAATCGCAACTCGAGTTTTTTACGTATCTACACGTTTCGAGACCTCTAGAATACGAAAAAACTATTTTTAGCCTGACGTCTGTGTGTGTATCTGTGTGTCTGTCTGTGGATCTGTGCAATGTATGTATCCACTCTAACTCCAAAACTTATGGACCTAATTTCATAACATTTGATAGATAAATCACTTGGGTATGATAGTTTTTGGTACGATTTGTAAGAACAGAACCTGCCTTTTTTTACGAAATGGCCCGCAAATATTTCATGTATCCACCCTAGCTAAATGACTAATTGACCAAATTTCACAAAATTTGGTAAATACGTTATTTGTGGGACACTCTGGTGTTGATTAGATTTTGATACGATTCGAAAAAGAACAATCTGCATTTTTTTACGAAATGGCCAGCAAAAATCGTCAAAACCTGAAGAAAAAAAGTTACAATGTACTTATGTTGCAATGTATCAATTAAATTCTTGTTTTATACGCAGTTTTTTGTCGAGGAAAAGAATATAACACACTCCATTATACTTTAGGACTAACCATTCTCAATATATTTGAGATTTCTTGCATTTTTCTTACGCCGCTATCGGAAAAATGTCCAATTACCAAATTAAAAACAAAAATCTGATGTGGGCAGCACATGACTTTCCCTGCAAACTTATATCCACGTTCTATTTATTTCAATTAAATGTAATTCACTTTTAATTCAAATTTCGTTCTCATTCGGTAACCGGGTTTATTTTCAAAGGTGGCGTAGGGAAAGTACGAAAAACTAAAATATCTCGAGAACGGCTAGTCCTAGTGTAATGGGGTTGGTCTTATTCTTTTCGTCGTTAAACATTACGTATTAAACGGGCATTTAATGGATATATCTAAGTATACCAAGTTCTTTAGTTTAGATTTTGAAGATTTTTGCGGGCCGTTTTGCAAAAAAAGGCAGGTCATTTTTTTCCGAATCGTACCAAAATCTAATCAGCACCAGAGTAACCGATAAGTGACTCATGTACCGAATTTTGTGAAATTCGGTCCATTAGTTTTTCAGCTACAGTGGATACAAGCTTTTGCGGGCCATTTCGCAAAAAAACGCGGGTTCTTTTATTCCGAATCGTACTCAAAACTAATCAGCACCAGCCCCGCCCACAAGTCACCTACCTACCAAATTTTGTGAAATTCGGTCCATTAGTTTTTTAGTTACAGTGGATACAAAATCTGCACAGACAGACAGACACACAGACAGACAGACAGACAGACAGACAGACAGACACACAGACAGACAGACAGACACACGCACAGACGTCACGCTAAAAATGGTTTTTTCGTATTCTAGAGGTCTCGAAACGTGTAGATCCATCGAAAACTCGAGTTGTGATTTTCGGCATGATTCCAATACTTTCCCTATACATTACCATGTATTGCAGGGAAAGTAATAAAAATTGAATTATAAATGCAAATTTAGTGTTATTTGGTGCAATTAAACTCAATCTAATGAATTATTAAAGATATAAAGAAAATATGAATTTAAGTCTGCAGGGAAAGTCATGTGTTGCTCACATCAGATTTTAACTTTCCCTGCAATACATGGTAATGTATAGGGAAAGTATTGGAATCATGCCGAAAATCACACTGATCTACACGTTTCGAGATCCCTAGAATATGAAAAAACTATTTTTAGCCTGACTTCTGTGTGTGTGTCTGTGTGCCTGTCTGTGCAATGTATGTATCCACTCTAACTCAAAAACTAATGGACCGGATTTCATAAAATTTGGCAGGTGATCACTTGAGTGTGATCCTGGTGCTGATTAGCTTTTAGTACGATTCGGGATAAAAGAACCCCCCTATTTTTGCGAAATAGCACGCAAAAATTGCCTGCACTCTAGCTGAAAAACTAATGAACCAAATTTCGCAAAATTTGGTAGATAAGTCGCTTGGGGGTTATTCTGGTGCTGATTGGTACGATTCGGGAAAAAATAACCTGCCCTTTTTAGCGAAATGGTCCTCAATAATCGTTAATATCTAAAATAAAAACTACGTATGCTTAAATATATCCATTAAATACTTGTTTCATACGTAATTTTTAACGACGAAAAGAATAAGACCAACCCCATTACACTAGGACTAGCCGTTCTCGAGATATTTTAGTTTTTCGTACTTTCCCTACGCCACCTTTGAAAATAAGCCCGGTTACCAAATGAGAACGAAAATTGAATTAAAAGTGAAATAAATTTAGTTAAAATAAAAAGAGAACGTTAATATAAGTCTGCAGGGAAAGTCATGTGCTGCCCACATCAGATTTTTACTTTCTCTGCAATACATGGTAATGTATAGGGAAAGTATTGGAATCATGCCGAAAATCACAACTCGAGTTTTCGACGGATCTACACGTTTCGAGGCCTCTAGAATGCAAAAAAACCATTTTTAGCGTGACGTCTGTGTGTGTGTCGGTGTGTCTGTGTGTCCGTGTGTGTGTCTGTCTGTCTGTGTGTCTGTCTGTGTGTCTGTCTGTCTGTCTGTGTAGATTTTGTATCCACTCTAACTAAAAAACTATTGGACCGAATTTCACAAAATGTGGAATGTAAGTCACTTGTGAGCGAGTCTAGTGCTGATTAGTTTTTGGTACGATTTGGGATAAAAGAACCCGCCTTTTTTTGCGAAATGGCCCGCAAGAGCTTGTATCCACTCTAACTGAAAAACTAATGGACCAAATTTCACAAAATTCGGTGCATGAGTCACTTATGGATCACGTTGGTGCTGATTAGATTTTGGTACGATACGGAAAAAAATAACCTGCCTTTTTTTGCAAAATGGCCCGCAAAAATCGTCAAATTCTAAACTAAAGAACTAGGTATACTCAAATATATCCATTAAGTGCACGTTTAATACGTAATTTTTAACGATGAAAAGAATAAGACCAAACCCATTACACTAGGACCACCCGTTCTCGAGATATTTTAGTTTTTTGTACTTTTCCTGCGCCACCTTTGAAAATAAAAATCGTCAAATTCTAAACTAAAGAACTAGGTACACTCAAATATATCCATTAAATGCTTGTTTAATACGTAATTTTTAACGACGAAAATAATAAGACCAACCCCATCATACTAGGTCTAGCCGTTCTCGAGATATTTTAGTTTTCCGTATTTTCTCTACGCCACCTTTGAAAATAAGTCCGGTTACCGAATGAGAACGAAAATTGAATTAAAAGTGAAATAAATTTAATTAAAATATAGAGAACGTTAATATAAGTCTGCAGGGAAAGTCACGTGTTGCCCACATCAGAATTTTTTTATTAATATATCGACAATCCCTGGTCCTAGAAATTAAAATCAAGAACTTGATTACCCGCAATGATATAAATAACAGTCATACCAAATTTGAAAAAAAAAATTGCCAAAAACTTTGCACTTGTATAAGAAACAGATAAACAAAAAAGAAATTAATCAGACTTATAATTTCAAATACGCTATAAATACTACATACATCACGCCTCTCACAAAGTATTTGCAAAGCATCTACACTCGATGAAGACATTTCAGCACAGTTTAGCTGATGATTAGGAAATTAATTACCTAATCATTTCCATTTAATTGATAAGTATCTGATAAAAAAGCCATGGAACAATGAAGGTTATATTTGAAGAGCATAAAAAATTACATCGGCATAGGATTTATAACCCCTATTTTCTCGCGTAATTGGGATAATACTTTAGGCTAAAAAATAATTAAACGATTATTGATAGATGGATTAAAAGAAAACTGATTATTAGGAAATGTAATGGTTATGAAAAAATTTGATGTGGACAACATATGATTTTTCTTACATATTGCAATGATTTTTCATCTTTTACAGTAAACTGAAGATATACAAGATCCATAGCACAATGTTGCTAACATTCATTTAGCATAATTTAAATTGAAATTTGAAGCTGCTAGCAACTTATCTGTTCGAAAACGATGTCTTACTCATAATTTCGTACCAAATTCCCATCGAATTACAATTGACATGTAATAAAAATACCGTGATACATGAAACTCTTACTAAAAGTGTTTTTTATCGTAAATGGATCGAGCTAGATCCACGACATTGCTGTACACGATGTTACATAATATTTGAGGGGGAAAGTGAATGTATTCGATATGACATACCGTATTTTTACTTTCCCTGCAATACATGGTAATGTATAGGGAAAGAACTGGAATCATGCCGAAAATCGCAACTCGAGTTTTCGACGGATCTACACGTTTCGAGAGTTCTAGAATACGAAAAAAATATTTTTAGCCTGACGTCTGTGTGTGTATCTGTGTGTCTGTGTGTCTGTCTGTGTGT
Organism: Amaurobius ferox; assembly: GCA_951213105.1. Classification (NCBI taxonomy): domain Eukaryota; kingdom Metazoa; phylum Arthropoda; class Arachnida; order Araneae; family Amaurobiidae; genus Amaurobius; species Amaurobius ferox. The sequence continues at coordinate 78,000,241 of OX578155.1, read as the reverse complement.
CTGTGTGTCTGTCTGTCTGTGCAGATTTTGTATCCACTCTAACTAAAAAACTAATGGATCGCATTTCACAAAATTTGGTAGGTAAGTCATTTGTAGGCGAGTCTGGTGCTGATTAGTTTTGGACACGAGTCGGGATAAAAGAACCCGCCTAATTTTACGAAATGGCCCGCAAAAGGTTTTATCCACTCTAACTAAAAAACTAATGGACCGAATTTCACAAAATTCGGCAGATGAGTCACTTGTGGGTCATCCTGGTGCTGATTAGATTTTGGTATGATTCGGAAAAAAATAATCTGCCTTTTTTTGCAAAATGGCCCGCAAAAATCACCAAAATCTAAACTAAAGAACTACGTATGCTCAAATATATCCATTAAATGCTTATTTAATACGTAATGTTTAGCGAAGAAGAGAATAAGACCAACCCCTTTACAATAGGACTAGCCGTTCTCGAGATATTTTAGTTTTTCGTATTTTCTCTACGCCACCTTTGAAAATAAGTCCGGTTACCGAATGAGAACGAAAATTAAATTAAAAGTGAAATAAATTTAGTTAAAATAACGAGAACGTGGATATAAGTCTGCAGGGAAAGTCATGTGCTGCCCACATCAGATTTTTACTTTCCCTGCAATACATGGTAATGTATAGGGAAAGTATTGGAATCATGCCGAAAATCGCAACTCGAGTTTTCGACGGACCTACACGTTTCGAGACTTCTAGAATACGAAAAAATTATTTTTAGTATGACGTCTGTGTGTGTGTCTGTCTGTGCAATTGTTGTATCCACTCTAACTAAAAAACTAATGGACCAAATTTCACAAAATTTGGTAAGTCACTTGTGGACGAATTTGGTGTTGATTAATTTTGCGTACGATTTGGGATAAAGGAACCTGCCTTTTTTTTGCGAAATCGCCCTCAAAAGCTTGTATCCACTCTAGCTGGAAAACTAATGGATCGTATTTCACAAAATTCGGTTGATAAGTCACGATTGAAAAAATCGTCAAAAAATCAAAACCGCTAATAAAGTTACGTAAACAGACATTTCTTATGTAATTTTTCATTAGAAAACGATTGACATAAATTTTAGAACGCTAACATGAACCGTTTTCCAGATATTGTACATTTTTCAAAAAAATTATCAAAAAGTTATATAAAATAAAAAATATATATTTCCTATTGGTAAACATGTTCACTTTTCATATGTAATAGCATGCGATAAATTTGATGACATTATTCTCGTGAATCTAGCTCGTTCCATTCATGAAAAAAGATACTTTGAGTAATACTTTTGTATTTGAACGCCAATAGTCATTTATTTGCTGTAAGAATAAATTATTTCTCCATCCATAACGCTTAGCGAGATTTTTGCGACGAAATTGACGGAATGTCGCAACTTGGCGACATTTTTATTTGTTGCCAAATTAACAAAAATCTCGCCAAATTGATAAAATTGACGTTAAATTAATGAAAATGACGACTAATTGACGAAAATTTAATATCTTGGAAAGAATATAAGTATCTACTATAAGAATAACACTTTTTTTAACTGTAAAAGTAGTAAATTCATTGCATTATAAGGAAAGTCATGTGTTGCCCACATCAGATTTTTTTTTGCTGTAAAAGTAGTAAATTCATTGCATTATACAAGGAAAGTCTTGTTCTGTGCCCACAACAGATTTTGTATTTACATGACTAAATTTTAAACTAAATCAAACATACGTTCTATTTAAATTGCCAATGTTAAATTATCTTTTTTGCATAGAAACTTAAATTACTTTTCCGTGGCAATTATAAAATTATATCCTACTTATGTCAATGTAGTGCTCATATCTTTCTTATAGAGCAGTTAACTTGAACTTTGATTCAGTTGGGGAGGTATAATCCATGATATACGTAGTGTCGTACAAGACAGAGCACCAGGCGCGAAGCGCCTTTAATCTCCAGTTTCAATGTGTGGTTCTTATCGTCAAACTGTGACATTAATTCAGTGACCCTAATTGGAGGTTCGAGGTTTTTATTTACTACTTTTTATTATTTGTCCTAGCTCCTAGTGTGGCAGTTTGTTGCACATTTAGAGTTTAAGCAGTTTGGGGGGTTGATGCAGATCTAAGGGTTACCTAGCGTTTTGGCAGTTTAGTGTTTAGAAATTTTTTTTTTTTTTTTTTTTTTTATAAAATAATAGTCGCGAGTTTTATTTTAAAATCAGATGTTTGAGGTGGGATCATTTAATTCCGATTATCGATGTTTAGAACAGCGCGGGGTCTCTTACGAGATTTGGCCTTGCGATGATCATAGTCATGCAGATTGAATAACAGTTCGTTTGGAACGGATGGCAAATTTCTGTAAAATTTAAGCGCTAGCTTTTTAATTTGGGCTCTAACAGTTTTTATTTTGAAGTCATTCCTAATTACCGAGTTTCTTAAGTACCTGGGAGCTTTCCTGATAATCCGTAGGATTTTGTTTTGTTTTGTCTCTAGGAGGTCTATTGTAGTTTTACAGGCATATCCCCATACGGGTGCTGCATACAGCATTCCCGGGCGGATGACCGATTTATAAATTAGGAGTTTATTTTGATAACTTAGATTTCCGTTTCCTATCATTGGGTATAAGGCTCCTGTGGCCATATACGCTTTTTTGATTAAGTTCGTTACGTGCTGTTTCCAGGTTAGGTGGGAATCTATCGTTACACCTAGGTATTTAGTAGATTTTTCCGCTTTTAGGGCATGGTTGTTTATGTACAGAGGCGGCGGAGGTTTACGTTTTCTTGAGAAATAAATCCAATGACATTTATTGGGGTTTAATTTTATTCGCCATTTTTCCAGCCAAGTTTGGAGTATGTCTAAGTGTTGTTGTAGCTGTCTGTGCATTACTGAGACATAGGGGTGTTTTGCAAGTATCGCACTGTCGTCTGCATAGAGTGCCAGCTCTGTGTTTGGAGTCCTAGGGATGTCGTTCAGGTATATGTTAAAGAGTGTCGGGCCCAGGATAGAACCTTGCGGTACACTACTTTTAATGAGCTTGGGTGTAGATAAGTTATCTCCTACTCTGACTTGAAAGTGTCTGTTATTTAAGTATGATATTAAAAGTTTGACAATAGCGTCAGAGACTTTTAAAGTGATCAATTTGTACGCTAATCCACAGTGCCATACTTTATCAAAGGCTTTTTGTATGTCCAGAAAAATCGCAGCTGTGGGTGTCTTGTTATTGAGACCAGAAGATATGTACTCTACCACTCTCAGCAATTGATAAGTGGTGGAGTGCTTTGGCCGAAATCCAAACTGCTCCGGAATGATAATGTCATTCTCACTAAGGTGCGTGTTCAGTCTCTTAAGAATAATTTTCTCAGTAATTTTACTAAGTGTCGGTAGCAAGCTAATTGGTCTGTAGTTGGCTGGAATTGTGGCATCCTCACCAGGCTTATGGATTGCTATAATTATCGCTTCCTTCCATTCTTTGGGAAAATAGTTTAGTTTTAATATTTTATTTATTAAGATTGTCAAGTAACATATTACGTTTAAGGGTAGGTTTTTAACCGCAATATTTCTGATTTTGTCGTGCCCTGGGCTTTTACGGTTTTTGAGATTTTTAATGATTTCTACTATCTCCTGCGGGGTGGCTGGGCTAATCTCAGCCGTTACCGGGGAATTCCTGAAATTATTTAAAGTTTGTCTGACCATTCTTAGGGTGTCCTGACACATTAGATCGTGGTTTGGTTGGAATTGTTTTTCATAATGGCATGCGAGCGCCTCGGCTTTTTCCTCGTCTGAGTACGCGATTTTAGCACCATCTATTAGTGGCGGGAGCTTAATTTGAGGTTTCCTGAGTCTTTTTGCGAATTGCCAGAGCGATACGTCTTCTGGGCTAAGGGATTCGATTAGTTCTTTATACTGTTGCTGCTTTTCTGCGACAATTTTTTCCCTGACTTTGCACGTGAGTCTGTTAAGCTCCCTTTTAAGGGCGGGGTCTTTGTTAGCCTGCCATGTCTTACGTATTCTGTTTCTTTGCCTGAATCCATGATAAGTGCGCAAGCATTTATTATTAAGCAAATACTTTTGTTATATTTACGGTAGATAAGAAAATATTTGAATTATATATGTCTTATGTCGGAAAGATCTAGGATATAATTTTAAATGTTTTTAGAATTAAAATACAGAAAACCCAACAGCAGTTGCATAAACTCAGAACAAAACGAAAGATATCACTCAAAAGGAATTAATGGCTTTCACAAATATTAATATTTAAAGTGTTCATAATCATTTTTAATTAATTTGGCACTATCTCTACAATCTTCATGGGCAACCAACTCTCTTTGAACATTATATAGTTGGATTCACCTAAAACTTTAATAGGGATTAAATTAAATAATGAGCAAGGGCCTTAAGTACATCGGCTTCAATTAGCATATTTCATTTAGTGACCTGTTACTGTGAACAAAAGATAACCCCTATGTTCTAAAAATGTAAAATGATTGAGAAATTTGAAAAACGAAAAATAATTAAATACATTGAATTGACTTACATGTGTTGTTGTTGAGACCCAGACCGTCCGACCTACCAGAAAGGTGTAAGGTAACTGTTTGAACGGCCGGGAGGAGCCACCCAATTTAGACCGGAAACCAGTGGAGGATGCATCTACAGAGACAGTACCCTCCTACCACTACCGCCAACCTTTCGGAAGGACTTACGGGCCTACATGCTCAACGTGACCGTACTCCGCGTGAACACGGCGCAGTTTTGACAGCTGAGGGAATCAAACCCGGACCTACCGAGTGCAATTCCAGTGTGCTAACCATTAGGCTATCGCGCCCTGACTTACACGTGTGTAGAAGTTCAAGTAGCTAAACCATCCCAGCATAACGTACAAAGAAAGTGTTAGTATATATATATATATATATATATATATATTCTACATTTTCTACTTCACAGAACTCTCTACTAGTGAACGTTTTATTTCTAACTGTATTCGCAATACAAATAATATCTTAGTGAAATATGTGATAAATGTAGCGCATAAAAAACATAATTCTCTAGCAGATGTGTAGCGATTTCGAGTTTCTACCAAAATGAATCACTGCATTTCGTCTGTCTTGGCAACAGACCTGATAGTTAAGCAGGCTTGACTAAAGGATTTTTTCGATATACTAGTTTGGAATTTATGTTCTTTAGCAATATCTATTTTGCGTTAGACAGGAAAAATTAATTTCTTCTTCCGTTTATGGACAAGAGATATCTTCTTCCTTTTATGGATAAGAGATACAGTTGCAATATTTAAAGGAATCTACAGAATGGGAAAGAAGGAAATATGAGATAAACATTTCTCTGAGGACAAAATAAAGTCTCCAGAATTAGATTCGGAATCACTCTAGTAAATCTATATGGGCTGTGAGTCTCCAGTCGATTGTCTCATGTATTAGTAGAAAGTACAGCCAATCGATTTTCTCATTCATTTGTAGCAAGTACATACAACCGATTTTCTCGTGCATTTATACCAAGTACATTCAGTCGATTTTTCCCATGCATTTGTAGCAAGTACATCTAGTCTATTTTCTCATACATTTGTAGCAAGTACATTTAGTCGATTTTCTCATGCATTTGTACCAATCACACCCAGCCGATTTTCTCATGCATTTATACCAAGTACATCCAGTCGATTTTTCCCAGGCATTTGTAGCAAGTACATCTAGTCGACTTTCTCATACATTTGTAGCAAGTACATTTAGCCGATTTCTCATGCATTTGTTCCAATCACATCCAGTCGATTTTCTCACGCATTTGTAGCAAGTACATTTAGTCGATTTTCTTATGCATTTGTAGCAAGTACATCCAGCCGATTTTCTCATGTATTTGTAGCAAGTACATAATTCTTTAAATATTTGTAACTATGATCATTATTTTGTAACTGCAGCGGACTCTGAAGCTAGAGATAACAATACCCGGTCTTTAGACAGAAAGAATATTATTGTCCTTGCAACGCTAACGTTGATTTGCCTAACTATGAGACCTGGCTGTAAATACATTAAAATATATGATTTTAATTAAAAAAAACAGTAAAAGGGCAATGAAGTTAAGTGAGTTGTGAGTTAAGAGTCTCCCCTTGTGGCAAATAAATATGTGGCTTAGAAAAAAAGTGGAGACCCGGATGTAATGTAGAATTTCCCGCCCTTGAGGCAGAGAGAAGATGATTGTATACGCAGAACTGATGTGAAACTGACTGTCTACTATCTGTAAGCATTGGTATTTTCTGTAAATATGTGTAACATACATGACTTTAATAAAAATGTTAAAGGCAGGTAATGGAGAAATTGACTTTTAAGTTTGAGTTTGAATTCTCCCCTTGTGGAAATAAATCTGTGGTCTACAAAAGTGGTGACTCAGAAAACATGCTGTAGAAGTCGCTGGCTTTGATGCAGAAAGAAGATGATTTTGCTTGCAAAAATATTGATCTGCCTGACTGTAAGCTTGTGCTATTTTCTGTAAATATTTCTAACAAATTTGACTTTAATAAAAGTGTTAAAAAGGCAATGGGGCAACGGATTTTTAGGTAGGAGAGTATTAAGAATCTCATCTTGTAGAAATTAATTGATGGTCTACAAATGTGGTGACCTGGACATGATGTAAAAGTCGCCGGCCTTGATGTAGGAAGAAGATGATTTTGCTTACAGCAATAAT